>OU343225.1:246053936-246211249 GCA_910596185.1 Chrysanthemum makinoi | reverse complement strand
CCCAATCCAATGTGCATCAATAATCCATGTCCCGCCAAACCCATGAGCAATCATGGAGCTCTGTCCTAACTCCTGAAGGCTGTGGACAACTCCAGGCCCAGTTGTCCATATCTGTGCTGTGCTAACATGTCCAGGAACTCTCACTCGGCATAGGCTTGGTCGTTCCTCCTAAGGATCCTCTTCCGGATCTTCTTCGGATCTCCTCGGAGTAGGAATCAGTAGATCTCCTGAGTCTCTGGTGGGGTGGTGACTCAGTGGATGATGGTGTCAGTGACTCTGAATCAGTCGAAGGACCCATGTAAGCAGCGCGGGTCATCTGAGAGGCTAGTTCAGGCATGAATGAATACCGCTCTCTATATCCGGGTACTCTCACGATCATGCGAGGCTTTCTCCTGCGCGTCAACAAAGCTGATGGAGTGGTGGTAAGAGTCGGTATAGATGGAGTAGGTGCAATAACTGGCTGAGCTGCTAGTGTGGCCTGAATATACGGATCAGTGGCCAAGTGTGCAAGCTGACGGATGGTAGGTGAGTGAGCAAGTAGGATGTCCTCCTGAACATCGTGAGGAAAGGCTGGTGAAGGCATAGTCTGTGACAAGACGGTGCATATGTGTAAGTATGTGGGAAAATATGCCCATGGTGAATATGAAATAGTGCATAAGTAAATAGGAAATAAAACATGCAATCCTATTTAAATAAACTCTAAGTATGATGTTTTTGTGAAAAGTAGTTATAGTTTAGGATTTATATGTACCTAGTTCTCTATAACCTTGGCTCTGATGCCAATCTGTAACACCCCCAAATTTGGTTTAGCGGAAGCATACGTGTTATTTGGGAGCGTTACGGGATTGGTGAATCATAACACAAGTAATAAAGAACGGAATACATACTCCGTTTAATTTCATAAAATATTTTAAAACATTATCTTACAACAATGTTTAGATAAATGGGCACATCCCATAAATTTTAGTGGTCCCAAAGTAAAAACATCATTTTTGTGTAAAAACACTTCATTAGAAATTACTACGATCATTTATCCGCCTCTTGCCTTGCATCCATGATCACAACTAAACACCTGAGAAAATATGCTAAAAAGGTCAGCTAAAAGCTGGTGAGTTCATAGGTTTAAGTTAAAATAGTAAGTTTGGACCATAAGCAAAGTCATATAGTCATTACAACGAATATAATGATATATGTATGAATGTCTATTACGTTAGCTCTAAGTTCATGCAACCGATACTACGACAGTTTCTGTATGCTAAAGGATGTCATACTATATAGGGGCCCATAGCAAGTGTTTTGTCCCTCAACACTTGATTCCAACATGGTATACGTTTCGCCTTGGCCTAAGCATGACCAACCGAACGGAGGAGTCACCCTCAATAGATCTATTTATAACATTCGCGTTTCCCAATGGGGAATTGACGGTTCATGAAAAAGGGCATTCTCTAGGGACATAAGGGCTTAGGCTAAACCACGTAATAGTAATCATGAAATAGTTTAGGTCCATAAAAGGTTTTGCATATTTCTCACCCCAAAATGTATAAAACAGTTTATCAAGTAAAAGAGGGGCTATGAAAACTCACCTTAGCAAATGTGCAATCCAAAAGTGGGATTAGTGATTGTTGTGAAGCGGCACCGACACGCGACCTAGATAAGGAGGGCAATGTTTTAGTTCATTGTTTTAAGTATTGCTTACTCAAAATAGTTTAATTGTATTAAAACTAAACTTTAGTTTGTAAAAGTTATAAGAATGATTTTACTAGTAAGTATATGAAATATATATACTTTTCATGTAGACACTATAATATGATTTTTAATATCCAAAGTTTGATATGAATAATAATTATAATATTCCACTAGTAAGTATATAAATGTGTATATACTTATTTAAGTTGACACAAAAATGGTATTGTCAAAATTATATAGATATAATTGATTTATTTTCTAGTTGCATTTAGAAAATATTCTAGTTACATGTGAAGACTTTCAATTTTTAATATATGGTAAAATGACATAGTGGTCTTTAGTTGTTTATCAAAACTTATTCTTAATATATAGTCCTAAACGGAAAGTTTACTTGACACGCATTTGTTTACTTATTGTCGTTAAACATTGTTTTAGACATTATTAAGTGTAGCATGTTTTTAAACATTGGTTGTTCATGCCGACTTTTGTATAGTTTTCGTTAAAATATGACTTGTATACATAATTTGATGCTAAGATGATATGTAACGAGGTGAAAAGTAAGGATAGACGATGAATGATTTTCGTTATTAGACATCAATTAAATTGTTTTCGAGTATCATGTTATTCGGCTATACACGTTATATCAACAGACGCCACATACATGTCCATGGGCTGTGGCCCATGTCAATATGATAATGAGTATTGGGCCTGGCCCGGTGTGGTTGTACATGTAGGAATGGGCTTCAGCCCAATGATGGTGTGGAAGTTGGACTGATCCAACAGAGGTGACATAACATGTACATGCTCAAATTTTAGAAGGCATAAACCAAGATTTCATTTCCATATTTTATTACTAACATACATTTTGTTTTCAAAGTTTGACGTGAGTAACTGGCTTCGAATATACTTGTTTGCTCATGCTTCATTTCGTGAAGCCGAACTCTTCGACTAGTGAGTACAACCCACCACCATGGTACTACCACAATGGAGTTGTCGACTCACTTACATAGACTCAAGTACCTCCATTTTAATGACTACAATGTACTTACTAAGGACAAGCTAACAAGAAAACATGATTATGCACTAGACTTGTTTCGAGTAAGGTTGGCCAACATCAATAACTAGGAAGATGTGGGCAAATGAGTGATGAGGCTATGCATTAGTTGAGTACTACTTCAACTTGGTCTAATTCCTGTCAACCATTATGGACTTCGACACAACATAGACTACTCGAAAATATTTTAGTAAGCGAGCACATTTGACTTGAGTTTCTCCCTAGGCATACATAGTGACTTAGACACAAAGTTCACCACTAGAATTTGTGTCACAAGACACTAAGATAACAAGCATGTTTCTCAAGTTTAAGCAAGGTAAAAATCAAGTTTCGACACGATTTAAATGACATGAATGTTGACTGAAAATGTGAGTATCAACATGGGTTACTAGTAGACTTTGTAAACTTGACTCATCTATCTTTTTCTTGTTTCATGATCTCGACAGAAAACCAAATGGACCCTTGTGCAAATGACCACTTAATTTCAAGTAACATAGATTGTTTGTCAAACCAAAGATTATATCATGTAAACTCAACTTCTCACATTCTTGGTTTATATGTCTCGACAAGAAAACAAGGCTAACAAAACAATGCCAAAACTCACTTCTAGTTTTTCTTGGTTCATTTGTCTCGACAGGAAACTCAAACATACATCAAAGTGACATCTTATTTTTCGACAACAATCATTTTAACAAGTAAAGATTAGAGCAAAACTCATCATAACAACCAAACATATATTGACATGTATATAACAATCCTTGATACAAAATACCAAACTTGACATCAAATAACAACATAAAACATGACAACGAGAAATATGGATAACCTCAACTTGGAAGAGATGATGGGTGATGAACGAAAGTTGTTTCTTGGATTCGGACCAAACAAGACTTGAATTAGCTCCAAAATACCTCTAATTGCAAAACCCCCAAATCAATTTTAGAAAACCCTAACTTTCACAAACCTAGTTTTGGTAAAAATTGATGGGAAACTGAGTTTGGGCGTTTGCATCTCTACTAGAGATAAAGGAGTATATTGGGAAGGAGCTTGGCTATCTTTCTTTCCTTATGTCTTGTTTTGAAGCCGAATTTGGTTAGCTTCCAAAACTAAGGATATCTTAGACTTTTGGCTCAAGCTAGATTGGTGTGAAGATATTATTCTCTTGGATGACTTTGCCTTGATTCTCCTTGGATTCGTACGTGTAGTAGCAGGAGCATCAAGGAGAGATTTGAGAAGTAAACCTTTCATGGTTTTGGTGAGGAAAGATGAGGAATAATGAAAATAGGTATGTTGCTTTACCATTTTGGGAGATTCGGCCTATAAGGCGCAGGTATAGGGGTAGAGAGGTTGAAGATGAAGATCTTGGGTATCTCTTTTCTCTGTCTTGTGTTTGTCGTCTGTGGGAAGAGTAAGACAAGGTTGTATCTCAAATTTTTATAAAAACCTTTTCTTTTAAATGTAATATAAGTAAAATAAGGTAATGTAAGTAAAAGTGAGTGTATATGTAATGTATACTTATGATTTATTTTGTGTATATGTACTTGTGTTCCACTTATATTTTAATTGTATTTGAGTCTTATAAAAGTTCATATTTAAGTGTGAGTGTGTTATATACTTTGTCTCCCGCGATATTAATTTGTGATCGAAGTATCGTTGTTTGATAACTTTTTATAACGTAGTATTTTATTGTTACGTGTCTGAAATATTTTTATCTTTGTCATATTCCATATCACGGACATTTGTCATTTGTTTTATCAAGTCCTTATCATATTGTCGGTACGCGTGCAGTGTCGGTCACTGGGGAAAACGAGATAACCTCTCGTCTTACAATTTAAATCATAAGACAAAAATGAATTATTCATAAAATGATATGAATGAAAAAAAAGTGGTGAAATTATCTACTGTATGCGAGTTATCTACTCAAATGATCAGGCAAAGCTTATGCATGCTTAATGACTTATGCTTAGTAATAATAAATTACTAATTATCAGTTAAATTTTAGTGAAAATTTACCGTGTGTCACAGTCTAGTTTTCAAAATTCCGATAACCCATAAGTTTCTTTCAACAAACTGTATTTGTAGCGTTAGAGAATCATTTTCGAATAACTATAATTCTGATGCGTGGTTGCATAACAGCAGAAATATACAGTTTTCAAAAAAATTATGTGGAGTCGATCTAAGTGTGGGAGTATATTTTCTAATAGGATTGTTTTAAGTTATTAAGATTTTAGTAATAATAGATTCAAGCATTACAAAAAGCAACGGTATTATGTAGTTGGCAATATTATATTGTAGTTTAGAGGTATAGCCAACGTGTGTGACCGTCTTTTCTTGTTTTGTCAGTAATATAGGCGGTGATAACTTTATATATATATATATATATATATATATATATATATATATATATATACACATATATATATATATACATGTGCAGCGTTTATCATTTGGTGTGTGACTTTTAAACTTGTAACCTTACAAATTTGATGTCACCATAATAAGATTATCTTGTACTATCAATTTGCATAGATATTTAAGCATTGTTCAAAGCTATTTGTTTGTATTACAAATAATTATCGCTAAAGATAACAATACTATTGAATTTTTGTGATTCTAATAAACTTAAATAACATTATTTATATATTGGACAAAAGGCTATACAATATATATTAACTTTTAAAAGACGATTCATATATGCTAGTCCTTTAAGTGGTGCAAGACCAACATTTTTTAAAATAACATTATACAAATGACAAAGTAAATGTGTCGAAGCGAAATAAACAACAAAAAACTACAATTACTTTGTCTCTCATTTTTTCAAATTTTTCACGGGGTCCAAAACTACTTCATCATTTCTCATATAATTTTGTCAAATATGAAACCCAGTTTGACCCGGGTGGTTCAACTGGTTGAACCATTCCGGTCAAAAAACATGTCGATTTAAACCGAGTCAACCCAACAAGTTGGTTCGAAAACAGGTCAAATTAAACCGGGTCAACCCGTCGGGTTTGAAGCGTCCGGGTTAACCCTATTTTCGATGTGTATTAATTATATTATGCATTTCTCTTTTCATTGACCAATTTCAACTTTTTAACAATTCAACATTTCACCTTTTACTTAATTTTTATTATATGTAGTATAGATTTAATATAGAAGTTTTCTAACTATTCTTCAAAATAGGGGTGTTGATCGGTTCGGTCATCGGGTTTTTGGTTAGTTGGGTTCGGTTAATTCGGTTAAAAAAAAATTTAGGTCAATCCGAGAACCGAACCGAACCAAATTCAAATTCAGTTTTCGGTTCGGTTCTGTTGAAGTCTAATTCGGTTCGGTTTTTGGGTTGACCCGAATAACCCGAATTTCACTATTTAAAAAAATGAAAATAAATAATTGCAAAGATATTTAGAAAAAAATATATTTCAAGCATAAAAAATGTTTTATTATATTATGATAACCTTTTAATAGTATTTATTTATATGTAAATATACATAAAAATATATAAATATATATACAAATATATAAAAAATATATATATTTATATGAATTCGGTTTTTGGTTCGGTTTTCAGTTCAAACTGTCAAACCCATATCCAACCCGAGAACCGAATTAATAGTTCGGTTCGGTTCGGTTTTAGCAAATTCGGTTCGGTTATTAGTTCTGTTCGGTTCGGTTTCGGTTTTCGGTTTATTCGATCTTTTCGGTTTTTTCGTTCAACCCTACTTCAAAATCAATCTTGGGCCCACTAGAACATTGGGCTACACGAGTTAAATAAGTTAATGTAGTTCTTGGGTTAAGAAAACCTTTTATCTAAAATGAAGGCCCAGTATCCATTTTTTATTGAAAAAAAAGGCCGAGTATCTCAACATCAAATAAAATCAAATCCCCTTAAAAGAAGAGAAAGCAAAGTCTTTGTCACGTGACCCACGAAGAGTTTTCAACCGCACAGGCACGTGAGACTTAGGACCACCACCTGACGCAAACAGTAAACAGTGAAAACTTTTTTTTTTTTAGCATGAACGGTGTAACTTTAAGAGCACAAGGAATGCAAATACACAGTAACACGATATTGGTATGTTACGTCAACGTCACATCATACATTTTTTAATAACATACCAATAACTCAAACAACTCTCCCTCATAACACATCACTAATATCACCTGGAGATCCCGCAAAAGGTGCATTTGGCTTGAGCTAGTAAAGTGGCTCAAAACACAAAAGAGTGCATTTGGCACAAGTTTGGCATGTTGACTAGTAAGTTTGGCACACCAATGGCTCACCAATGGCACCTCATACCTTATGCTCTAAAACCGAGAATTTTGAGTACACTTTTATAGACGCCATTTAACAACTTCACAAGAACGAGCATTTTAACTTGAAAGCTAGACACGATTTATATAGTCTTGCGGTGAATTTATATACTAGCACTCTTAAATTCACATCTTTAAAAGCTAAATCTTACAATCAAGCAATTGATTAATTTTACTGATTTGATAAAAATGAATATTGACAATTGAACTGTGTGAATGAGTAAAAACTAAAAGAGATTTTTTTTTTATACTTGGGTTTCCGACTCAAAATTACGAGCCGACTAATCACAACTTAATAACAACACCAGTTTACATAGACATGATTTATCTCTAGACGCAATTTTACATGACTGTCTAGAAGTGATAATGTGTGACTTCAAATTAAAAGTAAAAGACTAAAAGGCGCTATCTCTAGAGGTCTTAACAATAAATTCCTAACTTTTATTACTACAAGTAAATATCGTGAATTAATAGTTAATAAATTGTTGCTTATGTAATTTAATGGAAATTTGGATATAAATTATCATATAAATTTAATCTTCTACCTCCTAAATACTTCCCGGTACCTTTATTAATTTAAACGCAATATAAAAGGCATAGCAATTTTCAAGAGCTAAATTTATATGGGAATGTCTAACCAATGCCCTAAGGGCATTGGTTAAGATTTGTCTTCTTGTGGTTTTTAATTACATAAATGGTCCTTGTAGTTGACACAAAATTGCATATTTGGACGGGGACCCGCATTAAAAACCATAAAAAGACAAATCTTAACCAATGCCCTTAGGGCATTGGTTAGACATTCCCAATTTATATATTTTAAACGTAATATAATTCGTTTTTACAATTAAATATTAAATACTCCTTTTGGTGCTAGAATTCACGTTACAAAAATGGAAAAGCTGCGACCACCTGAATATGTTTTGTGAGGAACTTGGTCCATATGAGAATTCCAAAGTAATTTAACTTGGTCCATACCGTAGATCTCAGTTATCCAATAGATATTTTTATTTATACCGTACCGCCAACGGTTGTAAGTGGTCAAGGAGCTTGTTTAATCACGGCCTTCCTTTTTTATATCTTAGATTGAATCCGGTATAATAATAACTTACGAAACATGTCGCACATTAATATATCGAGTATGCATTTGCTTTAGATTACTCGTTAATGATTAATGACCGTATGAAAGATGGGACCGTAACTTTGTACAATGAAAAAAGAAAGGGGACCCGTTCAGAAAAATAATTTCATGCTTCTCGAGGTTGTACTGTTGTATTAGCGTCCACTCATTTTCAATCAAATTCATCAACTATGTATCCACTTCTACGCCTATTCCGACACACTCACTCTTTGCATCATTAAATCTCTTCATTTTCATCCAACACTATGAGTTTAGTTCAATAAAGATCAAATAAAAACTAAAGATCAAATAAACCATTCTCAACCATTCATTTTTTCATCAAAACAATAAAATAAACTTTCACCTTCATTTTTAAAAACTAAATATCTCACAAACCATTGATCGTTAGACGAAACTAATCATACCATCACGACAAGCATAAAATTATCTTTAATTTGATATCCCACATCATATACTTTCGACGAAATTTTTTTTCCGACTTTTTGTGGGGTTTAGGGTTTACGGTTAGGGTTTAGGTATTTAGGGTTTAGGGTTTAGGGGTTTGACTTTTTTGGGTTAAGCTTTTTAGGAGTTAGGGGGTTTAGGTTTCTTAGTGTTTAGCGGATAGGGTTTAGTATTTTTGTTAGCGGTTAGGGTTTAGGGTTTAAGGTTTAGGGGTTAGGGTTTTTAAGATTTAGGGGTTAGGGTTTTTAGGGTAGGGGTTAGGGTTTTTTAGGGTTTAGGGGTTAGGGTTTTTAGGGTTTAGGGTTTGTAGTTTTGGGGTTGTGTTAACACAAAATAGTATTTTTTATAAATTTTCATTTATAGTGTAATATATCGAAACCCGTAAAAAACGATAAAAAATAAGTTCGTCGAAAGTATACAATATTGGATCTCTATAGAAAGATAATTTTATTCTTGTCGCAATGGTATAATTAGTTTTATCTAATTATTAACGGTTTGTGAGATATTTAATTTTTAAATATAAGAGTGAAAATGAATTTTAATTAATTTGATCAAAAATGAATGGTTGAGATTCATCCATTTGATCTTTAGTTTTTATGTGATCTTTATTGATCTCACCCCCCAACACTATATACAAACAAAAACACTACGATTCGTTTCCCTTATGTAAATGCATTTGAATTCAATTTATATTGTATAAAAAAAAGAGGACCCATGATGTAAAATTGTAAATATCAAATATTTAAATTATTTTTGTGCATAAGAACTTTGCATGTATTCTAGCGAGTTTACTCGTCGCCGCATGTTGCAATCGTGTTTACAAAATCATAATTTTAGAGTAAACTATAAAATATGCTTGATGTAATACTTTAACCTTAAATTATTTTGTTTGTGTTATGTAATACTTGATGTAAAATATACGAATGAATTGAGTTTTAAATATATTTTCATTGGTAATATTAATCAAGTATTGCATAACACAAACAAAATAATTTAAAGTAAAAGTTGAAAAAGGAAGACTTTAAAAGTCAATACTGAACATTTATTTAGGGACGGAGAGAGTATCTGTGTAATCTGTTAATTTTGAGATCTTACATCCTTGTCAGAAATGATAAGCACCTTACATCTCTAGACGGTCAAACATTTATCAACTTACATCCCAAAACACAAACACTATTAAGTTAAACTGTTACGGAGTATATGTTATATGTAAGTCTCACCTAATTGTATTTATGTCGTGTTATTAGTCTCGATTACCTCCCTTAGACTTTAACTTTATACACAACTTAAATATCAGTTAAACACAAAAACACGCACTAAACCCATACATACAAACCTTTTAATCATCACTATTATCTAAATCAACCCCACACAAAACCAAAATTAGCATACCATAATAATACAAAGCCACACCCAACATTGTCAATACCCGACTGCACTATCGTTTCCACCGCCGCCATCGCTACACCCTCCCAGTCTGCCACCGTTGCACCGTCTACGTTCGTTGCACCTTAGTCGTCCATTGTCGCTGCTATGGGAACTACAAAAATTATATGTATTGTTTCAAATCTGAGTGGGTTGGGTTTTGTTTGTTAATTTGCTATCTTGTGGCGGTTTAGATTTAACGGGTGTTTGTTTCGCCTTATATAGCCGGCTTATAACTTATTTAGTTTTTGGCTTATGTTTCATAAGCTTACTTTTTGTGGCTTGTTTTAAAACTTTTCTATTTATATAAGCTTATTATGACATAATAAACAAAAATAAGCAAAAAGGTTTCAAAATAAGCCACAAAAATTAAGCTTATAAAACATAAACCCAAAACCAAATAAGCCATAAGTTGTCTATATAAGCCGAAACAAACACCCCCTAATAGTTTTGTGATGCTTTTTTGTAGGTTTTAGTGTTGATAAAAGGTGTGCGTTGTGTGTTATAGATTTTCTTTGTTTTTTGGTTGTGTTTGTGTGAGTGCATGGTTTGGATTCGTGTTTTCTTATTCACGGATCTAGGTGTGGTGAATGAGTATGTAGAGAAAATATTTTGCTAACAATTCTTGATGAATGTGGGTATGTTAAATGATAATAAAGATAGAAGAAATATATAATTAAAAACTCAAAAAATAATGAGATACTGAAAACGAGGATGAAGACGATGATAGTTTAGTCATTGTACGTTAGTATTGGACCCTGATAACGCTACACGCGTCGTTCGGGGTCAAGGAAACTTCATTTTCTTCGAGCAAGTTTTATAACACCCTAGGCAGTGAACCTAATCGTTGTAGTGTAGTAATTAGGGTAAGCCACGGGTATTGATATCGTTCTCTAGGGGAATAGGAATGCTAGTAAGAAGTTACTACGCTAAGGTTGGGGTTGAGGAAGATTATTTTCTATCTTTTTATATTTTTTAGGAAATTGAAATGTACGAATCTCGGGGTTTGGATTTGGGGGGTTGGTATTGCTACCGATTACTCTACTTATCTAATTATCTAATCTAAGGTGTATGTAGTCTATGTCTAATTATTGTGTGCTCGTATGATAGTTTAAAGATGTGTTTACTTAGGTTTTACTACTCCTTAATTATCTCCTATTGGTGGTTGAATTGTCACGTCCTTATTCTTAGTTGCGTTGTGTGTCTAAGGTTGTAAGGTATGCGTATGTTCCCTAACTCTTTGAACTTACCAAAGGGTCTCGTCTACAAAACCCACTATGGATAATAAACTCTTACTCTAAGGCACTCTTTGGATGGTTTAGCTTACAACTACTCAAGGAGTTATATTCTAAGGTTCACAAAGATTTAATCAAGCATTAAGTACACAACGAATGACCTATCGCATTACTAGATCATTAATCAGCTAAGATAAGAGACAACCAATCAATAATCAATAATTAAGTTTCATATTCCCTAAGTAAACACACAAATAAATTAGCCGGACATGGAGAACATGCAAGCATACACACAAATAATCAAAGACATAATTGTATTAATGAAGTAAAGAACTTATCTTGATGTAAGATAGGGTTTGGAACCCTAAAATACTGTGCAAGACAGCCTTGGTTCGGTTCTAGGTTTTTACTCCAAAAGACTACACACTAATACTGAAAAATTCGGATTCTATATATAAGATTACATATGCGACGGCGTCACCTTATGTTTTGTGACGCCGTCGTGTCGCCGTCATTAGGGTTTCGTCTTGGCCACGTTAGACTTGCGACGGCGTCACCTTGTGCTTGTGACGCCGTCCTCTTCAGCTTCTGACGCCGTCTGGATTGCATCTAGGCCGTCTGAGTTGCGACGGCCTACTCTTTTACAACTGGACGTCGTCACTTGAAAATAAGAGTTTTGGGTTCTGTCCCGTCACAAAATCCTCGGACGGCGTCGCAGATAAGCAGTGACGCCGTCACCTTATGTTTTCAGCAGCTTTGAGTGTCTCGATTCTGACTTTGGCCATTTTCTTCGTATATTCGCGCCTTTTCGTCCAAATAAGTGCCATTCCAGCATTTTGCCTTCAAGAGACCTAAAAAGTGAAAAGGAACGATATTAAGTAATAACGGATACAAAAGTGATCAAATAAGGGCTTAAATGACCCCTCAAAAAGGTACATTTTAAAACCTTATCAGACCCACTTGTAGCATATTATTGGTAAAACTAACATATTTTGGATTTGAGGATGTAAGGTGGTAAACATTTGGCCGTCTAAGGATGTAACGTGCCAATAATTTTTGAAAAAGAATGTCTCAAAATTGACAAACCACATGGATGTATTTTTCACTTTACTCTAATTATTAGTATCTAAAAATAGAATTATATAAAAGCGAGCACCTTATCATAAATACTTAAAACGGTGCATGTCTGTGGCACAATGCATATTTGAGACGAGTGATGGCTCAAAGGTAAAACTAATATTTAGCTATGACTCGTTTTATTATAATTTACATTTCTTAGATAGTTATCCCTAATATAAATTATTAGGTTATTAAGCAATATATTAATGTTACTTTTGGTAACTTTCAAAAAAATATATTACCCTAATACACATTAGGCGTGCAAACGACATCGTTTAAGGTGGAAAAATTAAAACGTCGTTTTTTGGTATAGCATTTCGTTTTGTGGTGTTGCCCATGACATTTGGTAATTGTCCAGGTTTTTTTATTACTCATGTTGTTGGGACATTAGATGTGGTTAAGCAATTGACCCATGAGAAATATCATTTTAAGCCCATTCCCCTGGCTCGCCCACCCCCTCCCCTTTTCTTTCTTCTCTTTTTTTTATTAGTGATTCCAGGTCTTTCTTTCACCGGCCTTCATGCACAATAATCTATAATCTGACATCTTACTAGAACACTATGTGGTGAATCAGCATAGGTATGACGTAATCAAATTTGTGACCGAAAAAGTTGCAATTGTTGGTACTTGAACCTCGATTTATAGGTTAGTACTTCATTGTTGCAATGGATCATAAATTCTTTTCGGTTGATTATTAGAATAACGGTTTGCGTTTTACAGTCTTTGAAGATTGAGGAAGAGGCTACGCGTTTGGCTAATATTCGTCAGGTTTGTTTTTAATTTTTCACATAAAAGTATTTGGGTGTTTTTGAAATAGTAGTGTTAGGTGAAAAAATTTTGTCGATTAAAATGTTTTTTGTTGTTAATTTTAATAATTTCCAGTTTTTTTTGTTTCTGCAAAAAATAGGGATTTTGAAAAAACGAATTGTAACTATGAAATTCATGTGTCAAATGTTTACAACAAGATGTTTAATTTATTTTTATATTTTTGTCGGTGTGATTATGTATACTAGACGAATATCCGCGCAAAGCGACGGTGTATAGCGGCAAATAATTATACTTGCAAAATTGTAATTCTGGTTTAACTCTTTAATGCAAAACTTACGGGTTCAATTTGTAGTTATTGCAAGAAAAAAGTTCATGGGTTATGTTGGAATCACTCCTAACTTGTATTTCAAGTGTTAGTAATTAGTATGTAATAGGTTGCTTAAACTAGGCTTTTATGTTTATATTAATGGCAAGGCTTATGTAGAAAGCCCATGAGCCTTGGGCAAAGCCCAATAAGTAAGGAAGGGACTAGACATGTTGCCCTAGCTCCCTTCCACTATAAATACTTGTGTAAACCTTCATTTGAAGGTTGGTTGTTCATTTCACTTATATCCTACACATAAACGTTTCCCATATTCATACGTGTGTATTTGTGTAGTGTTCATCCGATCACTTTCTTTCCCATTTCTTACATATTGATTCTTGTGTTAACTTATGGTGACCTAACAGTGGTATCAATCGCCATCTAGTTGGGTGAAACACTTTTGTTTTTGAAGTTTGGTTTCTATACGCGTGGGTTTTAGCGACATAAACTTTCATACGCTTAAAGCTTTAGTTTTTACACTTGTAAACTCAAGATTCTTGTGGTTTAAGGTTTATTTAGTGTTAAAGTTTAAGTTTTTTGCATCAAGTTTCAAACTTTACGTGTGTAGATTAGTTTTTAAGCTTGGTTGGATTCGTGTGTACTTGTATACGCGTAAGGTGAAAAATAGTTTTGGATCATCAAGTTTCAAACTTTCTTGTTATTTTGGTGATTTTGAAGCTATTTCATCATTAAAATCAGGTTACAAAACACTTTTGGGCATAAAAATCAGTTTTGGTAAATGTTTGTACTTACTACGCCTAGTAAAACCCTAGTTTTACGCGTAAGGTTTTAATCCTAAGTCTGTCTACGCCTAAGCAGTCTCTACGCCTAAGGATTTCTTCATTTGATCTTCGAAGCTGTTGGTTTACTCAGTGTTTTCTTGCTTGGATAAGCCTGAAAACACTTCGACTTTGGATATCTTTTACACTTGGATAAGTTTAAAGGATTTTTTGGGTAAAACCCTAGTTTTACGCCTAAGCATAAAAGCTTATGAGTAAACACTTTAAGCCTAAGTATTTCCTACGCATAAGCTTATCTTACGCCTAAGGAAATCTTACGCATAAGGTTCTTACTATTAAGCCTTTGGTTTACGCCTAAGCCTAAGTTTTATCTCAAGTCTACGCGTAAGCAAGATTTACGCCTAAGCCTCTGTCTACACGTAAGAAGGGAATTACGCGTAAGGTCCTAGTCTACGCCTAAGTTGGTTTTCTACGTTTAAGTATACTTCATCAACAAACTTAAGTTTCATTCGACTACAAAGATCCATCATCAACACAAGTTTCAAGATGTCTCAACTACCATACTCTCACTACTTTCCTCATGAGTATCCTCAACAACAACAACAACAACAACAACAACAACAACAATATCAACAATATCCTCCACCATCCCAACAACAATTGCAACAATTTCAGCAACAATTTCAACCACCATCTCAAATGTACTTTCCTCAAGGAGCATACCCTCTTCCACCACAGATGCCTCAACCAAACCCTCGTCAACAAGTTCAACATTGTAACTACTTCCAATATCAGTATCCAGCAAAGTATGCTATGAATGTCACAACGCAAAAGGAACCTTATTGGTTTGCAAAGATGTGTGAAGCTTTAAGTAGCCAACAATCCATTCATGAAGTTGCATCCCTTGATAGACCTCCAATGCTTACTCCCGGAAACTACGATCAATAGGTGATAAGGTTTTTTAGATTTTGTTATCTCAAGAAATCACATGGTAATTTTTTGAAGAAGGTCATACTTGAAGGTCCTTTTCAGATGCCTACTATCACTATACCCGGAGATCCGAATGCTAATCCACCAAGAGATGATGTTACCAACGTTGTCGGCCTTGATCAACTTACTACTGACCAACTTCTTCACTTAGAAGCTGATGAACTTGCAATGCAATATATCCTTTTGGGTTTACCCAATCCGATACTTCGTAGTGTCGATGCTCAAAAGACTACTAAAGCAATGTGGGAGCACATTCATCTTCTAATGGAAGGAACTGAACCCAATCAAGAAGACATGGAATCCAAAATCTACTTAGCATATGAAAACTTCATGATTGAACCAGGGGAATCATTAGAGTCATACTATCATCGTTTTTTCGACATCATCAATGACTTGGACAAACATAATATCATTATGCCAAGGATTACAATCAATACAAAGTTTCTGAGCTGTCTTGGTCCTGATTGGGAGAAGTACGTTACATTCATCCGTCAAGCGAAGAATCTTCATCAAGCCACTTACGGATTTTTGTATGACTATTTGAAGCACCATCAAAAGGAAGTAGACAAAGAAAAAATCATCCGTGGAGTCCCTGCTTCTCCATCACTCCCGGATAATCAAACTCTTGCTTTATACACTCAAGCATGTTATCCTCAATTTCTGAACTTGCCAACTGTTTTCACAAATCCTCCACAACCAACTGCTCAGATAACACCATATGATCCATCACAGCAACAATCACAAGAAACTCAATTGGTTCCATACAACAACAACAATGATCAAGCACTTTACAGTGAATCAAATGAGGATGCGGAAGCCTTCGATGCATTGAATCAAGGATTTTTCATGATTGCTAGAGCCTTCGGGAGATTCGCAAACAAATCCAACAATCGCATTCGTACCTCCTCAAACACAAGAAATCACGCTGTTGTTAACAATGGAAGAGTTGAGGTTCAGAATCGTGGAAATGGTCGTCCGATGGGTAGTGGTCAAGGGTTTAATGTTAATGGAAGGAATAACATGGGTGCTCCACAACAACGGGTTCAAGTGGTTGATCAGGGAAATGTTCAGACTGGGGTAATGGTCTCCGATGCTACAACTGCAATGAAAAGGGTCATCTGGCTAATGCATGCCCAAAGCCGAGAACAAGAGGCAGCGCTTATCACAAAGAGGCTTTACTCTTGGCTCTCAAGGATGAAGCTGGTGGAACACTTACCAACAAGGAACAGAGCTTCATGGCTGATGCAGATTCTGATGATGACATGGAGGACTTGCAAGCTAATGCAGCTGTGATGTTAATGGCAAACATGCAAGAGCTCCACATGAGTGACACAGGCCCAGTGTATGACACTGATGGCTTGTCTCAGGTACCACTACAAGAAAAGGTGGTTTTGGGACGAAACTTTTTGAGACGGTCAAAGAATCGTGCCAAATACACGTATTTGGCACTTCTTGCATAAGCGTGCCAAAAAAATAGGTATTTGGGACGGCTATTAAAAAATCGTTCCAAATACGTAGACATTTGGAACGGTTTCAAATATTGGTGCCAAATACATGTGTATTTGGAACACTTTGAGTTAATGGTGCCAAATACTTATGTATTTGGGATGGTTGGCACAACTGGTGCCAAATGTGTATATGTATTCGGAACGCTATCTAATGTTGGTTCCAAATACTTATGTATCTGGAACGGTTGGTACCACCGGTGCCAAATACCTATATGTATTTGGGACATTTTCTTGGATGTTAATAATGAATAAAAAACATATATACATGAAGGGAAGGAAATCCCCATGGAAATTTTTATCGATTTGTGCTAGTATCAAATACTTTTGTATTTGGAATAAGTTTTATATGACTTACAGAAAATAAAATATATTTGAGGCAATTTTTATAAATTGTTTCAATTTCTTATGTATATCTTTCTTTTGTATATCTTTTGACCCGATTTACACTTTGACCGAGCCCGATTATATTTATTTCGCGTCTAATACTTACCGCAATTCGAGCTATAAAATCACGAAAGCTGAAACTGGAGCGTAAACTATAAATACTAAAGAAAAAAAAAGATAATTATCTTGTTAAAAAAACTATATTTTGATGGAAATCGGACGTAGTGGATAAAACATATATACTGCAATCTTTGTTTTTTTTTTGTTTTTTTTTTTTTTTTTTTTTTTTTTTTTTTTTTTGGTTTACAATGTATGAAATTATAACGGGAAGTGACGGTGCGTCTAACCAGTGGATGCAGTGATTATGGTTGCATAATACAACAAGCCATGTTTTTTTTAACTTGAATAGGTGTAAGAATCACTTAATTCATAAAAAAAATTTGTATGATAATTATGCGGCTTAACTGAGGCACCTCCTGATCATTTTTGATACATTTGTCGGCCAACAACCCCCAAATGTGTAGCGAGTAAGTTTGAATCCTAGACGTATTGCGAGAAAGTTATATCGAGGCTTACAACTAAGCTATTTGATTATGGTTATTCATATTATGTATATCGATATTTAAATTGTAACCATATACTTTTGTTATAAGGTTGCTATGAATTTCTACCTATCAATACTTTTGACATGTTCTACCCAAAAGGGTTGGCGAGAAAAAAACGAGAGAGAAATTAGCGAGCGAGGGAGAATAAAAATTTTGGTCAAACTTTTACAAACTTTTGGCGAGGACATGCGTTGAGCCTTTCTTGTTCAGGTGTTTCAGATTAGCAAAATTTTTGTCGTTTAGTGACTTTTAGCGAGGAAAAACGTGTCCTCGCCAAAAGTTGGTCACCCGTTCTCAAGTTTGTTGTAGTGTTTATTGGTTTTTCTTGATAAAAAGTGATTAAAATACTTCTTAAAGTCGAATCGATTACATTAAAAATATAAAAAGTCGAACCGACATGCTCGATTATCAGACATAATATTGTCACCGTGCCAAATACATATGTTTTTGAAACTCACTTAAAAAACTATCTTAAACGCATAAAATAATTTCTTTAGCAAAATCCATCTATTATTTTCGTTCTCTATTGTTTTCATTTCCTCCAACCCAATGCAATCCCGAGTTTCACTCCTCACAAGTCGTAACTGTGATTCCAAAATTACTATGAAATCTCATTACTATATATTGGATTCAAGCCAGGAAATTTCCCCAAAAATTATCCATCACCATAGGTCACACGGAAAAGTAATTGGGCATCTAGGGTTTAATAGTTTGAGGTATGAAATCAACCATGTTTATTATTGAATTGATTGACAGTGTGATTTATTTTTTGTATTTGAAATTGGTCTCCTGAGTGATTTATTTATTTAATTATTAGAAATTAGTTTGATTTTTTAGTTAAGCATGTTGTATGTGTGAATTAAATTAACATAGATGTATTTGATAATCAATAATTTGTATGAAACGTATGTTTATACTTATTGGAGATGTTAAGATGTAAGCTTTCATCGATTTTTATGTTCTTATAAATACTTAAAATTGTTGCTTTTGTATCTTCTAATCAACTATGTGTAGATTTATTATTTTAATACCATAAATGTTTATGATAACATATTGTTTGAATGATATTCTAGCTATTTGTGAACTATAATCCCGAAACGCTAATTGAGATTTTTTGAATTGGTGTTTTATAAGTAGCTATCAGTTTTATTACGTTTACACCTTTTACACGGTTAGTCTATGGGGTTTGGCATTGCTTGGTTACAATACGAATAGTTATCGGGTCGGGTTAGGGTGGAATTGTTTTTGTTATCGGGTTATCGGGTCGGGTTATGGTTGAATTATTTTTGTTATTGGGTCAACCCGAAATTTATTTTCTAAAAATTCTTTTCCAAAAGTTTTATATGCCCACTAGCTTTTGCAGTTGCTATACAAGCACTAAACAAATTTAATTCTAAGTTTATCATGGTTGCAGTCGCTACACCTACAGTAATAACACCTAAGTGCAAGTACCTGTTAATGCTTATAAATCAATTTCAATAACCCAATAAGCTCACAAAGTTATGAGCAACATATTCTTTAGGAGTGCAATGTGATGTAACCTTATAAAAAGAAATAAGCCATCTGGTTGAAGCCCACACTACACAATTAGCAAGACACATTTTAGTACTTGCAATAAAACATAATTTGTGTTTTAATATAAAGTATTTTTTATAGAAAACTTAGTTTAAGGTGTTTTGGTAAGAAAATGAGTAAACTTGATGACTCAAGTGTATAAAAGAAGAGCAGAATGAAGCCAAATCTTAATTATCTTATGTTATGTTTTTCGACAGTAACTTATTTTCTTTTTTGACAGTAACTTAAGGTGTTTTGGTAAGAAAATGAGTAAACCGTTACATGATTAGTTTTTCTTACCTCATATTATTGTCCCAACATAACAAAAATAAACAACCAAAGGTATTATTGTAGTTAAGGATGGATAACAGTTGGATGTATCTAAAGGATAGAACATCATCACAATTTACGAAAGGTGTTGGGATATTCTTAGACTCTATTTTTTCAGATGTAGGGCCAGCTTCCTTTAAAAAATGCCCATGTGCTAGGTGTGGTGGGCGTTTTTATAATAATAGAGACCTTATGAAGGATGATATTATTGTTAACGGTTTTATGGAAAATTACTTGCCATGGTCACTTATGCATAATTTCGAGACCAAATGGGATAATGACCAAAACGAGGAAGATATCAGAAATATTGAGAGCGATGACATTGTTGGCATGGTACATGATGCAATGGGAATTCCAAATGTTGTTGAATTTGCTGATGTAGATGAAGGAAGGATGGATGATGAGACCTCAAAAATTTTTAAGATGTTAAAGGAAGGACAACGACCTTTGTTTAAAGGGAGTAAAAGATTCACATCGCTTTCTTTCATTACTCGACTTCTACATATAAAAGTACTAGGTGGCTGGTCAAATAAATCATGCACGATGGTGATTGAATTGTTTTCTGAGGCACTTGAAGAAATAGGAGATGTTGTAATGCCAAAGTCATATTATGAAGCGAGTAAAATAGTTTCTGAGTTGGGCTTCTCTTACGATACATGGGATGCATGCCCGAATGATTGTATGTTGTTTCGTGGGGATGATAAACTTTTAGATAGTTGTAGTATTTGTGATGCTTCACGGTACAAAAAGCTTAACACTGACAAGCCAAATGATGAGGACGACGTGATTCCGAAAAAGAAAATTCCTGCTAAACAAGTCCGTTATTTCCCTTTGAAACCAAGGTTAAAGCGGTTGTTTATGTCTCCTCACACTGCCTCTCAAATGACATGACATTCTAGAGAGCGGGTTGATGATGGTTTGATGAGGCATCCCGCGGATAGTCCAGCTTGGAAAATGTTTGACAAGAAATATCCAAAGTTTGGGTGTGAAAGTCGTAATGTTAGACTTGGGTTAGCATCTGATGGATTTAATCCATTCAGGACAATGACTATTTCACATAGTACATGGCCTGTTGTTTTAATTCCATACAACCTACCACCATGGTTGTGCATGAAACAACCCTCGTTTATTCTTTCTATCCTTATTGATGGTCCTAAAGCTCCTGGTGATAAGATTGATGTATACTTGCAGCCTTTAATAGATGAGCTAAAGGAATTGTGGCGTGATGGTGTAAATACGTACGATGCATCAAGTAAGAAT
The DNA here is from genome assembly GCA_910596185.1 of Chrysanthemum makinoi. NCBI lineage: Eukaryota > Viridiplantae > Streptophyta > Magnoliopsida > Asterales > Asteraceae > Chrysanthemum > Chrysanthemum makinoi. The sequence goes on along the minus strand of OU343225.1, from coordinate 246,190,340 downwards.
ATGTTTCAGTTACATGCTGCACTCTTGTGGACAATTAGTGATTTTCCAGCTTATGCCAAATTATCAGGTTGGAGCACACAGGGAAAATTCGCTTGTCCAGCATGTAACATAAAAACCCGGTCTTTCAGACTAAAGCATAGCCACAAGTTCTGTTATTTGGGACACCGAAGATGGCTAAAAGAAAGTCATAAGTTAAGGAGAGACAAGGCGGCTTTTAATGGTGAGCCAGAATGGGATCCGCAACCAAGAGTATTATCAGGTACTGAATTACTTGACCAGCTGAAAGATGTAGAGACAGTATATAAAAAGGAAGATGTATTCAAAAAGAGGAAAAGAGAAGAATTAGAAAAGGAGAACGAGAGGGAGAGAAAGGCTGCATTAAGAAGTGAGAAAAGAAAGATAAAAGAGAAAATGAAAGGAAAAGGGAAGATGAATGTAAAAGGTAAACAGATTGCAACCAGCTCAAACGAGAGAGAAGATAACTGGAAGAAAAAGAGTATTTTCTTTGAGTTGATTTACTGGGAGTTTTTACCTATTCGTCACAATCTTGATGTCATGCATATAGAAAAAAATGTGTGTGATAATGTACTGTTTACACTTTTAGGCATTCCTGGAAAAACGAAAGATCACTTGAATGCTCGGCTGGACCTGAGAGAATTAAACATTAGACATGCATTACACCCTCAAGAAACTAATTCTAGTAGAATTTTACTACCACCAGCTTGTTTTACATTGGGGAAAGATGAAAAATATTGATTTTTGAAGTTGTTGAAGGATCTTAAGGTACCCGATGGATATGCATCTAATATTTCACGATGTGTCCATCTGAAGGAACATAGCATTTGGGGTTTAAAGAGCCATGACAGTCATATTATCTTGCAACAGTTACTCCCACTTGCTGTGAGAAGGCTTTTACCAAAGCATGTTGTTGAAGCCCTGATCGAGCTATCAAACTTTTTCAGAATATTATGCTCGAAAGTTAACTCAAAATATGATCTACAAAAACTTCAAGAACGTATTTCACTTACAATATGCCATCTTGAAAAGATTTTCCCACCATCGTTCTTCGACATTATGGAGCACTTGCCTATACACTTGGCTGAAGAGGCGTTACTTGCTGGACCTGTACAATATCGATGGATGTACCCAATAGAGAGGTACATTTGGTTGTTAATTAATCTTAATAAAATCGTTCAAAAAAATTTCATATCAATAATAGTTTTATTTTGGATATGTAACTATATTTTTTTTACTCAGGTACTTATCAACATTAAAGATGTATGTTCGTAATCGAGCCCGCCCAGAAGGTTGTATTGCAAAAGGAGCTTTAATGGAAGAATGCATGACATTTTGTGCAAGGTATCTAAAGGACATCGAAACTAAGTCCACAAGACCTGACCGAAATTATAGTGGTGAAGATAACTTGGGTTCTCATTTTGGAATAGAAGCACCTTTTTTTCTTGATCATATGTCAATGGAGCAAGCACATCGTTACTTACTAGCTAGTACCGACGCGATTGCACCATATAAAGAGTACGTTAAGTCTTGTCATTACATTAATACAATTATTTATGAATTAAGTATAATACTAACTATTATACATATTTTATTATATAGAAGACATTTGTGGTCCCTCTAAAAGTTAGCCCCTCGTGACCGTCAACGCTTTCATAATAAAGAGTTCCCATCTTGGTTTAGAGCTGATGTGAGGGTCAAATATCAAAATATTTCTCATAAACCATTATTCTCTTTCTATGGTTTAATCCTTTTAATTTTAATGATTATATGTATTAAAACAAGTTGCAGAAAAGAAGGTATTAATGGCATAAGTCATAGACATGGCAATGGGACTGACAAATATGGCTAAGAGATATAATGGATACGTTGTTAATGGATTTAAATTTAGAACAAAAAGAATGGATAATAGTAGAGTTACACAAAACAGTGGTGTTGTTGTGATTGCAAGCACGACAGGCTTCTCAAGTCGAAAAGATAAAAATCTGATGTCAGGGGAGTTAACATATTACGGAGAACTGAAAGATATCATTGAAGTGCGTTATACGGATGAAACAAAGTTTTTAATATTCAAATGCGACTGGGTAGACAATAGGACGGGGGTCAAAGTTGATAAATTTGGTATTACATCAGTAAGTTTTAGTCATTTGTTATACAAGGAGAACAACCTAACTGATGAACCCTTTATCCTAGCATCAGAAGCTGGGCAAGTCATATATGTTGAAGACCCTATTGACCCAGAATGGGCAGGTACCATAAAAATGACTTGTAGGGATACATTTGACATGGGTGAGGATGAAAATTCTAGTACAATAGTTGCAGTGCCTCAAGCCCAACCATATAGCTCTCAACAATTGGATGAACGAAGAAGTATTCATGAGGGTGAAGAGATGTGGGTGAGACAGGGGGGTTGAAGGAACATTTGTTGAAAAGAGACCTGGTCAGTCAACTATAGAAAATCAACAACAAAATAATTCAATTCTTCTTGTTGAGAGTGATTCTGATAAAGAAATGGAACATAGATCAGAAGCTAACATCTCTGATGACTCTGAAGAAGAGTTTGATGACACGATAGATGATGTATCTGATTCTACAGATGACGATGGAGTTGGGAACATGATAGATGATGAATATGATGATGATTAGCTCCACCCATTTTGTTTCAATGCTTTTTTTTGTCTTAAATATATCAAAGACTTGCTTGTGTATATTTGATATGAATTTTCCTTTTTATGTGGTATTCTTGACACGTTTTTCTTCATATATCACTCGTGCTTTTTTTTTCACTTAATTATTATACTTGTTCTTTTTATTCAGTCATTGGTCTTAAAAGTTCTTATTTCTTTGTAGATTTTATCATGGCAGCAAGAAAGAGATGAAGCACCTACACTTTCATGTCTGAAGTGCCACAAGCAACTCGGGAAAACAACGAAAGTCAAGAGGTGGACACAAATGTCTCTCTTCATATTCCTATGGAACATAATCAGGATACTCATACTGCACCAACACAATTAGGAGACTCGTCACAACAACTAACTCGCAACAATACCACTGATGCACCACCTCAGTCTTCGTTAGGATCACGTGGATCTGGTAAAAAAATATATGCTCTTTTTTCATTTTTTAGTATTCTTAGAAGGGTCGAGCACATAACATATGGTCTGGTTTATAGGATCAACATTTGGTTATCAAGAGGTGGACACATATGTCTCTGTTCAGACTCCAGCGGAATACAACCAGGATACTCACTCGTCACAAGAACTAAACGACAACAATGCCACTAATGGATCTGTTCAGTCTTCTTTAGCATCAAGTGGATCTGGTAAAAAAATATATCCTATTTTTTTTCATTATTCAGTATCCTAAAAAGGGCCAAGGACATAATATATGGTTCGGTTGGAATTGTTATAGGTTCTAGCACGAGCAATGATGTACGCAAGAAGGGTCGAGGACCAGCACTTGGTTATCAAGGAAAAGAGAAAATCAATATTATTTTCAATGAGCGCATGCAGCCTATCGAGGATAGTAGTACTGATCTAGCAAATTTACTTGGCGGAATTGCAAAATGTGGGGCTCGGGCTCCTCTTAATGTTGTTTCATGGAAGTTAATGCCAGATACCAATCTTGAATTAATGTGGCGAGATGTTAAGGTATTATCATGTATATAGATACTCCTTGCATGTATTGTTGTTAGTATCAAGTATAATATAAATAATTATATTTACACTATGGATAACAAAAAATTGTTGCACACAGCATAAGACAGATGCTCCAGAAGGTTATAAAGAAACTTGTTTGATGTTGATCGGTGGTCATTGGAGAAAATGGAAAAGTAGAGTAAAGCATAATTTCTTTACTCCAAACAAAGATGATCCAGAAAAACTTTTAACTCCTCCTTCAAACACTCGAGTAAACCCCGAACAATGGCCAGATTTAGTGAACTATTGGCAACGTGACGATGTTCAGGTAAGGACAATTTCCTATAATTTCCTATGAATAATTACTTTATATTAACTTAGTTTATTCTATTTTTTTCAGGCTCAATCCTTGAAAAATTCCAATAATCGAAAAAATCTGGAGTTTTTACCAAGGACCGGTAGAACATCACATGCCAACGTTCGAGAGGAGGTACAAACACACATACTACATCCATTCAGTTGTATGTTATATTATTTTTACCGCTTCCAGATACTAACTAGATATATTTATAACTTTATCTATAGATGAAAGCAAACAAAGAGGACTTGTGTCGTGCTAATGTGTTAATTAAAACGCGTAGTACGAATAATGGTACTATACCAGATGAAGATACCCAAATAGTGGTTGTAAGTACTTTTGTTACATTTATATCACCTAAAGTTATATTACTTGAAAGCTTAGAATTATTAATCAATGTATAATAAATGAGTATTTGTTTTTATTTTAAGAGATGCATATTATTTTTCAGGATCGAATGAAGCAGAAGTTGAATGAGGTACCACAATTAGAGCAAACTGATTCATTTAAAGAAAAAGTTTTCATTGATCTAGTGGGCTCTGATGGACACGGAAGTGTCAAGACTTTTGGTGGAGGAGTATCTACTCGTGATGTTTTCGGGGCTCACTCATCATTAAGAAATATGACCTCTTCAGATGCAATAGAAAGGATGGTTCAAACTCAAGTAGTTGCACAGTTAGAGACTAAGGGAGCTGAGCGAGTAGCAGATCTAGTAGCAGAGCAAGATGCACAAATAGAGTCCAAATTATCAGTGCATATTTCTAATTATGAAAAAAGCGCAAATGGAGTGGTTTAAGAAACTAGAATTACTGCTAGGAAGGGAGTTACCACCTCCGCCAGGTTATCAGGCAATTAGGTCTGCATCAAGTGTCGATGATCAGGTATATTTCTAATTAGCTATTCCTAATGTATTCTAGCATCTATTGAACTTGCATCAAACTATCAAATGATCAACTGAATTTTTTGGGTCCGAACTACATCAAATGAAAATTGATAAAAGAGTTATGATATATATGAAAATGTATTCTAGCCTCTATTGTACATCTGTATTTTGTTGTGGTTTGATCTTAGGTCCGTATAGTAATTTTCACTTTTGCCTTTGTCCACTTTTAGCTTTGCTAGAGTATGGCTTATTGCCTATTTGCTTTAGACTTTGAAGTCTTCTGGTCCTATGTTTGTTTTTAGTCCCGTGAGATAGGTTTCATTTTAGGTACGACTTAGTATTGTCTTCTTTTCGTGTCAATAATTCTTGTATCAGGTTTTAAGTATTTAAGGGGGATAATTATATATAATAATTGATTTGATGACTGTATTTACGTGCCTTTTTTGAGTTTAAAATGAGTGAAAAGGAAAGTAAATGTCTCTTTTTACCGAAATTGCAATTATTTTGATTACATATATATAGTCTCACTAAAAAGCACTTGAACGTGCAAGTTCAAATCAGGCACTACATTTTAAAATGCTTATTCATGTTAAGTGTGTTGTTTTTACATGTCATATCCGTATCTTAGAAGTTAGGTTTAGCAATAATTAATTCCATGGCATATCCGTATCTTAGAAGTTAGGTTTAGCGATAATTAATTCCATGGGTATGTCTGATAACGTACCATGTAATCGCATACACAAACTTATCGCTCTAGTATAACCTCACAACCAGATAATGGTTCTTTTCAGTTGTACATGTATATGCTTAGTGTACGTGTATATTCTTAGCTTGTTAGTTGATGATAGCACCAAGACCTGTTTCAGAATGTAAAGCTTTTCCTCTATTTGTCTGGGCAATTGGTAATAGTGTTTCCATTTGATTAGTTTAGCACAGAGTCATGGTTTGGCTTGTTACTTGATGACAGTACCAAGACATATTTCAGAATGTAAAGCTATTACTTTATTTGTTTGGGTAACTGGTAGTAGGGTTTGCATTTGATTAGTTCAGCTCACATGGTAACTGAGGTTGTGCCTTTGGATATTGTTACTGATCATTAATTTGTGGCTGCAAATAAGTCTTTTATAATCTTTACATTGCTATTTTTTATATCAAAGTTTTTTCTTGTTAAATATATATTTCTAATGTTGGAAAATTATATATGTAGGGTATATGAAGAAGACATGATAAAGAAGACGTGATCCGACAAGCTTTATTCGTTTCCGTTAGTAATAAATCATCTTAGTAATTTATTTTGAGTTCTAGTTATGACTTTTTTATTCTAAAGACCATGGTTTATAAGGATGTTGGAAGTATTGTTTTTTACTTTATGGTATTCAAGTGACTATTGTCTTGATTTTATTGATGATTAATAAAAGCTGAGTTCACTTTATTTTTGGCTTTGATTGAATTATATTTTTGAGAAATTGAATAGTTAGCTGATACGATGACTATAATTGGCGAATGCAAAACCGTGCCAAATAACTTTTATAACGAACGAAAAAATGTGCCAAATGTTATTTGGCAAGGTGGATAAAAATGTGCCAAATACGTTTGGCACAAAAATTGGAACCATGCCAAATACGTTTGGCACGGTAGATAAACCGTCCTAGTTAATTTTGGCACGGTAATAAAAACTGTACCAAATAAGCATTCGGCACGGGAAATGAATTAGTACCAAATGCGCATTTGGCATGGGATACAAAAGTGTGACGAATGCTCATTTGGAACGGAAGATTATTAGTCGTGCCAAATTCCTCTCTCATGGCACCCCACAGTTAAACTGTCCCAAGAACCGTTCCAAATACTATTTAGCACGGTTTCAACCCGATCCAAATGTATTTGGCACCCTCATATTTAGGACGGAGCTATAAAAGTGTGCCAAAGCCGTGCCAAATAGCATTTGGCATGGCTTTTTGCGTATTTGGCACGGTTTTCCACCCTCCCAAATACCCCCTTTTCTTGTAGTGACCCTTACCAGATCCAAATATACTCATTAATGATCTGATATCTCCGTCAACATCTGCATCTGACGAGGCACATAGTGTTCAACATGAGCCTTCCACATCTCATTCCCACGATAATCAAATGGATCCCGTAGTTATATTTGACGATCAAGATGACCTCATGGTTAATATTGATAATCAAGTTGACTCCGTGGTCATATTTGAGGATCTAAATAATGATTATGTTGAGACTCAAGTTGAACAAGATGAACCTTTTTCTAATCCAGATCTTGAGCTCATGACCAACTTATTTCAGACCGCCCAATCTCAACTGGAAAAGTGCAATGAGATCAATAAGAAATGCCAAGATAAAATTTCACTGTTGACTAAGGATAATGAATGCTATAAGTTCCAACTCAACATATTTGAAACCAAAGAAAAACGTGAACAAGTTTTGAAGTCGCTTTTGCAAAATCATACCAAAATGAAAAATCTTTGGAAAAACGGATATGTGATCTAGCTGCATCCAAGAATGCATTGCTTTCTCAAATAGAACAACTAAAATTTGATCATAAACAACAAGTAAACGCTCTCACTTTGGAAACTCAAAAAGCCAAGTCTGAGTTGTTAACTTGTCAAAAACAGTTTTGTAAGTACAAAAAGCATTCGAGGAGACAAATAGATGAGTATCTTGATGAAATTGTCGATTTACAAAACAAATCAAAGAGTTTTGAAATGTTGTTTATAAACATGGTGAGTCAATCACAACAATTCAAAAGTTTACTTTTAAAGCAAATCCAAATGGATATGGACCAATTCTTGTTGATTACAAACCAAAATTTTCACATAGAGCATTCAAACCAAATCCTCAAGTTTACAGTGCAGAACATAGAATTGATGATTCAATTATGAGTGTTGTTGAATATAATCGTGATGAGGAAATAGATGTTGATGCTGAGAGTCGATTAAAATTGGAAAATCTTGAATATAACAAACCATTCGATTACTCAAAAATCATACCGTTTGTAAAACAACAAGATCATACTAACACACCTTGGGTTATCACACCACTTCCTGAGTCCTCTTCTAATGATGGTCCCCGACACAATGTTGCACAAATTAATGGTCCTTTACCTTCCTTCAGTGAAGTAAAATCATTACCCGAACGATGTCAAGTTCTTAAATATTTTGATACATTCATGTCTGACATCAAACTTTTGGAACGTGAAATTGAAGTTAATTCTGAAATAAAAGCTGAACATTTTCAATCGCCACATGCGCGAAATCAAAGAGATATTTTTTAGAAAAGACTTTTACCCCATGTCTGAAATTAAAAAATGTGTGCAATCTATTGGGAACTGGATCTTCAAAAGGAGATTGGACTTATGAAAGCAGTTTTCGAGAAAACAGAAACATCGATTTCAAATACTAAACGTAAAAAGAAAATGTTAAGAAATCATGTTGATCGACTCTTGAAAGATGTTATATGTGTTGATACCATCAATGTGGTGTTATTACATACGGTTGCATATGCATTTGACTATATTGATTATGACTCTGTTGATAATGTTGAGAATATCGATAATGTGCCGCAAATCGAGTCTTTGAAAATTGAAAATGAGCGTTTGTGAAATGAACTTTCGAATGCAAAACGTCGTCTTCAATGGTGTCAAAATCGAGAACTTGCTTTGCAAAACAAAAGCAACCAGTTGCGTGAAAAATCTTTCGATCCAAAACTTGAACAACTGGATGATGACAACGTGTCTTTAAAATGTCAAATTTTAAAATATGAACAAGAAATTGCCAAAGTCAAAACTGAATATGGTGTCATATTTGATTTTCTCAAAAAGACTCGTGCTAAGGCATCACAAGAACTTGATAATCATCTTGCATACACTAAAGAACTCTTAAACGTTAGTGGAAACGTTCGCTCTAAAAATCAAGAATTGCTGCACACTATTGTTGAGTTAAAAGAAAGTTAGGGAAGTATGAACAAGATAAGTCTAGTAACACGAATGTTCTTGCAACTGGAATGTTTAAAATTGACACTAGAATGCCTAATGACAAACCACAAGATACTAATGTGTTTCCTTACACCGATACAGGAATAGTTGCCTATTTTCCCAACGTTAGAACTTCACAGCTTAAGATCAAAACCAGGAAGAATAGGAAGTTTCAACGTAAGAGAAGAACAATAAAGACCTCTGAAGTAGAAGAACACCTTAGGATCTTAAATAACACTCAAGTTGCACCCACTTTAGACATTGCGTTAGACAAATGTAATACAAAAAGTGATGTAACGAATGATGAATCTTTAAGTACTTTGAATGTTACGTTTGAAGCATCTTGTGTTGGTTGTCGTAAAAGCGTGTTTCCTGGTTGTCATGATAAATGTGTTTCTAAATCTATCTTATCTCGTAAGCGGAATAATAGAAAATGGATTACCTCTAGGCCCACTAATGCTTCTAAGTATGTGCTAGGTAAACCGCCCTCTAGTGTTTCTGCTACGATCATTGATGTACCCATAGAACCCACTTCACCTCCTAGGAAGAAAATATCACCTAGTGCATTCACTAAGACTAAAGCAAAAACTAGTTGGACTTGGCAGAGATGGTTACAAAATACACCCGAATTTAAATGGATTCCTAAAATCATTAACATGTGTGTTTCAACTGTAACTATAACGGAACCCTCTAAATCTTTGGGTTCCACCTCTACTTCTATTCCACCTGTGTCGTCGATGTGTAATGCAGGTGATACAGATCATCCTCTAGATTGTTGATAGAAGATGTTCCCAGCACATGACATGCAATCTCAAACTGTTATCAAATTTGTTTCAAAGTTCATCGGTACTGTCAGGTTCAGGAATGATCACTTCGTAGCTATCATGGGCTACGGAGATTACATTAATGGGAACATCGAAATTAGCAGGGTTTATTATGTGGATGGTCTCGGTCACAATCTCTTTTCAGTCGGTTAATTTTGTGATGGTGATTTGGAAGTTGCTTTTAGGGAGAAAACTTGTTTCACTCGTGCTCATTTTTCCTCAAAGGTGGAACACAGCTCTCAGGATGTGCTTCATCTCCTTCACATGGATTTGTGTGGCCCAATGCGTGTGCAGATGGATTAATGGCAAACACTACATTCTAGTAATTGTTGATGACTACTCAAGATGGACTTGGGTTTATTTTCTTCGAAGTAAAGATCAAGCTCCGCAGATGATCATCACCTTTCTCATGAAAATTCAAGTTCAGCTCCGGAACACAGTCAGACAAATCAAAACAGACAGAGGAACTAAATTTGTAAATCAAACTCTTTGTGAATACTATGAGAAAGTGGGAATTGAGCATCAAACATCAATTGCACGGACACCAGAACAAAATGGAGTTGTTGAAAGACGAAACCATACGTTAGTGGAAGCTGCAAGAACGATGTTGATAAATGCAAAACTTCCAGATTACTTGTGGGCAGAAGCCGTGTCAAATGCATGCTACACTCAGAACCGTTCTATGATAAACAAACGCCACAACAAAACACCTTATGAGCTTATCCATAACCGTAAACCGAATCTCAAACACTTTCATGTATTTGGTGCTCTCTGTTACCCAAATAATGATCGTGATGACTTTGGAAAGCTCAAGGCTAAAGCTGACCTTGGAGTCTTCGTTGAATACTGTGAAAACTCAAAAGGCTACCGGATTTGGAATCATCGCACAAGGGAGATTATGGAAACGATTCAGGCTAATTTTGATGAGCTTACAGAAATGGCTTCTGAGCAAAACAGCTTGGAACCCGGACATAACCATCTTAACTTCCCCCAAACTCCATCATCAGCTGAACCAAGCTTACATCTTACTCGTCGTCAAATGGAACAGCTCTTTGCTCCTCTGTTTAGTGATGATATTGATCAACGTGCTCCAGATGTATCAAATGTTTCCGCTGCTCAACCTGATACTAATCCAATCCCTGATACACCTGAAACAACAACTGTTGATGAAGCACCTCCAATTGATTCTACAACAACAACCGAACAAACCGCATCTAATGACGCTGAGCCAGCTGATGATCTTCTGAATCAAGATGTACCTGCACCCGCAGATTATGATCCAAATGCGTTCTTTAACCCTTTCGCTAATGAAAGTACAACTTTAGATGTTGCGGAATCATTGACAAGCCATTTGAATCCACAAAATCTGCATAATGTATATCAACATCAACCCTCCACACATCGTTGGACTAAAGAACATCCTCTTGTGAACATTATTGGAAACCCGAATCAACCAGTCGTAACTAGACAACGCCTTCAGACTGACGGTGAATGTTGCATTTATGCACTTACCGTTTGCCAATCTGAACCCAAAAACATTAAAAAAGCAATGACTTATGACAACTGGATTGAATCCATGCAAGAAGAACTGAATCAGTTTAAACGTCTTGAAGTATAGGAATTGGTTGAACGACCAACAGGGGTCTTCGTCATTGGTCTCAAATGGATTTGGAAAAACAAGTTAGATGCTGAGGGTACGGTCATTCGAAATAAGTCACGACTGGTGGCTAAGGGTTATAGACAGGAAGAGGGGATTGACTTCAAAGAATCATTCGCACCAGTTGCTAGACTTGAGGCTGTACGAATCTTTCTGGCATTCGCGGCTCACATGAACATCACGGTCTATCAGATGGATGTCAAAACTGCTTTTCTGAATGGTAAACTGAAGGAAATGGTATATGTTAGTCAGCCAGAAGGATTTGTTGATCCAGAGTTCCCTAATCACGTCTACAAACGGAATAAGGCTCTCTACGGTCTCAAACAAGCCCCTCGGGCGTGGTATGATGAGTTATCATCCTTTCTTCTATCCCATAAATTTGTCAAAGGATCGGTCGACCCAACACTGTTTATACAATATCACGGGGCTCACATTTTAATCGTTCAAATTTATGTGGATGACATCATTTTTGGGTCAACCCATAAAAAGTACTCAAACGCTTTTTCAAAACTAATGAAAACACATTTTGAAATGTCAATAATGGGTGAAATTACGTTCTTCTTAGGACTTCAAGTTCATCAATCACCCCGTGGTATTTTCCTAAGTCAGTCCAAATATGCTGTTGAAATTTTAAACAAACATGGAATGCAAAGCTGTGATACCTATGCCACACCAATGGCACATACCAACAAACTGGACGCTGATTTGCATGGGAAATTGGTTGACCCTACCAAATACCAAATTATTATTGGGTCTCTCATGTATCTAACAGTCAGTAGACCTGACATTGTATTTTCTGTATATCTTTGCTCCCGTTATCAGTCAAGACCAACTAAACGACACCTCACTGAGGCTAAAAGAATCCTCTGATACATAAAGGGAACCATTAATTTGGGGATCTGGTATCCGAAGGATTCTGGTTTTGAACTAATAGCTTTTTCAGACGCTGATCATGCAGGATGCTTAGATTCTCGGAAAAGTACTTCAGGTGGTTTGCAATTCCTTGGTGATAAATTGGTGTCATGGCAATCGAAGAAACAGGATTGTACATCGCTGTCCTCAACAGAAGCAAAATATCTAGCCATGTCGTCGTGTTGTGCTCAAGTCATTTGGATGAGAACACAACTCAAGGACTATGGTTACGTATTTGACAGAATCCCGGGGTACTGTGACAACCGAAGTGCTATTGCGATCTCGTGTAACATTGTTCAACACTCAAAGTCAAAGCATATCGATCTTCGATATCATTTCATCAAAGAGCATGTAGAAAAGGGTACCGTTGAATTATACTTTGTAGGTACTGAAAACCAACTGGCGGATCTTCTCACCAAAGCCTTGGCTCCTGCTAGGTTTACTGACTTGATCCACCGGATTTGCATGAGGTGTTTGACTCCAGAGGAACTGGACGAACTTTTAAAATAATATTGAAACCAGTCAAACACCAAAACCTCTTTTGTAAATAAACTTTTCAAAAACAAAAATAGAAAAATATAAAATCTGATAAAATACAAAAATATTCTTCTATCTAAATTCTTTCAAACATTGCAAGTACAAATCTTCCGTCAACACTTTGTTCTATCAAAACTTTCATTATTTTTCCTGAACAAGTGTTGAGGGGGAGAATGTACATATTTTTCAGTCTCATAAAACCTTGTACTTGCATGTTATCAAAAAGCTGTTGTTTCTTCAGAAATGGTGGTTACGTTTCTTGTTAAACACTCTCATCGGACTCAAATTTGTAAAATTTCATCATTTCTAAAGTCGAGGGGGAGTGTCGTCAAGTTTCTTTTCAAATAATGTTGTGTTGCTAAACCAAAGTGGAAGTTATGGGTCTTGGTTGAAAATGATTGAGGTGGAGGGGCTATACTGGTCAAAAGTGAAAACTAATTTTTACTAAAACTCCCTACCTAACTATTTCTAACATTTACTACCTTCATTTAATTTTCTACCAAACAAATATCCACGCCTAAGATTAAAACCTCAAATCCGTGCTTCATAATCAAAATTTGTAAGTTGTTCTAGCATCTAATCATCATTACAGGTTTTTAATCTTACATTCATCCAACGGCTAAAATTTTCAAATGAATGATTCTTGTGTTCTTACGTGTATACGTATGAACTTGTGCTTGAAAAATTGTGTTTTTATGTAATGGGTTGTGTTAAAAGGGTCTAATATCAATGCTAAACCTATTTCAATCAACAAAACTCACCCATAATCATGTTTTAATCAATTTTAAAAATTAGGGTTTATGCGTGGATTTAGGCATTTTCATTTGTGAGTGTTTTGGCTCAATTAGATGCTTGGGATATGTTATTGACATGTTTAATTGATCATAAACTCCTTTGAATCATGCCCAGAAAACCTCAAAATTGTAGAATCAAGGTTTAGGGTTTATATGTGCGTAAAATTAGGCACTTTTGATTCAATGTGATTTTGATGTTATAACTTGTGGTAACTTACTCCTCTAGCATATAAGATAACCCAGAAAACGTTTGGATGATTTCCCATGGTTTAAACTATTACACGTAAGATTTGAATAAGGGTTTAAGATTACGCATAAACTAACTTACGCGTAACTGGATAGAACCTGATATGCCAAGTGATTTTGAAAAGTGATTGAAAACATGTTAATATGAGTGTTATGATTAAACTATTTGAGGCTTCTACGTGTACCAGATTCAGAATCAAGGTTACTTGGACATTACGCTTAAGGATCACCTTAGGCGTAGATGTTACGCATACGAGAAATCTTACGCGTAACGCTTACGCATAAGGGTCTACAATGGACTACGCGTATCCTGTGAAGGATATGCTTAAACTTGGACTTCTACGCCTAAGGGCTACTCTTACGAGTAAACCTTACGCGTAAGTCCTTAACCTAAGCCTACGCGTAAGCCTTATGCTAAGAGTTCACTCCTACGCGTAAGCCTTTCTTACGCCTAAGGGTGTCTCCTACGCATAAGCTTAAGTCTACGCTTAAGGTTACCTTGTTTACGCATAAGCTTACCTGCTTACGCCTAAGCCAGATTGTAACTTAATTTTTGAAATGTTACGCGTACAAACTTGTAATAAGTTACTCATAATGTCACTAAACCAAAATGTCACTAATAAGCTACAAAAAAAGTTAAAACGTTATGTGATTAAGTAAACTTTGAACCTTAAAATTCAAAATTAACATACTCACATAACTTATCACGTCAACTTTGGACTATTGGACTAAATGTGACTTTGGACTCGTAATATTCATAAACATAACAACTTCAATAATTGGACAATAAAATCAACTTTTGACTAACATAATGTCTTTCGATATGTTGGTTCTTTTGTCTCAATACCTTTCAGATCACGAAATGGATGTCATCATGGAGAATGTTAACGCACCAAATGAACTCACAATGGAAGATATCTTCCCAACTAGTTTTAGCAAATCAATTGGAAAGAACAATCTCGGGGTCGATTTTGAGAACTTAACCTACTCAGAATCATCATGCAGATTTGCTGTGGATATCCTTAAAGTTCATCCGTACAGTAATATGCTTACCAACTCAGCAACTGTTCCTGAAATCTACATCCATCAATTATGGGAAACAATGGAAAAGGTTGATGGCCAAGATGCTGTTAAAGTGACTCTCAACGACAAGGAAGTCACTGTCACGATAGCAGATCTTCGTACGATTCTTCTTCTCCTTGCTATTCAGCATGCTGACTATGTACCAACTCCAAATGAAAAGGCAATAATGCAATTCATGGTCGATATCGGCTACGATGAAACTACCGGAGTCATCACCAAGCACTCCACTGTCGATCTGAAGAACATTCCTCAACCTTGGAGGACTTTATACATTATGATTGCTAGGTCTGTGTCTAGAAGAGACAGCGGTCATGAGCATCCTAAACTCATGCATCTGCAAACTTTTTGGGGAATGGTCAACAAACAGCAGATTGACAATGCAAGCCTGATATGGGAAGATATGATGTCGCAAATCAAGAAGCCTGGGTCAAAGATTCCCTTTATCAGATATACGAAGTTGTTGATTCAAAATATTCTCGGGTAGAATCGGGACATCCCCATGAGAATAAACGACCCCAGGAATCATTCTGTTGGATCGATGTACTCTAACCAAACTAACTTAAATAGCTTGTTAAGGGTTTAATAACCTCGGATAAATCCTAAGCTATTAACAATGAAACACTGAGTAATCTTTATTAAGTATGCGGAATTTACTTAACAAAGCTAAGAAGAATATAACTTTATTAATAACTCTAAAACACTAAATATCGAACTCTCTAAAACTCTAATATTGATCGTACTTTAGGATTCTAAAAACACATATATCTAATACCAATCTAGGGGTCCTTTTATAGGCTCAAGGATAACCCTAAACGGTTTACAATTCTTATCCTTGTACGTCAAGTAAACAATACATAGAAAGTTCTAGATAAACATTACTTTCTATCTTTAATCAAATACAACCGACTTTAACTTTACAGTACTTTGATGAATAAGCAGTACTTTGTCTTTTTGCAGTACTTTGTTAATCTTCAGCACTTTAACTCTTCAGTACTTTAACCTTCTGTATCCCAACAATCCTCCCCTAACTTGAATCCTACTTGTTTGATTCCAAGTTCCTTTGTAGATTTAGCTTTAACATCTTTATCTTCAAAGAGGAATTGTGACTTTATCTTCAAATTTTATCTTTGTAGATTCTCTGCTTATATCATCATCAAAGTAGTCTTGATTTGTATAATTCTTTTCAGCATCAATCAACAATCTTATTTCTTTTCTGCAACATTCAGCAAGCTCCATCTTTTCAGCAACATAAGACAATTTGTACATTTAATTCAGTTAAGTTTCAGTCTATTCTCATCACTTCCAGGTGTGAAAACTCCTGTGAGAGGTGAATCATTGAAAATTTAATGGATTTATGTCTCTTTACCAAAGCCATTAACTCTGGAGTAGCCAAATGTTTTGATGTGTAAGATCATGGTACACTGATAACCATATGATTTTTAGAAAATCATCAGCTATCAATAGATTTGATTTGTTTTTACCAAAAGCTGTACCCTTTTGGACTAGTTAGTTCTTTTATCATGGTGCACTAATTACCATATAATGGTTTTTCCACAGCCTTTACCACAAGCCATTTTCTTGTGGGCTAGCCAACTCTTCACATTACTGATATGGTGAGTTGATTACCATACAACTTATTAGCAAGTTGTCAACTAAAAACGGATTTGAGATATCTTTACCAGAGCCATTTGCTCATGGATTAGCCAATCCTTTTGTAACCATGGTGTATTGATAACCTATTTGTGTTACCATCTCAAAAACCATTTATTTTTTCTAACCTTTGTTTCAAAACATTTATTACTTAACAAAAGTTTTTCAAAATCATTAACTGGTTTAAAAACTGCAAGCAGTACTTTGATGAAAGTACTGTTTGATCAGCAGTACTTTGAATAAAGTACTGATATATCAAAAATTTAATCAATTAAGATTCATACCAGTTATTCATCATCATCAGCAATTGTAGTCCATCTGATAAACAGCTTGATGACCAGTCGTGCTATTTCATTATCTTCTTCTACTTCCATTCCATGCTCCAAAGATCCTCCTCATAAGATCTGGTGTAAGAGGATATCTTCTATTAGCTAAAATGTGAATCATCGTCCCATCTTCTAGCTCTAGAACATGTACTCCAGATTCTTCAAAGAATCTCCAGCAAGTAATCTCCCAATCTTCTTGGTTTTTCCAGATCTCAGCAGTACTTGTTTCTTCAGTTTCCCAAACAGTTATGAGATCTTCAAGTAAGACTAAACCAAATCCTTCTGATGGATTGTGTTCAAAATATTCTTTTACCACATGATATAAATGGAATAAATCCACTCTATCAATTATATGCAATAAATCCCATAGCATATTGAACACCTTGAAACTTTCATCTTCTTTGTGAAACATTAGATAATTCTCTTCTTTTGACTCTATAACTTAAAAAGTAGTAATTGGATATTTGTTCATCTTCAATTCAGCATCATCTTTAGAATACTCAAAATCTATTACTCTTAAATAATTCCTTAGCTCATCATCAGTATCAGATCTTAACTCAACTTTCTTTGATGATTTTTGATCTTTAACTCCAGCTCTTCTTTTTCTTTTTAAGCTCCTTTTTCTTTCTTCTTCTTTGTAAGCATCATCATCTTTAAAATCTTTAATATCGTCAACTTGTCTCTTATATTCTTCTCGAACAACTTCATATAACTCTTTCATATTAACATAATTCAGCTTGTTTAATCCAACATATCCTCTTCCTTTCAGATAAGACATCATTGTATTCCTTTCTTTAGCAAGATTTGGTCTTTTTGGTAGAGAAGAAATAGGAAGTGGTGATGGTATAGCAGCTTCAGCATTCAATTATTCTTGTAATTTCCTAGCTGCTTCTTTATTCATAGCTTCTTCTTCCTTAGCAACCTGAGCATTAAGTTCAGCTTGTACCTTTCTAGCTGCTTCCTCATTCATAGCATTTTGAGCAGCCCTTATCTGTGCTAAAGTAGGTTTCTTTTTCTTCTTTACTTCTACCAATATACCTTTTCCTTTATCCTTTGGATCAATAACAGGTTGAGAAGCCCTTGGTTGTTCTTCTTCTTGCACTCCTGGAATACTAACACCCCTTGGTCTTGATAAATCATGCAAGATCTCAGCAATGGTTTCATCATCACTTGCAGTATGTATAGGTTTAGGTGTATCAGCTTCCTTTTCTGGTGTGACTGTTGAAGGACCAGGTATGATAGTTGAAGGACCAGCTTCTTCTTCAATTAAAATAGTTGATGGACCAGCTTCCTCTTCAAAATCTAACAACCTTGGAGTAATCAATTCTTGCCTAAAAGATCCTTGAAAAGCAGTACTTTGATCAGCAGTACCTTGATCACCAGTACTTTGAACTTGAACATCAATAACTTGCTCCTCAGTACCTTGAACTTCAGTCCTTTCTTCCTCAGTACTTTCAATATTAACATATTCTTCAGTACCTTGAGGTTCATTCTCCTTAACAACATCTTTTTTCAAATTCTTTTCTTCTAAATTCCTCCCCAATTGGACAGAAGATGATTGCTTTTGGACCTTTTGGCGTGTGGTCTTCTTAAACTGCCGTTGCTCCTTCTTTTTAGATTTGACCCATAGACGATGATGTTGAACCAATGGCCAGACAAAATTCTTGAGTCTTCTAAACTTAAGCTTCAACTTCTTAATCTGTTTAGCTTGAGCCTTAGTTGTTTTCTTCAATTTGACTAACTCCCTTGTCAGAACATAATTATCCAATGTCAAACCTTCAGGGGGTATAGTAGGTGGATCATCCCCTCTAATTGGTGAATGTTCTTCTAGTTGAGAATCAGGAACAGATATTTGTGGAGATGGTGAAGGTGAAACTGCAACATCTTCTTGAACTTCAGTACTTGGTGAAGCAGTACCTTGTGATGCAGTACCTTCTTGAGATGCAGCACTTTGAGAAGCAGTACCTTGAGTATCAGTACCTTCAGAAGCAGTACCTTCTCGATCTTCATCCTCTGCAGCATCAGCTCTGACAGCTTGAACAACTTCCATCATAGAAGTAGTCAATGGAGTGTCCCTTCTAGTGAATAAATCACTCTTCCTAGCCATGAAAGTGAAAATCTTGGCTTGTTGTACCACAACAGTTAAAAGACTTGTAGGCTTTGGTACATCTGAAAGTTGTTTATTGAGGAACACTTGGATAAACCTTGGATACATCAACCATTTTGAACCATGAGTGATGTGTGAAAGCATCCCATCTAAAATTAGCCTTGAAAAGTTGAAAATACGATCAGTAGCCAATACCACTATAGCAAATGCTATGTCAGACCCAAATTGCTCCCATGATGTACTTTTAACACTAATACAATGAAGCAAGACATGTACTAAAAACTTCCAGTGAGGACAAAATAAGGGTTTCCTGAATGTTTGTTCAGTTAATGACCCTTCATAACCAATGTCCCTAAACGAATCCCAAATCAGTTGCTTATCAAAACGAACAGCCCCATCTTCATCATCAAACAATAAGTCTTCACGAATAGAGGCTTCAGTAACCTTTACAGTTCTTCCAGCAACTGTAAATTGAATATATTCTTCATCATTCTCCATATGAACCCTAGCAGTTTCCCAAAATTGTTGAATCCATGGCTCAATGACATCTGGTTCTACTAAAAGTGCATAACTAATTGGTGACCCAGTAAGAAAATCGATGATATCATGAAAGATTACATTTGCTTCAGTCTTGTCTAAATTCGCCACCATGTTGTGTTTGGAAACAGTATTACGATTCGCCATTGATGATTATATGATCACAATAAGAGATAGAACGAATAATATTGGTGAAAGTGAGAGAAATATGGAAAAGATTATGAGATATCAATATGAGAGGGAAATTCGGAGAGTATTTATTTATAGGTGAGATTTAAAAAAATCACAGCCATTAATAACAAAGTTACCGTTAGGTGTAGTTACCCCTCAATATTACCGTTGGAACAGTACTTTAATAAGATAAACAGCACTTTCCACGTGTGCAGTACTTTCCAAGCAGTACTTTCCAAACAGTACTTTCATAAAATCAAAAAGCAGTACTTTTCCATTCTCTTTCTTATAATAGCAAATAAACATGAATATCCTCCCCTCAAGCAATTCATAGGACTATACGTACACTAAATAGTTCTCCCCTTAAATGTAGCTCAGTAATTGATCATGCCAATACTCACCACCAAGTGAGTAAATCTTGAAACATCAAATCCTTTGGTGAGTAAATCAGCTACATTATCATCCGTATGCACCTTGACAACATTAATGAGCCTATGCTCATAACAATCTCTGATGAAGTGGTGCCTAATCTGAATATGCTTGGTCTTGGAATGATAAACCGGATTCTTCACAATGCAAATAGTACTCTCATTATCAATATTGATAGGAGTATTCTTGAAATTGAACCCATAATCCAAGAGTTGATTCTGCATCCACAACACTTGTCCACAACAACTTGCAGCGACCACATATTCTGCTTCAGTGGATGATGTTGCTGTAATTGTTTGCTTCTTACACTGCCATGAAACTAATCTTCTTCCAAGATATTGGCATCCACATGTGGTTGATCTTCTGTCATAGTTGTCACGTGCATAATCACTATCTGAAAAAGCTTCCAAGTGAAAAGGTGAATCCTTTGGATACCACAACCCTAACTTAGGTTGTTGTTTCAAATAACAAAAACTTCTCTTCACTGCATTCATGTGAGAGACCTTGGGTGTGACTTGATATCTTGCACATAAACAAACTGCAAACATGATATCAGGGCCTTGATGCAAGTAAGATACATAAGACAGCCAATCATGGATCTGTATAACTTGACTTCAACTGGTTTTCCATCTTCATCCTTGCCCAATGAGTTGATAGATTTAATAGGTGTAGTAACAGGCTTCATGTCATCAAAATTGAACTTCTTAAGTATGTCAGCTACATACTTGTCTTGACTTATGAAAATTCCTTCCTTTGACTGCTTAACCTGAAGTCCCAAAGAGAAAGTTAACTCACCCATTGAACTCATTTGAAATTCATTCTGCATCAGCTTCTCAAACTCCTTGACCATAGATTGTTTGGTAGCTCCAAATATGATATCATCTACATACACTTGAACTAGCATGATATCCTTCTTATCTCTCTTGATAAACAAGGTCTTATCAATAGCTCCTCTCCTATAACCATGTTGCAATAAAAAGGTAGAGAGCCTTTCATACCAAGCTCTAGGTGCTTGATGTAAGCCATACAGAGCTTTGAAAACTTTGTAAACTTTGTTTGGGTGTTTAGGATCTTCAAAACCAGGAGGTTGTTTGACATATACTTCCTCTGTAATCCTGCCATATAAAAAGGCACTCTTGACATCCATTTGATAAACCTGAAATCCCATATAAGATGCAAAAGCAAGGAAAATTCGAATTTTTTCAATCCTAGCTACAGGAGCAAACACTTCATCATAATCAACTCCTTCTTCCTGTCTGTAGCCTTGTGCAACTATCTTGCTTTGTTTTTGAACATCATCTACCTTAGGTGTTTCAACAGTTTCTTTTGAGATTTCAGACCTAGATTGACCTTGAAGTTTCTTTCTAAACTCTAAGCTATCTACTCCAAAACGAGAAACATCAGGCCTAGGAGGTTGATGACTACCAGTAGGATGAGGGACTGCATGATAGGCATTATCTTTCTTAAACTCAGGAGGTGTGTCACTAACTGATTCCTCATTACTAGATGTGTCTACATAATTAATGAGTTCATCATCACAAGTGGTTATATCCTCAAAATCACATTCATCCTGATCACTAGGTGGGTTTTCTATGTTATTAAAATCCATACCAAAACCTAGGCCAGTTTTAATGTAAGCTCTTCTATGTTTTTCAACATAAGTGACATGAGAAAGACCTGATTGTCCCCAAGCATTAAACTTTTCTAGTAATTCATCTCTCTCCTTAGTTAATTTCTCAATTTCAGAGATCTTACAGTTTAACTTCAATTCACTTAATTTCAACTGATAATCCTGTTGTTCATACTTTTCTGCCCAAGCCATTTCATTATTTTCATGTGTTACAATTTTGGCTTCCATGGACTCTAAAGTTATTTGATAACCTGCTACCTCAGACCTAGCCTTTATACAGTTATCTCTTTCAGCCACATAACTATTCAGTACTTTTTGATAAAAGTCATGACAATTGGAACATACCTCAGAGATAGGGGTGAACTTAGTGAAGTAGCCATCATAGCAAGCAGAACAGGATCATCTTCACTCTCCATGCTCCAGTCAAAACTTTCAAAACCATCTTTAGACTCCATAGCAGCATGTCTAGGTTCCTCATCAAAAGTTGTGCTCCAATCAAATTCTTCTACTGAATCCTCCATAGCTACCATACAATAGGTTACTGGTTCATCATCAAATTCAGCACTCCAGTCAACCTCTGATAAACTCTCTTGAGCAACCAAAGCTTTTGTTTCAGTAATAGGGATTTCTTTCAACTCTAGCTTTGGTTTCTCAGCCATCCTGTTTGCTTGATACTTAGCAAACCTGCATTCCCTTGCAAAATGTCCAGTCTTTTGACAGTTGAAGCATTCAATTTTGGATTTGTCAAAAGTAATACCCTGTTTTGGTTTAAAGTCAATGCTTTTTCCTGTTTTCTTCATTTACTTCTTGATCCTTGCAGGGATCATAGCAACTTGCCACCTGATATCAATTTCTTCAAGAGCATCCTCTTCAATCTGTGAGAGATCTTCTTCATAAGTGACAGGTAGAGAAGCTTGTTGTGTAAAGAAAGAGCATACAACTTCATCTGAGTGGAGGGAATGAGTTGGTGTGGGTTGTTGAGCAAAGGTGGGGGTAGAATAGGAAACAGTACTTTGAGTAGGAGAGGCAGTACTTTTGGTGGAAGTACTGCCCTTCTTTTCAGATGACAAAAAGGCAATACTGTGAGATTTGGAACTGCTTTGACCATTCATCTCATGCTCATACACCTTCAGATGATTGTAGAGATCATCAAAATCCATGGTGTCCAATCCAGGTTGTCCTCTGATCATTGTAGCACTCACATGCCATGTCGATGGCAAACTCCTTAAGAACTTAAGATTAGCATCTTCAACTGAGACCTCTGCTTTGTATAGCTCCAGCATACTGAGAGGATTTTGGAATCTGTCATAGGAAGCATCAAGGCTTTCTCTTTCTTCAACAGTAAAGGTTTCAAATTGCTGCTTCAACAGATTTCTGTGCATTTTCTTGGAAGCATCATTACCTCCAAATCTAGTTTTGAGAGCAGCCCAGAGTTGCTTGGCATCTTTAGCATCATGAAATTTGAGTAGGTGTCCATCTGGAATGGCAGACAACAATATGTTGAGAGCCTTCTCTTGATTTCTTAGTGTTGCTGCTGGTAAGACTGGTTTGGATGGTTTAGGTTGTCCAGGAACCTCTATAGGTTTTGGAACTACTTCATTGCCATTAACAATCACATTCCACAATGCATGGTCTGTGATTACAATATACTGCCTCATCTTCATGCTCCATAGGTGGTACTCTCCCTTCTTGATGATAGGTATCCTAAGTGAGGTGATTGATGGTGGTGGAACAACTTTAGTCGACATCTTTAGGGTTTTGTTATTTAACTAGGTTTAAACTGTTTCTTCTTAGTCAGAGTTTCCACACAAGCTCTGATACCACTTGTTGGATCGATGTACTCTAACCAAACTAACTTAAATAGCTTGTTAAGGGTTTAATAACCTCAGATAAATCCTAAGCTATTAACAATGAAACACTGAGTAATCTTTATTAAGTATGCGGAATTTACTTAACAAAGCTAAGAAGAATATAACTTTATTAATAACTCTAAAACACTAAATATCGAACTCTCTAAAACTCTAATATTGATCGTACTTTAGGATTCTAAAAACACATATATCTAATACCAATCTAGGGGTCCTTTTATAGGCCCAAGGATAACCCTAAACGGTTTACAATTCTTATCCTTGTACGTCAATTAAACAATACATAGAAAGTTCTAGATAAACATTACTTTATATCTTTAATCAAATACAACCGACTTTAATATTACAGTACTTTGATGAATAAGCAGTACTTTGTCTTTCTGTACTTTGTTAATCTTCAGCACTTTAACTCTTCAGTACTTTAACCTTCTGTATCCCAACACATTCCATGTTGTATGAGCCTACATTAAACGTTGTCAGATTTAAGGACTCATCAAAAAAGAAGCAAGGTGCAGTGTTACTGGATTGCCTTCTCACTGACAAAATCAATTGTCTTCCGTAGTATCTACGATATCAAGAAGCAGTGAGTACATGTAAAGTTGGGTTCATGGATGAGAAAACTTCGGCTGTCCCTACCAAGAAGACTAGAAGGTCTGGCAGCACTGGTAGTACTGGAAGCACTGGGAGCACTCACAAGTATCCAAAGAGGCATCCAAGCTTCAAGAGAAAAGTCCCATCTCAGGTCGGTCATCCTAATCTTAAACCAGAACCGACTCCAGAGGATGACGACTCTAAAGCTACTAAGTCTGAAGAGGTGGTTTACTATTCTGAAACAGCTACAGATGATACAACCTCACCGAGGTCGGATGACAAACCACCAAGTCCCAAATCAGACAAAGGGAAGACACCAATGGCTGAAGAAGAAGAAGAAAGTTCTGATGAAGAAATTGACCCAAAGGATGAACAATAATTCCACAAAACTCTTAAGCAGCTGAGGTTAGAGCATGTTGCAAAGGAATTCAACCTTCAGCAAACCAGAGGCCCTGGAGGTTCCAGTGGTGGAGCTCTAATCACACCAGTTCTTAATGCGGTTAGTCAACCCGATAAGGGAACTGGTACCACCACTAAGGAATCTACAGAGCAGCAGCAGCAAGAGTATGAGGTTCCGTTCGACTTCGAGGAAGACGAACAAGAAAAGACAGATAAGATCACAGATGAAGATGTGGAGAAAGCGGCTAAGGAAAAGGCTGAAGAAGAAGTTCGGGCTAAAGCTGATGAAGATGAAAGAATTCGAATTGAAACAGACAACTACATTCGAGATAATCCTGATCATAATCCTGAACAATCTTCAGAGCCACCTCAATACCCATCCACAACTGAGTCATCATCTCACTCCTCACCACCACCATCTAAAGAAACAACCACCAGATCATCATCCAGGTCAATCAAGAAACTCACTGATACATGGGCATCTCGTGCCAAGACCAAGATCCAAAAGGGTGTCAAGCAAGCAAGAAGACGTAATGCAATTGAAAAAAAGTTGAATCAGCTTGCTGACAGGGTCAACTTACTTGGTAATGAGATGAACAATTTCATGGAGGAAAGAGAACAGATCCAGTTATTCCTCAACAGAGACATAAAAGGAGAAATGGACGAGCAAATTAGGGATTATACTCATCAGTTCCTTCTCAAAATTTCCCCTGGAGTAACGAAAGAAATGTTTGCAAAACAACTTTATCCATATCTTAAGACAATGGTCAGGAAAACAATTACAACAACACCGGTGGTTATGCAAACCCGACCAGTTTATCCTCCTAATGTCACTGAAGTTGACTTGATTTCACAGCTGATATTGCAGATGTCTCCTCGATCTCCAACTTTCACATCCAATGAATCAAAACTCTTTGAGGCATTGCTTGCATATCAACTAAAGAAAAATTGCAAGGAAGCAGCTGGTCAGGAAAAGCGACCAAGAGACGATGATGATGCAGACAAGGATCCAAAGGCTAAACATCCAAAGAAAACAGGCGAGTCCTCATCTATGCCTCCACCACCACCAAAGACCACTTCCACCTCACAAGCATCTCAGAAGACGTCTACGTTTGATAAACCTCGGGAGTCTGAGTCACCACCACCATTGGAGAAAACTAGTGATCACTTTGTATACACCGGTGATGATGATGAAGAAATTCGCGAGCCCCAACAACAGCCCTCATATACAACATCAACTAAGCAACAACCAGGACAATCATTCAAATCAAAGAAGACGAGATCCAGCTCTGTCATGTCATGGTTAGATGAAGATGACACCGATGAATATGAATGGTTCAGCAAGCTTGTTGATGCTACTCCTCGATTACCGGAAGGCCAAGAACCGGTAGATGGTTGTACTATGGAGCATGTTAAGATTAACCAGGATAAGTTCAAAGTTAAGAAGATCACAAAAGGGGAGCTACGCCGGATCAAGAATGATGCATTTCAACTGCTAAAAGACAGCTCCGACAGTGCCATTGAGGTTGAATACCATCTCGACAACATCGCACGAGCTATGTCTAACAACATTGATTGGCTCAACCCTAAATCGAACATTGACTTCACAAGACAGTATAAGACTCCATATTACACAGACTGGACCAAACCACTACCAACCATTGGTCGACCAGCACAACCAAAGATTCCCTACCAACACTTCTTCAACAATGACCTTGAATTTCTGCAACACGGTAGCGACATCGGCAAAAAGTACGCTACATCACTCACCTTTAACATCCCAGCAGCAGTCTTCTCCAACAATGCTGCCAACGAAGAAGAAGCCGCCAGAATGTTCGTTGACAACGCGGAGGCTAGAGAGCTTTGTGGGTGGAAGAGAGAGTTTCCCGCTTACGGGTTATCAACATCAAGAGATAACTCCTGGTCTTATTAAAGGATTATTTGGTACTCTTTAAACTATTTCTTGATTGACATTTGGATTATATGATTTGTATATTGACAATGGCTTGTGCACACATAACAGTGTACAACCCGTACTTGTACTGAAAGGACCATGTGGTACGCATCAGTGCCACAATCCAATAAAAGGAGCGAAAGCTTCTTACTTTTGAGTAAATCTTATCAAAACTTTCATTTTTCAAAGTTTTGCTCAAAATAACAAGTACTTCCCCTTATGTTTTTCAAAACCTCAAAAGTTAATATTACTTATTGAGGGGGAGTATTTGCTAAAAAATCTTTGTTCACAAAACGTTCTTTGTCGAACTCTTCCCACAAAACTCGAAATGGTCATATTCGATATCAAATTTCATCAAAAATAACACTTATATGCCATTTTTTAGGGGGAGAAAAATTGTATGATACAAATATGTTGTAAATATGATGGAATCATCGTGTGCTAAGACTTAACCCATGAATTGACGAGATCTGAACTGTCATACATCGAAAAGATTTGTCTTCCAAGACTTATCCGAGTAGATTGTACCTCCTCGATAAACTCTTGATAGACATGAACTTTGACGGGTTTGACAACCTTTTTCAAGGTTTGTCAACACCTTCAAGGTAGTTATTAGAGCTAGTTGTCACCTAAAAGCTGACAATGCAACTCTTTATCTATGCAACGTAACCGTGTCTCGCGGGGAATTGTCTATCTTGAGTCGATCAATTCAAAAAGTCCGAGCTCTTCCCTCACCGTGCAGATTTCTGTCAAAATGCTTAAGCACGTGTGGAGGGGGAGTATTTCTGAAAATGAAAAACTCTCAAAGTAATACAAACATGTTTTAATTCATAAATACTTTGAGAGATTTTCTAGAAAATGGTTTTATGGCAACATAGGATAGTCAAGGAGTTATAAGGTGACTAAGTTTAGGAATAAACGTCCTATGATCCGCCAGAGCCGGAGGGATCTACCCAAGGACACCACCAATAGTTAGTATTTAAAAGTCCTTAGGTATGATAATAAAAGGAGAAAATGAGAATCGGAGAAAGAAGGAGTTGAAGAATTAAAAAGAAAAGTAAAGAAAAGGGTGAAAAGAAATAGCCCTCCAAATTATTCAACTTAGGGCAGACACCGGGTTCAATACATATGCTATTGGTTGTCACTAGATGACACCGGTATTGAAGATTAAATTCGTCATGGACCCAGTGACGCATGCACTAAACCTTCTTAGCCACTCAAGTTTCTCTCAACAGAAGCTTGTTTCATTCTTACAGGGAACCTACGTAAACTCTCGGCTTTCTCTTAGAGATTGCTAGTATTGAAGAATGAGACCCTCTCCCTAGTCTCCGCTCAGGAAAACCAAAGCGCACTATTGAGTCTAGAGCCATGATATTTATCAAAAGATCTCTTAGGAACACTTGACATTTCATCACTTGTCGTTCAACATTAAGGACGCAAGTGATACATTATCGAGTCCTTCACAGATCTTAGCAATCTGTCGAGAACATTTATGAGGGGTTCACAATTGTGATCCTCAGTGATTGAATGAAAACTCCTGCCAAGGTCAACATCAAAAAACCCTGACAGTAGGTCACTTCGGTAACTCCTTGCGGGTTACGCTTAGTGTTGTCTCAAACGGTCTACAGTCGTGGGGTGATGCTTCGGTGTACCTCAGCGACTCACCTGAACTGTAGGTGTACTTCGGTACATCGTGTTATCCTACTTGAGGGACTCCAGTTCCGGAACAGCCTTTGCAAGAATTAGAGATGTGTTTTCACACTATGCTATTAACACGCTCGAAGTTCGAACTTGTAAGTGCCGGAAATCCCGCTAAGAAGATTCCTTTCAAGAATCGAGTCCTGAAGATGTGGGTCATTACTTGAACTTGTTCAATGTAATGCCAACTGTCCCTTATGGGATTCGGATAGCTGATTCGCCCGACCAAGGTGAATGGAATCAAGACATTCATCAGAAGAACAATCGTAGTGGTCAATTCTCTAAGAAACGACCACAGTGATCGATTGGTGTTTTTCACTAACTAATTCTTATGTTTTCTTCTTATGGATGCTCTTGGGAAATGATCGTGCTGATTTTCCACATGCTCATACCAATAACAACACAATTTGAAGTTCTCTCGAAAGGCAACACAAAAGTCAGAATGATTCTTCTCCTTAACCAAAGAATCTACAAAGTTTAAAGGCTAAAAGAACTACATCAAAACTGAAATCCAACATCAAAGAGCGTGTGAGCATGTTAGAGAAAGACGTGGAGACACCTGAGCAACGAAGCAGACCTGATGCAGACAACTACATCATAACATCACCATTTCCACACCAGAACAAAGAACAAAGATTACGAAGACGTCAAAGCTGAAAACTTCAAAGGAAACAAGATCCTCACACTGGGGAAATTGTTGGAATCAAGACATTTCTTCTCACAAAAAAGAGGAATTTCAGAAGACGTCAAGGCAACTGCTATTAAATCTACACCAACAACTTATCCGATTACTGGAGTCATCACTTAACTACTAACACTTAAGGGGAGATTGTTGGAATCACTCCTAACTTGTATTTCAAGTGTTAGTAATTAGTATGTAATAGGTTGCTTAAACTAGGCTTTTATGTTTGTATTAATGTCAAGGCTTATGTAGAAAGCCCATGAGCCTTGGCCCAAGCCCAATAAGTAAGGAAGGGACTAGACATGTTGCCCTAGCTTCCTTCCCCTATAAATACTTATGTAAACCTTCATTTGAAGGTTGGTTGTTCATTTCACTTATATCCTACGCATAAACGTTTCCCATATTCATACGTGTGTATTTGTGTAGTGTTCATCCGATCACTTTCTTTCCTATTTCTTACATATTGATTCTTGTGTTAACTTATGGTGACCTAACAGGTTAGAAACCAAAAAATGATAAAATTTTAAGGATTAAAGAATATTTAAAATATTAATTTAGTCATAAACGATGTTACAATTTTTAATCAAGGGTGTAATAGTATACTAACATTACTTGTCATTTAAGAATTTAAGTTTAAGAGGTATTATAGGTAATCAATATTACTTAAATTTAAGCATTTTAAGTTTAAGGAATCCATATCATGCATTATAAGTAGTAAAGATGGGTTTTATGTTTGATTGCGTGTTAGTTAAAAAAAATCTTTGAAATGTAGCTAATAATTTCTTTCAATGTATTTTTTCGATTGTCTTTGAAGTTCTAGAGCTCACTAACCACATATGTTTGTTCATTGTTTAAACGGGCTATCTAAGAAATTGTTCATTGTGTATGTAGGTCATGCAAGATATGACAAGTGGATATATTGTAAAGGTTTTTTTATGATGCCAGCAAAAAGTTTGGTATCATGACGTTTGCAACCATCGCGGATGTAGGTTCAGAAATGCAGAATATTATTTTCATGCTAATGTTACCAAACCTCTTTTTGCAGGCGTCATAGAGAACCTTTATATCAATTTCACCCATCCTCCTCAATGTGTAACTGTATAAAACGGGTTGGATAGAATGACACTGTAACATGCTGTGATGATAGAGTTTCAATGCTTCTGAATGGATTCGAATAAAGCTGAGATTATCTGCTGCACAATGGCGAGGTTAGCTTATTAAGTTTGCAGCCATGGCGGATGTGTCCTCCTTTTCGATTGTTTATCTATCTGAGCCTCATAATTAAAGAAAATGATTTTTTTCTTGATCCGAGCATATTATGTGATTGTATAAAACTAAACGACGTCGTTTACATGCCTAATGTATAATAGGTTAATGAGTTTAAAAAGGTAACATAACGGTTATATTTCATGCTTCTGCATACGCATACATCATGAGTTTGTGTTATATATATGTTGTCTGAGTGTAATCGATGTAAGTTTGAGAATGAACGTATCTTGCAGAGGCATTTGTATTAATGCAACCATGGAGTTTTACCCTTTATTTTATGCATTCTTATAGCTTCGAGACATGGCGGTTTATAAAAATCTTATTCTAAACACATCAGTGGTTCTAGTAGTCATCTGCACGGCTATAAAACATGTACATCAGAAAATAAACACACAAAGTTGTACAAAGCAAAACCCTAATAGTCAGATATTCTAAACAGTGATATAACCTAATTCTAAAATGTATAAAGGATGTTTAGAAAACTTACTTAGTAATCCTATTGTACGTAACTTCTTTAACCTTTTCAATTACATAGAACGCCTTCTTGATCTTATTGATGCTACACGATCCTTCTTAGGGTTTCTTGGGGATTATCACTTCTTGGACATCGTCAGGGTATCCACAGTACTAAACAAGTAGAACTAGAGCTACGAACCTATGCAAGTTAGGCGAGCATAAAAATAGGGTAAAAACCCTAATCAAATATACAAGTCGACTAGGGTGTAGACTTGGTTGTGTCGACTCAAAGTCGATCGACCAAAAGGGTTAAA
This sequence comes from Chrysanthemum makinoi, assembly GCA_910596185.1. Taxonomy (NCBI): domain Eukaryota; kingdom Viridiplantae; phylum Streptophyta; class Magnoliopsida; order Asterales; family Asteraceae; genus Chrysanthemum; species Chrysanthemum makinoi. Next base: position 246,159,324 of record OU343225.1, on the reverse strand, counting down.
ACCCAATGATCGTGCGATCGAACAAGAAAAGAAGGAGATGAAGGGATTTAGGGATATTGGAAGATTTATGAGAATCCATTAGGAGGCCTTTGTATTTTTAGGCTCCTAAGGAGGTTCTAGAATACTTGTTCAACAAGTATTTGTGTTTGACTAAAATTCAAACACCCCTCCCTTTGGGTTTCAGTCAAACAGAACAGATAAACAACTCTTACGTGTATTTTGTTTTGTCTTTTGTCATTAATTACTGATGACGTACCCTCGAACAGCTCGAAGGCCTCCCCTTCAAGCTTACTCGGATACTATATTCCGAAAGACTTGGGCTAACCTCCGAAAGTCTCTGGTGGCATAAAATCATTCTTACTCAATGATTACCAAGATGGGAATCCATCAGTAGAAGCCCTAATACCCTCTGAAGTGTTCCATTCAAAGAAAGTAACACAAAGGATAAACAAGATCAAGTCAAAACCCACGTTCATCACCCTATCAAGGCTTTCCCGCCAAGATAAGGATCATGGTGCACTAACCCAACAAGCATCTAAAATCACGAGACACACCCATGATCTACGGATTTTGTGTAGAAGGCTGCCCAAACCTATTTTCCCCACCTATAAATAGCTTGACAAGTCATAGAGGTTTGATCACGCTCTTATTACCTACTTTATACACTTATTGCAATCATAAATGAATACTTACTCTCACGCCGAAGGTGATTCATAGGGTCCAACCTCTGCGCATCAGTTAACTTAGTGTCTTCATTTATGTTGTCACATGTTACTCGAAGCTTGGCAAGCCATTACACAACCCTTATTCCTTCTATCAGCATCGTAAGGCCTGATAGTACTTTTTATTGTATGATCAGAGGTGCGATCCGTGGGACCACTACAATTAGTCCCGTTTAATCCAAGTTTGTAACCGTTAAACCAGTTACCCTACTTATCCGGCATGACAGAAGGAAGAGAAGATGCACCCCTGGGTTTCTCGACCTTAACACCACTACACGTTCTAGACGTGGGAAACTTACCACCCATAACTACCTATACATTTACCGCTGGTTCACAAAGAGATATCCCACTCGCAAATCATGCATCCACTTCGGCTAATCTGGAGCCAATTGTTAATACAAATAAGCCGTAAAAACGTTTATTTATATTTTACGATCTTCTAATGTTTTGTCGATAACAAACGTAAAATCATTTTAACAAAACAAATAAAATACGTAAATGGTTTGAGCCAATAGTTTACTAACACGCTTACATTTTCACATAAAATACTAAACAAGTAATAGAGATTTTTATGATTTAGTAATACATATGTACAACAACTAGTGTTTACATATTGGGTAGATATATACATAATTAGTATGTATTATAATGGGTAGAAGTTTAAGTATTTAACCCATTGACCAAATACATTGAATGTAGTTGGGTATAACCCAAAGTCCATGACCCATACCCATGGAGCATAACCCATAACCCATTGCATGACATCATGCATAAGTCATGAATGAGTATTATCCATGACCCATGGATTTAACCCATGACCCATGAACTAGATGCATTGCACATACTAGATACATTGTATCTACTTGGATACCCATGGTCCAAAGTCTAGGACCAATGACACATAACCCATGACCCATGACCCAAAACCCATGGGCAAAGAGGAGCGTCCTACGGTTCCCCCAGTTTACACTGGACGGATCCCTCAAGTAAGGGATCCGTGGATCGGTGGAACAGTAGGTTATTTTCCTCTATAAATAGTGAGTCATTTCTTCATTTTGGGTTGCCACTCCCACACATACTTTCTCCTAGTATTGTAAACCTTCTAACCTCAGATCCTAAGGATCTCTCTATGTAGTTTGTATTTTTTTTTTGTGTGATTCTCTAGGTTCCTCTTAAATGCGAGATCACCACCTCTTGAAGTCGAGCAAGCTCAAGTCCATGAGTTGCCATGCTTCGTCATCATCAAGACTACTAAGGTTCTCTTGTTGATAGTTCTTTCTTCCTCCCTAGAAGTGTTGTGTCAAAGGCATTAGTGAACGATGCCGAAAGAGTCAAGACGAAAGCATTAGTGAAAGGTGCTTAACGTCCGTGTGAAAGGCATTAGTGAAGGATGCCAAAAGAGTCAAGATGAAGGCATTAGTGAAAGGTGTCGAACGTCCATGTTAAAGGCATTAGTGAAGGGTGCCTAGAAGTCAAGTCAAGAGGCATTAGTAAAGGATTCCAAAGGTGTACAATCGATAAGGTGTATCGATGTACAAATAGAGATAAGTTGTATCCAAGGACTTTGATATCCTTGATGATGTTGTAATAAGAAGTGGGTCTCCTTTTGGGATATGTGTTGTGTCATGTTGGGTAGTAGTTCCTCCTTTGTAATGGAACTCGGTATTTAGCCTTGTACCGGATAAAGGGTAGGCGACGTTGTGTTAGGTGTGGTTCTACCTAGTGGAAGAACCCGGTGTCTAGCCTAGTACTGGAAAAAGAGTAGGCGACGTTGTGAAGGCTTCTCCGCCACAAGGAGTTGGTGTCGTGTAGTGATTACAAACTCTCAAGTAGGTGACTCGGGGAGTGGAGTAGGGCAAGGAATGTGTCCTTGTAGCCGAACCACTATAAACACTCGTGTCGTGGTTATGTGTTTCTTACTCTTTATCTTTCCATTACACATCTACATATCTATCTATCAATGTACAACATACACATCTAAATAGATTGACATAACTCGATCTAAATAGTTTAAAACCAAGTTTTAATCAGTAAAATTATTCAACCCCCCCCCCCCCCCGTTCTAGTTTTTCACAATTGGCATCAGAGCTTCGTTACCAAGTTTCTTAAGAGTATATTGTACTTTTAAAAACTTAACACGATCTATGTATGTTTTAAAACTAAAAGGAAGGAACTTCCTTAAAAACAAAAGGTCACGTTTTAAAATCATCATATTTTATAATGTTGGACAATGATAGATCGTTCTAATATTTTCCTTGTTGAGAATTCTCCATACTTGGATTTGGGCATCCTAAGAATATAACACCCTGAAACCAGACCTAAGTATCTTATAACAAGAATACCATTTGCATGGTTGACTATGACTTTTATAAGTTTTGTGGACTTACGGGACTGGTTAGTCAAACCTGATAGTCAAACTATAAGTGTTAATGTCATTTAAATGGCTATAGAAAGTATGATGTGCCACAAATATAAGAAAGATGGACTTAAAGGGCTAATGTTGTCATGAAGTAAATTAGTAATAAAGTTTAATGCGGCCAAAATAGAAGCAAATAGACTTAAGGGACCAAAGATGACAACTGGTGACATAACTTTGGTATGAAGTAATTTGTATCTAGAAATCTCCAAGATATTCATTATTATGAAATAGATGTATGGGTGAGTACGGTTTGGAGAAAAAGGAGGGAAAAACAAAGTATTTCTAATGAGCAAATTGATGAAGGATTAGTGCTCCAAATTAAGAAATAAGTTAGTACTAATCATCTCTTCAAGTAAGTAATTCTCTACCTAAAGTTAATTGGTGAATCCAAGAATTAGGGTTCTTGATATCAATTGGGAATTTTGGTAAATGATGTTCATAAGCTTAATTAAGAAGTTATGATGAAATTGGTATAAGTATTATTGCATTAAGCTAATAAATTGATGGGGCTAATTATCATGCAATCATGGCATGATTATATGATAATTAGATGGGTTTAAGGAAAATCTATGATTGGGATAATCATGGTTTAGTATTTTGATTATGTATATGTGCCTTTAGTGATTGTGGCTTAGATGACAAGAGTGGAAGGTGATGATGATGTTAGAGGATGATGATGATGTCCTTGGTTTCACTAGCTTGGAATTAAGGTAAGTAAACCGGTTATAAGTTAATGTTATATGGATTTCAATGCATTATGTGTTATGTGATGTTTATGTTAAGTATATGGTATGACTTGATGTATATGTGTTTGTGTGTAAATAGTTTGTAGTGCTACTTTGGCATAATTAGCATGAGATTGATAAAGTAGGATGGAAATGGTTAGAGTATGTATGGTGATGCTTAATGATATCCCAAGGGATGTTTATGATTAAAGTTGTAATGGAAGAATGGTTATAATGTGTAATGTGTGATTGATGTATAATGTTAAGTTATATCCGTTTTGCTTACTAAGCCTCGTGCTTACGGTTTAAGATGTTAATGTTTGTAGGTCCATATTTGATGGCGATGGTAAGCATTGGATTAAAGCTTATGGATTGCTAGATGAAAGTTAGAAGAATGGTAAAAAAAGAAGTAGAGCTTAGGTAGATACCGAGCTCGTTTCAATGTTGTACCCCCAAAAGTCTAAAATAGTTTGTAAGTGTCTTTTCAAGTGTCAAGGTATATGTTAAGGTTAATGAAGTAATAGAGTTATCCAATGGTTGTTTAAAATTATGGTTCAAGCGTTTAGAGTTGTGGTTAAAGGGGTGTTTGGAATAAGTGTATTTATACCCATTTGGGATTACAATGGGTCAAATTATTATGGAGTTGGTTTATTATGTTATGTTAAAGATTTCTGGAAAGTTTTGTTAAGTTTCGAGTCACGAAAGTATGGTTTCCGGAAAATGTGTGAAGTATTGTTTTATAAAATTTTCTGCAGGTCCTATATGACCATATGGTATTTTCAGCATATGACCATATGACTGCTTCAGAAAGTTTAATAAGGGTCATATGGTCAGCATATGGCCATATGGTTGTCTCAGAAAGTTTAGTAAGGGTATATGGCCATATCGAATTTTAGCATATGGTCATATGCTCCCGTTAGAGTATAAATAGAGTATTTTTCAGATTTTATCGATTTTAGAAAAAGCATATCTTTTAAACCGTAAGTTATCACGGGTCGCGCCACCCGCCATTTCGAAGGTAATTAAGTCTAGTGTCATCTAAAAAAGGTTTCAAGGTCTGCAATGTTATAGATTTTTTTCAATGGTTAAAAGAGTAACGAAAGGTCCGTTAAAGTGAAGTCGTTTCCGCGTATAAGTTTCAAAGTTTAAGTATTTATGACGTGTCGTTCATGGGGTGTAACAAAGAAGATCATGAAGTATTTCTCTCTAAATACTTCTTTCCTTAAAAAGAATATTTAGCAAATGTATGATCTTTAATAAACTACAAATAAATTTTTTTATTCTTTTTCTAGATAAATTAATAAGATCAATTTTTTTGTGTTTTAGTAGTATCTTTACGCTCTCTTAATAATCACCAAAATACTTATCTATATTGAACTCATCATCAAAAATAGTATTCTTCGTTGATCTCTATAGACAAAATTACAAACGAGTGATAATGATATCTCGGCTATTCGAGAGCCTTGATCATCACTTCTCACATAAAGATTATTGACAATTCATCTATGTCAATAAGTATCCATGTGAAATTTCTTACATTATGATAAAATGAGATTTTATCACAATATTTGAAAACTTCCCAAAGAATTATGAATTATTCATAAAAAGGAAACCTCGTCAAATAGAACTAGTATAACCCGTCAAAACCCCAAACCATAAGTTATAGAACATAAACATCGATCCTAGGCAATTTAGAACTCCCAAACCAAAATTATCAAGGATCACTTAAGCTGTCAAATTACTGATATGCTGAATCCCTCAAACAAAGGATCCGTGGGATCCGTGCAACAGAAGACAGCATAAGTAAGAAATGATCACTGTGGAAGTTCCACTACCCACTTTCTCTATCAAGACTCACGAACATAAACCTAGTTACTGTTCACATGAGCAAATTGATCATCTTCTTCAAGCAAAATAATCTCTTGTGTAAGTATAATCTTCACTACATTGTTATTTCCATTCCTTGATTCCTAGGATTACAATTTTCATTGTTAATACAAATTAAAGAATTAACATTGTTAATACAAATTAAACTCATTCCTTGAATTCAATGAAGATGTTTTGAGCAAAATTGTGATCAATCCCATTAGGTTACTATTCACACAATTAACACCACATTGTGGTCTTGTTGTATAGGAACAATCATACCTAGCAACCGCCAACAAGATTACCATGATACCACCCACTACATCCCAATGTACCATCGTAAGGAAGGCCTAATCCCGGAGGATAGGAAAGCTTTCAAGTTCCAAAAGAGGCTTTTCCATGAAGGTCGTGTGGTTGAACCATCATTCCTCACAAACACCAACATCCGACAAGTCTTTGGAGGAATTAACTTTGATTGCCTCTTGGACATTAACGAGCAAATTTTTCCGGTGTTCGTGCTTGATTTTTACAAGACAACAAGAATCGTTAGGAATGAAGACGGGACCATCTCAATAGCCTTCATCATCAATGAGCATGAGTACACCCTCTCTCTTATAGAATTTGGAAGGATACTTCATGTCCCATATCAAGGAGTGTGCATGTATTCCAACGAATGGTCTTTGGCGGAGCTACATGACATAGTAGATCATCATGAAGCATACTTCACGAGAATCCCAGAAGCAACCACGGTAAGGGATACCGTCTTCATGGAAAGATCATCTCCATCAAGGGTCACGAGAAACTCCAAGGTGATCTATAAGGATCCATTTCAAATGGAGCTTTCAGAAATGTTCCCTTTGTACAAGAAATGGGAACTCGTGGTAAGGGAGAATGTGTTTTGCTTGGGAGGGAACAAAGATCATCCCAATGCGTGCTTGAGCTTCATGATTTATTGCCTTGTGAATGGCACTCACTTCAACCTCGCTATTACATGATAAAAAGGATGGCGAGTGTGAAAAGCAAGACAAGATGGTACTCCCTTATGCAATGCTCCTGACCCGTCTAGCAAACTTCATCTTTGCTTTAGAACCTTCTCCTTATTCCTTTGATCATATTTTTTGCAACAAGGTCATGGTACCGCTATCCGATGGAAAGACTACAAGGATCATGGTGGATGGCAAGAGACCTCACCCACCAACGGATTCATCGGATGAAAGGGAAAGACAAAGAGAAGGAGAAGGAAGTAGCAATCCCCTTGGCAACACCGACCTCGACCCTTTAGATTACATCTATCAATTGCCGGATATTCCAAGCCCATCACAAGAGTGGCAACAAACTAAAAGGATATTCAAGTGCTTTGCTAACTTCTTGAAGAAGAAGAAGTAGAGATGGTGGGATGAAGAGTGAAGGGGATGAAGATGGAGATGAAGACGGGAGTGAAATGGATGAAGGTGTGGATGGAAGGTAAGGTCATAGGACCTTAATTTGTGAAAACAATTTCTAAAACAATGGTCTGTAAACATCTTAACAATTTTTATGTAGATTAGGATGTAGCTTGTAGGAATTGCCATGGTTTGGCATTAGACACTTTAACTTAGGAACTAGTAAAATGAGATTTTAGGACGACTTGATCCTATTCAAGTAGTCGTTATCACTCATTTTTAATTACCTTTTAGTTCTCCCCACTTGCTATGTGTTATACTTGTTGTTTGCATGTGTTTATTGATTGTAGAAATGATTAGGATAAGCATTTGGTAATAGTTCAAAAACTGCACAATTGCTGAGAAGCTACTGGTCAGCAGTAGCCGGATCCCTGGGCTATAACTAGCCGGATCCCTCAAATGAGAGAACCGTGGGATCGGGAAAACAGATACCAGATACAGATCATTTTACATCAAACCTGTCCCCTAGATCACATCATTCTAGCTAAACATGATTCTTTAAGGCTACTTAAGTCTTCCTCAAGCTCAGTAGGTCTCACACTCACCCATAGCTAGAGGTGCAACTAAACCGGTTTTTGCCGGTTTTCGGTTTTTGAAAAACCAGTTTTCAAAAAACCGGTTTTTCCAAAAACCGGTTTCGGTTTTTCCGGAATCGGTTTTCTTCGGTTTTAAATGTTCGTAATCGGTTTTTTTCGGTTTTAAATTTTCGAAATTGGTTTTTTATCAATTTTTTACCGGTTCGGTTTTTTTCTGTTTTAAATGTTCGGATCCGTTTTTTATCGGTTTTTTACCGGTTCGGTTTTTTTTCGGAATTTTACTAAAAACTTCGAACATTTATTTAACAAACATGTTAAATATAAAACATTTAATACTAATACATTTCGAATATAATCATAACTTTTATTTAGACAATATAATTATACAACTAAAACTATATAAATACTAATACATTTCGAATACAATCATAACTTTTATTTAAACAATACAATTATACAACTAAAAATATATAAATACAATACATTCAAATACAATCAAAAATTTTATTTAAATAATACAATTATATAACTAAAACTACATAAATATCAATACAAATATATAACACATCTACATTTATGAACTACAAATATATAATGCATCTACACGAAAAGAGGCTACTGGGGAGAGCAACTACAAATATATAATACATCTACAAATATATAATACATTTGTGAACTACAAAAATATATAATACATCTACATTTGATGGAATCCCACATCGGTGGGGAGAGCAAAGACAAAGGCTAGTGAGGTATTATAAAATGGGAAAGAGACTAGTGGGAAAGACACTTACCTTGCATGTACTGGGTTGATGGTCAAGAAGGTCCATAGCTATTTTGACTTTGTGATGACCCAGAAAAATAAATTAAAAAAATAATAAAATAATAAAAAAACCGGTTACAACCGGGTTTTTAAAAAAACCGATTTAAACCGGTTACAGAGCCGGTAAAAAACCGGTCGATGGAAAAAAGCTAAAACCGGTAAAACCGGTTCGGTTTTTGAAAACCGATTTCGGTTTTGAAAAAACCGGTTTTAAAAAAACCAATTTCGGTTTTATTGACCGGTTTTTTTAAAAACCGGTTTTCCCATGCACCTCTACCCATAGCTAACTTAGGATCAAATTCAAAGTGCTTTTGATTTATCAACTCACCAAAACTCACCATATTTCCACTCCAATGCTCACACATTGTTCCTCACATCTCAAAACACTTAGCTTGATATTTATCTCAATTTTAGCAAATTGATTTTAGTCATCCTTACCTTAAAATAGGCTTAAAACTAGTTTTTCGTTTCTTTCCATTTTTTTAGAAATTTTTCAAATTTCTCTTAAGTCATCATCTGATCTCTAGGATCAATTGCCATCATTTGTCATATTCAAATCAATGAGTATCATCCTTAAACATTTAGTTACACTCTCAAAAAGTCCACTTTCCTACCCAATACCATCATTAAGTATCCTCACTCTTTGTGGTTGGATATTTAAGTCATCTATCACTTAAGACATCTAAGGAAAGTCAAACCCTCAAGATTTATAGGCACTAGACCTTACAAGAGCATAATCACTTCACCATATTTCTGTCTGACAGATGGATCCCTGGTTTATAACCAGACGGATCCCTAGTGAGAGGGATCCGTGTCTACAAAGAGGTTCTAATCAGCTTTTCTTTCAAAATTCAAACCATCTTTGGTAATCTAAACACTTTTGCTTACCATTTAATGATTCCCTGGAGCTGAACAACACCATAGTTGACATTGGTGCATGCCAAATCTTCTTAGTGGACATGAATTTGATTCATTTATTCAAATTCATCCCTTATAAACCAAACACTCTTGAGAGCTTAAGTCACCATTCTTACCACAATCCTAAAAATTAGTAGTTGAAGACTCCTACTACATCATCAACTTCATTATGACTAAAGCGTCTAGCAAGAATTCTTCAACCAAAGGTTCATCCTAAAGGAATACTCATATGATACATGAGATATCATCCACCGAGTCATCACCCGTAAGAAGTCCTAATGTTAGGATCCAACCTCAACAATCTCAATCAACAATAGCCAAAAGAACCGCAAGAATTAGTATTAGACCCTTCGAGTTAAGAAAGGCTTCATCAAGCTATAAACCAAACGCACCTAGTTCTAGTAAAACGCCTGAGCCTTCATTCCTAGAACATAGACTACATTCCTTTACCGAACCTCTTTCTCATCCAAATCTCAACTTATTAGAGCACTCACCACCGAGAGCTTCCCACTCACCAACCTTCTCGTTAAATAGGGAACCACCTACATCACCAAATAGTCCACCTTTGGAGATAAGGAACCACCAAGGACCTAATCATATGGAAGACTTTCCATTACCACCACCCTCATCCTACATTGCTCAATGTACCTCCACCATCATTTGTGGAGCCTCCTCAAAACAACCAATCTCATCCGATTCCTAATCATGACAATAATTGCTCTACTTGTCTAATCACCCAAGGACTTGTTCAAGAAGTACGAAATTAGTTGCATTTTATGTTTAATCATCTTCTTGAATGATTGGACCAAATCAACAAGTCTACTCATCCTTAGATTCAAGCATAATAATGCCTTTTAAGTTTTTGGTCACTTATTAGAATTAGTAGAAAATGTATTACATGGTTAAATCATTCTCTTAGTTTTAGAGATTTGTAGATCATCTCTCGCATTTTTTATTGAATGATATTACATGTTACATGCCATGTTGTTGTGAGTATATGTTTGGTGCTTTAATACATATCTCACTTTGATGTTAACATTACTTGTTACATCACCATTGTTGTCTTAAGCTTTCATACATACGGATCCATGCGTTTTGCCTAGACGGATCCCTCCAAAGAGGGAACCGTGGGAACCGTGCAACAGAAGACTTGTCTTCTACTAACTTGAGTCTTACTTGCAGGAAATTATGCATTATATACTTGTTTTCTAACCATTGTTTTGTAGATTTTCAATATACACATGAAGACTTTGACACCCTAAGCTAGGGGGAGTTTCGTGTCAAAGCGATATATTGCAAAATCATTTGCAATATATTTTAGGAGTACGTCACATGACGTCCCTTTGCAAAGTTGCAATCATCAAGGGGAAGCATATTCGTCACAAAGACGAAACCATTTGCAAACGTAGTTGCAATGCACTTGTTTAGTATTTCTTCTTACTTTACGCCCTCACAAAAGGATGGACTCGTCAAGGGGGAGCTAAGATGAGAGAACTTCCCGTCACTTGCTCTCTATACTTTTATTTTTTTCCTTTCTTTTAACATGCTTTTTCTTAAAACAAGGTGTTAGTTTATTTTCGACGCTCTTTTTGTTTCGACAAAAAGGGGGAGAAGAGAGTAAAAACTCCAATTCAAACTTTTACGAATTTTAGTTTTTCCTTAAAATAATTTTATGTTTTGTCATCAACAAAAAGAGGGAGATTGTTAATACAAACAAGCCGTAAAAACGTTTATTGATATTTTACGATCTTCTAATGTTTTGTCGATAACAAACGTAAAATCATTTTAACGAAACAAATAAAATACGTAAATGGTTTGAGCCAATAGTTTACTAATACACTTACGTTTTCACATAAAACATTAAACAAGTAATACTGATTTTACGATTTAGTAATACATATGTACAACAACTAGTGTTTACATATTGGGTAGATATATACATAATTAGTATGTATTATAATGGGTAATATAATGGGTAGAAGTTTAAGTATTTGACCCATTGACCAAATACATTAATTGTAGTTGGGTATAACCCAAAGTCCGTGACCCATACCCATGGAGCATAACCCATAACCCATTGCATGACATCGTGCATAGGTCATGAATGAGTATTATCCATGACCCATGGATTTAATCCATGACCCATGGACTAGATGCATTTCACATACTAGATACATTGTATCTACTTGGATACCCATGGTCCAAAGTCTAGGACCCATGACCCATAACCCATGACCCATGACCCAAAACCCATGGGCAAAGAGGAGCGTCCCACAGTTCCCCCAGTTTACACTGGACGGATCCCTCAAGTAAGGGATCCGTGGGATCCGTGGAACAGTAGGCTATTTTCCTCTATAAATAGTGAGCCATTTCTTCATTTTGGGTTGCCACTCTCACACATACTTTCTCCTAGTATTGTAAACCTTCTAACCTCAGATCTTAAGGATCTCTCTATGTAGTTTGTATTTTGTTTTTGTGTAATTCTCTAGGTTCCTCTTACAGGCGAGATCACCACCTCTTGAAGTCGAGCAAGCTCAAGTCCATGAGTTGTCATGCTTCGTCATCATCAATACTACTGAGGTTCTCTTGTTGATAGTTCTTTCTTTCTCCCTAGAAGTCTTGTGTCAAAGGCATTAGTGAAGGATGCCAAAAGAGTCCAGACGAAAGCATTAGTGAAAGGTGTTTAACGTCCGTGTCAACGGCATTAGTGAAGGATGCCAAAAGAGTCAAGATGAAGGCATTAGTGAAAGGTGCCGAACGTCCGTGTTAAAGGCATTAGTGAAGGGTGCCTAGAAGTCAAGTCAAGAGGCATTAGTGAAGGATGCCAAAGGTGTACAATCGATAAGGTGTATCGATGTACAAATAGAGATATGTTGTATCCAAGGACTTTGATATCCTTGATGATGTTGTAATAAGGAGTGGGTCTCCTTTTGGGATAGGTGTTGTGTCGTGTTGGGTAGTAGTTCCTCCTTTGTAATGGAACTCGGTATTTAGCCTTGTACCGGATAAAGGGTAGGCGACGTTGTGTTAGGTGTGGTTCTACCTAGTGGAAGAACCCGGTGTCTAGCCTAGTACCGAAAAAAGAGTAGGCGACGTTGTGAAGGCTTCTCCGCCACAAGGAGTTGGTGTCGTGTAGTGATTACAAACTCTTGAGTAGGTGACTCGGGGAGTGGAGCAGGGCAAGGAAGGTGTCCTTGTAGCCGAACCACTATAAACACTCGTATCGTGGTTATGTGTTTCTTACTCTTTATCTTTCCATTACACATCTACATATCTATCTATCAATGTCCAACATACACATCTAAATAGATTGACATAGCTCAATCTAAATAGTTTAAAACCAAGTTTTAATCGGTAAAACTATTCAAGCCCCTCTTTTAGTTTTCGATAGATTAGTCCAGCCTTCGTGGAATCCAATTATGAAGCTTTGGAGTCCCTCATGACGGAACGAATGAGGCAAGTGCGTAATGAAGGGGTCCGAGCAGATTTAGAATATTCCACTAAGGAATGATGAAGAGATAGTCTTAAGAAATCTTGTTCAAGTGTACGTAGAATAGTCATCTACTATTACTAAGGTGTACAGGTTTTCTCCGTAACTTCGTACGACGGATGGACTGAAAAGATCCAAATGAAGGATTTTTAGGCATCTAGAGGTCGAGACTATATTCTTAGCTTTGTGACTAGCATGAGCTTGTTTTCCAATTTTACAAGCGTCATAAAATTTTTGATCAAACTTAAGCTTAGGTAAATTTCTAACTAAGTTCTTAGACCCAAATATTGTATTAAACGGATATTTGCATGACCTAGTCTCATATGCCATAGTGTGGATTTTTCGTCTATGGTTGCTAGGCAAAGTTTGTCTTTCGGCTTATTTCCTATTCTCATCACATATAAGCCGTTTTACCTATGGCGTATACCTATGGCCTTACCGTCCTTAGTAATCTCACTACCCTCTTCGGAGAATATTACCTTACACTTATTATCACATATTTTACTAATGCTAAGATTTTTTTTTATCATAGTTGATGTGTTTGCACACATCATAAACTTAGTTGTGTAAGCCGGACTAGCGAAACCCGAAATAAGTATGATAAAAAACGCTTATAAAAATATGTTACAAGATATATTTTGTTTGAGTAAATTTATATATAGAGAATATATGAAATTGTGTACGGAGACGGATCCCATTTTTTTAACCCCTAATTGGGACGTTCTTACAAGATGGAATTCGAATTATAAAATGTTTATATGTGGTTTATGCCAAAAAAATACTTTACAAGTTTTCATGACGAACTTGCCAAAAGGCGTCCGACTGCACCATTTTCGGTCGAAAATTGGCATACTATTAAACAAACAACAAATTTACTCGAAGTTTTAAAACCGCAACAACTTTATTGTCGTGTGTTTATTATCCCACGAGTCATTTGGTACTCACCAAATTTATATGATGTGTTCAAAATTAGGCGAATACGAATTTAATGGTCCACTATTTGCAAGTATGGTTGAACATATGAAAGAAAAACTTAGAAAATATTTCAAAGAAATTTCACCAGTTATTACTTGTGCTGCCAAGATTGAACCCATGCTTTAGCATTAGCGGGGTGGAACTACTTATCGAAAATATTTGTATTGATTTGGATTTGCATCACGAAAACGTTATTTTGTAAAAAATGCAAAAGATTATTTTAACAAATGTTTTAAAGATTTATTTGATGTTTATTTTAATAAATATAGTTCAACAAATTATTTTATGAGTTCGGCTTCTTTCTCGATTTCTACAAATACTACCATGGATTGGATGCTTGGCTTATTTTATAGTTTGAGACAAAAATACACTAAACGGGCTAGGAGTAACCAATCATCGACTAACGAAATTGGAGTATATTAAAACTGATTGGATAAACACTATGGAATCCGAAGAATTCATAAAACTTGATATTTTGGCATGGTGGAAAGGAAGGCAATCTCAATTTACCGTTCTAGCCGCCATGGCCCGAGATTTACTAAGCGTACAAACTTCTACGATAGCTTCAGAATCCACTTTTTCTATTAGTGGAAGGGTATTATCGATACGAAGAACAAGACTCACACCGACATCTGTTAATACAAATAAGCCGTAAAAACGTTTATTTATATTTTACGATCTTCTAATGTTTTGTCGATAACAAACGTAAAATCATATTAACGAAACAAATAAAATACGTAATTGGTTTGAACTAATAGTTTCTAACATATTCACATTTTCACTTAAAACACTAAAACAAGTATAAGTGATTTTATGATTTAGTAATACATATGTACAACAACTAGTGTTTACATATTTGGATTAAACATACACATAACTAGTATGTAGTATATTGGGTAATATAAATGGGTAGAAACTTAAGTATCACAACCCATTGGGCAAATACATTGTGTCTAGCCAAAGATCCATGGTTCAACCCATGACCCATGACCCATAACCAAAATACCCATGGGCAAAGAGGAGCGTTCTATGGATCCCTAGCTTTGTGCTAGCCGGATCCCTTGTGGTAGGGATCCGTGGGATCCGAGGAACAGTAGGATTTTTCCTCTATAAATAGTGAGCCATTTCTTCATTATTTCTAACCCCTTTCTAACACACTTTCTCCTTGAGTTAAAAACTCACTAACCACAGATCCAAGAGATCTATGTTTGTAGTTTTGTTTTTGTGTGATCTTTTAGGTTCCTCTTAAAGGCAAGATCACCACCTTTGAAGCCGAGCAAGCTCAAGTCCATGAGTTGCCATGCTTCCTCATCATCAAGGCTACTGAAGTCTTTTTGTTGATGATTCCTTTCTTTATTCAAAGAAGTGTAGTGTTGAAGACATTAGTGAAAGATGTCTCAAGTGTCAAGACGAAGATATTAGTGAAGGGTATCTATCGTCAATAGGATAAGCACTTGTGGTAGGTGCTTAGAAGTCAAGACAAAGAAGCATTAGTGAAAGGTGCTTAGAAGTCAAGACAAAGAAGCATTAGTGAAAGGTGCTTAGAAGTGAAGACACAAGACATTAGTGAAAGGTGTCTTGTAGATCTAGTCAAAGGCATTAGTGAAAGGTGCCTTAGATGTACACTCGATATGGTGTGTTTCGATGTACAAGATAGACTAGCATTAGATCCAAGGATATTGATATCCTTGATGATGTTGTAAAGGAGTAGATCTCCTTTGGGATTAGTCGTTGGTGTAGTGTGATAGTAGTTCCTCCATTGCAATGGAACTAGGTGCTTAGCCTAGTACCTAATAAAGGGTAGGCGACGTTGTGAAGGTGTAGTTCACCTTGGAGTGAAAGAACTAGGTACTTAGCCTAGTACCTTATAAAGGGTAGGCGACGTTGTGTAGGTGTGGTTCACCTTGGAGTGAAAGAACCCGGTGGTTAGCCTAGCACCGGAAAAAGGGCAGGCAACGTTGTGAAGGCTTCTCCGCCATAAGGAGATTGGTGTAGTGATTACGAACTCTCGTGTAGGTGACTCGGGGAGTGGAGTAGGGCAAGGAAGGTGTCCTTGTAGCCGAACCACTATAAATACTCGTGTTGTGGTTTTGTGCTTCTTACTCTCATCTTTTCATTACTTACCTTTATATGCTTGTTTATCAACATGCAACACACACATCCAAATAGATTGACATAAGTCGATCTAAATAGTTTAAAAGGAAGTTTTAATTGGCAAAACTATTCAACCCCCCATTCTAGTTTTCCACAACATCTTTGGAGATGTGTATTTGCTTGAAGGATCACTTAGACACAACCGAACGTATTCAAAACATTTCAAGTATTGAAGACGGATTAGAATACGAAGCACAATTACAAGATGTCGAGGTGGTAGAGGGTTTAACAATATCACTTTTCGATGAAGAAATCACTCAAGATGAAGCTGCTAGTGAGGCTAGGTCCTCCGAAGCCGAAGAAGAAGATATCACTCTCGAAGAAGCTATCAATTAAACTTTCTGATGAATAAATCGCTCAAATGTATTAGCTTTGTGTTTCAAGTACTTTATGTTTGATGTATTATGAGTTTATTAAATAAAAGTTAAAGTTTAGTGAGTTTATTGTGTAGAAAACTCGAACAAACGAAGAAAAACTGTGCCCGCTTAACCTATTCGAAAAAAAAGAAAAAACCCGGTTTGTAATCGGTTTTTCTAAATCGAACTGGTTTAGAACTGACCCAACCAGTTACCACCGGTCTGGTTAATCCCCTCTAAATCCAAATAGAACCGAACCGATTTTGGTCAAAATTTGTTCTTGACAATTGTCCAAAAACCAGTTCGGTTTTTAAAACCGGTCAATGTACACCTCTAATAACGGTTATAGCTGGATAGCGTGTTTATATTATTCAATTGTTATAGAATTTAAGCTGACGTGACGACGCTTTTAACAGTTATAGGCGTCAACACACATAAAAAAACCTATTTGTGGTTGACGCCTGTAACCCGCAACTTGCACTTTAAAGTAAAACTAATTGTGGTCGGAACACCCCCATTTGGACCATAAAACCTCCCTGGCTTCCAACACATATAAACACACTCCCCCAAAACTCAAAACTTTCTTTTTCAACCTTCAGGGTGGTGGCAGTCATGCCTACCATTTTTTTTCATGCCTAGTCATCTACCAATAATATCTCGCCAACTCACCTCATACCAATCTCATACCTAACAATAGATTTTTAGTGGCAACCATGCCTAACTATTCATCATACCAATCTCATACAACACAAATGTATAGTACACATACTGTAGCTAACTATTCATCATAAAGCTTACACAAAGTTTTACATGTTTACTGCCATACTTTTGTGTAGCTAACTATTCATCATACCAATCATACAACACATAAAACCAAGCAATCTTGCCGACCAAATTCAACCTTTCCCACTCGAAAAGATATAGGAGGGAAACACATCGAACTCGATACAAACAACATAGTTTCTTTATCAAACTGGGCCGTAATAGTAAAGACTAAGCAAGGCTTAAACCGAGCATTCTTCGAAGATCAAGACTCGCATCTTCTTTCACAGATCTTTCTTCTAGCTTTCGATCCGAGACCGGCGTGGTTGCATGTTGTGGTTGAAACTTTTCGGTGATTGATATCTTTAAAACAACGATTCATCTAAAGGCTCACCACGTTTCAAGATTCAACAACCGATTCATCAACGGAACCGATCGGTGATTGTTTGAACTCTTTTTTTTTAAATAAGCCAAACTACTAGTGAATAGTTAAGGCTCCAACGATAGATTTTTTCCAACGTAAAACTTCATACCAAATCGGATGTTTGCCGATTTGGTGTTATCTCCATCCATGCCGCTTGAACCGAAACGGGCACTATCAACACATTTCGGTATGGAGCATGCCGCATCCCATACCGAGTCGACTGCCACCACCCTCATCTGTAAAGTTCCATACTTTCACATGCTCTCCATTTTCATTCCTGTGAATCTTTATTAAATTTGGAGGCTGCAGACACCACCTTTAACATGCTTTCATAATAATGCCATATAAAAACACCATCTCTTTCAACAAAAACTTTATCATCACTGTTAAGCTGTACTTGTGTGTGTTTTAGTGTGTGATGGGTCATGATGATGTTCACCAATGGGGTTTCTTGCCACCAACTGAAGCTCCATCATTGTACTCACAAGAACAAAGAGATGATCATTGGAGACATTTTGATAAGTCTGTAAATGCTATATCTTTTGGGTTTGTTGCAACTGCAATATTAATATCGATGTTTCTTGTTATGGCTATTTTTGAGAGGTTTCTGAGAACTAGTTCGCCGGAGTTAGTTCCTGACGGTGGTGGTGGCCGGAATGCTGCCGGAGGTGGTGCTTCTCAGATGGGATTCAGTTCAAAACTTGATCATTTGTCTCTTAAGGTTAGTTATCACTTTACATGAATGAACTTTTTTAAAAAATGAACTTTTTATGGTTTTGTTTTGGTCACTTAAAACATGAATGATAAACTTAAAACATGAATGATAAACTTGATTTTATTAATATTGTGTGCATTTTACTTCATTTCATGATTTTGTGCAATTTCAGGAATTAACCTTGCTAATAAACTATGAGATGAAAATGTTCTTTGTTTTTGCTACTTTATCTATTTTTAGGAAGATTTATGACATGATCTTCTTTAATGAAAGATTTTTATTACTCCGTAATTTTGAGTTTTAGAGAGGAAATTATATCATACATGTAAATAGTAAAAGCAATAGATATTGTGGAATGAAAATGAAAATTTGTACTCCATTGTGGACGAATGAATAATTTTAGCTAAATGCAGCTCTTAAAAATTGCTAAATACTACCTCCGGAATGCCCACATTTGATCTTTTAATGATCTCAAACCTTAAATAATTATATTTGTGCCATATAATTCTTGATGCAAAATATATGAATGGATTGGTTTGTAAATATATTTTCATTGATATAATATTTATCAAGTATTATATAACACAAACAAAATTATTTAAGGTCAAAGTTGAATAAGAAAGACCCTAAAAAGTCAAAGTGGACATTTATTTAGGGACGGAGGGAGAATGCTTTAAAAGGTACACATTTTAGTTAATGCAACTTCTTTTAACCACTTATTCAGAATAGAATCTAGAGGTACTAAATCATGCCACGCTATATATAACCATAGTAATTTTATGGCCTCCATAATTAAAACCAAAAATACTTGATTATAAGTGGAGTAATGACTTTAGTTTTTATTGAACTTCATAGGTCCATTCAAAGTCGTATATGAGAGTATGCGATCCGAATTCTAGAAGCCTCAAAATTTGTTATGTTATGTATATATATTTTATAAAAATGACTTCATGTATTTGATTTAAAGTGTTGCATTAAAAATCGCTAGTAAAAGCACTTTGAAAACAGTTATTTTCATTTTATCTTTTAAGAAAATTATTTACTTTCTACGGCTTCGTTTTTGTATTTAAAATTTGTACAAGGCTTCATAAACTTAAAGACCACATTGTGTCTATTATATTCCAATACTTGATAATATTTTCATCTTGTTAGATTACTTATGAAGTTTCTAAAATGAGTAAAGTTAGATTGAAAGCGATTTGTTAGTACAAATTTCATTCTTTTTTGTGGGGTTTTGAGCTTTTTTCAAAAGTTTATGTTGTTTCTTTTGATTACTTCTTTAAGGCAACAACCAAAATTTCTTTTATAAATTTGTGCTTGGAAAAATAGACGAGTATGCTTGATTGAGAACATGTGATGGCCCTCTTTGTCAAGACAATGCCATGCTTGTGCATGCCTTTTTGTCTCTCTTGATTTCTCAAACTCTCATGTTATGGGCCCTTGTGTTAACCCTCTTTACTTATATTATCATATCTTTATGACAAAATAATGTAAATTGACTCATTTGTTTAGGCATTTTTGTGTCTATATATCTGTCTGCCTGCAACGTTAGAGAAACTGATATGATGTGGTTTTATGGGTTATTATTAGCTATTTTGGCAATTGGTCACAAAATGTCTTATAATCACTACAATCACATTGAAAACGCAAAAGGACAGTGGTAGCATTACATATTTACATCCAGAGACGAACTTGAATGTTTTTGTTGGAGGGTGAACTTGTAAAGTATTTATTTTAGGAGGGGCTGACATACTTTTATATTAAAAATGACTAAAACTAAAAAGAAAAAAATAAAAAATGTACATAGGGTCGAAAATTTTGGAGAAGGCCACAACCCTCCGGCCCTTTATATGTTCCATCCGTGATTACATCTTAAGTTCTTAACATCAAACACTTTTTTTTTTTTTTTTTTTCGGTTTGTATCTTCACATGACCCTCACGAATCTTTATGTGTAATACCGCGTCTTTGTGTGTTTATCGCTCCTGTTGAGCATCTACCCACAAGTGCTCATAATTGATTGTCCTTATTGATTTGAAAATTCGAATTAAAAGCGTTTCTTCATTATTTCATACTGTGGCAAAAATGATAATATTAAAAACTACTCGTATTATTTATCATTTCTTGAGTTCCACTTGGTTAGTGGCTAGTGTAGAATGTTTAGAATATGATTAATGGAGTAGGGTTATGGTTTTTATACTATGCCCACAAGAGAAAAAAGAACAAGAGAAATGGGGTGGGGAGATAGGTGAACTTATTGAGCTTTGGGTTTCTTTAATTATATAAACATGTGGATCCTCCAAATTATAGTATTTTCTTGATTATGATAGTTGTATGATGACCCCATGTATAGTTGCTAGCTGTTTTCTTTGTCCCACCTCACTTTTGGCTACTTGGAGTTGGAGTTGTGTTATATTTGGTTGGCAAGATTAGGATAGCAAAACATGAGGGGTTTTTGTGGGGTTTTTTTTTTTTGACAATTATAAGACACACCTGGGATAGCTAGAGTTCGATGAGATAGAGTTAGCTATAAAGGGGTTTGAGTTTTTAACAAACCAATACATATATAATTATAGCATAATTTTACATAAGGTTCACTATTTTGGAAAACTTGAAGTTTCACATGAGAGGCTCGCATTTTCAAGAGTCATCTTAAGAATCTTATTAGAACCGAAAAGGGGTCCAACAACTAATGAGCGATGATATAAATGTATGGTTTGTGTTTAGGCTAAACCACCAACATAACAATAAACATAAGCTTAATATTCAGTTGTTTATAAACTTTAGAACAAAATAGTCGAGATCAGGCATAGTTTTGGCAACAAAAAATTTGTTTGATCCATGTAGCAACCGAAATTCTATGAAATGGCTTGGGAACTTTGACTTGATAATGAGCCCCGTTTTCTTAGAAAACACAGGGAACAAACTTACAAATTTTGTATGAACCAAAATCCCAGTTAGAAAGCTAGAAAGAAGAAGTGAAGAACCATTTGGGACATATTGATAAATCTTGTCAATTAGGCTACTTGTACTATAGTGATATTTAAACTATTCTCGAGTAAACAAATTCCTAGCACTTATGTACGATTTCATTGTATATTGGATCAATACATTTGTCCCATTCATAAATAACATATTATTATCCAATTATAAATTTGTCGGGATCCGTTTAAACCAACACATAACCGTATTTTAAGGAGTCGAATGAATCAAAACATGATTTTGTGCATTCATTTTTCAACATTTTTGTATTTTTCCTTCTATAATATTATTGTGATTCTCGATCCCAGTGACTACACCAAATTGTTTGTCGTTTTTACCTTATTGTACGCTAATAGAACAAGTTGATTAATACTCCGTATTTCATTAACCATCGAAAGTAGAGCTTGTTTTCGAATGCCTCAAAGATTGACTAGTCATGTTAAAATATGAACTAGCTTGCATTGTTATGTACTTTCACTTGCATATGATATACATAATTTTTTGTAGGATAGTTTTCAACTTTTCAATGTACGAAGTAGAATTTTGTGTATGATATTAACACGTTGGTTTTGCTTACGGTTTGTACAGTACAATGTATCAATAAACAATGCTAGTTAATAAGATATAGCAACAAGTAATTTTAGTATGCTAACGAGCATTAACATCTATGTTTTGAATGTTTTAGATATCTGAAAATGCTAGAGAGGTTTCAGTATTGATGCCTGGAGAAAATATTCCAACATTCATTGCTCAACCGGCTCCTGTGCCATGTCCATCAGAGCGCATTCCATGGTCGGATGACCCATGTATCTCTTACTCAAAGCTCACTTCAAATTCAAATTCTCAATCAAACTACAATCGAGTTTCATAGGTCGGAGTTAAACTCATTGGAGATTATTGGCCTTCATTTGTGGACTTAGGAAGATCCAGTGCTAATTTCACTATTCCAATTGTCTTCTCATTAAGATCCATCCATTGCTAGAATTTGTAGGGTGCATGGTTTGATTCTCCCCATTGCTAGAACTTGTATAACCCTGATTTTAATGGGTTTAATTTTGTATATATTGTTAGTAGTGAAATTGCAAATTGTCCCTGGACTGTATGCGAATCTTCAATAGAACTTTTT
The DNA here is from genome assembly GCA_910596185.1 of Chrysanthemum makinoi. Lineage (NCBI taxonomy): Eukaryota > Viridiplantae > Streptophyta > Magnoliopsida > Asterales > Asteraceae > Chrysanthemum > Chrysanthemum makinoi. The sequence goes on along the minus strand of OU343225.1, from coordinate 246,136,891 downwards.
CTGAACATTATGCTTTGGTTTTAATTTCTTGCCTATATTATCAACCATATTGACTCTAGCTACTTTTAAGATCGAGATATAAGAGATTGCTCGATTTTTAGGTAGTTGAGTATCTGAGACTGAAATCTAATTGACTTGGTTAAGAAAATGATGAATTTATCTAAATGGACTATAGCGTTTTATCTTAGGATTAAATCGCACACGGTTGTATCATACTTTACACGAAGCTGCATGTTTGGCTATGAAGACATTTACGAGATATTGCAACATATTTGGATTACTCGCTCCTTGTAAAAATTAAACTGCCATCTCCTAGGTTAAAGAAAAATACACACCATAACAAAAACCTTTACATTGTGATACAGTACAAGAAATAAAACATGTAGTGTTAGTTGATCAGAAAATAAGGTATGCTGTTATGTTGTGTCGAACCCTAAGATGTAGCACAGTCAAAACGTTAAATGGGCTTTCGATATTGTCAGCTTGATGGACTTTGTGATGAGTTTAAAGCCCAATCATATATATGCTCCAAAAGAAAATAATCAAATGATCAATATAATTTTACTATGATTTGCACATTTCAATTTATAGTGTCTTGATATTTAAACTCTTATAAAAGTGAAAATGAATAAAATAATATAAGGGTATAAATGTCAAAACACTATAAATCGTAATGTGTAAATAAATTTATAAAGTGTGTAAATCATCACTCTTTTGACAAGTTCAACTGTAATTAATACTGTAAATTAACATGTTTGACTTTTTGTTTGGATTTAAGTGAAACCTTACTTCAAGTCTCTGATCATGATCCTCTCGGTTTAGACTTTAGATTGTAGATCTATGTGTTTTCAGCCTACTGTCCGAAAATTGCCGAGATTAAATGACTAAACGAGCACCGTGAAATTTTTCCTACAACTGCATACTCTTTGTCGAATGAAAATGCACTTTGTCCGCTTATTGTTTCGCAGTTGTTCGATCGCTTAGATACCACTTGTAATTGAAAAACAAAACATAACAATTTGAGTGGGTTTGTAAATCAAAACGACACAAAAAGATTTGGTAGGATTCGACTACTAAGTCTAGTCCACAAATGGACTCACTAATATTTAAATGGGAATACAAGACTCGGTGTTTATCTCGGCACTCCTAAATACTCTCATCTTTAAAGACGAATTAGCTAGGGACAGAGCCATGTACAGAGTTGGGTGGGCCTTGATTCTCACAACTTTTTAAATCATACTTTTCACTTGAGTAACTTAATTCATTATAGTGTATTTGGCTCACCCAACAACCTACAATATGACAAAAAGCTTATTTACATTTTATATTTTGTTGATCCGTCAAGTTTTACTTCGTCCAAACTCAAAAAGAAGAAAGAAAAAAAACTATTAAAATTATACTTAGTTTAGACGTTACATTTTGTTGTATTTAATTTTAACTTTTACGATCATAATCCGTAACCTAATTAACTATAAAGTATGAATCATCCATTTCAGCTTGTTACCCATTTAATTATGTTTGTTACATAATACTATTTAATTTTAAACTAAGTTTTGGTTTCTTTTACATCTAATGCTTATGAGGATGAATATGCACAGTTTGTTTGTTTGCTACTTGGCCCATTCAAAACAAAATTTCTAGCTCTGTCACTGAATTAGGTCATCTTTAAAGACGCGGATAACACTTGATACAAGCCCCAGTTTGCACAGGTCACGGTCATTTTGTTACTAATTGGTCATTGGAGTAAATAGATTTATTCTTTCAATAGTTTGAAATACTTCATTCCTCTACTCGAAGGAGTATTGAAGTGAGTTTTGTCTAGATATATCTCCAAATTACAAGTCTGTTTTTGAACCGTAATTTTTTCGAAATTTCTTCCTCTTTTGGTAAAACTTTCAGAGTAACATCCATTTTGAAATTGTTTGAAAAATATATTTCCTCTTTTGACTTTTCCTTTGTGGTACAAAGTCATCATAAAGCTTTTTTAACTTTGTATAATCAATTGGTTTTACTTGGGTATCAACAGTTTTTAATCGACTTTCGGCAGCTTGTTGTAAAGATTCATTAGAATTAGGAACAAATGCCATTCACATCATAATTTGTAATTAAATCAGCATAATACAAAGATCTTTTCCGTTCAAAAAAAAAAAATACAAAGATCTTTTATTCTTGAGAGCTTTCTTGAGAACCAATGGTTTTTGTAACCAAGAGCAAATTTTTCATCCAAGTACTGACTCGGCTTAGGAGTTAGCATGTGTATTGGTTGAATCGATTGGCCCATTTTAAGAGGAATGTCGTCAAGTTCTTTTACTTTCTTCGAAAGTTTAGGGTGTGTTTAGTTGGAAAATAAATTCTCTTGTTTTCTATCTCTCATTTGTAAAAATTTGAATGAGAAATTTATATCCACAAAACACTTGAAAATATAGAAAATGCGTTTAGTTGATATTTGTATTTTCTATTTTGAAGAAGGGAGGGATGGTTGGGGGTTACAAAGGAAAACAAGGAAAACATCTAAAATTTATTTTCTAATTTTCTTTGTTAGATTAGGAATAGGGGATTTTGTGTTTTGCAAAACATTTTGTTGGAAAATGATAATTTGAACACGATTTCTATTTTTTTTGTTTTCCACAAAACATTTTGTGGAAAACAAGGGTGTTTTCCTTCAACTAAACGCACCCTTAATGTTTTTGTCTTCTAGAAACGAATATTCCTTTTTCAACTTTTCTCGTTCTTTTTCAAGATTAGAAATTGTCTTTAAATGTTTTTAAATCTGAGTCTGAAGGTTTGAAATTTCCTCATTAAGAACATAAACATTTTTTGTGTTAGCACTTGCTTGTTCATCAAATTTTTTAATCAAATTTTTTTTATGATGAATAACTTGTGCAAAACCAAGCTCAACGACTTCTTTTCTTTGCATGTCATTATCAAAACGTTTTTCATTTGGTTTGTATCTCTCAAACTCTCGTGTAAATAACTCATTCGTTTTCTTAGCTTCACGATTGACATCATTACACTTATCGATTTCAGCATGTAAAATCTCGACCAAAGAAGCTGTAGCCACCTGTAAAATTTCACTATTTTAATCTTCAAATTAATGAACTAGATTGTTTATCAAAAATTCATTTGATCTAAGTTGAGCATGTAAAATCTCGACCAAGCAAAAACCAAGTTTGGCTCATGAATTTAAGTGCTTATAATTTGGCTTATGATTGTTAAGATATGGATTATGTTTGGTTTTTGAGTTGAGTCGAAACCCATTGTGGTTCGACCAGAGTGGTTGGTTTTTGATTGTTTTGAATTTTGCTCCTTCCTCCCAAAGTGCGTTTTTGGCTTGGTTTCTCCATTTCAAACTTGTAAAAAAAAATGATCTAGCAATAGACACAATGTGATGGCTTTAATGTAGTTGTTTTGGTGTTGGCTTGGGGTCGACCCACTCATGGAGCTAACAGTGGGTAAATTTTGCTTATGTCTTTTTTGTGGTCTTGGGTCCTTCGAAAGCCATTTACAAACTTAATGTCTAAAATGTGTTTGGCTAGGAGTTGAGTCGAATCGCTGTTGGTCGAACACCAACAATGAGGCATTCTTTTGCTATTTCTCATCAAAATCAAGTTGCAATTAAGGAATAAAATATTTTTGGTTGTTATAGAGAGGTTAAAGAATCATGTGTTAAACTCGTCTTTTTGTCTTTTGCTTAATGTTAACTAAAATAAACTAGTTTTAACAAATCATGGTGTAATTTCAATTGGCTAGACTTAAGTTTGTTTTATTGTTTCCGTGGGTGTGTTGGGCCGAGCCCATCTAACGTCCAAACTACGTAATTGGTTCCGGCTTGTTTGACTTATTATTTCACGACTTGATTTCCAGTTTATTCGACCTCGAGCTACGCGACTTGTGTTATAAACGGATCTCTAAAATGTATTTACAACTAAAAACTAAATATGCCATTATATATACTTTAAACTAATTGAAAACTAGACCAAGTTAAAAATGTAAGTTTTAGCTTTTAAAATGGTTATCGGTTAACACTATCTACTTGGCCATCTAAGTTTAATATAATACATTTTTAAATCTATTTGATTTTGATAAACGGATCACTATCCAAATATAAAAATGGTAACATCTAGTAAAAGCTAAAACGTATACACGGTTCATGCCCGATTTTTGTAAAATCCTACACTTATAATAACCTATACAAGCATACACTCTAAAAATGTGTAATCTATGAGCTTATAACACCATTACTTGAAAATATGTATTTACATACTTCTACTTATATTATTATTATGTATGAACATATATATTATCCTCATATTCCAAAGACACCTATTATTTTTCGATACTCACTTGTATTATTTTCCGTACCTTACTCGTGAGATGAACCTTATTTCGCTATGTGTACTTTATACTTACATGTATATATTTATGCATTTTCAAGAGCCAATACTTTACTGCACCATTTGAAAAACTGCTTTTAAACTTAAAAGTCGCCACACAAGCAACAACAACATAAATTTTAATTTATTTAAACACTATCGAGTCAAACATAAACATATAAACTAAGACTGACCATACTATTATAGGTCGCGTGACGGGTATTCGTGCATCTACTACTTGACTTTTACACTACTCGGATACTTTTGCTAAGGTGAGTTCATAGCCTCGCTTTTACTTGTTTTTTTCAACCCCCGCGAGGGAGATGTGTTGGGATATGAAAGTGCTGAAGACATGAAAGTATTGAAGATATAAAAGTACTGTAAGCTGCAAAGTACTGGAAAAAGTCAAAGAGTCAAAGTACTGCTAAAGACAAAGTCAAAGTACTGCACCTAAAAGTCAAAGTATTGCAAGAACAAAAGAATGTTATTCGTTTATGGAAAGTATTGTATTCTATGTTTAGATTACTTGTCATACAAGGTTATCAATTGTAAACCGACTAGGATATCCTTGAGCCTATAAAAGGACTCCTAGATTGGCATTAGAGATACGAGTCTATGAGTTTTAGAGTTTACGAATTCACAAGTTGATTAGTGTTTTAGAGAGAAGTTCGATTATCTTAAAGTTGTATTAGAGTATCTCGCATAATAAGCGATTTAGAGTTTATAATAAAAGGTTATTCTTCTTAGCTTTGTTAAGTAAATTCCGCATACTTGATAAAGATTGCTCAGTGTTTCTTTGTTAATAACTTAGGATTTATCCGAGATTATTAAACCTTAACAAGCTAGTTAAGTTAGTTTGATTAAAGTATATCGATCCAACAAGTGGTATTAGAGCTTGTGTGGAAACTCTGACTAGGAAGAAACCCTACTTCAACAATATTCAAGATGTCGATGAAGCTCGCTCCACCACCCTCAATCACCTCACCTCGAATTCCAATAATCAAGAAGGGAGAATATGATCTCTGGTGCATGAAAATGAGGCTGTACATTGCCATTACTGAGCACCATGCTCTATGGAATGTATTCGTGAATGGGAATAAAGTTGTTCCAGAACCCATTGATATTCCTGGACAACCCAAGGCACCTAAACCAGTTTTACCAGCAGCAACCCTAAGGAATCAAGAAAAGGCACTCGAATATTCTATTATCCTGCCATCCCAGATGGTCATCTTCTTAAATTTCATGATGCTAAAGATGCTAAGCAGCTGCTCTCAAGACCGATTTGAGGGAATGAAGCCTCTAAAAGATGCACGTAAATTTGCTTGAAGCAACAATTGAAACTTTCACAGTTGGTGAAAGAGAGAGTCTTGATGATGCATATGATAGGTTTCAGAATCTTCTCAACATGTTGGAGCTATACAAGGCAGAAGTATCAGTTGAGGATGCTAATTTGAAATTTCTAAGGAGCTTGCCATCTTCATGGCATGTAATTGCAACAATGATCAGAGGACAACAAGGTTTGGATGTCATGGACTTTGATGATCTCTATCATCAACTTAAGGTGTATGAGCATGAGATGAGTGGTCAACCAAGTTCTAAGTCACACAGTATTGCTTTTCTATCATCGAAAAGAAGGCCACTTCCATTAAAAGTACTGCTTCTCCCAAAGTACTGTTTCTCAAAGTACTTTGTCTATACACCCTTCATATGTTCAACAGTGCCCCACCAACTACCACTATGGCCTCAGATGAAGTTATGTGCTCCTTCTTAGCACAACAAGCTAGTTTACCTGTCACTTATGAAGAAGATCTATGATTGAAGAAGATGCACTTGAAGAAATTGATATCGGTGGCAAGTTGCTATGATCACCTAAGGATCAAAAAGTACATGAAGAAGACATGCAAAAGCATTGATTTCAAACCAAAACAGGGCATAACTTTTGACAAATCTAAAATTGAATGTTTCAATTGTCAAAAGACTGGTCACTTTGCAAGGGAGTGCAGGTTTGCTAAGTATCAAGCAAACAGTACATCTGAAAAGCCAAAACTTGAGCTTAAGGAAATTCCAATCAAAACAAAGGCTTTGGTTGCTCAAGAGAAGTTATCAGAAGTTGACTGGAGTGAAGAGTTTGATGATGAACCAGTGACTTATTGCATGGTAGCAGTGAAAGAAGAAATTGAAGCTTCAGTAGAAGCATTGGATTGAGCACTTTTTTTGAAGAACCCGAACATGCCGCTTTGGAATCGATGATGGCTTTGGAGGATTTGATTGGAGCAAGGAAAGTGAAGATGATCCTGTTCAACTTGCATTGGTGGCTACTTCACCAAATCAATCTCCTATCTCTGAGGTATGCTTAAATTGCTATGATTTTTATCATAAATTACTTAGCAGCTATGTGATTGAGAGAGATAACTGTGTTAAGGCTAGGTTCGAGGTAGCGGGTTATCAAATAACCTTAGAATCTATGGAAGCCAAAATCTTAGCACATGAAACTAATGAAGTAGCTTGGGCTGAAAAATATGAAAAACAGGATTACCAGTTAAAACTTAGTGAATGGAAATTAAACTGTAAAATTGCTTAAATTGAGAAATTAACTAAGGAAAGAGATGATTTGTTAGCTAAGTTTCTTTGCTTGGGGTGAAGCTGGTGCTGTCACATGTTTCTTATGTTCAAAAACAGGAAAGAGCCTACCTTAAAACTGGATTAGGTTTTGGAATGGATTTTAGTAAGATAGAAGAAAACCAATCTAGTAATCACGATGAAGGTGAGTATGAGGATATAACCACTAGTGATGAAGAACTCATTAATTATGTAGATACATCTAGTAATGATGGTTCAATAAGTGACTCACCTCCTGAATATAAGAAAGCTAATGATTATCATGTTGTTCCCCATCCCACTGGCATTCATCAACCCCCTAGGCCCGATGTTTCTCGTTTTGGAGTAGATAGTCTTGAGTTTAGGAAAAAGCTTGTAGCTCAATCTAGGTCTGAAAAACCCAAAGAACCTGTTGAAAACAATGTTCAAAATCAAGCAAGTACCTTCAAATCAAAGTATCGCTTCACGAGCACTTCTTCAAAACCTTTTCAAAAAGATCTTGCTAAACCTTTTTGGGATAATTTTGGTCAAAATAGGTTTAATCATTCACCAAGAAGGCAAAATACTTTTGGGCATAGACATAGAAGCGATGTCACTTTGCAAGTATGGGTCAAAAGCGTGTTTTGTGTATTTTAGTCCTACTCATCTAATTAAAGATTGTGAACATCACTCAGAATACTTTAGCAAATTTCCAAAGAACGGGGACTGCCAACCGAAACCTAGAGAGCATAAACCGGTTTGGAATAATTCAAATAGGGTCAATCACGAAATTTCACCGGATCATAGATACCCACACCGAAAACCTTTTTCAAAACCTTCAAGATCTCACAGTACTTTCCAAAGATACCAACTCTGGCCCATTACTTTCTCAAAGTACTGCCCGGACAAACCAAGGTACTGATCACACTACTTGGTATAGGAATCCTAGGAGATCTCACTATCAACCTAGAAGGTATTACAATTCATATAGGAGATTTAGATCACAGGAACCAAGTGTTAAAACAGAATGGGTTAAGCGGGAAAGTCTTGGAGGGACGACGTACTTTCAACCAAAAATGAATCGGATGTTTTGTGATGAAAGAAAAAGAGATTTGTGTTGAAAAACCAGAAAGTTTTGAAAATCCACATGCTAAAGATTAAAAGATAATTCGGATCATCATTTGAAAGATAGTGGAAATTACATACTCAAAGAATTTGAGTTTGTAACTCCACAAGGGGAACACAAGTCAGTTATGGCTTGGGTTCCTAAAAGTTTCTAACTCTTTTCTTTGTGTGCGGTGGCAACCCGAAGAGGAGCTTAAAGATCATCTTATTGTGGATAGTGGTTGCTCTGGAAGTATGACAGGAGACAAAGAGATCCTGTCCGATTTTAGGAAGATTAGTGGAGGAAGAGTTGCATTTGGGAATGATCCCAATGGAGGAAAGATTACTCGAAAAGGGACTATCAAAGCAGGGCTTATAGATTTTGAGAATGTTAGATATGTGAAGGAGTTAAAGTTCAATTTATTGTCAAGATCACAAATTGTGATAAAAGCATCCTGTGTTATTCAACGACAGAATGCCTTATCCTTTCCTCTCGACTTTAATCTGTTGATGATGAATTAGTAGTTCTTAGAGTACCAAGGACAAATGATGTGTATAGTTTAGACATGAAGAGTCTACATTCCTATGGAAGAGCCACATGTTTGGTGGCTAAAGCAACATCTGAAGAGGCACATCAATGGCATAGAAGATTGGGCCATGTTAACTTCAAGAATATCAACAAACTGGTCAAAGGCAATTTAGTTAGAGGTTTACCTTCAAAGACATACAAGAATGATCAATCATGTTTGGCATGCAAGAAGGGTAAACAACACAAAGCTTCCTGCAAGAAGCTTGAAGAGAGAACTATTAGAGAACCCTTGGAGCTATTACATATGGATTTGTTTGGACTGTTTCGTGGCAAGTTTAAACAAGAAAAAGTACCTTTGCTTAGTTGTCACTGATGATTGCGAGATTCAGTTTGGTATTTTTCTTGGGTTTCAAAGATGATACTTTTGATGCAATTCGCATAACGATTATAGCCCTTGAAAACCAATTGAGACTCAAGGTTAGAGGTATTAGATGTGACAATGGGACTGAATTCAAGAACAAACTTATGGATGAATTTTGTGCAAACAAAGGCATAAAAAGGGAGTTTTGTATTGCAAGAACACCGCAATGTAATGGTGTTGCGAAAGGAAGAATAGGACTTTGAATGAAGCAAAGAAGAACTATGTTAGCAGATTCTCATCTACCTATTCAGGCGGAAGTCGTAAGTACCGCTTGCTATGTACTTAACAGAGTCTCGCCACAAACCACAGATGAAGACACCCTATGAATTGTCGATGGGCAATAAACCCAACATTCGTTTATGAAACCTTTGGATGCCCTCTACTATTTTAAAACTATTGATAATCTGGGGAAGTTTGATGGCAAGTCAAAAGAAGGATATTTATTGGGTTATTGCACTAACAGGAAGGGCTTTAGAGTATACAACAAAGTTACTAAGAAGGTTCAAGATTGTCTTCATGTTGAGTTTTTAGAAGATCAAGACAATGAGAAAGGTAAAGGTCCTGATTGGATGTTTGATCTTGAGGTTTTAACTCCATCTATGAACTATGTACCTGTAAGAGAAGAAAATCAACCAGCATTCAGTGGAGAAGATTTACAATATGTTGTTCATGGAGTTCATATTAGACCCGATGTTCCCCGATGAAGATCATGTTAGTCCAAAACAAAGTACTATTGCCCCACAGCAAAGTATCTGTTGTTCCGAATCCTCTTTATCTCTGAGGATCAATCTATTCAAGAGGAACTTAATCAGATGCTTCTTCAAGATCTTTTAGCACATTCCTACTCTGATGAACAAAGGAGAGCTTATGAAGAGGAAAAGAAGAAGAACAAGATGAGAATACTCTCACAGACTTTGGACAAGTACTTTTCGAACAAAGTATCTAGCACTCGACAGTACTTTAGATGATTTGGATGCTCATACCATGCCTGGATTAGAAGATACTGATGATGAATTTGAAGATGAAGGTATTTTCTCAAATTCCAATGAAGGTGCTGATGTTACTAATTTGGAGGATACCTATGGAGTTCCACAGTCTCCAAACTTAAGAACTCATAAGGATCATCCTTCTGATCAAATCATTGGTCCTTCTACTTCTGGAGTGATGACTAGACACAGAGCTAAGACTTTTTCTACATCTCACAATGCTTTACTTAGCTTTGTGTATAAACAAAACAGACTGAATCATAAGGACCATCAAACCTGCTTATTTACTTGTTTTATCTCTCAAGAAGAACCCAAGAATATTGCTCAAGCTTTGACTAAAGAAAGCTGGGTTGAAGCTATGCAGGAAGAACTTCTTCAATTTAAACTTCAAGAAGTTTGAATTTTATGTGATCTTCGTAGGATGGGAAGAGAGTTATTGGAACCAGATGGGTTTTTAGGGTCAAAAGAGATGAAAGAGGTAATGTTATCAAGAATAAGGCAAGGTTAGTAGCTCAAGGATATAGACAAGAAGAAGGAGTAGATTATGATGAAGTGTTTGCTCCTTTAGCAAGAATAGAAGCTATTAGAATATTTCTTGCTTTTGCTTCTTATATGGGATTTCAAGTTTACCAGATGGATGTCAAGAGTGCCTTTTTATATGGCAAGATTACAGAGGAAGTTTATGTCAAACAACCTCCTGGTTTTGAAGATCCTAAACATCCAAACAAAGTTTACAAGGTGGTTAAGGCTCTTTATGGCCTTCATCAGGCACCTAGAGCTTGGTATGAGAGACTCTCCACATTCTTATTGCAACATGGATATAGAAGGGGAGCTATTGACAAGACTTTGTTTATCAAAAGAGACAAGAAATATATCATGTTAGTTCAAGTTTATGTTGATGATATTATCTTTGGGGCTACCAAACAGTCCATGGTTAAGGAGTTTGAGCAGCTGATGCAGAAGGAATTTCAAATGAGTTCAATGGGAGAGTTGACTTTCTTTTTAGGACTTCAGGTTAAGCAGTCAAAGGAAGGTATTTTATCAGTCAAGACAAGTATGTTACAGACATACTTAAGAAATTCAATTTTGATGATATGAAGATCATTTACTACACCTATTAAATTTATCAATTCATTAGGCAAAGATGAAGATGGACACACTGTTGAAGTCAAGCTTTATAGATCAATGATTGGCTCTCTTATGTATCTCACTGCATCAAGGCCCGATATTATGTTTGCGGTTTGTCTATGTGCTAGATATCAAGTCTCACCAAAGATCTCTCACATGAATGCAATAAAGAGAATCTTTTGTTATTTAAAGCAACAACCAAAGTTGGGGTTGTGGTATCCGAAAGAGTCACCTTTTCACTTAGAAGCTTTTCGGATAGTGATTATGCAGTGATAACTATGATAGAAGATCAACAACTGGAGGATGCCAATATCTTGGAAGAAGATTAGTTTCATGGCAATGCAAGAAACAAACAATTGCGACAACATCCCTTGGGTGAATATGTAGCTGCCGCAAGCTGTTGTGGACAAGTTTTGTGGATGCAAAATCAGCTCTTGGACTATGGATTCAATTTCAAGAATACTCCTATTAACATTGATAATGAGAGTACTATTTGTATTATGAAGAATCCAGTTTATCATTCCAAGACCAAGCATACATGATTAGGCATCACTTTATCAGAGATTGTTATGAGCACGAGCTTATTAATGTGCTTAAGGTTCACCATGATGATAATGTAACTGACTTACTCACCAAAGGTTTTGATGTTTCTAGATTCACTCACTTGGTGGTGAGCATTGGCATGATTAACTATTGAGCTACATTTAAGGGGAGGACTATTTAGTATTTGTATCAGTTATGCTCTTTTAGTGGAGCCAGATATCATTGAGCCCTGGATTCAGGAGTTTTGGGCTAATGCTAAAGAAAACATGGAGAATTATGAATATTATATTCGATCAACATTCTTGGCGTAATCCAAGCTGTTAAGATTACTCAAGACTCCATTCGAGAAGATTTATTGTTCAATGATGCAGATGGGGCTATAAGGTTTGATAAACAGTTGATATGGGATACTTTTCGACATATTGGTTATGAAGGATCTTTGAATGAACAAACGTTTAGAAAACAATTATTTTGTCCGCATTGGAAGTTTTTGGTTCATGTGTTGCTACATTGCATAAGTGCTAAGAGTACCTCTTGGGAGCAGTTTGGGTCAAATATAGCATCCGCTATGGTTGGGCTTAGCTACGATAGAGTTTTAACTTCTCAAGGATAATACTAGATGGAATGCTCTCACATATCTCACATGGATCTACTTGGCTTATGTACCCAAGGTTTATATGTGTTTTCTTGAACAAGCAACTTTCTGATGTGCCAAAACCTACAGATTTTATTCTGTTGTTGTTCAACAATCAAAATTTTACCTTTATGGCAAAAGGAGTGTTTTATTCAAGGGTCAAGATACTCCTTTAACAACTTCCATGATGGATGTTGTTCAGCCGTTAGAGTACGAAGTCGATGAGACTCTTTGAAGGTACTGCGATCTGCAGTAATCGCTTCGCAAGTCTTGCTTCTTCACAGCTACATCCAACGAAGGTACGCATCTCTACAAGGTAATCGCTTCTTTAGTAATCAACATCAAGAAGATGTTGCAGCTTCACCTTCTCCATCTCCACAAGGGTCTGCTCGTTTCTCAACCGGAGGATCATTCACCTATTCAAGGAGAGGATACCCATACCATACCTCCTGATGAAATCACATTGGATAACTATGTTTTGACACGGGAGTTGGTCAAGTTGAAAAAGACTACTGAGGTTCAAGCCAAACAGATAAAGAAATTAAAACTGAAGTTTAGAAGGCTAAAGACTTTTGTGTGGCAATTAGTTGAAGAATTTCGTGACGGGTTAAATCAAAGAAAAGGCAAAAGCAGCCTCGACAAAGCAAACGCCAAAAGGTCTATCAACAATCTTCATCAACTTGGGGAGGAATTTAGAAGAAGAAAATTTGAAAGAAGATGTTGAGAAGGAGAAAGAACCTCGAAGTACCGATGAACAAGTCAACAAGTACAAGGTAATGAACAAGTACAAGGTAATCAACAAGTTCAAGGTATGAACAACAAAGTTGCTCTTCAACAACAAAGTACTTTTAGACAAGAGGTAATAACTCCAAGAGTCTTGAATTTTGAAGAGGAAGTTGGTCCTTCTACAACTGTTATACAAGAAGAGGGGGAAGCTATTCTCAAACCAATTCATTCTGCAAGTGATGATGAGTTCATTGCTACAATTTTTCAAGATTTATCACAACCTAGAGGTGGTGTTACTATTAGAGAAGTGCAAGAAGATGAACAACAAAGAACTTCTCAACCTGCAATTGATCCTAAGGATAAAGGGAAAGGTGTTTTAGTAGAAGTAAAGAAGAAGAAACTTACTTTAGCAGAGATTAGAGAAATTTAAGTTGCTAGGAATGAAGCCGCGCTAGAAAGCTTCAAGAAGAATTAAATGCTAAAGATAGAGCAGCTCAAGAAGTTGAAGAAGCTCAAAGTAGAGAAGTGGCTAAAAAGTTGCAAGAGAAATTAAATGCTTGAAGTCGATGAACCATTACAATCACCTACTCCTGTTAGATATATGCCTAGAAGACCTAATTTAGCTAAGGACAGGAATGCTATGATGGCATATTTGAAGGGTCGAGGGTATAAAGGATTGCGAAGTGAACTATGTTAACATGAAAAGACTTTATGATGCTGACGAAGCTTATAAGAAGAGTGTTGCAGATATCAAGGATTTTAGAGAAGAAGCTTCTTGACTGAAAGGAAGAAGAGTTTAAAAGAAAAAGAAAACCGAAGATACAGATAGACAATTCTCAAAGAAAGAAAGAGTTGAATTAAGATCTAAGTCTAAAGATGCATTAAGAAATTATCTCAGAGTGGTAGATTTTGATTATTCAAAAGAAGATACAAACATGAAGATGAACAGATCTCAGATTAGTGCTTTTGATATTGTGAAATCCAAAGAAGGAGATTATATGATTTTTCATAAGGAAGATGAAAGCTTCAAAGTTTTCAATAGGTTATGGGATTTGTTACATATTATAGATAGAGTGGATCTATTCTATCTATATAATGTGGTAAAAGCTTATTTTGGAGATATTCCATCAGAAGGAATTGGTCTGGTTTTGCTTGGAGATCTTATAACTATGTGGGAAACAAGAGGAAAGCACGATGATATATGGAAGAATCAAGAAAACTGGAAATTGTTTCTGGAGATTCTTTGAAGAATCTGGAGTTCATGTTTTGGAGCTAGAGAATGGTAAAATGATACACATGTTTGTAAAACGAAGATATCCTCTCACAGTTGAGCTCATGAGAAGAATGCTAGAGCATGGATTGGAAGTAGAAGAGGATAATGAAACTGCTTGCATGGTTATTAATTTATTTATCAACTGGACTACCATTCTTTGAAGAAGATGAATAAACTGGTATGAGTTTTATTGAATAATTTATTTTTGATAATTCAGTACTTTATTCAAAGTATGCTGATCAAATAGTACTTTCATCAAAGTATGCTTGTTTTAAAACCAGGTTAAGTGATTTATGAAAGAAACCTTTTGTTAAATAACTAAATATTTTGAAATAAAGGTTAAATAAATTAAATGGATTATGAGATGGAAACATCAATAGGTAATCAATCCACCATGGTTACAAAAGGATTGACTAATCCATGAGCAAACGGCTCTGGTAAAGATATATCAACTCCGTTTTTAGTTGACAACTTGCTAATAAGTTGTATGGTAATCAACTCACCATATCGCTTAAATGTGAAGAGTTGGCTAGCCCACAAGAAAATGGCTTGTGGTAAAGGCATTGGAAAAACCATTATTGGTAATTAGTTCACCATTAGATAGAAGAACTAACTAGTCCGTAAGGGTACACTTTTGGTAAAGACAAATCAAATCTGTTGATAGGTGATGATTTGCTAAAAATCATATGGTTATCAATGTACCATGGTCTTACACACCAAAACATTTGGCTACTCCAAAGATAATGGCTTTGGTAAAGAGACCTAAATCCATTAAATTTCCAATGATTCACCTCTCAGAGTTAACACACGGAAGTGATGAGAATAGTATGCAACTTAAACCGATTTAATGTACAAATTGACATATGTTGCGTGTTGTCTTTGAAAAGATGGAGCTTGGCTGATGCCGAGAAAGAACAATTCTAAGAGATACTTTGACAAGCACAGAAACTACAGAGATATATTGAAAAGACTAAGAAACAATCTGTCCTTAAAGATGAAGTCTGTTAAAGATACATTCACAAAGGAACTTGAAGTCAAGCAAGTAGAATTCAAGTTAGGGTAGGATTGTTGGGATATGAAAGTGTCAAGACATGAAAGTATTGAAGATATAAAAGTAGCCGGTAAGTGCAGTACCGAAAAAGTCAAAGAGTTAAAGTACCGCTAAAGACAAAGTCAAAGTAATCGCACCTAAAAGTCAAAGTACTGCAAGAACAAAAGAACTGTTATTCGTTTATGGAAAGTATTGTATTCTATGTTTAGATTACTTGTCATACAAGGTTATCAATTGTAAACCGACTAGGATATCCTTGAGCCTATAAAAGGACTCCTAGATTGGCATTAGAGATACGAGTCTATGAGTTTTAGAGTTTACGAATTCACAAGTTGATTAGTGTTTTAGAGAGAAGTTCGATTATCTTAGAGTTGTATTAGAGTATCTGCATAATAAGCAGATTTAGAGTTTATAATAAAAGGTTATTCTTCTTAGCTTTGTTAAGTAAATTCCGCGTACTTGATAAAGATTGCCCAGTGTTTCTTTGTTAATAACTTAGGATTTATCCGAGGTTATTAAACCTTAACAAGCTAGTTAAGTTAGTTTGATTAAAGTATATCGATCCAACAAGATGCATGCTATAAACTAGAACACAAGTCTTTTCTTAAAATGTATGCTTGCCTGATCATTATTATTATAGCCTAAGTTGCCTGCCGAAAGTCCCTTTTATTATGAACCATTAATCACTTGCGAGTGAACGCAGATATCGTGGATAGTACTATGGGAATTAACGACCCCGACTCGGTTATCGGAAATAACCGGGGCGCACTATATTTGGTTATCTATGGAATTATCAATTTCATCTGGGGACAATTTTATTACTTACACCAGTAATTAGGTGTATGCAGTTAGTTTGGTGTCATGAGCTTAGTGCATAATGATAATCTCTGTTTTCTATGGTAATTGTCTTCAAAGCAATTATCATCTCTTACTTGTGTTCAACCATTTATTAAACCTATGAATATCACTCAACATTTTTGTTGACCTTTTTAAGCATGTTTATCTCGTGTACTAACTAGGAAAATCTTGAAGGTGCGGAGTGTATCGGAATGGAATGTGAAGTGGTGTTTAAATAAAGTTATCATTTCACAAACATTTGAACTGTCTTTTGTGTAACTTCAAAACTTGTGGTATTTTCTTTTGTGATCCAAAACATTGAGTTTTATAAAATGGTAACAATCTTTTTATTTAAAAACGCCTCTTTAGAGTCGCTTTCTATGACTATGACTATGATCCTCTAAGTAATACCCCAAATAGTCTTCCTTGTCCGCCATATTATGATTTTGGGGTGTTACAGATGGCATCGAGCCTAGGTTATAGAGAACCAACTTGTATTTTTAAAACAAATTGGACTATAACCATGTTTTCAAATGGACCGTTTTACACCACCACTTCACGCCCTCTCTTACTTGACCGATACCGATTACCATGAGACTCGCCATGATGGATAATACATGACTAGTAAAACTTTGCATGATGAAAATTTATAATATTAACTTTCATTTAGTTAGGCATTTAGATTTGCGTGGCAGATTATGCGCCACTAACTAAATCTTATTTACCGCATGGAATTACTTATACTTATAAATGCATATTTTCTTTGGGTTGTTACAGCACCATGTCTTCGCTTCACACCCCATTTATCCGACCTCTCGACATCGGGATCGAGGACTCCATGTCCTCTACTACCGCGCTCTAACACCGGCCTTTGTTCTAGCACCTAGGTCCCCTGTGACATCCGGAGAGACCGAGCCTTTGAGGAGGGTGAGGTCGCTGCTACTCCACCTACTCTGGTCATACCTGAATGTTTGCCTGTTTTTGGTCCCCCTACCTATGATCAGTATCTTGAGTCACAGCAGTGGTTGTCCCCTTCGGACGTTATGTCACTCCCTCTGCGATACTACTGCCCTCACCACTTCTCACTCATCATCATTACCTATTCGTCGGCTTAAAGCGAGCTAGGGTTCTCAAACCCTACGAGCCTACCGGCAAGCCATTCCGATACCATAAGAATGGTGCGACCTTTATGCATACCGCCAAACGAAAGTGGGAGCACCTACTACCTTTGTTCCACCTACTGACATACCATCATCTTCTGCTTTCCCACCACTAGCTTCACCTACATCATCACCCATACCTACTTCACCACTACCACCGCCTACCACTTTCATCTACTGCACCACTACCGCATCCATTTCGCTCTCCATCCGCATCATCACCGTTGCGTGATGCATGCCGAGCCTGATATCCCTTGGGAGAGGGTCCATTTCTCACCTTCCCATTCGACCCATATCATTATGTCTGGACTGCACTGCGGAGTCGGGGCCTCATAGGAGGGTTGACGCTAGACGTTGGTCCTTCTTGATGCCGGTCATTAGTTAGTGGAGGTCAAAGGAGGGTTCACCGAGTGCTATGGAGCTTGGAGATCATTTGTTTGCTACTGCTGAGATTCTTCCTGCTACGAGAACCTCTTCACCACACCGCTCCATTGTTAGTCGCGATTTCGATGTGAGGATCAGCTTGAGGAGGCTATGTCATACGTCGATGAGGTTCCACTGGTCCGAATTGAGAGCATAGAGGACGAGGTCGAGAACCTCGTTGTCGGGAGGATCGCGATTGAGGAGGTGTTTGATAGGATTGGCACTCAGTCGGAGCGAGCCATGGAGGCAATGGCTGGATGCTTGGAGAGGAGGATGGAGTCGAAGAGGTTAGAGCTGCTAGACAGAGTTTAGATGCTAGAGGGAGTGGTACAACTGACATTTGAGCGGATGGTGATCATGGAGACTCGCATCGCGACTCTTGGAAGTTGATTGGAAGATAGGGAGATGGATGATTTGGCCGAGCTTGTCCGCGACTTGCGCCGAGTGAGTGGCACACCCGACAACCCATAGATTGAGATTCACCTATCTAGTACTTTAGCTCCGCTGGCTGCGGGTAATCGAGAGGCTTTGTATTCACATGTTTTGTTAAACTATCGAACAAGCCATTGATGTGACATTGTATGGTTATCGTATCACTATGTATGGATGATGGACCTATGACATTATGGTTGTTTTTCTTATGTTCTTATGTATGGTGATCTTTCTTATTTATCGGTTTATATAAATCGAAGTGATCATTTATATATACTCTCTTGTGTGGTTCTAACATATTGTGATTCTTCTTGTGATGATTATACTCTATTGATATAATGTGATGATCTTGACTATTATGAAATCGTTTTTGTAATAATTCTCACTTATGTTGAATGATTCTAAAATCTGAGTGTGTGTCTTTAGAAAAATGGCAAGAACGAGAGCTACCCCTACTCCAACTCCCGAGATGACCCCCGATGCAATTCGGAGACTGGTTACTAACGAGATTGGTGCCGCTTTGCTGCACGACTGCCAGGCTGTTCAAACAAATGAAGCCGTGAATCGAGCCAATCGGAATGAAACTATTGTGAATCGCAAATGTGGATACAAGGAGTTTATGAATTGCAAACCTACCTTCTTCAAAGGAACCGAAGGTGCTGTTGGCCTTATTCATTGGTTCGAAAGATCCGAAACTGTGTTTCTCCTAAGTGATTGCTCGGAAGATTGCAAAGTGAAATTTGCTACTGGCACTCTACTAGAAGATGCATTGTCTTGGTGGAAAGCCCATGCCCAACCTATTGGCATGGAAGAAGCCTACAAAACCACCTGGACTGAACTAAAGAAATTGATGATGAAGCAATACTGCCCAAGGACTGAGATCAAGAAACTGGAAGATGAGTTCTATCATCTAACTACTAAGGGCAATGATCTCAAGACCTACTTCAAATGTTTCCAAGAATTGAAAGATCTATGCCCATCCATGGTTTCTGATAATGTCAAGTTGCTGGAAAACCTCATAGGGGGATTACCCCAAAGCATTGAGGGCAATGTGTGACACACGGTAAATTTTCACTAAAATTTAACTGATAATTAGTAATTTATTATTACTAACCATAAGTCATTAAGCATGCATAAGCTTTGCCTGATCATTTGAGTAGATAACTCGCATACCGTAGATAATTTCACCACTTTTGCATTCATATCATTTTATGAATATTGCATTTTTGTCTTATGATTTAAATTGTAAGACGAGGTTATCTCGCTTTTCCCAAAGGACCGACATTAATCGGACGCGTACTCATCACTATGATAAGGACTTGATAAAACAAATGACAAATGTCTGTGATATGGAATATTACAAAGATAAAATATTTCATTGACGCAACAATAAAATACTCACTATAAAAAGTTATCAAACAACGATACTTCAATCACAATTTAATATCAAGGACACAAAGTATATAACACACTTACACTTAAATATGAACTTTTATAAGACTCAAATACAATTAAAATATAAGTGTAACACAAGTACATGTACACAAAATAAATCATAAATATACATTACATATACACACACTTTTACTTACCTTACCTTCTTTTACTTATATTACATTTAAAAGAAAATGTTTTATAAGACTTTGAGATATATTATCTCTTTGTCTTTCTCTTCCACACACGACAAACCAAAACACAAATGCAGAGAAACAAAAGATATCAAATCTCCTTCTTCTCCCTCTAGACTCAAAGATCTCACCTAGGTCTAATCTCCCCAAAATGGTAAACCAACATACCACTTTTTATTATTCTTCATCTTTCCTCACCAAAACCATGAAAGTTTTGCTTCTCAAATCTCTCCTTGATGCACCTGCTACTACTGCGTATTAATCCAAAGGAGAATCAAGACAAAATCACTCAAGAGAACCATATCTTCACTCTTGTCTACCTTGAGCTAAAGTCCAAAACATTCTAAGGGTTGGAAGTTAGCCACCCGCTTCAAACCAAGACACAAGGAGAGAAAGGTAGCCAAGCTTCTTCCCAAAATACTTCTTTATCTCAAGTAGAGATGCAACGTCCCCAAACTCAGCCAACATCAACTCTACCAAAAACTAGGGTTTGTGAAAGTTAGGGTTTTCTAAAATTGATTTGGGAGTTTTGCAATTGGAGGTATTTTGGAACTAATTCAAGTCTTGTTTGGTTCGAAACCCACGAAGCCATTCTCACCCATCATTTCTAATTGAGGTTATAATCTTTCTTGATGTAATGTTTTTATGTTCTTTTTATGAGATTATGTTGGAAAATTTTTATCAATGGAATTGTTATATGTTGGTCATGTCGATTTTATTTGTTCTGGATTACAAGTCGAAGTTATGAGTTTGGTTGTTTGAAATTTGAGTTTTCATTTGTTATGTTAATCTTGTTCTTGTCGAGTGGTATAAATCAAGAAGTTAAGAAAATTGAGTTTTTACAAAAGTTAACCAAAGAACTAGGATTTTTGGATACTATAAATCTTGATATGTGACCATGAAAGTTAAGTTGTCATTAGCAAATGGGTCGAGTTGGTTTTCTGTCGAGAAGCATGAAACAAGAAAACTGGATAAGTTGAGTTTTATAAGTTTACTAGTAACACTTAGTATTAAAACTGGAAAACTAGTAGTAGTTGTGACATCCTCGTCTAGTGCTCAAACTTGCGTATAAAACTTAGTATCTTGTACCAACTTGAATTCATAATCGTCGGTAATAAAATGTCAACTTGGTCTAGTGTCGAAGTTGTAAATCGATTCGAATGTGAGCTATGGTACTCACACAAGATGATGTGTATGCTATGGTTGTCCGCCTACGAACCACTCGTTAAAGAAAACCTACCCTCTGATTCTTGTTAGCAACCATTCTAGACTTGAATATGTGTGAAAATGAAATGAGTTAAGTGTAGTTGTCACAAAATAAAATCATGACTTATTAGTCTACATATTGATGTCGAGATGAAATCGATGTTGAGTAGTACTCAACTATTATGGTTTTATCGTTTTCCTTTGATCTAACATGTTAAGATATACATGTTGGCCTCGAGTAACATCCGGATTATTATTGCCTAATCAAGTGGTCAAGATGTGTGTCGAGCACATCAATCACGACACTTTTGGTTTGAGCATGACTCCAAGTTAACGGCGTATTACTTGAAGTATTTAACCACTTTTCCTTTGGCGTCCAAGATAGATACACCAACATTAAAACCTTGATGTGTAATGTGTTAAAACTAAAAACTGCATATCTACTCCTTGTTTTCAGATTTCACCTTTGGGCCGCCCATGAATTACCATAAGGGTGAAATTGGCTAATCAAGGTTAAAGCTTTCTTGGTCCAAACCCCACTCGGCCTAGGCCCAATCCGCTTCCCTATCACTTTTAAACATCGGGCACACCATGTCGGGGTATTCGATTGATGGTATTAAACGAGTTTACAAAATAAAACGTTGTAACATGAAACTAGAAATCAACCATAAAAACCCAACTTATTTGTCACTCATCCGAACCCTCCTACCTCATATAATGATATAAGATAACAAGTAAACAAGTGCAAAGTTATTTTATGCGACAACAAGTGCCTTAGAACATGCTACACTTAATAATGTCTACAACAATGTTTAACGACAATAAGTAAACAAATATATGTCAAGAAAATCTCACGTAAAGGATTATATATTAAGAACAAGATGTGATCAATAAATAGATACCATTATATCATTTCATCTTGTATTAAATTTAAAAGTCTTCAAACTTAACTCAAGTATTTTCTAAATACAAATTAGAAAATAAACAAACTAATAATTGCTTTTGACAAAACCAATTGTGTCAACTTTGAATAAGTATATACACGTTTGTATACTCACTAGTGGAATGTTGTAATTATTTTTCAAATCAAAACTTGAATCTCAAAATCATATTATAGTGTCTACATGAAAAGTATATATATTTCATATACTTACTAGTAAAATCATTTTTATAACTTTTGCAAACGAAAGTTTAGTTTTAATACAATAAAACTATTTTGAGTAAGCAATACTTAAAACAATGAACTAAATCATTGCCCTCCTTATCTAGGTCGCGTGTCGGTGCCGCTTCACAACAATCACTAATCCCACTCTTGGATTGCACATTTGCTAAGGTGAGTTTTCATAGCCCCTCTTTTACTTGATAAACTGTTTTATGCATTTTGGGGTGAGAAATATGCAAAACCTTTTTATGGACCTAAACTATTACATGATTACTATTACGTGGTTTAGCCTAAGTCCTTATATCCCTAAAGAATGCCCTTTTTCATGAACCGTCAATTCCCCATTGGGAAACGCGAATGTTATAAATAGATCTATTGAGGGTGACTCCTCCGTTCAGTTGGCCATGCTTAGACCAAGGCGAAACGTATATCATGTCGGAACCGAATGTCGAGGGACAAAACACTCGCTATGGGCCCCTATATTGTATGACATCTTTTAGCATACACAAACTTTCGTAGTATCGGTTGCATGAACTTAGAGCTAACGTAATAGACATCCATCCATATATCATTATATTCGTTGTAATGATTATATGACTTTGCTTATGGTCCAAACTTACTATTTTAACTTATACCTATGAACTCACCAAAATTTTAGCCTTTTTAGCATATTTTCTCAGGTGCTTAGTTGTGATCATGGATGCAAGGCAAGAGGCGGATAAATGGTCGTAGTAATTTCTAAAGAAGTGTTTTTACACAAAAACGATGATTTTACATTGGGACCACTAAAATTCATGGGATGTGCCCATTTATCTAAACAATGTTGTAAGATAATGTTTCAAAATATTTTATAAAATTAAACTAAAATGTATTCGCTTCTTATTGCTTGTGTTATGATTCACCAATTTCGTAACGCTCCCAAATGACACGCATAAGCTTCCGCTAAACCAAATTTTGGGGTGTTACAGATTGGCATCAGAGCCAAGGTTATAGAGAACTAGGTACATATAAATCCTAAACTATAACTACTTTTTACAAAAATATCATACTACTTATCACTGATCCGCTTGCCTTACTTGCCATACTACTTAGAATCCATTTAAATAGGATTGCATGTTTTATTTCCTATTTACTTATACACTATTTCATATTCATCATGAGCATATTTTTTTTCCACATACTTACACATATGCACCGTCTTGTCACAGAACCATGCCTTCATCACCTTCCTCACGATGTTCAGGAGGACATCCTACTTGCTCACTCACCTACCATCCATCAGCTTGCACACTTGGCCACGATCCGTACATTCAGCCACTCTAGCACCAGTTATTGCACCTACTCCATCTCATGACCGACTCTTACCACCACTCCATCACTTTGTTGACACGCAGCTAAAACCCCGCATGATTGAGAGTACCGGATACGAGAGCGGTATTCATTTATGCCTCGCACTAGCCTCTCGGATGACCTCACTGCCATATGGGTCCTTTCACTACTTCAGAGTCATCGACACCATCATCCACTGAGTCACCACTTCACCAGCCTACTCGAGAGCTACTGATTCCTACTCAGAGGAAGACCCGGAAGAAGATCCGGAAGAGGATCCTGAGGAGGAGCTACCCGAGCCTATGCCGATTGAGAGTGTTCCTGGGCATGTTAGCACAGCAGCAGATATAGACATACTGGGCCTGGAGATTGTCCAGAGCATTCAGGAGTTAGGACAGAGCTCCAGGATGGCTCAGGGGTTGGGCGAGGACATGGATATTGATGCACCATTTGGGTTAGGACAGAGAGCTGCCTTCCTCCAGCCCGGAGTGAGGAGAGTGATGTGGTTGCTTGGAGGGATATTGATTGCTTGATTAGTTCTGTACAACATGTCGCGAGTCCAACTACATCCATCATCACCTTCATTCATACCATCTCGCATCGACATGGAGCGCTTGCTCGCGCCACTAGACTCGAGACTATTGAGGTAGCCGCACGGTTGAGCACGCCGCTGCCGACCCATCGGATCTCCAGATGATGAGGAGTCGACCCTCACAGAGAGAGTGTTCATTCTAGATTCTCATGAGACCTTGCTAGGGTCCATAACGACCGGTTGGAGAGAGTCGACCCAAGACGCTTTACAGGCTTGCGAGCGCCGCGTGTTGAGGGTTTAGACCGAGTCACGATGTATTGTTTGAGAGCATGGAGCTCGAGACACCAGAGGATTCGACCGGTTTCAGTCGGTGAGGCTCGTGTCGAGGACGCCGTGAGAGTGGACAGCAGAGCACGAAGCCTGGGCGAGGTCAAGCCTAGATGCACCCGGACGACAGAGGAGCTGAGCCGCCCGGTGGATTGCTAGAGATAATGCCAGAGGGATGGCGAGGACTACCGGTTTAGAGTCCATGTTAGCATCTCGATGAGGCGATCGCTAGTTTGGAGGATACGCAGCTTAGAGTTAGTTGCTACCATTGAGACTACGCACGAGCTGGACATCTTTAGATATGATTTCGTGATGTATCACACTAAACTGGATTTATAACAGTTAGTTTCAGTTATTACTCTTGTACTTCAGTTGTATTTCCATTGTATTTCGGTTGTATTCCATCTAGTATCTCATCATGTACTTTAGGAACCTTGTAACCGAAATTCTATCTATGTCAAACTTATTTTCCTATCCAATTGTCTTTCTTTCATAGATTTCTCATATGATCTGATTCGCTAAAAATCAATTATAAGAGGTGTAGTAATGGTGGGTAACTCAAACGTGTTAGGTTTGAGCACCGAGATCGTTCCGAACGAGGGTTGAATGGAATTTCCAACTCACGTCGCGATTATCGGGATTTGAATAAGACTAGGGGATAATTGGATGTTTTCTAAACTACGGGGCAAGGGAAGCATAAAAGGAAAATTACACTACGGGGAATCCTAAATACGCGAATAAAACTAAAATGTAATAAATGAAACGTAAATAAAATGCAACTATGTCTAATCTAAGTCCTAAAAATGATCTAAAATACTCTTACTCTAAAAATGCAATTTAAAACTTAACTAGATTTAAAACTAATTTTATGATTTTTCTTTTATTTATTTGAATTAAAAACTAATTTTTTACTTTTTTTTAAAACAAATCTAAAATACTAAAAATTATGAAAACGAAGGGGAAAATTATGAAAATATTTTGAAAAATCTGAAATAACTCAAAAGACTTTTCAAAGCTAATTTTATATTTTTCTGATGATTTTTCTCAATTTCTATGAATTAAAAACTATTTAAAACTAATTTAAATTCTAAAAATTACAAATTTAACTAGGAAAATCGGAAAATTATTTTTTTTGCTTTTTATATTTTTCTTAATCTATGAAAATTGAAAACTTATTTTTTGAAGCTTTTCTGATTTAATTGGAATAAAAGCTATTTAAAAAGTCTTAAAAATTGATTTAAATAAGAAAAATAGTAAACAAGGCAGAGAAAATTATGAAAAATTCAGGTAAAATCTAAAATATTATTCTTAATCTAGGTAAAATATCAAAACGTAATCTAGTGTGCAAGAAATGGGAGCTGTAGTGTAACTGCTTATAAATAAGCACTTCTAATTAAGCTAAAAGCTTCTACAGGGCACCAAATGATAAAAGCTACTAGATAATGCTAAATCTACTTAATACGACCTATTTCAATGACCTAAACCTCTAGAGTGCAAGCTAAACTTAAATGACTTGATTGACTATTTAAAATGAAAACAGATTTTCCTACTAACTATAAGCTAAAACCACAGCTTATTTAGTGAACCAAACTGAAAAACAAAAGTTGAGAACTCAAGATCACCAGCCAATGAACATCTAAACCAATTATCAGACCCTAAGAAGCTAATGTGAGACCTATGCAAGGTCTGCAAGATTGTCTGATCACACTCAGTGTATGATGAGTGTGATCAGGGCAAATCAGGCCTATTTGCGAGCTTATTAACTGCTTATAAAAAATTCACAAAATTCCACAAAAATGACTTTTCAAAACTAGACCAGCAGAACTTGTTTATCCCAAAATTTCAACTAATTTTACTCAATGATGAATCAAGGAAAAATTCACAAAGTTTGGTGAAAACTGAGTTTTACACTTTTGACTATTTTGAGACAGTTATGAAATTTTGACCAAACTGAATTTTGGTTCAATTTAATGAACTGAGATTGATGATTTAAGCTGAAACAAAGTTAAATCAAGCTATTCTAACATTATCTAGACATAAATCAAGCTTTTGATCTTCAAATATCCAACTGATGTGAACATAAAAACTGATTTAAGGTGATTTTGACTTTTTGAGTTAACAGATGCAAGATAAGACCTAAATTGAATGCACTAAACCTAAGTGAGATTATCTCTATTGAACTTATCCTTAATACTAACCTCTAACACAGATTATAACTCTTGATCCAAACACTAGTTTATGCTTAAATCAACATTACTTAACTCTATAAATCCTACATTAAACAAGCTTAACAACTTAATCTAAATTAAAATACTGAATAAGATAACATGAAACTAACAAACACAATTACTAACAAACACAAGCCGAACTTAATTATGCGCATTGACAGAAATGAGATAGCAAACAAGCACTTACAAAAGTCCTAGCCACAATGGCTTGCCATACAACACAAGTAACCACTAACCTAAACCATTATCAACCCAAATCACATATAATCAACACAAATCCTCCACCATATCAAGAGAATACGATCCATATTTCCTTTATGACTGCAGATTTAACTTTTGTTGACCACGATGAAATATTTGAGAGAGAGAGTTGAGTAGTGAGAGTTAACTAAAACAGATTTGATAAAATCTCAAGTAACTGTTTGAAATTATAATAAGTGAAATGAAAATAATAAAACAATGATTTAAATTTGCGAGATAATAAGTGAAATGAAAACTTGTATTAATTCAATTTGAGTACAAATGAAATTACAAATACTGGAATTAAACTATTTTATCGAAAACAAGTAAAGATTACTTAAGACTACACTCTACACTACTCCTACTCTACTTGAATTACAATGGTGAAATAAGGGGTATTTATACTTGAGCTCCAAGCTTGGGAAGGATCCGAAGCTATCGTGTGCTTTCTCTCGGCGTTTCGTCCCTTGGATCATCCTTATACATCATCCCAACAATCTCAACCATTGGATCATGAATACCACGTCTCTAGGACCAATCAGAAGGCAGTATTTGAGGTATGACACACGGATTGCCAGCGTGGCATCCGTGTGTCAGGGTAAAGTACCAAATTGCCCTTGATTTTAGTTAATTTTGGCGAATTGATGCAAGGGCATTTTAGGGTTCATGTAAATCTGGGTTTGGGGGGGATTTTTGGCGCCTGTGGGTTTTTTATATATTTTTTCGTTTATGTTTACTGTTTGACCGGGTATACGGGTATGGTTATACTGGACCTGGTATAGGGGTTTTGGGCTTAAGTGATATATTGGACTTAGGACTAATTTAGGATAGAAATTTGATCCAAGGTGTAACATAAGGGCCAAAACTGCCAAATCTGTATTTCAGGGACTAAACATGAAATTCTGAAAGAGTGATCCAAGGACTAAACTTGACAACC
The DNA here is from genome assembly GCA_910596185.1 of Chrysanthemum makinoi. Lineage (NCBI taxonomy): Eukaryota > Viridiplantae > Streptophyta > Magnoliopsida > Asterales > Asteraceae > Chrysanthemum > Chrysanthemum makinoi. Next base: position 246,109,105 of record OU343225.1, on the reverse strand, counting down.
TTCAAATAACCAAGGACTGATTATGTAAATTCTAAAACTTCAAGGGTGTATTCTGCCAATTGCTGAAAGTTTAGGGACTGTTTCTGACATTTCTTCAAAGTTGATCATGTCTTTCAAAAATCATCCTCTGAGCATAGAAATCTTCACAGATGCACAATTCGACCTTCCTAGCTCAGCTTTAGCTCTCTTAATCTCTCGTGCTCGGGTTTCGTCGTTTTGGCTTTTTGCGTGTTTTATCGTATCCATACCGCACAAGCATAAACTCAAGAAAACAACAAATATAGCAATAAACGGCTCTTTCTTGGTTATTTTGGGTCAGTTTTGATAATGAAAAGGTATGTGTTTTAGCACATACCAAAATACCCCAGACGAGACCATTGTCGTGTCCTCACGCAATGCAATCAACTCACGCTTCTAAAACCAAGGATTTCAATCTCTTTCTACTAAACCTATAAAGAAGTAGCAAAGATTCCTCAAAAGAGATTAAGAAAGCCTTAATTCTAAAAACGCCCCGTTTACCTTTTAATTCATATGTAGATATTACGATTAAGCACATTCCGATTATGAGTGACGGTTTGTTGAACTTTCCTGTCGATCAATAACTCCAACATTTTTCAAAAGACATTTTAGGATCACGGAGTAGGAAACACAACACAGCGTGAAGTGACCATACGGATAGAATACATCGTCCTTGATTTTTCACAAGTCCCCAAACTAAGCGTAAAATCGAAATCATTGTTAAATATGATTTTCGATGCTAACACTACCCATGGAAGTTACTTGTGTAATTACCTTTTGCTCCCATTTTCCAATTTTCCTCTAGATTTTTTTATTTTTGTGAGAAATGAATTTCTTCATATGTTCTCGTTTCGATAACTTTTATTCCGATAAAGATATAAAGCTAAGTCGATAATTAGTTATCCATCTTCCCTTGAAAACCATTGCACACAAGAATGAGGTCCACATCAAGGTCCTAATTTCGCACGATTTAGGAAGATATCTCCTGGATTCAAAGTTTGGCTTAACACTTATTTCAGCACATTTTCATTTTTGCAATTTAGGCCCTTGGTCTTTTCAACCACTAACTCAACGGGATTACCGTTTTATCAGAAGTCTCACTATGACTTTGGATTTTCCTCAACCTTTTTAGATGTCTATGACAACGGGGGTACCGTCGGACATAGAAAACTTTTATGGCTTTGGATTTTTCAACTTTAATACATTTGGGCTTTATTTCATGTTAATTTTTTGTGCCAAACTCCAAATCCTACGGCTTTTATAACAATAGAAACAATAGCAGAAACTATCAGAATCATTGTCTATTACACCGCAACACCGACAGTACCTTGATGTGTACCCAACTCTCATGGGCAAGGATTCTCTAAAGAAGAATAAAGAACTAACTATCGTCGAAAATTCAACATCTTTAATTATTACTCAACAGATATGGGGTGAAACAATTTTGTGGGAACAAAAAGCCATAAGTACCTTCGATGGGCTCTAAAGAGAACCAACTACTCCACGCTTAGCATCTAAACTCATAAGTAACTCTATCATTCCTCGATCTCCGGAAATTTAAAATCCCAAATAATGAGATCCGCGGATGCTTAGCCGATAATTTAATTATCTATGGTTAAGGAACAAGCTAGGGCTCAACACGCCCGGTCAAGTCAGAATTCTATTCCTACTCTCACCAGCGGAAAATCAACAAGGTGTCAAAACATATATAAACTTAGCAATTGTTTCGTCAATAATCTCAAGTCTCGCATTTTTAAAGTAACTAATAAGAAACTAGCAAATTCTTGTTTAAGCTTCGCATATTTAAAATCACTTAGGGAGAATTTGCAAATTCTTGGCCTTGTGAGCTAGAATCGCATTTTATAGCCTCTTGTCTAAGCAATTAGCAAAGGCTATTTCAAGAAAAACGCATATTTAAAGAAACTTCTAAGAGACTAGCAAAGACTTTTCAATCATAAAACTAACAAAAGCTTACAAAAATTTTAAAATTTTCACATTTTTGCACAATTTTTTTCACTTTCTAAGGAAAAACGGGGTTGCGAGAGTACATGACAAAAAATAAGCAAGTGCGGTCAAATCAAAGATTACCCACCCCAGACTAAAACGAAACATTGTCCTCAATGTTTAAAGGCAAGGGTATCAATGAAAATCTAAAAGCCGTTTATTAAGTATGCTAAAAGATAAATGTTAGTCGATAAGATTAGGATATCGGTTTTCCATCAGCATCGATCATGAAACTCGAGAGGAGAAAATGACAAACTTCGAGCACGAGAGTCTTCATATCGGGAAAATCCTACACACAACATCACAAACAACCAAAACACGAGAAATCGAAGAGGCTAACCCCTTCACGTCACTTATTAGAAAATAGAAATAAGATAGAGATAAGCATGGGGTGCCTCCCACGGCCTTCTTTTTTCTTCACCGAGTTGCTAGCTAGACTCGTCCCCGAATTCATTTGTCCTTGGGAAGAAAATGGTAGAAATACCAGGTCAAAACGGTGTCCTCATTCCGAAAGAATGAGACTCATGGGTGGGTTGGGTGGAGAAGAAAATGGGTGGATAAGGCATATCATGTAAGAAGGATCCATCATCCGGTGGTTTTGTGGGCGGACGAAAGGATGACGGATCAACATGAGAATACTCCAAAAAAATGGGAGCTCATGGTAAAGGATAAGAGGTTTAGGCTCACAAATGAAGGCATCCATCCGAGGATCCTTATCTCCAGAAATGATTTTAACAAAAGGCTCATCAATGCATATTCCGGGTTTAAAGATTTTGTCTTCACATGTCGGCTCAACGGGATAAAGGATGGTGGACTCGTCAGAGAAAGGGGAGTCAATAAAACCATCAAGAACAACCATATCCCCCTCGGGATCAACAACATCCTCAATACCCGGCGGTATCAAGTCATCAATAGCATCCTCAATGATCGGGTCGTTAGCCGGAGTATCGAAAATCTCGTTCAAAACCTTGCTCATATCAACCTCGAAGTAGAATCGCTCAAGAATCGGAGGATAAACATCGACAATAGTGGGAATGCCACTAATCTCTTCATCAAATCGGAAAATCTCAAGCTCGGGAGAGAAATCGCTATCTTTAACGGAGATAGGAGGCGAACTTGAATTATCGTTGAGGGCTTCAATCTTGGAAATGAGAAGATGTACATTTAACAATGTTTCACGTAACGCTTCATCCTCGATTTGAATATCATCAGGCTCAATCTCTTCATCTTCTGGCACAAAATCATTTACTTCTTCTATGTGAACGGACTCAGAAGGTAAGTCGTCGACAAAATCGATGTCTCCATAAGAATCGTTATCGGAATCGAAGAACATCTCATCATGATCATTTGAAGTATCAAGAGAAGGCTCCTTACAAATATCATCAACAACCTCGGACTCTCTTGGGCTTGAGACAAGGACCTCAACATTAGACACTTCCGTTTCTGGAATAGTACTAAGATGCTCATCCCCCATTATGAGAGAGTCAACGGGTTCAACAATGTTCGTAGAATTATGATCATCGACCTTTTCCAAAACGACGTCACTTCTCTCAACCGGCGTGAGTGAAGGGGAAGATTCGAAAATGAGAAGCTCAGAAATAAGAGAAGGAGAAGAATCCGGAGGTGGGACAAGTGGTGTGCTCTGAGAGCTAGCAAGTTCCACCACTTCCGTTGTGGTCTTCGGTTCTTTTTGTTAAGTGATCATTTTAAGCTCATAATTTCGTTTTGTTTTGTTGTAACTCGACGAACTCGTAACGACGAATCGTGAAAGATAAGGATCGATTCTAGAATTCTTCGGATGAGAGTCGAGAGTACAAACGGGAGTCACCTCGGGTTCATAAATATGTTCCATCTCTCTTACCTGAGAGGAAGTAGGAATTGAGGGTTCATCAAGCTTATATTTCAAAATTTTCGACAAGGCTTCAAATTTTTCAACGTTGTTAAGAAAAATACGACGTTCAAAGAAATGCCTCCCCGTAACCCTCGGTGGGTTCTTCGGGTAGCTCTGGAATATTTTGATTGACTTCCGTAACTTGGACGGGTTCTTCATTAACACATTGTCGAGCTTGAATCAGACTTAAGAGAGTTCTACACATACTTTCAATATTGTTTTGATGTTGCTCAAATCTTTCTTCAAAATCGATGGAAACGTCCTCGATAACCCCGGTGGGTACTTCCAAAGGGCAACACACACAAAGATCGCGATAAAATCCACATCCTTTGCAAAAACAACGTTCACAAATTGAATCATCTTTTAATAAATCTCTACAATTAAAGCAATAAGGTTGAAAGAAATTTTGAGACTCCATGAGAATTAATCATAAAAGAGGGATAAAAGGAAAGAATTATCAAATCAGAGGGTAAAGAAGAATATTTTTGTGTTTTTAAAATAAATTTTGAAAAGGAAAATCTTTTTGGGTTTTTATAATTAAGAAAATTTTGAAAACACAATCTTTTTGTAACCTTCACGTCAACCGGTGCTCGGTAGCTCCCAAAAGTACGCGCAGCGGAGCGGGAACGAAGAGTGGATCGTTCTTCAGTCTGCAATTTAATGTCAAGACTTTTCTTATACCCCGTGTATAGGTTGTACTTCTGAGGTGAGCCGACGTAACAATTGACGTTTCAGTTTCTTTTGTTGGTTTTTTACTTTTTATGGTTTTGTAAACACTCTAGGAAGAATGTTTTGGTGTTTTTTAGATTTTTTTGGGTTTTTGAAAAATATATATACAAAAACGACGGAAACTTCACTCGGGGAAGGATCTTCAAATGCACGCGATTCGAGACGGAATACGAAAACTCGCTACAAGCCCTCCCCGGCAGCGGCGCCAAAAATTGATTCGCTAAAAATCAATTATAAGAGGTGTAGTAATGGTGGGTAACTCAAACGTGTTAGGTTTGAGCACCGAGATCGTTCCGAACGAGGGTTGAATGGAATTTCCAACTCACGTCGCGATTATCGGGATTTGAATAAGAGTAGGGGATAATTGGATGTTTTCTAAACTACGGGGCAAGGGAAGCATAAAAGGAAAATTACACTACGGGGAATCCTAAATACGCGAATAAAACTAAAATGTAATAAATGAAACGTAAATAAAATGCAACTATGTCTAATCTAAGTCCTAAAAATGATCTAAAATACTCTTACTCTAAAAATGCAATTTAAAACTTAACTAAGATTTAAAAAAAAAATTTTATGATTTTTCTTTTATTTATTTGAATTAAAAACTAATTTTTTACTTTTTTTTAAAACAAATCTAAAATACTAAAAATTATGAAAACGAAGGGGAAAATTATGAAAATATTTTTAAAAATATAAAATAACTCAAAAGACTTTTCAAAGCTAATTTTATATTTTTCTGATGATTTTTCGAATTTCTATGAATTAAAAACTATTTAAAACTAATTTAAATGCCAAAAATTACAAATTTAACTAGGAAAAATCTGGAAAAATTATTTTTTTGCTTTTTATATTTTTCTTAATCTATGAAAATTGAAAACTTATTTTTTTGAAGCTTTTCTGATTTAATTGGAATAAAAGCTATTTAAAAAGTCTTAAAAAGTGATTTAAATAAGAAAAATAGTAAACAGTGCAGGAAAATTATGAAAAATTCAGGTAAAATCTAAAATATTATTCTTAATCTAGAAAAAATATCAAAACGTAATCTAGTGTGCAAGAAATGGGAGCTGTAGTGTAACTGCTTATGAATAAGCACTTCTAATTAAGCTAAAAGCTTCTACAGGGCACCAAATGATAAAAGCTACTAGATAATGCTAAATCTACTTAATACTGACCTATTTCAACAGACCTAAACCTCTAGAGTGCAAGCTAAACTTAAATGACTTGATTGACTATTTAAAATGAAAACAGATTTTCCTACTAACTATAAGCTAAAACCACTTATTTAGTGAACCAAACTGAAAAACAAAAGTTGAGAACTCAAGATCACCAGCCAATGAACATCTAAACCAATTATCGAACCTAAGAAGCTAATGTGAGACCTATGCAAGGTTCAAGATTGTCCTGATCACACTCAGTGTATGATGAGTGTGATCAGGGCAAATCAGGCCTATTTGCGAGCTTATTAACTGCTTATAAAAAATTCACAAAATTCCACAAAAATGACTTTTCAAAACTAGACCAGCAGAACTTGTTTATCCCAAAATTTCAACTAATTTTACTCAATGATGAATCAAGGAAAAATTCACAAAGTTTGGTGAAAACTGAGTTTTATAATAAGCTGAAATGAAAATAATAAAACAAAGGATTTAAATTTGCAGAGATAATAAGCTGAAATGAAAACTTGTATTAATTCAATTTGAGTACAAATGAAATTACAAATACTGGAATTAAACTATTTTATCGAAAACAAGTAAAGATTACTTAAGACTACACTCTACACTACTCCTACTCTACTTGAATTACAATGGTGAAATAAGGGGTATTTATACTTGAGATCCAAGCTTGGGAAGGATCCAGAAGCTATCAGGTGTGCTTTCTCTGAGCGTTTTTGTCCCTTGGATCATCCTTATACATCATCCCAACAATCTCAACCATTGGATCATGAATACCACGTCTCTAGGACCAATCGAAGCAGTTTGAGGTATGACACACGGATTGCCGGCGGGCATCCGTGGTGTCGTGTGTGTCGGGTAAAGTACCAAATTGCCCTTGATTTTAGTTAATTTTGGCGAATTGATGCAAGGGCATTTTAGGGTTCATGTAAACTGGTTTGGGGGATTTTTGCTCGTGGGTTTTTATATATTTTTTCGTTTATGTTTACTGTTTGACCGGGTATACGGGTATGGTTATACTGGACCGGGTATAGGGGTTTTGGGCTTAAGTGATATATTGGACTTAGGACTAATTTAGGATAGAAATTTGATCCAAGGTGTAACATAAGGGCCAAACGCCAAATCTGTATTTCCGTGGACTAAACATGAAATTCTGAAAGAGTGATCCAAGGACTAAACTTGACAACCTTCAAATAACCAAGGACTGATTATGTAAATTCTGAAACTTCAAGGGTGTATTCTGCCAATTGCTGAAAGTTCAGGGACTGTTTCTGACATTTCTTCAAAGTTGATCATGTCTTTCAAAAATATCCTCTGAGCATAGAAATCTTCACAGATGCACAATTCTGACCTTCCGGCTCATCTTTAGCTCTCTTAATCTCTCGTGCTCGGGTTTTCGTCTGTTTTGGCTTCTTTTGCGTGTTTTATCGTATCCATACCTGTACAAGCATAAACTCAAGAAAACAACAAATATTAGCAATAAACGGCTCTTTCTTGGTTATTTTGGGTCAGTTTTGATAATGAAAAGGTATGTGTTTTAGCACATACCATGATCTATCTGCGATATTTACACAATTACTTGGCACTTACCTTGTTTAAAAGGTTCTATATCTCATTACCTTTCTTACTGCAGAAATGCCACCAAAACGAAGATCAAACCGCACCAACCATGGTGGAGCCCCCAATACTCCTATTCCAAAGAGTTACCGCAACCAAGCCGCAAACAACGCTATTCCAAACAGAAGTCACACGCGACTGGCGAAGCCACTACTCGTTAGGGCTACTCCAATCCAACCTACCATGAATCAAGCCACGATAGATCAGCTAGTCAATGAGCGAGTGAACGCCGCTTTGAGCGAAAACCACTCGTCTACTAATGCGGAACTTCGAGACCACCCACCCACCGCACTTGTACCTATCGGATTTTCGTAAGACCATGACCGGAGGCTTTAGTGGAACCGGAAGGACCTGTCGGTCCGACTAGATGGATCGAGAAGCTCGAGACGTGTTCAATCTGCAATTGTGAAGAAGAGTCTAGGTTAAGCACGCATCATTCACTTTCACCGATGTCGCTTTGACCGGTGGAACAATTTTCTGAAATCTGCTAGTATCGATGTTGCCTATGCCATGCCATGGGAGTACTTCAAGGAGATGGTACTTCAAAAGTACTGCACTTGTAATGAGATCAAGAAACTCGAGCTTGAGTTTTGGAACCTCAAAGTTCAAGGCACCAATATGGCTGCTTATAACCAAAGATTTTCAAGAACTAGCCTTACTGTGCCCTAAAATGGTTCAAACTGAGACCCGATTGTTGGAGAGGTACATCGGGGACCGCCCAATCTATCAAGGGCAATGTCACCACTTCTAAGGCTGCTGATCTTCATAAAACCATTGAAGTAGCCAACAAACTCATGGACCAAGTGATTGAGGATTCCATGGACAAAGTGGTTGACAATAAGAGGAAATGGGACGACCACTCTCGAAGCTACAACAACAATGGATACCGTGGCAACAACCATGGAAACAAAGCAGAACAATCGAACAAAAGGCAAAATGTTACTAGAGCATATGCGTACCGATTGAAGAAAGGAAACCGTCACGCAGGACTTCGCCATGTAACCGATGCACACCGCATCACAAAGGACAGTAATCGCTGCGTCAGAATCGCCGAAAATCGGACACTTGACCAGAAATTGCGTGTCTAAGTCATTGGCGACGGTTCAAACAAAGACCAGCTCAAGACCCAAAGTCGCTATAACTTGCTTTGGTTGTGGTGAGAAAGGGCATTATAAGAATGAATGCCGAAAGACCAGGAACCAAGGAAATGGAGGAAATCAAGGAAACCGAGGAAATCCAGGAAGCCATGGAAATGGCGGGGTTCAGGAAATGTTGGACAACCAAGTAATCGTGGAAATGGCGGGAGCTCGTGGAAGAGTTTATGCTGTAACCAAAGTGGAAGCTCAGAAGACCAATGTTGTGACGGTAATGCCTTATAAATAACCGTTATGCATCCATATTGTTTGATACGGGAGCCGATAGGAGTTTTGTTTCTAAGGTATTTAGTCCACTACTCGATATTGCCCCAACTGCATTAGGAAATGCATACAATGTGGAACTAGCTAACGGTAACATAGAAAGAGTAGATACCATCATAAGAGGTTGCACCCTCAATCTGTTAAACCACCCATTCAATATCGACTTGATACCATTAGCATTGGGTAGTTTCGATGTCATCGTCGGAATGGATTGGTTAGCAAAATATCATGCTGCCATCATTTGTGATGAGAAGCTCGTTCAAGTACCATATGGAGATGAAGTTCTAACTATAGAAGGAGACCGGAGTGACAGAAGAAACGCTTCAAGACTGCATGTCATTTCCTGTACCAAGGTGTTGAGGTGTATCGAGGAAGGATGCCACATCTTCCTAGCACAAGTCACCGGAAAGGACGAAATAGAAAAAGAAGAAAAACGTCTGGAAGATGTACCAATAGTGAGAGAATTTCCTGAAGACTTGCCAGACTTCGCCAACCCGACAGGTTGAATTTCAGATCGATTTAGTGCCCGGTGCCGCACCAGTGGCAAGAGCACCTTATCGATTAGCTCCAACGGAGCTCCAGGAGTTATCAAACCAGTTGTCGGAACTTGCGGAGAAAGGGTTCATTAGACCGAGCTCATCACCATGGGGAGCACCAATCCTATTCGTCAAGAAGAAAGATGGAACTTTCAGGATGTGCATCGACTATCGCGAGTTGAATAAACTAACCATTAAGAACCGTTACCCACTCCCAAGGATCGATGACTTATTCGATCAACTTCAAGGTTCGAGTGTTTATTCAAAAATCGAATTTAAGGTCCGATACCATCAACTAAGAGTTCGGGAAGAAGACATTCCCAAAACCGCCTTCAAAACTCGTTATGGACATTACGAGTTCCAAGTCATGCCTTTTGGGTTAACCAACGCACCAGCTGTGTTCATGGACCTCATGAACCAAGTGTGTAAACCCTACCTGTATAAATTTGTGATCGTATTCATTGACGATATCCTAATTTATTCCAAGAGTGTGAAAGAACACGAGGAGCATCTTAAATTGATCTTGGAATTATTGAAGAAGGAAGAACTGTATGCAAAACTCTTGAAGTGTGAGTTTTGGATATCGATTGTGCAATTCCTAGGTCATGTAATCGACAGTCAGGGTATTCATGTAGATCCCGCTAAGATCGAGTCAATAAAGGATTGGGCGACACCCACAACTCCTACTGAAATACGCCAATTCTTAGGACTCACTGGATACTAGAAGATTCATTGAAGGTTTCTCAAAGATTGCCAAATCTTTAACCAAGCTAACCCAGAAAAACTCCAAGTTTGACTGGGAGAAAAAGAAGAAGAAGCTTTTCAACTCCTTAAAGAAAAGTTGTGTAGCGCACCTATTCTCGCCTTACCGAAGGTAGTGAACACTTTGTTGTTTATTGCGATGCTTCACATAAGGGGCTAGGAGCGGTGTTAATGCAAAGATAGAAGGTGATAGCATACGCCAGCTTGAAGACTCATGAGAAAAACTACACGACGACGATTTGGAGTTAGGATCGTTGTGTTCGCACTCTAATTTGGAGACATTATTTATATGGCACGAAGTGTGTCATATACACCGATCGCAAAAGCCTACAACACATTTTAGATCAAAAAGAACTGAATATGAGACAACGCCGATGGTTGGAATTACTTAGCGATTACGACTGCGAGATTCGTTACCATCCGGGTAAAGCGAATGTAGTTACTGATGCTTTGAGTAGAAAAGAGCGACCAAAACCTCTTAGAGTCAGATCTTTGGGTATGACAATTAGTTCACCTCTTCCATCCAAGACTCTTGAGGCTCAATCAGAAGCACTCAAGGAAGAAAATCGTCCGAATAAGAACCTTTACGAATGCCGAAAGTGAAAATGGATTCGTAAAGAGGTCGAATGGAATATTGTGTTTCCAAGAGCGAAGTTGGATACCACTTTATGGAGGAATTCGCGATATCATTATGCACGAGTCTCACAAGTTTAAATACTCCATCCACCCAGGATCCGACAAAATGTATCTCGATCTGAAGAAATTGTACTGGTGGCCAAACATGAAAGCCGACATTGCAACATATGTCAGCTGATGTTTAACCTGTTCAAAGGTTAAAGCCGAACATCAGAGACCCTCAGGTCTACTAGTACAACCCGAGATTCCCGAATGGAAATGGGAACGTATAACAATGGACTTTATCACTAAGCTACCTAAAACCTCTAAACGCTACGACACTATTTGGGTAATAGTTGACCGTTGATTGGTGCAAAACCGTCAAGTTTTCTCACGCGAGCTGATCACTTGTGAATGACCGTACCGTAAGGAACTTAAAAAAGCTCACACACCAATTGCAATTTAGATCAGGAGAATACAGTGGATTCCCGGGCCGTTAAGTCCCACGGAGGATGACTGGTGTTTAACACAATCAGATGTCAAATAACCACTAAGGATAGTGATCAGTAAGGATTTTGAGTTTATTTTATAAATTACAGGGACTAAAATGAAAATTAAAGGAGATTAAAAAGATAAACTATCTTAAATAAACGCTATCACTAATTTTATACTGATGTTTTTGATTTTTCTGCTTTTTTAAAACTTAAATTAAAACTTACGACGTATAAATAAAAACGGAAACTTACACAATATTAATCCTAAAAATATGAAAATGATATTTTTACAAACCTAATGATATAAGAAAATTTTAAGAAAAATAAAATTATTTTTATAACTATTTATCTAATTATTATTAATTAAAAACTATTTTTAACTATTAAATAATAACCTAAATTACAAGAAAATAGGAAATAAACCTAGAAAAATAAAATTATGACTTGGAAAAATCTAAAATAACAAAAAAAGAATTTTCAAAACTATTTTTATATTTTTCCGATTATTTTTCTATTTTTTATGAATTTTAAACTATTAAAAACTAATTAAATTACTAAAAATTACAAAATAAACTATGAAAAATCTGGAAAATTACTTTTCTTACTTTTTATATTTATCTAAACTTAATAAAAATGAAAAATTATTTTTTTGAACCTTTTCTGAATTATTTGTATTTAAAAGCTATTTAAAATTACCTAAAAACTGTTTTTAATTAAGAAAAATAGCAAACTGTTATGAAAAATTATGAAAATTTCAGGAAAATTCTAAAATGATATTATGAATCTAGGAAAAATAGAAAAACATGGTATTGTGTGGAGGAAATTGAATCTGCAATACAAGTGCTTATGAAATAAGCACTTAAATAAGCCAAATGATCACCACAAGCTACAACAGTTATACAGAAGCTATAATATGCTATAAGAACTAAAAAGCAACAAATTACAACAGGCTTCAACCTCTGGATTGCAAGATTAACAGATTTGATGTTGTGAGATTATAAGCTAAAAACAGTTCGAGGCCTACTTTGTACCAAAATAAGCACTCAAATAAGCTAGAAATAAAAAACCAAATGTGGAGACCTAAACTAGACCTGGTTGACTATGCTTAAACCAAAAACCAGACCATGAAGAGCTAAGGTGAGCCCTGTGCAAGGCTAGCAAATCACCTGGCACACTCAAATAATGCTGAGCTTGTGCACAGGGGATTTGAGACCCAATCCACAAGCTCATTTGAAGCTTTTAAAAAATTTGAAAAATTCTATAAAAATGGTAAAAAGCAATGAGACCAGTTGAACTTTTAACACCCAAAGTTTTACTTGATTTGGCCTAGTAATGAACCTGTGAAAAATCTTGCTAGTTGGGCTAAAACTGGTTTTTCAATATTTTTGACTTTTAACACAGTTGTGAAACTTTGACCTTTGTGAAGTTTGATTCCAACTTTTGGACAGATATTGATGTAATATGGTATAATGAAACTAAGACAAGCTACTCTAGTGATTTCTAAGCATGAAACAAGCTTTTGATTATTGAAAATTTTAACAGTTAAGAGCTTTTGACAGTTTTAATGTGAGTTTGACTATTAGCCTATGCAGAGATAAATAACTAACCAAATTGACTCAAGTGGACAATATTAAGACTACAAAGACAGGTTTCAAACTCAAACAAGAGCTCAAGCTCCTAATAACCACTAATCCAAACACCAATACATTAACTGTTTTATAAATTTAAACTGAGTAAACTACTTAACTAGTATATATTATCACTAATACTGATTATAATTATCCTACTTACTACTAGTTAACAGGTTTAAAAGGTTTTAATGATCACAATCTCAAGTACACATACAAACTGCAAATTTGAAGAAAAACTGAAATTGAGAGTACCAACTTACAAGGGTCCAAGCCTGTTTGTGCTAATCCAAAACCATTACTACACTATACTAATCCAAAACCAACCCATTTCAATCTCTGCAATACCCATTATCCAATTTCAAGCCTGCTTAACCAAATTTCCTTCCTGTTGACTTTTATTGACCATCAAACCATTATGCTTAAAACTGACTTCCAAGCTTACAATAAGCTATTTCAAGCTTAAATAAACTTGTTTGGATTTGAAATTAAGCTATTTGAAGCTTGGTAACAAGATTTTGAATTGGAAATTTGCAACAGTAAGCACAAAACATGAAATGTGAATGAAAACTTGAAATGATACTTGATAACAGTTTTAATACATTCAAACAACTTAATTTTATATAATGCAACAAAGGATTACAACTTATAGCTTTATTTAAAACATGAAAATAAAAAATGACATACAAAAATTTAAAAACTAAAACTTTTTTCTTCTCTGCACTTCCTCTCTCTTTATGCTCCAAATCACTTCCACGTGGTCTTCGAGAGAATCCCACCTCTTTTTGGAGCCAATGGTTGAAGTTTGAGTGTGTTGGTTATTTTTCTCATTTTGGCGGAAAGCTACATTTGATGTTTCTGTGATATAGCTAGTAGGGGGGGTGGCATTTATTGTAGTGGGTTGAGTGATGATGAGGGGTGGAGGGTTAGTGGAGAAAAGGTGATGGGAAGGCTAGTGTGTTGCAGGCAACAGCTGGGGAAGACAAGCAGGTGGTGGCGGGATAAGGGGAAGGGTACTGTTTGTTTGACTGAGGTTGACCAAGGGGTCCAAAACAGGCAAATGACAGGGGGTCAAATGGGTGAAAAGGCAGGGGGTCAAAACATTTTGACAAGGCTTGACTTATGTTATTATGACAAGGACTAAAACTGTAATTTTGCCAAACTAGAGGGACCAATCCTGCCATTTCTTCAAAGTTAACATAAGGACTGAATTTGACAAACTTTAATAGTACAAGGACTATTTTTGACATTTTCAAATTCTCAGGGACCAAACTTGACAATTTTGAAAGTTCAGGGACCTAAGTTGTAATTTTGTAAATTTAAATCTCAAGGACCAATTTTGACAACTTAGGAATCCCTAGGGACTCAAAATGATATTTTTCTTTATTTAGATTTAGGGACCTGTTTTTGACAACTTTTGAAACTTGGGGACTAAAACGCCAATTATGCAAACTTGATATGCTTTTCACCGATTTTGATATTTTGCATTTAAAACACATAAAACACTTATTTGTGATATTTTTATCATTTTGATGCATTTCTGAGTATTTTCAGATGTTTTTGCAGTCTAATTTGTACAAAAATGATGAGTATTTAAACACTCATCAATCCCCCACACTAAGATATTGCTAGTCCCTAGAAATGTTTTAAGAAACATTAATGGATTTCATCTCTTTACCAAAAGCCATTACTTCTGGAGTAGCCAAATGTTTCAGTTCAAGTAAGAACCATGGTACACCGATAACCAAATGATTTTGAGCAAATCACCGCCTTTCAACGGATTTGATTTGTCTTTACCGAAGCCGTTTGCTCGGACTAGCCAACTCTTAGATAAAATATCTTTGGTGAGCTGATTACCAATTATGGTTTTCCAACCGCCTTTACCACAAGCCATAAACTTGCGGGCTAGCCAACTCTTCACTTTTAAGGATATGGTGAGGTGAATACCATACAATTTTGGGCAAATTGCAAGCCGTCAACGGATTTGAGATATCTTTACCAAGAGCCGCTTGCTCATGGATTAGCCAATCCTTTTGTTTTATTAGACAAGCGGACTGATAACCATAAGATGAGTAAGTGAAAAACACTTACTCCAAAAAAAAAATTTTTGGCCAAAAATGGGGAATTAGGCTGGTATAATTACATGATAAAATTCGTGAGAATTCCCCCCACACTTAGAAATGAATATTGCCCTCAATATTCAAAGTACCGGTTATGCCGAAACATAGAACGTAAAAGGGAAATACTACGGCCATTATTTAGCAAGGATTTTTGAAACTCTTATATATATACAACATGTGGGGCAACCCCCACACTAGGTAGTACACACGGTGAAAACCCATTTTAGCTACTGTTTTGATTACCGAGTCGCTAGCTTGACTCGATCCCCGCATTCATTGGTTCATGGGGAAAGCAAAGTGGAAAACCAATCTCGATCGGACTTTCGTTCATAGTGTATATGAACATCAGAAAGTTCCACACCGACGAGATACGACCGGTATTTTTAATAGTAGAAACTATAAAGGATAAAACCGGGGTCAAAGATGGTGTCCTCATTCCCGAAAGAGAAAAGGGAAAGAGCAACCACACTATCTGTGAAGAATGGAATAAAGATGTGCATGAGAATGCATGTCCATTCCTCATTAGTAAGAAGCAAATCACCATTTTCGACATTTTTAAGCTTAAACTTGAAGCTTGTATGGTGATTGTCAACGAATTCCGGTAGGGAGGGTTGGAAACGGTTCTTCACTCAACGATTTTCCAGAAAAGAATGTCCCTCCGGATCAAAGTAAGTATTATCAATTCCTGTTGGAATTGACTCATCACTAAGAAAGGCATCGACTTCATTCCAAAAGTTGTCATCTTCCTCACTCGGAGTGAGAGAAAGAATGGAAGAGTCGGAAATAATAAGACTAGGAGATGATGGATCATTTTTGAACAATTCTTCAATGGGAAGAATGTCTCCTATTGGATTATCATCATCCAATCCGATGAAATCAAGAGAGATTGGTTTCATCCACGAGTTAACAAACTCGATGCGACAAACTGATTCCGGAGGTGGGACAAGTGGTGTGCTCTTAGAGCTAGCAATTTCCACCACTTCCGATGAAGTCTCCGATTCTAGATCATCTTCATCATCAAAAACACTCTTGACTTCCCCGGTACAGCTTTTCAAACCATTTGTTTGAACCGGGGTGATTTTCAAAGCTTTTAACTCCGCACGCTTTTGGTGACTCGTCTTAACGTGGAAATTTGAGAGTGTTGCATTGAATCTTTCAGATCTTTGATCAATTGTAGCAACACTCTGTTTGGACGGAGGTTTGGAGTTCTGGTTGATCTTAAACGTGAGTTCTTCGTTGTCAACTCGTATGGTCAATTCTTCAGCAAATACATCAATTAGAGCACGGCTTGTTCTCAAGAAAGCTCTCCCTAAGATGAGGGGAACTCTAGGATCTGCATCAAAGTCTACTACAACAAAATCAGTAGGAAAATGAAACTTTCCTACTTTTACCACGACATCCTCGGCTATCCCAAGTGGACGAAGTTATGGTACAACCGCTAGCTCGAGTGTCATATAAGTAGATGTAAGTTTAGGAAGAGACAGTTTCTTCCATACTGAAAGTGGCATGAGGTTAATCGGCGCCAAGATCGCCAAGGCGAGCATTGAACCATCCCCAAGAAATCACAAGGGATTAAAACCTCCAGGTCTTCAAGCTTTTTAGGAAGCTTCTTAAGAAGGACCGTTGAGCATTGCTCATTGAGAGGGGTTTTAGCCATTTCAGATAACTTATCTTTGTTGGTCAAGAAGCCTTTAAGTGTGGATGCAAATTTGGGCATTAGAACGAGAGCATCAACGAAGCTTATATCAAAGTGTAGTTCATTGAAAATTTGGAAAAATTTTTCCATTTGCTCTTTGTTTTTGTCTTTGAGCTTCTCATCATGCATTCTTGATGGGTAAGGAAGTCGACTAGACTTTTGAGCGGGATGGAAGTTATTTCGGCTCGAATTTGTCTTCGAACCGGGTTCCGGACTTAAAGCTTGACTACCGAAGGTGGGGACGTGTGCGTACTGTGGGCTTGAGAAATGCACCTTGTCCGTTGTATCCTTGGTAACTTGACTCATTGCTCCCGGTGGAGGAGGCATTGGAGTCGAAGGTCCATTGTGCCTTACCACTTCGGTTGTGATCGCCTTTGCATCGCCCCTCGGGTTAGCGATCGTGTTGCTCGGTAAAGTACCTGAGCTCGAGGGTCGATCATTTAAAGATTTCTTAATGTCGTAAATCGCTAACCAACAACCTGTTCATTTCATCTTGGGATTTCATGAATTGTTTCAATAGCTCATCGATGATGGTAATGGAGGAAGTGGAGGGAAATTTTGAGGTCGTATGTTTTGATTATGACCTTGTTGTTGAAAATTCCCTTGGTTAGGATTCACATTCCCCTGAAGTTGATTCCCTCGATTGAAATTGTTTTGATTAAGGTTTCCTTGATGTTGGAAACCTTGATTTCGTCCGAATAGAAATTACCTTGGTTTTGATAACCTTGGTTCATTCTAGGTTGGTTCTGATTCGGTTAGGATTCGGTTAAAACCGGTGGTGCTTGATAAGTGTTAGCACGGTAGTTTGGTTCATTTTGAGGACGGTATTGATTTCCTCCTTGATTTGAAGTACCGGCTATAGCATTAGCTTCAAACGGACTACCATCGGTGGCGCTTGTAGTATGCATGAGGACCACCACAAGTAACACAAACTTCAACTTTCTTCACTTCACCATGTGATGGTGTCCGTGTGAAAGTGACTTTCTTTTGGTTAGCAAGAACCAAAGCCTGAACAATATCCGTAAGTTTGTCAATCTTAGCATCGGTGCTAGATGTACTCACGGGAGATGAAGTAGAAGGTCCAAAGATTAGACCGAGATTGATATGTCTTTGCTCGGAAAGGGCGGACCCGGGACTTGTTTTCAATTATTTGCAAGGCTTCTTTTGTGGTCTTGCTCAGAAATTACCTCCCGCGGAGGCATTTAAAGAGTCTTGGTCACCTTGGTGCAGACCATTGTAGAAAGTATCCATTTGCATTAACTCGGTAAAACCATGATGCGGACACTTACGGAGCAATTCTTTGGAACGATCCCATGCCTCCCGAATGATTCATCAAATCTTTGAGAGAATTTCATTATCTCATTCTTAAGACTTGTAGTTCGGGATGGAGGATAGAATTCATTAACAAACTTTGTGACTAGATCTTCCCATGTCTCAATAGAACGAGGGGGTTGTTTCTCAAGCCAATTCCGGGCTTGTCTCTCTAGAGAAAATGGGGAACGTAAGAAGCTTGATAGCTTCATGTGGGACATTCTTGTACTTGATGGTAGATGCAATCTTGTTAAACCATCGAATGTGTGCGTGAGGATCATCCCGCTCAAAACCATAGAATTGGCTTTGGGTTACAAGATTAAGCAACCCGGTTTTGAGCTCAAAGGTCTCACCACAATGGCCGGGACAACAATGGCATCTCCGTAACCCTCGATGGGTGCTTGGAGAAGCTCAGTCATCGGCTTGTCTTCTCGCCATTACGGCAGTGGTGGTGGTGGTAGACGCCTCCCACCGGTGAAGGAGCGAACGTCCTCTACGCCTACGAGGAATATTTCCAAGTTCTGAAAGTGGACTTGCAGAACTGGAAGAACGAAAGCATGCACTAAGTATAAAAATCTTTCAAAACAAATGCGAGGCAAAACGACAAGTGAACTTAACCAATAATCACAAATGAAATGGCTTCTTTGATAAAGGTACACCAAATCACTAGGACACAAAGGCAAGTTTTAAATCTGATGTTCGGGAACTTATTATAGTCACACCCCCAGTTAGTAGGTGTACTGCCTTGATTTGCGGTGGTTGATTTTTATGTATATATATTAAGTACCACTGAAAAGACGTAGGTATGGATTTGTGCAGATCGTTTAAAACTTTTTTGGACAATATTTTTGGTATCGTCTCGTTTAACCAAATCGTATTTCTTTAAGAATCACCTTAAAAGAAACACAAGCTAGAAAACGTTTTTGTTGTTTTATATTGTTTTTGGTGTTTTAACACTTTAGGAAAAGTGTTAATGAACTTTTTGATTTATATTTAACTTTACAGAAAACTTTTTACAAAGATTGTGGTATATGTGCAAGTACGGGTCTGAAAATGTTTAGAACACGCTTACAGCCTCGCGGGCCTAAAATTTGATTGGTGCAAAACCGTCAAGTTTTCTCACGCTGGAAATGATCACTTGTGAATGACCAGCCGTAAGAAACTTAAAACAGCTCACACACCAATTGCAATTTAGATCAGGAGAATACAGTGGATTCCCGGTCGTTAAGTCCCACGGAGGATGACCGGTGTTTAACACAATCGATGTCGAATAACCACTAAGGATAGTGATCGAAGGATTTTGAGTTTATTTTATAAATTACAGGGACTAAAATGAAAATTAAAGGAGATTTAAAAGATAAACTATCTTAAATAAACGCTATCACTAATTTTATACTGATGTTTTTGATTTTTCTGTTTTTAAAACTTAAATTAAAACTTACGCGACGTATAAATAAAAACGTGAAACTTACACAATATTAATCCTAAAAATATGAAAATGATATTTTTAAAAACCTAATGATATAAGAAAATTTTAAGAAAAATAAAATTATTTTTATAACTATTTATCTAATTATTATTAATTAAAAACTATTTTTAACTATTAAATAATAACCTAAATTACAAGAAAATAGGAAATAAAGCTAGAAAAATAAAATTATGACTTGGAAAAATCTAAAATAACAAAAAAGAATTTTCAAAACTATTTTTATATTTTTCTGATTATTTTTCTATTTTTTATGAATTTTAAACTATTAAAAACTAATTAAATTACTAAAAATTACAAAATAAACTATGAAAAATCTGGAAAATTACTTTTTTTACTTTTTATATTTATCTAAACTTAATAAAAATGAAAAATTATTTTTTTGAACCTTTTCTGAATTATTTGTATTTAAAAGCTATTTAAAATTACCTAAAAACTGTTTTTAATTAAGAAAAATAGCAAACTGTTATGAAAAATTATGAAAATTTCAGGAAAATTCTAAAATGATATTATGAATCTAGGAAAAATAGAAAAACATGGTGTTGTGTGGAGGAAATTGAATCTGCAATACAAGTGCTTATGAAATAAGCACTTAAATAAGCCAAATGATCACCACAAGCTACAACAGTTATACAGAAGCTATAATATGCTATAAGAACTAAAAAGCAACAAATTACAACAGGCTTCAACCTCTGTATTGCAAGATTAACAGATTTGATGTTGTGAGATTATAAGCTAAAACAGTTCGAGGCCTACTTTGCACCAAAATAAGCACTCAAATAAGCTAGAAATAAAAAACCAAATGTGGAGACCTAAACTAGACCTGGTTGACTATGCTTAAACCAAACACCAGACCATGAAGAGCTAAGGTGAGCCCTGTGCAAGGCTAGCAAATCACCTGCACACCTCAATGCCGAGCTTGTGCAATGGGGATTTGAGACCCAATCCACAAGCTCATTTGAAGCTTTTAAAAATTTGAAAAATTCTATAAAAATGGTAAAAAGCAATGAGACCAGTTGAACTTTTAACACCCAAAGTTTTACTTGATTTGGCCTAGTAATGAACCTGTGAAAAATCTTGCTAGTTGGGCTAAAACTGGTTTTTCAATATTTTTGACTTTTAACACAGTTGTGAAACTTTGACCTTTGTGAAGTTTGATTCCAACTTTTGGACAGATATTGATGTAATATGGTATAATGAAACTAAGACAAGCTACTCTAGTGATTTCTAAGCATGAAACAAGCTTTTGATTATTGAAAATTTTAACAGTTAAGAGCTTTTGACAGTTTTAATGTGAGTTTGACTATTAGCCTATGCAGAGATAAATAACTAACCAAATTGACTCAAGTGGACAATATTAAGACTACAAAGACAGGTTTCAAACTCAAACAAGAGCTCAAGCTCCTAATAACCACTAATCCAAACACCAATACATTAACTGTTTTATAAATTTAAACTGAGTAAACTACTTAACTAGTATATATTATCACTAATCGATTATAATTATCCTACTTGCTACTAGTTAACAGGTTTAAAAGGTTTTAATGATCACAATCTCAAGTACACATACAAACTGCAAATTTGAAGAAAAACTGAAATTGAGAGTACCAACTTACAAGGGTCCAAGATGTTTGTGCAAATTTTAATCCAAAACCATTACTACACTATACTAATCCAAAACCAACCCATTTCAATCTCTGCAATACCCATTATCCAATTTCAAGCCTGCTTAACCAAATTTCCTTCCCTGTTGACTTTTATTGACCATCAAACCATTATGCTTAAAACTGACTTCTAAGCTTACAATAAGCTATTTCAAGCTTAAATAAACTTGTTTGGATTTGAAATTAAGCTATTTGAAGCTTGGTAACAAGATTTTGAATTGGAAATTTGCAACAGTAAGCACAAAACATGAAATGTGAATGAAAACTTGAAATGATACTTGATAACAGTTTTAATACATTCAAACAACTTAATTTTATATAATGCAACAAAGGATTACAACTTATAGCTTTATTTAAAACATGAAAATAAAAAACGACATACAAAAATTTTAAAAAAACTAAAAACTTTTTCTTCTCTCACTTCTCTCTCTTTATGCTCCAAATCACTTCCATGTGGCCTTCTGAGAGAATCCCACCTCTTTTTGGAGCCAATGGTTGAGTTTTGAGTGTGTTGGTTATTTTTCTCATTTTGGCGGGAAAGCTACATTTGACTGTTGCCTGTGATATAGCTAGTAGGGAGGGGTGGCATTTATTGTAGTGGGTTGAGTGATGATGAGGGGTGGAGGGTTAGTGGAGAAAAGGTGATGGGAAGGCTAGTGTGTTGCAGGCAACCGCTGGGGAAGACAAGCAGGTGGTGGCGGGATAAAGGGAAGGGTACTGTTTGTTTGACTGAGGTTGACCAAGGGGTCCAAAACAGAAAATGACAGGGTCAAATGGGTGAAAAGGGGTCAAAACATTTTGACAAGGCTTGACTTATGTTATTATGACAAGGACTAAAACTGTAATTTTGCCAAACTAGAGGGACCAATCCTGCCATTTCTTCAAAGTTAACATAAGGACTGAATTTGACAAACTTTAATAGTACAAGGACTATTTTTGACATTTTCAAATTCTCAGGGACCAAACTTGACAATTTTGAAAGTTCAGGGACCTAAGTTGTAAATTTGCAATTTTAAATCTCAAGGACCAATTTTGACAACTTAGGAATCCCTAGGGACTCAAAATGATATTTTTCTTTATTTAGATTTACCAGGGACTGTTTTTGACAACTTTTGAAACTTGGGGGACTAAAACTGCCAATTATGCAAACTTGATACGTTTTTCACCAGATTTTGATATTTTTGCATTTAAAACACATAAAACACTTATTTGTGATATTTTTATCATTTTGATGCATTTCTGAGTGTTTTCAGATGTTTTTGCAGTCTAATTTGTACAAAAATGATGAGTATTTAGACACTCATCAACCGTCTCACCAAGTCAGCACAATTTCTACCAATGAAAGAAAGTGATGGAATGGACAAACTTGCACAACTATACCTGAAGGAAATCATCGCACGTCATGGTGTACCAATCTCCATCATCTCGGACAGAGATAGCCGTTTCACCTCAAATTTCTGGAAATCGCTTCAAGATGCTTTAGGATCTAACCTCGACATGAGCACCGCTTACCACCCTCAAACTGATGGACAAAGCGAGAGAACCATTCAAACACTGGAGGATATGCTAAGATCATGAGTGATAGACTTTGGAAATGGCTGGGATAAGCACTTGCCATTAGCCGAGTTTTCTTACAATAACAACTATCACACAAGCATCAAAGCCGCACCATATGAAGCACTCTATGGTCGGAAGTGTAGATCACCTGTGTGTTGGGCCGAAGTTGGAGAAAGTCAACTTATTGGTCCGGAGTTAATTCAAGAAACTACGAGAAGATAGTACAAATCAAAAAACGACCGCAAGCGCTCGTGATCGTCAAAAGAGCTACGCGGATAAAAGGAGGAAACCACTTGAGTTTCAAGTGGGAGATAAAGTTATGCTCAAAGTTGAGCCATGGAAGGGCGTAATCCGTTTTGGAAAACGTGGAAAATTAAATCCTCGTTACATTGGACCTTTCAAAATTCTCGCAAGAATCGAACCGGTAGCATACCGACTTGAATTACCACAAGAACTCAGCTCTGTGCACAACGTGTTTCACGTATGCAACTTGAAGAAATGTCTTTCTGACGAAACTCTTGCTATTCCTTTGGAAGAAATCCAAGTTGACGAAAGATTGAATTTTGTCGAGGAACCCATTGAAATTATGGATAGAGAGATCAAACGGCTTAAGCAAAGCCGCATTCCTATCGTCAAAATCCGTTGGAACTCTCAAAGAGGTCCGAATACACGCGTGGGAACGTGAAGACCAATTCAAGCGTAAATACCCACACCTTTTCTCTACTTCAACAAATAATTCTAACTAAAAACCGAGGACGGTTTTTCTTCCAAGCGGGGAGGATGTGACACACGGTAAATTTTCACTAAAATTTAACCGATAATTAGTAATTTATTATTACTAAGCATAAGTCATTAAGCATGCATAAGCTTTGCCCGATCATTTGAGTAGATAACTCGCATACCGTAGATAATTGCACCACTTTTGCATTCATATCATTTTATGAATATTGCATTTTTGTCTTATGATTTAAATTGTAAGACGAGAGGTTATCTCGTTTTCCCCAAAGGACCGATTAATCGCACGCCGCATCGACACTATGATAAGGACTTGATAAAACAAATGACAAATGTCCGTGATATGGAATATTACAAAGATAAAAATATTTCAGACACGTAACAATAAAATACTACGTTATAAAAAGTTATCAAACAACGATACTTCAATCACAATTTAAAATCGCGGGACACAAAGTATATAACACACTTACACTTAGATATGAACTTTTATAAGACTCAAATACAATTAAAATATAAGTGTAACACAAGTACATGTACACAAAATAAATCATAAATATACATTACATATACACACACTTTTACTTACCTTACCTTCTTTTACTTATATTACATTTAAAAGAAAATGTTTTATAAAACTTTGAGATATATTATCTCTTTGTCTTTCTCTTCCACACACGAGAAACCAAAACACAAAAGCAGAGAAACAAAAGATATCAAATCTCCTTCTTCTCCCTCTAGACCTACGCATCTCACCTAGGTCGAATCTCCCCAAAATGGTAAACCAACATACCTCTTTTTATTATTCTTCATCTTTCCTCACCAAAACCATGAAAGTTTTGCTTCTCAAATCTCTCCTTGATGCTCGCTACTACCCGCATTTAATCCAAGGAGAATCAAGACAAAATCACTCAAGAGAATCATATCTTCACTTGTGTCTACCTTGAGCTAAAGTCCAAAACATTCTAAGGGTTGGAAGTTAGCCAAATTCGGCTTCAAACCAATACACAAGGGGAGAAAGGTAGCCAAGCTTCTTCCCAAAATACTTCTTTATCTCAAGTAGAGATGCAACGCCCCAAACTCAGTTTCAACATCAACTTTACCAAAAACTAGGGTTTGTGAAAGTTAGGGTTTTCTAAAATTGATTTGGGAGTTTTGCAATTGGAGGTATTTTGGAGCTAATTCAAGTCTTGTTTGGTTCGAAACCCACGAAGCCATTCTCACCCATCATTTTCGAATTGAGGTTATAATCTTTCTTGATGTAATGTTTTTATGTTCTTTTTATGAGATTATGTTGGAAAAATTTTATCAATGAAATTGTTATATGTTGGTCATGTCGATTTTTATTTGTTCTTGGATTACAAGTCGAGTTATGAGTTTGGTTGTTTGAAATTTGAGTTTTCATTTGTTATGTTAATCTTGTTCTTGTCGAGTGGTATAAATCAAGAAGTTAGGAAAATTGAGTTTTTACAAAAGTTAACCAAAGAACTAGGATTTTTGGATACTATAAATCTTGATATGTGACCATGAAAGTTAAGTTGTCATTAGCAAATGGGTCGAGTTGGTTTTCTGTCGAGAAGCATGAAACAAGAAAACTGGATAAGTTGAGTTTTATAAGTTTACTAATAACACTTAGTATTAAACCTGGAAAACTAGTAGTAGTTGTGACATCCTCGTCTAGTGCTCAAACTTGCATATAAAACTTAGTATCTTGTACAAACTTGAATTCATAATCGTCAGTTATAAAATGTCATCTTGGTCTAGTGTCGAGTTGTAAATCGACTCGACTGTGAGCTATGGTACTCACACAAGATGATGTGTATGCTATGGGTTGTCCGTCTACGAACCACTCGTTAAAGAAAACCTCCCCTCTGATTCTTGTTAGCAACCATTCGAGACTAGAATATGTGTGAAAATGAAATGAGTTAAGTGTAGTTGTCACAAAATAAAATCATGACTTATTAGTCTACATATTTATGTCGAGATGAAATCGATGTTGAGTAGTACTCAACTATTATGGTTTTATCGTTTTCCTTTGATCTAACATGTTAAGATATACATGTTGGCCTCGAGTAACGTCCGGATTATTATTGCCTAATCAAGTGGTCAAGATGTGTGTCTAGCACATCAATCACGAAACTTTTGGTTTGAGCATGACTCCGAGTTAACGGCGTATTACTTGAAGTATTTAACCATTTTTACTTTGGCGTCCAAGATAGATACACCAACATTAAAACCTTGATGTGTAATGTGTTAAAACTAAAAACTGCATATCTACTCCTTGTTTTCTGTACCACCTTTGGGCCGCGGCCCATGAATTACCATAAGGGTGAAATTGGCTAATCAAAGGCTAAAGCTTTTCTTGGTCCAAACCCCACTTCGGGCCTAGGCCCAATCCGGATTCCCTATCACTTTAAACATCGGGCCACAGCCCATGTCAGTTTCAGGGTATTCGATTGATTGTCACTCATCCGAACCCTCCTACCTCATATACGTATATAAGATAACAAGTAAACAAGTGCAAAGTTATTTTATGCGACAACGAGTGCCTTAGAACATACTACACTTAATAATGTCTACAACAATGTTTAACGACAATAAGTAAACAAATATATGTCAAGAAAATCTCACGTAAAGGATTATATATTAAGAACAAGCTGTGATCAATAAATAGATACCATTTATCATTTCATCTTGTATTAAATTTAAAAGTCTTCAAACTTAACTCAAGTATTTTCTAAATACAAATTAGAAAATAAACAAACTAATAATTGCTTTTGACAAAACCAATTGTGTCAACTTTGAATAAATATATACACGTTTGTATACTCACTAGTGGAATGTTGTAATTATTTTTCAAATCAAAACTTGAATCTCAAAATCATATTATAGTGTCTACATGAAAAGTATATATATTTCATATACTTACTAGTAAAATCATTTTTATAACTTTTGCAAACTAAAGTTTAGTTTTAATACAATTAAACTATTTTGAGTAAGCAATACTTAAAACAATGAACTAAATCATTGCCCTCCTTATCTAGGTCGCGTGTCGGTGCCGCTTCACAACAATCACTAATCCCACTCTTGGATTACACATTTGCTAAGGTGAGTTTTCATAGCCCTTCTTTTACTTGATAAACTGTTTTATGCATTTTGGGGTGAGAAATATGCAAAACCTTTTTATGGACCTAAACTATTACATGATTACTATTACGTGGTTTAGCCTAAGTCCTTATGTCCCTAGAGAATGCCCTTTTTCATGAACCATCAATTCCCCATTGGGAAACGCGAATGTTATAAATAGATCTATTGAGGGTAACTCCTCCGTTCGGTTGGCCATGCTTAGGCCAAGGCGAAACGTATATCATGTCGGAACCGAGTGTCGAGGGACAAAACACTCGCTATGGGCCCCTATATTGTATGACATCGTTTAGCATACAGAAACTGGCGTAGTATCGGTTGCATGAACTTAGAGCTAACGTAATAGACATCCATCCATATATCATTATATTCGTTGTAATGATTATATGACTCTGCTTATGGTTCAAACTTACTATTTTAACTTAAACCTATGAACTCACCAGCTTTTAGCTGACCTTTTTAGCATATTTTCTCAGGTGCTTAGTTGTGATCATGGATGCAAGGCAAGAGGCGGATAAATGGTCGTAGTAATTTCTAAAGAAGTGTTTTTACACAAAAACGATGATTTTACATTGGGACCACTAAAATTCATGGGATGTGCCCATTTATCTAAACAATGTTGTAAGATAATGTTTCAAAATATTTTATAAAATTAAACGGAAAATGTATTCCGTTCTTTATTGCTTGTGTTATGATTCACCAATTTCGTAACGCTCCCAAATGACACGTATGCTTCCGCTAAACCAAATTTGGGGGTGTTACACAATGTTACTGCATCAAAGCCCAAGACTGTGGAAGAAGGAATCACAATTTCCTACCAACTCATGGATCAAGTCCTGAAACATGGACCTGTGCAAGGCGGTAACGACAACAAAAGGAAATTTGATGACCGTCGAGGCAACACTTCCAACAACTACCATCACAACAACTCTTTCCATCACAACAATAACCGCAACAACAACAACAATCAAGGCCGCAACAATCATAACCAACACCGCAACAACAATCCCAACCCATACCACCAAACTGAAACAACCACCACAATCAACAAAATCGTAGGCAAGAAGTTGCGCGGGCTTATGCTGCTACTCCCGCCACTGGAAAAGGCTATGCTGGATCACACCCTTTGTGCACTCAATGCAACCTGCATCATGTGGGACGTTTTACTATTAAGTGTGGGAAGTGTAACAAGGTGGTTCATACTCACAAGGATTGACGAAGCCCTTCTACCGGAAGTAACCTTCAACCCATGGGAATAACTTGCTTTGGATGTGGAGAAGCTGGGCATGACAAGAGTAAATGTCCAAAACTGTACGGGAACAACAACAACAACCCTGCTAGGGCAAGAGCTTATGTGCTAGGAGATGGGGATGCACAAGAAAACCTGAACGTCGTCACGGGTACGTTTTCACTCAATCATCATTTAGCTAAAGTGTTATTTGATTCTAGAGCTGACAAAAGTTTTGTGTCTTCTAAGTTTGCACATTTGCTAAAAGTCACACCAACTGCCTTAGATACCACTTATGAAGTAGAGCTAGCCGACGGAAAAATAGTAGGAACTAACACTATCCTTCGAGGTTGCAACCTATCTTTATCAAATCACCCGTTCGATATAGACCTCATGCCTATCCACCTTGGTAGCTTCGATGCTGTCATTGGTATGGATTGGCTATCCAAAAATCGTGCAAGAATCATATGTGACGAGAAAGTCGTTCACATTCCTCTCGATGGCGAAACTCTAATCATTCGGGGTGATCTTAGTAAGACCCGATTGAATATCATCTCGTGCGTTAAAACTGCAAAGTACATAGAAAAAGGATGCCACATTTTTCAGGCACAAGTAACGGAGAAGGAGAAAGCGGATGAGAAACAACTAAAAGACGTTCCTTTGGCTAGGGACTTTCCCGAAGTATTTCCTGAAGACTTTCCTGGCCTTCCACCAATTCGACAAGTAGAATTCCAAATCGAGTTAGTGCCGGGAGCGGCACCCGTGGCGCGAGCACCTTATAGATTGGCACCCTCTGAACTACAAGAATTGTCTTACCAACTTCAAGAACTGTCTGAAAAAGGATTCATTCAACCGAGTTCTTCGCCTTGGGGAGCTCCGGTCTTATTTGTCAAAAAGAATGACGGATCTTTCCGTATGTGTATTGATTACCGAGAGTTGAACAAACTAACGGTGAAAAATCGCTATCCATTGCCTAGGATTGATGATTTGTTTGACCAACTGCAAGGGTCAAGCGTATACTCAAAGATTGATCCGAGATCCGGGTATCATCAACCGAGACTTAGAGAAGAAGATATTCCAAAAACTGCTGTTCGAACACGATACGGCCACTATGAGTTCCAAGTTATGCCATTTGGTTTGACAAATGCACCGTCGGTATTTATGGACCTAATGAACCGAGTGTGTAAACCTTACTTGGACAAATTTGTAATTGTGTTCATTGATGACATTCTCATCTATTCCCGCAACAAGGAAAAGCATGCGGAACATTTGAAAACCATTCTAGAACTACTCAAGAAGGAGGAACTGTTTGCTAAGTTTTCCAAGTGCGACTTCTGGATTCGAAAAGTTCAATTCCTTGGTCACGTGATAGATAGTAATGGTCTTCATGTTGATCCCGCAAAAATCGAAGCTGTTAAGGATTGGTCATCCCCTACTACCCCTACCGAGATACGCCAATTTTTGGGTCTTTGGGTTATTATCAAGGATTTTCAAAATCGCTCTAACGAGTTAACCCGAAAAAGAAGAATTTTGACTGGGGTGAAGAACAAGAGTTAGCCTTTCAACTTTTGAAACAAAAGCTTTGTGAAGCTCCTATCTTAGCCTTACCCGATGGGGTAGAAGATTTTGTGGTCATCAGTGATGCATCACACCTAGGGTTAGGTGCGGTATTGATGCAAAGGAACAAGGTGATCGCTACGCCGTGACAACTCAAAACTCACGAAAAGAACTACACTACCCATGACTTGGAATTGGGAGCCATGGTTTTCGCCCTCAAAATATGGAGACACTATCTATATGGAACCAAGTGTACAGTGTTCACATAAAAGTCTCCAACACATTCTAGATCAAAAGGAGTTAAACATGCGCCGATGGCTAGAATTGCTTAGAGATTACGACTGTGAAATCCATTATCACCCGGGGAAAAGCAAATGTCATGGCTGATGCTCTTAGTCACAAGGATCGACCTAAACCTCTTCGAGTAAGATCTTTGGGAATGACAATTAAGTCACCCCTTCCATAAAAAATCCTTGAAGCTCAAGCTGAAGCTCTCAAACCCGAAAACCGTCCTAACGAGAAAATCTTCGGAATGCCTGAAAACGAGAACGACTTTGCGCAAAGATCAGATGGAACCTTATGTTTTGGCGATAGAAGTTGGATACCACTTTATGGAGGAATACGGGAACTCATTATGCATGAGTCTCACAAGTCTAAATATTCTATTCACCCGAGATCCGACAAAATGTACCAAGATCTCAAGAAGCTCTATTGGTGGCCAAACATGAAGGCCGAGATTGCAACGTATGTTGGGAAATGTCTCACCTGCTCTCGAGTCAAAGCCGAATGTCAAAAACCCTCCGGATTATTAACTCAACCTGAACTCCCGGTTTGGAAATGGGAAAGAATCACTATGGATTTCATAACCAAACTACCAAAGACTGCTAGAGGTTACGACACCATTTGGGTTATCATCGACCGCCTTACCAAATCCGCTCATTTCTTACCCATCAAGGAGAATGACGAAATGGAAACCCTTGCTCAACTATACCTAAAGGAAATTGTATCCCGTCATGGAGTGCCAATTTCCATCATTTCTGATCGTGACAGTCGTTTTACTTCACACTTCTGGAAATCTCTCCAAAATGCTTTTGGCACTCATTTGGATATGAGTACCGCATATCATCCTCAAACCGATGGCTAAAGCGAAAGGACTATCCAAACCTTGGAAGACATGCTCTGAGCATGTGTGATCGATTATAGAAAAGGTTGGGATAAACACTTGCCTTTGGCGGAATTCTCCTACAACAATAGTTACCACGCGAGCATCAAGGCAGCTCCATTCGAAGCACTTTACGGTCGAAAGTGTCGATCACCCGTTTATTGGGCCGAAGTTGGAGATGCCCAACTCACTGGACCTGAGCTTGTCCAAGAAACAACCGAGAAGATTGTGCAAATCCGTCAACGACTTCAAGCTGCTAGAGATCGACAAAAGAGTTACGCCGATGTTAGAAGAAAGCCCATGGAATTTCAAGTTGGTGATCGAGTCATGTTGAAAGTATCTCCTTGGAAAGGAAAGGTTCGATTTGGAAAACGAGGAAAGTTACATCCTCGATACATTGGCCCTTTCAAGATTCTGGAGAGAATTGGCCCGGTTGCATACAAGCTTGAACTCCCGAAATAACTTAGTAGAGTGCACCCTACCTTCCATGTCTCAAACCTGAAGAAATGTTTGTCGGATGAATCCATTGTTGTTTCACTAAAAGAAATTAAGCTCGATGACAAGCTCAAGTTTGTCGAAGAACCAATTGAAATCATGGATAGGAAGTCAGCGTTTACTTAAGTAAAGTCGCATTCCTATCGTCAAGGTTAGATGGAACTCCAAGAGAGGACCGAAGTACACGTGGGAGCGCGAAGACACCATGCGTGTTAAGTACCAACATCTGTTTGCTAATCCAACTCCGACAACCACCGTAAACTAGAAATTCTGAGGACGGAATCCTCTTAAGGGGTAGGTATTGTAGCCACCTGTAAAATTTCACTGTTTTAATCTTCATATTAATGAACTAGATTGTTTATCAAAAATTAATTTGATCTAAGTTGAGCATTTTAGCATTTAACTATGCCTAGTATTTGCTGATAACACAATCAGCCTCACAATAAATTTTCTTGTCTTACGAGTCCGCACGCGTACCAGTATAATAAAAGAAAACGTGAAAAATAAAAACGAATTAATAAGACCAAAAATCATACAGTCATACCAGTTTAATTAAAACGTGACCGAAAATATAAGTAACATATTTTCCCGTTTGAAATTATGCGTATACAAATAAAACAGCGGGATACAAAATACATCTAATACCAAAACAATACACTAAATAATTAACTTATAAATACACTAACTAAATTAAAATGTATCTCTACCCTTGTCCCCCTCACAAACCCACGCCCTTATATCTCTTTTTCTGTTTCTGTCTTCCTCAGAAAACACGCCCCCACCTGCTACCCTTTCACCTCCAAAATCGTCTCTCTCTCTCTCCCTACCTCCACCATACGCGCCCCCATCTCCCAAAAATAGCTAACCTCCCAAACAACCTTCCCACCTCAAAGGTCAACCTTAACCATATTCAAATCCACTATTGGCTTTTTCCATGGAAGCAAACCGACAAAGAATCAAAGGTCCCCATTTATCCCCTTGTCACTGTGGGTCACGGCTGAAGAAAACACCAAGGGTGACACGTGAAAGCCTGCGCATCCTGGAGATGTTACTCAAAGGAGGCTTTTTCCCACATCTAAGACCAAGAAATAATTGATCAAGACTTCCACCTTTACCCCTATTTAAGCCACGGGTCACAGAAGTTTTCTTCACATTCATTCCTTCTATCACCACTTAAACTAGGTTTGTAAGATTAGGTTCGGGTTGTTTGTAATCGGATTAGGTCTCACCGCTGGGGTTTTGCATTCCTTCTAGTATCTCCATCGCAATATTTCTTTTGTAAGAACTCTTGATAATTTGTGATATATAAATTATTTTTATGTGATGAGTCTATTTTGATTATTAATTACTCGAAGTATATGTTTGTTGGAATAAGAAATAAAACTATTGTTGTGTTGTTAATCTTGTGTGACAATCTAATAAGATGCAAGCAAAAACCAAGTTTGGCTCATGAATTTAAGTGCTTATAATTTGGCTTATGATTGTTAAGATATGGATTATGTTTGGTTTTTGAGTCGAGTCGAAACCCACCGTGGTTCGACTACGTGGTTGCTTTTGATTGTTTTGAATTTTGCTCCTTCCTCCCAAAGTGCGTTTTTGGCTTGGTTTCTCCATTTCAAACTTGTAAAAAAAATGATCTAGCAATAGACACAATGTGATGGCTTTAATGTAGTTGTTTTGGTGTTGGCTTGGGGTCGACCCACTGATGGAGCTAACAGTGGGTAAATTTTGCTTATGTCTCTTTTGTGGTCTTGGGTCCTTCAAAAGCCATTTACAAACTTAATGTCTAAAATGTGTTTGGCTAGGAGCTGAGTCGAATCGTTGTTGGTCGAACACCAACAATGAGGCGTTCTTTTGCTATTTCTCATCAAAATCAAGTTGCAACTTAAGGAATAAAATATTTTTTGTTGTTATAGAGAGGTTAAAGAATCATGTGTTAAACTCGTCTTTTTGTCTTTTGCTTATTGTTAACTAAAATAAACTAGTTTTAACAAATCATGGTGTAATTTCAATGTGCTAGACTTAAGTTTGTTCTATTGTTTCCGCGGGTGTGTTGGGCCGAGCCCATCTAACGTCCGAACTACGTAATTGGTTCCGGCTTGTTTGACTTATTATTTCACGACTTGATTTCCAGTTTATTCGACCTAGAGCTACGCGACTTATGTTATAAACGGATCTCTAAAATGTATTTACAACTAAAAACTAAATATGCCATTATATATACTTTAAACTAATTGAAAACTAGACCAAGTTAAAAATGTAAGTTTTAACTTTTAAAATGGTTATCGGTTAACACTATCTACTTGGCCATCTAAGTTTAATATAATACATTTTTAAATCTATTTGATTTTGATAAACGGATCACTATCCAAATATAAAAATGGTAACATCTAGTAAAAGCTAAAACGTATATACGGTTCATGCCCGATTTTTGTAAAATCCTACACTTATAATAACCTATACAAGCATACACTCTAAAAATGTGTAATCTATGAGCTTATAACACAATTACTTGAAAATATGTATTTACATACTTCTACTTATATTATTATTATATATGAACATATATATTATCCTCATATTCCAAAGACACCTATTATTTTTTGATACTCACTTGTATTATTTTCCGTACCTTACTCGTGAGATGAACCTTATTTCGCTATGTGTACTTTATACTTACATGTATATATTTATGCATTTTCAAGAGCCAATACTTACGACCATTTGAAAAACTGTTTTAAACTTAAAAGCTGTTACACAAGCAACAACAACATAAATTTTTAATTTATTTAAACACTATCGAGTTAAAAATAAACATATAAACTAAGACTGACCATACTATTATAGGTCGCGTGGACGGTATTGCATCTACTACTTGACTTTTACACTACTCGGATACTTTTGCTAAGGTGAGTTCATAGCCTCGCTTTTACTTGTTTTTTTCAACCCCCGCCAGGGAGATGCATGCTATAAACAAGAACACAAGTCTTTTCTTAAAATGTGTGCTTGCCTGATCATTATTATTATAGCCTAAGTTGCCTGCCGAAAGTCCCTTTTATCATGAACCATTAATCACTTGCGAGTGAACGCAGATATCGTGGATAGTAATATGGGAATTAATGACCCGACTCGTTATCGAAAATAACCGGGGCGCACTATATTTGGTTATCTATGGAATTGGCAATTTAATCTGGGGCAATTTTATTACTTACACCTATAATTAGGTGTATGCAGTTAGTTTGGTGTCATGAGCTTAGTGCATAATAATAATCTCAGTTTTCTATGGTAATTGTCTTCGAAGCAATTATCATCTCTTACTTGTGTTCAA
Source organism: Chrysanthemum makinoi (assembly GCA_910596185.1). NCBI lineage: Eukaryota > Viridiplantae > Streptophyta > Magnoliopsida > Asterales > Asteraceae > Chrysanthemum > Chrysanthemum makinoi. Next base: position 246,074,738 of record OU343225.1, on the reverse strand, counting down.
CCATTTATTAAACCTATGAATATCACTCAACATTTTTGTTGATCTTTTTAAGCATGTTTATCTCAGGTACCAACTAGGAAAATCATGAAGGCACGGAGCGGACGTCATGGGATGTTAGAAGTGGTGTTTTAAATAAAGTTATCATTTCACAAACATTTGAACTATCTTTTGTGTAACTTCAAAACTTGTGGTATTTTTTCTCTTGTGATCCAAAACATTGACTTTTTATGAAATGGTAACAATCTTTTATTAAAAACATTTTGTTTAGAGTCGTTTTCTATGACTTATGACTGTGATCCTCTAAGTAATACCCCAAATAGTCTTCGCGTCATATTATGATTTTGGGGTGTTACGAAGCAATAAAAGCATGTTCTTGATCATGATCCATGTCGTCATGTTCAACCGTACCTTCATTAGGATCCATATCCGAGTCTTAGGAGTGATATTGTTATCATCTTTATCCACCTCATATGTGTCGTTAATGGAGTCAAGTAGTTCATGATGTTGTCTCTCATGAGCAAGAAGATTATATTCATCATATTCATTAAATTGTACATCGGCCAATGCATATATGTTGTAAGAAGGTCCTTTATTAGCATTATCAGTATCTAAAATGGCGGTTATCAACATTGTCAGTATCTAAAACGGCTTCTTGAAGCTTTTCCATGAAGACACAATTCGCATTCAACTCCTCCTTCTCTTCACCATCAATATGTGCTCGAAAATCATATTCTTCTGCATTTAGTGGAATCTCATATTGTTCTTTCTTATCCAACAGTATTCTTTCCTTGAAGTACTCATAATCCCTAACCCTCTTCTTTACCTTACATTCATTAGCATAATGCCCAATCTGCTGACGGTTGTAACATATGACACCAGATTCATCACACCTATTCACGACAGGCCCAATATTCACAACATTCCTAGATTGTCTTGCTTGCACTTCATTCCTCATAGTATTCTCTACCATTGTATTCTCGGAGTTAGAAGCAATGCGAAGCCTGTTGTTCCTGGGTTTAGAGTAGTAGACCTTTGAATGGATTTTGTGAGAAGTGTCATTGCCTTTTTTCATATCTTTCATCAGATCTTCTTCATTCTCTACAAGAGCATTGTCTTCACCATTTGATCTGGTTGAAACTGAATGTGCCTTCACTTTCACTTTACCTTGCTCCTTGATGTTGAGTATAAGTGTGATATTTGTGTTAATGATGTTTATGGTAATGAAGTAGGGGTTCTACAAGTTACTACTAGTGCAAATGGATCATTAGTGTTTGCCATTCTTTCTGCTCTTACTTCGTTAGATTCCTCCGGATTCTGCTTGTGTATATCAAAGATTTGGTTGAAATCAATGGCATGTAAGTCCTTAGTTTGCTTCACCAGAGTCACACAGCGTCTCCATTCGGTGAAGACTTAGCGAGAAACTTGATATTTTCATCGACCCTCTTCTTGTTCGGCATTTTGTTCCTATCCAACTTATTCACAGTCATATTAAACCTTAGGTAGTATGATTCCAATGTATCCTATGGTACAGAAGTGAAGTTCTCGTATACCAAATGATGGTAGTCGGCTTATCATGTATTCCCACCTCAATACCTTTCATTTGTCTCTCAATGGCAACCCACATATCATGTGCGGTTGTGCAACTATCCACAATAGCATAAATGTCATATGCTAATCCTAGCAATACTATGTTCCTAGCTTGCTTGTCTTCCCTGTACAGTTCTAGTTCCTTCTCACTCAGATCAGCAACAGTTTGTATCTTAGTGTGAGCAATAATGGAAGGATCATCAGTGTCATCAAAAGGCACAATTATCTTTTTTAACTCATTAGGTCCTTTGAAAATGGAATTGAGAAGGAACTCTCCATTGAGTTTTTCATCAACATAAGTGATTCATACGACTGGACATTAGGCATAACCACCTCGGTAAAGCATAGGAGGGGACCGGCATTGACGATTTCTTTGGAAAAAGCCATGATAAGTGTGTTTGTGTGAAGTGAAACTTGATGTGGATATTTGATATGAGGGTAGAGGGAGGCATATTTTAGCTAAGTTGTGTGATTATATCGATTGATGTAGATTACACTATCTTGGGTGTCTATGAATTGGTTATCTCGGTTGTATGTGGATTCATTATTTCGATTGTAATGATGAACTATCTTGGTTGTTATGGTGGATTGGTTATCGGGGTTGTAAGTCTTCAAATGGACAAAGTTTTGTTTCGAAAATCAACAAAGAACTGAACTAATCCTAAGACCAAGATGAGGTTATCTTGGTTGCTAGATGTGGTTATCTCGGTTGTGATTCTTGAAATGGACAGAGTTTCGTTTAGGAAAATCAACAAGAGAACCAAAATAAACCTAGACCCCAGATAATACTAAATCGGTTGTGATGAACCGAAATAGAGAATCGAATAACTAGATATCTCGGTTACACATAAGCAAGTAGTGGAATAAATGGTGACTTGGACCAAGATATTTTGAAATCGAAATATAATTAACCAAGTTAAACGGACGGAGATACTTTAACCGAGATAATGGATTATCTCTTTAAAAAGTACAAAAGTAATGCTCCCTTTTTATCAGATAGTACACGACCGAAATAGTACACTACCGAAATAAAGGAACAGAGATATTTCAAAAACGTGAAAAAGCTAACTAAAACCTATAAAATCTTTATTTTTGAAGTTTAAAAATAGATTTTGAACTGATAGAAACTAACCAAAAACCTTAAGAAAGCTTTAAAACAACAAAGTTTTAAATTTCATCCGTCAAAACAAAGTTTTTGATTTTAGGAGCTATCTCAATTGTAATGAGAAGCTACGAAATTGTTTTAAAATCATGTTTGTTAGTAGTTTTGTGAAGATTCTAATCCATCTATCATATCTATCATATGTAGGTTGTGATACCAATTGTAGGTCAACAAATATCAAGATCCAAACACACAATAAGCTAGATAGAAGTTTTAGAGAGAGAAGTAGAAACAGAGAAAACAGGAAAACTTTTATTCCTTTCTCTGTGAATCGAGATACACAAAATAAGAATTTCACCCCCTCATATTGTCATGAGAGATGAATATTTATACTAGTCTATTACATTATTGACTTTATTAACCAACTACTATTAGAAACTAAACGACCCTTAATATACGTGAAGTATGGTCCTTAGTTTTAATGCAAACATCAAATGTAGTTGATCCCTTCACAAAGCAAATAACTATTGGCAAGCATTATTAGCATGCTCATGATATTAGACTTCGTTTAGGTGATTCGTTTTTTGATATGTAATGCTAGTGTTGGAATAATGGAACAATATAGTCATTTTTTATGAACTAATTGAACTATGCAGTATGACTATGTTCTATATTAGCATGTTTAAATCCATAAGTACTAATAAACTACCAGTATTATATATTTTTCATAGTAGCTTGACTTATGAAAATAAGCTCGAATTAAGACTAATATGAAGATTGGTATATTTAGTGTTGGTAAATATGTATTCACTACTTGTGAATATTTGCTGAATCTAAATTCATATGTATTCATTCTAGATGAATATTGCAGCGACTCAAATCACAAGATGTCACTATATGGATTGACATCAATAGTGAATTTTGAAAATGGTTTATCTTCAATTTCTTAAACCTGATATATATGTTTGCACTGAATTGAAAAACATATTATTTTTTTGATCTCTTCAAACGCTGCTTGAGAAAGTGGTTATAACGGGGTATGATAGGGTATAATATGGATTGCACTAAAAGGCATAGTCGAAATGAGATTTGTTCATCTAAAAGTTAGAGCATGATACTGTTGGGCCATAGATAAATAGAATACATATATGTGCGGCATCGCCCAAACACTAATGATTGTAGATTAATGATTGATTGGAGATCTTATATTCTAAATCGAGAAAACGTGGTATCGGTAACACAAAATATTAAATGACAATTAACCATTTACATCATTATGCATGCAATGATCATTTTGAGAACCATAACATCTATGAGATGGTCGAGGATAATAACATGTAGTTGAAGGTTCTAATTTCCGGTATAGTTGTCTTGATGTTGCTATCATGCACAAATGGGAGTTGTAGGAACTTATTTGTGGGTTTTCTTTATTTCTCCCTTGCTTGGCCGAATACATACACACACAAACTCATAGAAGTGAGGGCGCTGCTACTTATTGTAAGCTTTATTGGCTATAAATTAAGGGGTCTTTGATGGTAATAAATGTGTGTATATAATCGTAAAGTTGTGTATTCTTTTCTTATTTCTCTCGTGTTCTTTAACGGGCTGACCGAGGTTGCTACTTGTGCTTGGCAAATAACTTGCGATCTAGCGTTCTGCGTATCGTACTACGGGTTTGTCGTCGTAAGTGTACAACATATTCTTTGAATTTAATGAGATAGACATGTAAAAGATAAATGCTGTATACACATAATGTTCACAAAAGAAAATTCACACACATATGTGTCGAGTGTAGTGCATTCAATTCAAATTGTACTAAGTTTTCTCTTTTTTTCTTAACTATCTATATTTATTTAACACGTGTGTGCGAAACTTTTTTTTTTTAATATTAGGTGGATGTAACATCACTCTTATAAAAATACGTACTATTTAGATAAAGAATGTGTAGAGATGATGTATGCTCCCTTTTTTATCTGTTTTCTGTAGATCCGTTCGTTCATTTTGTAAGCCAGTTGTAACATATGTGTTGTATCTAAGGCTAAAGGGCAAGGTAGGTGAATTTTCACTTTACATCTCAGCGTAACATCAGCTTTCTCTTTCATCTCACTTCCCTTCACTCCCTATCACTTTTTTTGTGAACATGGTCACCTTTACCTCACCTTTCATTAAAATACCCACTTTATAAAAATGTATCACACTAAATACCTCACATACACTCACAAACCAAATAAAAACTATAAAACAAAATATTTAAGCCCAAATCACACAAGTCAAAGTAAGGTGAATCAGTCATCTTATATTCTCTCGAAATTGTTGAGTCGCGCGCGAGTGATTCAAATGGACAAGGGAGTGGCGCGTGAGTTTTGCTCACCTTGGGCATTCAACACCCTTGCCGATCAGCCTACCGAGCTAAATGAGCCCCATAATATTTTCTAGTACGGATTCATTAAATAGAGACTGAGATACCTTCTTCTTTTTTTTCTTTTTTTTCTTTTTTTTTTTAAAATATTTTGAACAGTATGTTTTTAAAATCACAAGGTACCCAATGAGGGTTTTGTTAAAGACAACCCTATGGGTTGTGTTTAAGCATTCCAAAATTATGAAAATCACAATTAATGAACTCAAATAGTCCATAAATATATACTTTTAATAGTTATAAAAAAGGTAAGTGATGTTAACTATAGAATGTTTAAAGTTCATTAAATGTTTATTAAATGTTAATTATATATTTATAAAAGGCTTATATACAACCCATAGGGTTGTCTTTAACAAAACCCAATGAAATATACTAAATTATGATATGAATGTTGACATATGGATACATGCATCAATCTGAGATTACGCATCTAAAAGATACTAAAAAATCTTTGACTTAATATTTATTTATTTTCTTTGTGCAGAAAAATCTTCGACTTATCAAACAGATAAAAGGAACCCAAACTGGTGAACTGACTATCCATATTGAAGGGCCGATAAAATAGAAAATCACTAATCAAGCTTTGAAGATATAAACTGCTGCGAAAATATATAGATTGATTCACAGAACTAAAGTTTGGAACTTTCGTTTTAGCATGATAAATTCATTTTGTTAAGCAAATACTAACTCTGTCTAAAAAATAAACGTATTATATAACACAAAGTCACAAACAAAATATTTAAAGTTAAAATTAAAAAAAAAAAAAGTCAAACTGAAATAGGCTTATTTACTTAGACATATTAACTTAACATATTAGCTATTAACTGAGAGATAGGTTTTGATTAACTTCCCCATTAAAATGAATTAAGGTATTAGACCAGCTCATAATTTTGAAACGAATAAAGTATATATAACCATAAGAACGAATGTTATCATAGAATAAGAACGGGGCCTCCTTGATATTTTGTGGCCCATCTCTTAGGCTTGTCGCAGTGGACTCGGTCAACATCGGTTGCAAAACGAAAATTGGGAGGTTCAACCGATGTGGAGATCGGTTGCCTCGAATGTGAGGGTTGGGTCGCTAGATCGGTTGGGGACAAAAAACCACGACATCGGTTGAAATTTCACCCGATGTCAAACGCACGTTACCTTCATTTAAATAAAAAAAAAAACCTTTTTTTTTTAAACTTTACCACTTTTCACATCCTATAAATACCATACCACTTTTCACATCCTATAAATACCAATCTCAAACACACTTCTTAACACACAATTCAACCTTCAAAAAAAAAAAAAAAAAATCCTTGGGTCGCCGGGCATCCGGTTGTCCTGCGTCATTTGAGAGATAAAGCTCGACGTGACCAGTTGTCTTCGTCTCGCGACTGGGACCAGCCTTAGAATGTGTAAATCACATGCCACAAAAGTTGACTCAAAAACTCACCAACCCAATCAATCCGTCACCAAATGCTAACTTCACAAGCTTCCTTAATTCAGTCCTCTCTTTCTCTTTCTTCCCACCTGCACTACCTCTCTGCTTTTCTAGTTTTACCTTTTTCTACACTTCTACTCTTCAATACTTTCGCATAAACTTTAGCTATTTCAGGCTTTGAAGACATACCCAAAAAAACCAAACTTTAGGTATTGCAATAACATTATATTCATGCACCGTGTATTTTGCAAACATAAAAATTCTAATAACTGATATTTTATCCTTTCCAAAAAAAAAATAAATAAATAACTGATATTTTATATTTTGAGTTGCAAGCAATAATTTCATATTTTCAATTCTCTTTTTGTGCAACGACAAATGTAGAAGTTACGGTAAATAATAAAATTTTCATGGTAATAGTTTTAGGCGATAACATCCCTGCTGCAACAGCAGGGAGTATATATGCTGCATAGTGCAAAAATTGGTCCCTGATTAACACAAATGGTCCCTGATAACATGGTTGATGTGCACAAATGGTCCCTGAGTTAGCCCCAGCAGCAGAGATGTTCCTTGCTGTTTTGCAGCAGGGATCATTTTCCCATAGTTTTAAGTTGTCTACAGTATAATATCTTTTATATAATAAAGGAATTATATTATTTCGGAGTAATTTTGTTAATTCATTCTTATTGAAAAAACAATTGGGCCAATAGGAGAGTTCGATTTCGCTACGTAAGCAAAATCGTGTGATATGATTGGTTAATAAAAGTCAAAATTAAATTGATTTTGGTCAAACTTTAATAAATTTGGTGAAGAAATTTGGTTGATAAAAAAACACATAAAAATATAGGTGTCAAATTTGTGAAAACAAAAACTTAAAAAAATATAAGGTAATTAATAAAACTTTAGTGGTTGAATTTTTAAAAATTATATATAGTTAAGTGTAATATTATAAGCCGCCATATTTTTTAATAACTTTATATTATAAACAAATACCCCCTTATACTTTATAACTTACAAAATACAATGCATATGTTGTTTTAAAATAACAACATATAAATTTGCATAAGATTATAAGTAGCAATTTTTTCACTATATACGCTCAATAAGGACCCGTTTATTTCATTTTTAAAAGTTTAATCTATGTGGACACAAGTTTACATTTTAAATACGGCTAAATTACTGAAAACGGGAATATAATTATCAAATTGTAAGCACGCGTTATTTTAATATAAAAATAAATAACGCGATTGTACTTATAACAATTATTTAGTTTCTTATTTATTTATGTAAAGATATCTAGAAAAACATTTTAAAAAAACTTTAAGGGGTATACTTTAACTTTATCAACGCTCATTATGTGCTATTAAACTTGCATCATGTGTACAATATAATATCAATAGTAAAATTTAAATAACAACATCAAAATCTTTGTCAGGTAAATAAAATTAAATCTTGAGTTACATAACAAAAAATTTTATTAATATTTTACCAAATTCTAATGGATATTAATTTATAGTGAAAAACTCGTGCATAAGTATTAGTTGTACTTATATCACAATTTTCATGGGCAAATTCTTATATGTGTATATACTGAACTAAAATGTTAAAATAATTTTGATTTATGTGTAAACTTCGTGCGTGCACGAAACTTACAACTATATAATTATATACAATTACCTTTAAAAACACAATATTCAGTATTAATAAAGAATAATTTTTTTTTTGTCAAAACCTCATGCGTGCACGAGTAATATAACTAGTACAGGCTTAATAGAATTTCTTGGGTCGTCATACTCTCATTCGAGGTGAAAAAAAAAATAATAATAAAAATAAAAAATAAAAAAAGGATGTACGTAGTAAGCCTGTAGATAACTAAATTTGATTTGCAAAAAATGTATGATTGGAGCTAAAAGATTAGATGTTCAAATAACACACAAATATATACGTGGCGTGGAAAAGTCCCAAACCAATCAGTCAACATATGGAGCTGCATCCTAGCTTTTTTTTATTTTTTTATTATTATTTTTTTTTTAAAGTTTAACTGTTATTCACAACGGGCCTAACCAACGCCAATAAGCGAAGGGGCAACAAAATGCAACACAATTACATCAAATCAAACTTACACCATTTATCCCAACTTATACTACAGTTCCCTCCACGGTTTTTATAACACAAGAAACCGAATCTCATAATCTCTAAAATAATTCTCTTAACCTCAATAGAACCGTTATCGAACTTCTTCGAATTCCTAGCTTTCCAAATGAACCAACACGTAATAAAAAACACCCCTTTAATTGCTTTCCTTTTCTTCTTGTCCATCGTTCCCCACCTGTGCATATTGAATATGTCTCGAACCGAGAACATATAGAGGGGAGGGGACTTGATCCAATGGCCAATTCTATACCAAACTTCCATTGCTACCTCACAAGAGCAGAACAAATGCTCGGCCGATTCATCCACAAGACCACAAAGAGCGCATGTCAATGAGCCGAAAACACAATTTCTAACTTTAAGCGCCAAACCTGTTGGAATTCTATCCAAACCAAGTCTCCACATGAAAATGTTACATTTTCTCGGAATCCATTTCGCCCACTTAAAAACGAAACTGCTACTGAAGTCTTGTTGGCTTTGAATGAAGTCTTTCACCACTTTAACGCTAAAGGTTTTGTGTCTCCTTCCTTTCCACTCCCACTGTGACAACCCGTACTTTCAGGTCATTTCTCGACACAGTTCATGTCTCATTATTTCAACATTGATCGTAAACTTGGTTTACGTGTTTCAAATTCGCGTAACCTTGGAGGTTTAGCGGCGAATTCATGATCATAACATCACGTACATTTCATATGGACTAAGATTAGTCTACATTCCATTGACATCATTTGCATCTCATTAGTACATTCACGACATTTCATTTCACATTCAACGCGTAATTTTTATATTTAATAATCGTTATCGCGTGAGTTATTATTTTGAATAATTAATCCGTTACTTTCAAAAATGATCCCGACATATTTTTTAAACTTACATTTAGTTTATAAAAACTATATTTTTAGTTTTCCTAGTGTTTCAAATTTATTTGGTACATAAATCGTTAAAGTTAAATTATTACGTCGTTTTTCTTAAAAATTATACGATAATTATTTTTATCACCCAAATTTCACAAGGAATGTATTTTTACAATTTTTATCATCTCATTACATTCTATTTTGACCTATTAAAAACTTACTTGTATCAAAAATCCACCATTTACCTTACAAGTGTTTATTTACTTACATATTTCTTGCACCTTTTATCAATTACTACACATATATATATTTATACACTATAAAAAAAAAAAGATATTTGATGGACATATCTCCCCCAAAACCGGTTCTATGGGGGAGAGTATGCATTAATTGTGGTGACTTTTCCTTGATAGTATAGATATACACTCCAACTTTATTATCTCATTCATGCACTCCATTTCAATCAAAGAATACAAGTTAGTAAAAACTTTTTCTCTTCTCTCTTTTGTTCATCCAAAACCGGTTACACATCAAGAGATCAAAGGGGATCAAAATTTTCAAGTTCAAGTGTTTATCAACCTAGTTTATACTCTTTTTATGGTTTTGAAATAAAAACCAAGGGTATTTAAGTTTAATCCTTGTTACTTTCACCTCTTCATTATCACTAGTAAGCATGTTTTTATCATTTTCATATTTCCTTTTCATTTTCATATGTTTCTTTTCATTTTTGGAGATATTATGCATGATATGTGATTTATACCATTTATTACATGATTTTAGAGTTATCTATATACTATGGTCATCCTATAAATATCCCTTTGGTATTGGTTGGTCTTGATGGTGATTAGGAACCCATGACACCCTAAGAAGGTGTATGGTAGGATTAGATTAGTTTTGGAGTTGATTTGAAGGGATTAGAATAGGTTTTGTCCGAGAAAAACTATTTTCGATAAGTATATTTTGTGTTCTGTCCTTGTTTTGCTTTTCTGGAAAATCCGACAGTAGGCACGACATTTTGGCCTTGATTTTTAGAAAATATACTTTAAAACGAATCCGTGGCCGCTTGAACGGATTAAAACGGAGTTATAACGAAGAAGTTATGGATTTTACAAGTTTGACGACGGAAAATATTATTTTCAGAAATTTCAGCATACTATATTTATTTTGTCCGAGTCAAAATCGAGCCTTAAGCTTCACAAATTATTTCGACTTCTCAAAAATATATTAGTATACTTTGATACGAAGCTAAGGACGGATAAAACGTAGAAAACGGATTTGAAACGACAAAGATATGCACTTTTTCATAAACTTGCCGTAACTAATTTTCTGCACACAATTAGCCAAAACCACCATCTTTAACCCTTATTATCTTTATATTCGAGACCTTTTGGGAAAACTCCTGAACTGAAACTTTTAGATATCGATACAAACTTTCCAAAACAGTCGAGTTTGTTCTCTAACGATCGACGCATACCCTTTTTACGACTAGTTTTCCAAAGCCATTTTTGTTAATTTCAAGAAATTTCCGACGACATTGTTTTGCGACGAAAAGTAGTAATTTCTCTAAAAATCATTATAAAACCATTGTAGGATGACATTTTGACGTAAAACATGTAAAGTCATTTTTGAAGGGTCAAGACGTCAAAAGAGTATTTTTCGACGCCGAGTAATATTTTCAAAACTCGTAAATGGTATAAATAACATATCAAGTGCATGCATAACATTACATTGCAACTCATGACATATCATATCATTCATAATAGGTCCCGTTAAGCATCACATTAAACCTCGGTGTACTCACTTTTGCCATTATTCCAGTTTATCCAAGTGAGTTTTCATAGCCCGTTTTACATGCTTTCGATTATTTTCAAACCCACGGGGGAGAATACATTTCACTACATTTTCTTTATGCGATACCAAGTATGTTAAATTCATTACATTGCTTAAGTTACCGCATTTGTCAATTTGAAAGTCCCCATTTCTTGAACATGAACCGTTAATCTTTGGAGCGAGGATGAGTGGATAGATCTATCGAGGGTGACGCCTCCATCTGGGTTGGTGAATCCCAACCGTGTAAACGGATGCATTTCATTTGATAACATTACTGAGTTGTTCGGCAAACACTCTGCAGGCATACATGATTGAACAGTCTAGTTTCGGGGTCATGGGCTTAGAGCAATTGTAACATTATTTTTACGTGACTTGATGGTCATGCATGATAGATACTTGTGTAGTCGGATAAAACATTTACATAAACCTATGATTTCTCACCAACATTATTGTTGACCGTTATTAGCAATGTATTTTCGTGTAACCGAGGCATTATCATCATGACATGGTTTAGGGACCTACATTTTGAGTCGCGGCGTCGACTTACATTATGTACATTATGGCACTTCATTTCAAAACATCGCTTGGATTTGTAACATATTTGTATTTCCGCAAACTTTGTAAACCTTTTGGGACCGATGTTGTACTCTGAATGTTTTTATGAAATATCCAACGATGTGTTTTTAAACGACACTTTAGGTCGTTCAATATAACTGTGATGTGGTGCTATGACAGTCAATCCCCGTGAATTCCATTCCACGCAAAACAGTAAATTGGGGGTGTGACAGATTGGTACCAGAGCTACAGCTATAGAGAACTAGGTTGCATCATTGACCCTAGACTATAGCTACATTATCATAGCATCTCATCATTTCATCATAGTACATATTCACTTTTCATTCGGATTCACTTACACTTTATTCGAGATTATTTACTTTTATTTCACATCGGTTGTCACGACATGTCTTCGATTCACATCCCATCACCATATCATCGGACTCTAGCTCGGATGATGTTCCAACTAACCCCATCATGGATGATGTTGCATCACATTCCACGAGATCGTGATCTTCCATTGGATCTACTCCAGCCTTCCCACCGATCATGACCGACACAGACCTAACCCTTCGAGGAGGCGAGGTTGCACCCACTCCTCATGTTAGCCCAGCTCACGACCCGTCACATCCACCACTACTAGCACCATCACCACCATCATCACCATCTTCATCATATTTTCTTAGAGATCCTTTACCTACGACAGACTTGCCGCCCAAAACGCGTGCTCGTTTTGATATCCCGACACCACCATCTATCGAGCCCGAGCCACCCGCTAGATTTGAGTTAGGTGAGAGTTCTAGGCGTTGCTGCTCGCCGACAGCCTTCTACCGAGGCATTAGGAGCCCGTATTGATAGTCGGCAGATCCAGTTGATAGGTTGTCGCGACAGCTTGGAGGAAGCCGGTAGATAGGATTGAGCCCATTGTGAGGAGGTCGAGGGTTTAGTGTTAGGCGGTGGTTTCATTGATTTGTCACATCGTGGTATTCGAATAGGCGGTTAGAGGATGGAGAGTATTGCTTCTTTGCAGTGTCAGGTTGATGAGTTGAGGAGTTTGGTGGATAGTTTGGACTCGTGTTCGCGATCTTCGTGATAGGGCCACGGAGCACCATGAGGTGCCTTATGTAGACTTTTGTCATGTATAGTTTTGACCATTATTATCCTAGTCACAAGGTGTGTGACGTAGTTTAAAGAACTTGTTGTAATTTGGTTGTTGTACAAACAAATGTATCAAGTATTGACTCTACTATGTAGGAATGGTTATTATTATCTATGATATCGGTCCATGTAGGCCTAAATTTTCATGTATATTATCCACGTGTGTTGTGATTATATTTGTGATATTTCGTTATTGTTCCGTTGTGATTCCATTTATCTTTATGCATGATGTGGTTGTGGATATATTTGTATGATGGTTGTTTCTACTTACGAGTTCTCATGATTGTTTCATCTTGTGATTTTGAAGAGTTATGGCGCCTAAGAAAGTTACACCGAAAATGACCCAAGCAGTAAATTCAAAAGTTGGTGAATGATAGCATTGCTAATGCACTAAGAGTCGAAAGGGAAAAAGCAGTTGGCTGCTCTCTTTGAGGCCGCTAGGCTAGCTACTGCTACTAGTAATGCCGGAGGATCTGGGGTTAAGAAATGTTCGTACAAAGATTTCAAGAGTGGTAAACCCACTAAGTTTCAGGTACCGAGGAGCTACTGCAATGGTGCGATGGTTTGAGAAATTGGAATCGGTGTTTTTGCTTTGTAACTGTCCGGATGACAATAAGGTCAAATTTGCTACGAGCACTTTACTCGATGGAGCGTTGTCATGGTGGAATTCATATGCTCAACCGATTGGAATGGAGAATGCTTTTAAGCTTACTTGGGAGGAATTTAAGGGCTTGGTGACTAAGAAGTTTTGTCCTCGAACGGAAATCAAAAAGTTGGAGACGGAGTTCTATGAATTGGTCACTATTGGGTATGATATCGACACTTACATTCGGAGATTCCAGGAATTGGCCGCGTTATGCCCGTCGATGGTATCGGATAATGAAAAGTTGCTAGAGGCTTTTATTGGAGGACTTCCTGAGGTTATTCAAGGAGATGTGACTTCGTTTGATCCACAAACAATTGAGGAAGCTATTGAGTGACTCGAAGTTGATGGCACAAGTGGTGAAGAGAGGTAAGTACACCACCACCAACCGAAACAACAACAACCCCAACAACCGTTTCAACAATAACCGAGGCAATTACAACAACAATAGCAACAACAACAAGCGCAAGTGGGACAACACTAGGGGTAGGAATGCTACTCAACAACCACCCAAAAGGCAAGAGGTTGCTAAGGCTTATATTCTTGCGGGTCGAAGGAAGGAAAAGGATATCGGGGGTTTTGCGGTGTAATAAGTGTTTGAGTCATCACAATCCGGTCGATGTCTGATCCGTGTGAAAATTGCAAGAAAGTTGGTCACCGTACTAGGGATTGCAAGTGGCCACATGTTACATGTTTTGGTTAAGGAACCCGACACTACAAGAGGGATTGTAAGAAGGGAAAGAATCAAGCAAATCCGAATCAAGGAGGTTTGGCACGAGGAAGGGTTTACGTCATTGGAGGCGGAGAAGATAGGGAGGTCCCGAATGTCATAACGGTGCGTTTCTTCTCAATAATCGTTACGCAGTTTTATTTGATTCGGTGCCGATAAAAGTTTTGTGTCCAATGCATTTGCACCTTTGCTCAACATTAAACCAACTACATTAGACATATCATACATTGTCGAATTAGCTAATGGTAGCGTAGTTAACACCAACACCATTGTCCGCGGTTGCACATTCAATTTTCTTAATCATCCCTTCAACATAGACCTCATGCCCGTAGAACTTGGTAGTTTCGACGTCGTCATCGGCATGGACTGGTTATCTAAGCATCGTGCGAAGATCATTTGTGATGAGAAAGTTGTTCATCTTCCCTACGACGGCGAAACTTTGATTACTCGTGGGGAAGGCGAAGTGGAACTAGAATTAGTATCATATCGTGCATCAAAGCGAGAAGTACATTAAGAAAGGTTGTCTTGCTTTCTTAGCCCATGTAACCGGAGAAAAGTCGGAGGAGAAGCGACTTGAAGATGTTCCTATTGTTCGTGAATTTTCTGAAGTATTTCCGAGGATTTACCGGGACTTCCACCGGCACGTCAAGTAGAATTTCATATTGACTTAGTGTGCGGTGCACCGATTGCTTGAGCACCGTGCGTCTAGCACCATCCGAAATGCAAGAGTTGTCTAATCAATTGCAAGAGCTTCTAGAAAAAGGATTCATTAGGCGAGTTCCTCGCTTGGGGAGCACCGGTCTTGTTTGTGAAGAAGAAGGATGGATCCTTCCGAATGTGCATAGATTATCGAGAATTGAACAAGTTAACGGTGAAGAATCGTTACCCACTCCCCAGAATTGATGACTTGTTCGATCAGTTGCAAGGTTCTAGTATTTATTCCAAGATTGATCTTGATCGGGTTATCATCGGCCGAGTTCGGGAAGAGGATATTCGAAAACAAATAGCGTTTAGAACACGTTACGGTCATTACGAGTTTCAAGTGATGCCGTTTGGATTGACTAATGCACCTGCGGTATTCATGGATCTCATGAATAGAGTTTGTAAGACGTATTTGGACAAGTTTGTTATAGTGTTCATTGACGACATCTTGATCTACTCCAAGAGCAAAGAAGAGCACGAAGAGCATTTAAGGATGATTTTAAGGCTACTCAAGAATGAGAAGTTGTATGCCAAGTTTTTGAAGTGTGATTTTTGGAACCACAAAGTGCAATTTCTTGGTCATGTCATTGATAGTCAAGGACTACAAGTTGATCCATAAAAGATTGAAGCCGTGAAAGATTGGGCTACTCCAACGAATCCTACGGAAATTCGACAATTTCTAGGACTAGCCAGGTATTACCGAAGGTTCATCGAAGGTTTTTCGAAGATAGCGAGACCTTTGACCAAGTTGACCACAGAAAAACAAGAAGTACGAGTGGGGAAAGAAACAAGAAGTTGCTTTTCTGTTGTTGAAGCAAAAGCTTTGCGGTCGCCAATTTTGGCACTACCGAAGGCATTGAGAACTTTGTTGTATATTGCGGCGCATAAAGGACTTGGGGCTGTTTTAATGCAAAATGAGAAGGTGATAGCGTATGCTTCTCGACAACTTAAGACTCATGAGAAGAATTACACAACTCATGATCTCGAGTTAGGAGCCGTAGGTTTTGCGCTCAAGATTTGGAGACACTACCTCTACGGTACAAAGTGCACAGTGTTTACCGACCACAAGAGTTTGCAATATATTCTTGATCAGAAGGAGCTTAATATGAGGCAACGTCGTTGGTTGGAGTTACTCGGCGACTATGATTGTGAAATCAAGTATCACCCGGGAAAAGCCAATGTTGTGGGTGATGCTCTTAGTCGGAAAGAGAGGCCTAAACCTTTAAGAGTTCGATCATTGGGAGACGATTATTTCTCCTTTACCATCGAAAATCCACGGCTAAGTCGAAGCACTTAAGGAGGAAAATCGACCAAGTGAAAAGCTTTATGGTATGCCCGAAGGCGCAAATGGTTTTGTAAAGAGAAGCGGATGGAGTATTATGTTTCAAAGATAGAATGTGGGTTCCATTGTATGGCGGAATACGAGAATTGATTATGCATGAGTCGCATAAGTCAAAGTATTCTATTCATCCAGGATCGGATAAGATGTATCAAGATCTTAAGAAGCTTTATTGGTGGCTGAACATGAAAGCGGAGATTGCCACGTACGTTAGCAAATGCCTTACCCGCTCTAAGGTAAAAGTCGAATATCGAAAGCCTTGAGGTTTACTCCAACAACCGGAAATTCCTCAATGGAAATGGGAACGCATTACAATGGACTTTGTCACAAAACTTCCTAAGACATGGAGGTTCGACGCTATTTGGGTAATTGTTGATCGCCTTACCAAGTCAGCCCATTTCATACCGATTATAGAGACTTATTCCATGGAGCAACTCACTAGACTTTATGTCAAGGAAATAGTCTCGAGGCACGGAGCACCGATTTCTATCATTTCCGGACGAGAGATAGTCGATTCACTTCAAACTTTTGGAATTCATTGCAAGATTCATTCAGAACCAGATTAGAGATGAGCACAGC
Source organism: Chrysanthemum makinoi (assembly GCA_910596185.1). Lineage (NCBI taxonomy): Eukaryota > Viridiplantae > Streptophyta > Magnoliopsida > Asterales > Asteraceae > Chrysanthemum > Chrysanthemum makinoi. The sequence continues at coordinate 246,057,663 of OU343225.1, read as the reverse complement.
ATATCACCCACAAACCCGTGGTCAAAGTGAAAGGACCATTCAAACGTTAGAAGACATGCTAAGGGCATGTGTTATTGATTTTGGAAATGGTTGGGCTAACCATTTGCCATTGATAGAATTCTCGTACAACAATAGTTATCACACCAGTATCAAGATGGCACCATTTGAGGCACTCTGTATGCGTAAGTGCGATCACTGTTTGTTGGGCGAGGTAGGAGGCGCACAACTTCTGGTCGAAATGGTACGAGAAACCACGGAAAAGATTGTTCAAATTCGTGATAGACTTCGGAAGCGCAGGAGTCGACGAGAAAAGTTATGCGGATGTTAGGCGCAAGGATTTGGAATTTCAAGTGGGAGACAAAGTTATGTTGAAAGTATCGCCTTGGAAGGGCGTGGTGCGATTTGGAAAGCGTGGGAAGTTAAACCCGAGATACATTGGACCATTCAAGATTTTGAGCCGAGTTGGTCCGGTAGCTTATCGACTTAATCTTCCTTCAGAACTTAGTCATGTGCACAACACGTTTCCGCGTTTCAAACTTGAAGAAGTGTCTTTGGACGAATCGCTCGTTATTCCATTGGACGAAGTTCGACTTGACGACAAACTCAACTTTGTGGAAGAACACCGTAGAAATCATGGACCGCGAGGTCAAGCGGTTGAAACAGAGTCGTATTCCTATTGTGAAAGTTCGTTGGAATTCTCGACGAGGTCCTGAGTTTACTTGGGAGCGGGAAGACCGGATCGACGCAAGTATCCTCATCTTTTCACCGACACCGTTAGACCTAACAACGATTGAATTCAGGGACTGAATTCCTTTTTGAATGGGCGAATGTGACAACCCGTACTTTCAGTCATTTCGACACGATTCATGTCTCATTATTTCAACATTTATAGTAAACTTGGTTTACTTGTTTCAAATTCGCGTAACCTTGGAGGTTTAGCGGCGAATTCATGATCATGACATCACGTACATTTCATATGGACTAAGATTAGTCTACATTTCATTGACATCATTTGCATCTCATTAGTACATTCACGACATTTCATTTCACATTCAACGCGTAATTTTTATATTTAATAATCTTTATCGCGTGAGTTATTATTTTGAATATTTAATCCGTTACTTTCAAAAATGATCCCGAGGTATTTTTAAACTTACATTTAGTTTATAAAAACTATATTTTTAGTTTTCCTAGTGTTTCAAATTTATTTGGTATATTAATCGTTAAAGTTAAATTATTACGTCGTTTTCTTAAAAATTATACGATAATTATTTTATCACCCAAATTTCACAAGGAATGTATTTTTACAATTTTTATCATCTCATTACATTCTATTTTGACCTATTAAAAACTTACTTGTACCAAAAAACTACCATTTACCTTACAAGTTTTATTTACTTACATATTTCTTACACCTTTTATCAATTATACACATATATATATTTATACAAAAAAAAAAAATATTTGATGGACAATCCCTCCCCAAAACGGCCTAGGGGGGAAGTATGCATTAATTGTGGTGACTTTTCCTTGATTGTATAATATACACTCCAACTTTATTATCTCATTCATTCACTCATTTCAATCAAAGAATACAAGTTAGTAAAACTTTTCTCTTCTCTCTTTTGTTCTCCAAAACGGTTACACATCAAGAGATCAAAGGGATCAAAATTTTCAAGTTCAAGTGTTTAACAATCTAGTGTATACTCTTTTTATGGTTTTGAAATAAAAACCAAGAGTATTTAGGCTAATCCTTGTTACTTTCACCTCTTCATTTTCACTAGTAAGCATGTTTTATCATTTTCATGTTTCTTTTTCATTTTCATATGTTTCTTTTCATTTTGGAGCTTATTATGCATGATATGTGATTTATACCATTTATTTCATGATTTTAGAGTTATATATATATATGGTCATCCTATAATTATTCCCTTGGTATTGGTTGGTCTTGATGGTGATTAGGAACCCATGACACCCTAAGAAGGTGTATGGTAGGATTAGATTAGTTTTGGAGTTGATTTGAAGGGATTAGAATAGGTTTTGTTCGAGAAAAACTATTTTCGATAAGTATATTTTGTGTTCTGTCCTTGTTTTGCTTTTCTGGAAAATCCGACAGTAGGCACGACTTTGGCCTTGATTTTTAGAAAATATACTTTAAAACGAATCCGTGGCCGCTTGAACGGATAAAAGCGGACTTATAACGAAGAAGTTATGGATTTTACAAGTTTGTGACGAAAATATTATTTTCGAAATTTCAGCATACTATATTTATTTTGTCGAGTCAAAAAGCGAGCCTTAAGCTTCACAAATTATTTCGACTTCTCAAAAATATATTAGTTTACTTTGATGCGAAGCTAAGGACATATAAAGCGTAGAAAGCAGTTTGAAAGCGACAAAGATATGCACTTTTTCATAAACTTGCGTAACTAATTTTACTGCACACAATTAGCCAAAACCACCATCTTTAACCCTTATTATCTTTATGTTCGAGACCTTTTGGACGAAAACTCCTGAACTGAAACTTTTAGATATCGATACAAACTTTCCAAAACCGTCGAGTTCGTTCTCTAACGATCGGCGTACACCTGTTTTCGACTAGTTTTCCAAAGCCATTTTTGTTAATTTCATGATTTTTCCGGCGACATTGTTTTGCGACGAAAAGTGGTAATTTCTCTAAAATTCATTATAAAACCATTGTAGGATGACATTTTGGCGTAAAACATGTAAAGTGATTTTTGATTGGTCAAGACGTCAAAAGAGTATTTTTCGGCGTCGAGTAATATTTTCAAAACTCGTAAATGGTATAAATAACATATCAAGTGCATGCATAACATTACATTGCAACTCATGACATATCATGTCATTGATAATAGGTCGGTTAGCATCACATTAAACCTCGGTGTACTCACTTTTGCCATTATTCGGTTTATCCAAGTGAGTTTTCATAGCCCCGTTTTACATGCTTTCGATTATTTTCAAACCCACGGGGGGAGAATACATTGCACTACATTTTTCTTTATGCGATACCAAGTATGTTAAATTCATTTACATTGCTTAAGTTAACGCATTTGCCAATTTGAAAGTCCCCATTTCTTGAACATGAACCGTTAATCTTTGGGGCGAGGATGAGTGGATAGATCTATCGAGGGTGACGCCTCCATCCGGGTTGGTGAATCCCAACCGAGAAAGCGGATGCATTTCATTTGATAACATTACGGAGTTGTCGGCAAAAACACTCTGCGAGGGCATACATGATTGATCAGTCTAGTTTCGGGGTCATGGGCTTAGAGCAATTGTAACATTATTTTCACGTGACTTGATGGTCATGCATGATAGATACTTGTGTAGTCGTATAAAACATTTACATAAACCTATGATTTCTCACCAACATTATTGTTGACCATTTTAGCAATGTATTTAGGTCGAGGCATTATCATCATGACATGGTTTAGGGACCTACATTTTGAGTCGCGGCGTCGACTTACATTATGTACATTATGGCACTTTATTTCAAAACATCGTTTGGATTTGTAACATATTTGTATTTCCTTAAACTTTGTAAACCTTTTGGGACCGATGTTGTACTCTGAATGTTTTTATGAAATATCCAACGATGTGTTTTTAAAAGCGACACTTTAGGTCGTTCAATATAACTGTGATGTGGTGCTATGACGGTCAATCCCCGTGAATTCCATTCATTTGCCAAAACAGTAAATTGGGGTGTGAA
>OU343225.1:245578338-246053836 GCA_910596185.1 Chrysanthemum makinoi | reverse complement strand
CAGAGTATTGTGCTCGAGCTAGCAAGTTCCACCACTTCGTTGTGGTCTCGGTTCTTTTTGTTTTAGTGATCATTTAAGCTCATAATTCGTTCTATTTTGTTGTAACTTCGACGAACTTCGTAGCGGCGATAAATGAAAATAGGATCGAGTTCTAGAATTCTTGGATGAGAGTCGAGTACAAGCGGGAGTCACCTCGGTTCAGAAATATGTTCCATCTCTCTTACCGGAGAGGAAGTAGGAATTGAGGGTTCATCAAGCTTATACTTCAAAATTTTCGACAAGGCTTCAAATTTTCCAGCGTTGTTAAGAAAAACACGACGTTCAAAGAAATCATCTCCGTAACCCTCGGTGGGTTCTTGGTGCTCACGGAATATTTTGATTGACTTCGTAACTTGGGCGGGTTCTTCATTAACACATTGTCGAGCTTGAATCAGACTTAAGAGAGTTCTACACATACTTTCAATATTGATGTTGCTCAAATCTTTCTCCAAAATCGATGGAAACGTCCTCGATAACCCCGGTGGGTACTTCCAAAGGGCAACACACACAAAGATCGCGATAAAATCCACATCCTTTGCAAAAACAACGTTCACAAATTGAATCATCTTTTAATAAATCTCTACAATTAAAGCAATAAGGTTGAAAGAAATTTTGAGACTCCATGAGAATTAATCATAAAAGAGGGATCAAAGGAAAGAATTATCAAATCAGAGGGTAAAGAAGAATATTTTTGGGTTTTTAAAACAAATTTTGAAAAGGAAAATCTTTTTGGGTTTTTATAATTAAGAAAATTTTGAAAACACAATCTTTTTGTAACCTTCACGTCAACCGGTGCTCGGTAACTCCCAAAAGTACGCCTTGTGTGGCGGAGACGAAGAGTGGATCGTTCTTCATGCAATTTAATGTCAAGACTTTTCTTATACCCGTGTATAGGTTGTACTTCTGAGGTGAGCCGACGTAACAATTGACGTTTCAGTTTCTTTTGTTGGTGTTTTACTTTTTATGGTTTTGTAAACACTCTAGGAAGAATGTTTTGGTGTTTTAGATTTTTGGGTTTTGAAAATATATATACAAAAAGACGGAAACTTCACTGGGGAAGGATCTTCAAATGCAGCGATTCGAGACGGAATACTGAAACTCGCTACAAGCCCTCCCGGCAGCGGTAAAAATTGATTCGCTAAAAATCAATTATAAGAGGTATAGTAATGGTGGGTAACTCAAACGTGTTAGGTTTGAGCAGAGATCGTTCGAGCGAGGGTTGAATGGAATTTCCAACTCACGTCGCGATTATCGGGATTTGAATAAGACTAGGGGATAATTGGATGTTTTCTAAACTACGGGGCAAGGGAAGCATAAAAGGAAAATTACACTACGGGGAATCCTAAATACGCGAATAAAACTAAAATGTAATAAATGAAACGTAAATAAAATGCAACTATGTCTAATCTAAGTCCTAAAAATGATCTAAAATACTCTTACTCTAAAAATGAAATTTAAAACTTAACTAAGATTTAAAACTAATTTTTATGATTTTTCTTTTATTTATTTGAATTAAAAACTAATTTTTTACTTTTTTTTAAACAAATCTAAAATACTAAAAATTATGAAAACGAAGGGGAAAATTATGAAAATATTTTTAAAAATCTAAAATAACTCAAAAGACTTTTCAAAGCTAATTTTATATTTTTCTGATGATTTTTCGAATTTCTATGAATTAAAAACTATTTAAAACTAATTTAAATGCCAAAAATTACAAATTTAACTAGGAAAATACGGAAAAATTATTTTTTTGCTTTTTATATTTTTCTTAATCTATGAAAATTGAAAACTTATTTTTTTGAAGCTTTTTTGATTTAATTGGAATAAAAGCTATTTAAAAAGTCTTAAAAAGTGATTTAGATAAGAAAAATAGTAAACAGTGCAGGAAAATTATGAAAAATTCAGGTAAAATCTAAAATATTATTCTTAATCTAGGAAAAATATCAAAACGTAATCTAGTGTGCAAGAAATGGGAGCTGTAGTGTAACTGCTTATAAATAAGCACTTCTAATTAAGCTAAAAGCTTCTGCAGGGCACCAAATGATAAAAGCTACTAGATAATGCTAAATCTACTTAATACTGACCTATTTCAACAGACCTAAACCTCTAGAGTGCAAGCTAAACTTAAATGACTTGATTGACTATTTAAAATGAAAACAGATTTTCCTACTAACTATAAGCTAAAACCACAGCTTATTTAGTGAACCAAACTGAAAAAACAAAAATTGAGAACTCAAGATCACCAGCCAATGAACATCTAAACCAATTATCAGACCCTAAGAAGCTAATGTGAGACCTATGCAAGGTCTGCAAGATTGTCTGATCACACTCAGTGTATGATGATGATGGGGCAAATCAGCTTATTTGGAGCTTATTGCTTTAAAAATTCACAAAATTCTACAAAAATGACTTTTCAAAACTAGACCAGCAGAACTTGTTTATCCCAAAATTTCAACAAATTTTACTCAATGATGAATCAAGGAAAAATTCACAAAGTTTGGTGAAAACTGAGTTTTACACTTTTGACTATTTTGAGACAGTTATGAAATTTTGACCAAACTGAATTTTGATTCAATTTAATGAACTGAGATTGATGATTTAAGCTGAAACAAAGTTAAATCAAGCTATTCTAACATTATCTAGACATAAATCAAGCTTTTGATCTTCAAATATCCAACTGATGTGAACATAAAAACTGATTTAAGGTGATTTTGACTTTTTGAGTTAACAGATGCAAGATAAGACCTAAATTGAGTGCACTAAACCTAAGTGAGATTATCTCTATTGAACTTATCCTTAATACTAACCTCTAACACAGATTATAACTCTTGATCCAAACACTAGTTTATGCTTAAATCAACATTACTTAACTCTATAAATCCTACATTAAACAAGCTTAACAACTTAATCTAAATTAAAATACTGAATAAGATAACATGAAACTAACAAACACAATTACTAACAAACACAAGCTGAACTTAATTATGCAGATTGACAGAAATGAGATAGCAAACAAGCACTTACAAAAGTCCTAGCCACAATGGCTTGCCATACAACACAAGTAACCACTAACCTAAACCATTATCAACCCAAATCACATATAATCAACACAAATCCTCCACCATATCAGCAATACAGATCCATATTTCCTTTATGACTGCAGATTTAACTTTTGTTGACCACTATGAAATATTTGAGAGAGAGAGTTGAGTAGTGAGAGTTAACTAAAACAGATTTGATAAAATCTCAAGTAACTGTTTGAAATTATAATAAGCTGAAATGAAAATAATAAAACAATGATTTAAATTTGCAGAGATAATAAGCTGAAATGAAAACTTGTATTAATTCAATTTGAGTACAAATGAAATTACAAATACTGGAATTAAACTATTTTATCGAAAACAAGTAAAGATTACTTAAGACTACACTCTACACTACTCCTACTCTACTTGAATTACAATGGTGAAATAAGGGGTATTTATACTTGAGCTCCAAGCTTGGGAAGGATCCAGAAGCTATCAGGTGTGCTTTCTCTGAGCGTTTCTGTCCCTTGGATCATCCTTATACATCATCCCAGCAATCTCAACCATTGGATCATGAATACCACGTCTCTAGGACCAATCAGAAGGTAGTGTTTGAGGTATGACACACGGATTGCCAGCGTGGCATCCGTGTGTCAGTGTGTGTCAGGGTAAAGTACCAAATTGCCCTTGATTTTAGTTAATTTTGGCGAATTGATGCAAGGGCATTTTAGGGTTCATGTAAATCTGGGTTTGGGGGGGATTTTTGGCGCCTGTGGGTTTTTTATACATTTTTTCGTTTATGTTTACTGTTTGACCGGGTATACGGGTATGGTTATACTGGACCGGGTATAGGGGTTTTGGGCTTAAGTGATATATTGGACTTAGGACTAATTTAGGATAGAAATTTGATCCAAGGTGTAACATAAGGGCCAAAACTGCCAAATCATATTTCAGGGACTAAACATGAAATTCGAAAGAGTGATCCAAGGACTAAACTTGACAGCAACCAAATAACCAAGGATGATTATGTAAATTCTGAAACTTCAAGGGTGTATTCTGCCAATTGCTGAAAGTTCAGGGACTGTTTCTGACATTTCTTCAAAGTTGATCATGTCTTTCAAAAATCATCCTCTGAGCATAGAAATCTTCACAGATGCACAATTCGACCTTAGGCTCATCTTTAGCTCTCTTAATCTCTCGTGCTCGGGTTTTCGTCTGTTTTGGCTTCTTTTGCGTGTTTTATCGTATCCATACCTGCACAAGCATAAACTCAAGAAAACAACAAATATTAGCAATAAACGGCTCTTTCTTGGTTATTTTGGGTCAGTTTTGATAATGAAAAGGTATGTGTTTTAGCACATACCATGATCTATCTACGATATTTACACAATTACTTGGCACTTACCTTGTTTAAAAGGTTCTATATCTCATTACCTTTCTTACTGCAGAAATGCCACCAAAACGAAGATCAAACCGCACCAACCATGGTGGAGCCCCCAATACTCCTATTCCAGCGAGAGTTACTCGCAACCAAGCTGCAAACACTGCTATTCCAAAGCGAGTCACCGCGCGGCAGGCTGCTGAAGCCACTACTCATGTTAGGGCTACTCCAATCCAACCTACCATGAATCAAGCCATGATAGATCAGCTAGTCAATGAGCGAGTGAACGCCCGCTTTGGGTGCGGAAAACCACTCGTCTACTAATGCTGGAACTTCGAGACCACCCACCCACAGCCGCACTTGTACCTATCGGGATTTTTAGTAAGACCATGGTAGGCTTTAGTGGAACCGAGAGGAGCTGTCGGTCGACTAGATGGATCGAGAAGCTCGGACTGCGTGTTCCGAATCTGCAATTGTGAAGAGTCTAAGGTTAAGTACGCATCATTCACTTTCACGATCTTTGCTTTGACCTGGTGGAACAATTTTGAAATCGCTAGTATCGATGTTGCCTATGCCATGCCATGGGAGAACTTCAAGGAGATGGTACTTCGAAAGTACTGCACTCGTAATGAGATCAAGAAACTCGAGCATGAGTTTTGGAACCTCAAAGTTCAAGGCACCAATATGGCTGCTTATAACCAGCGTTTTCAAGAACTAGCCTTACTGTGCCCTAAAAGGTTCAATGAGACCCGATTATTAGAGAGGTACATCGGGGGACTGCCCCAATCTATCAAGGGCAATGTCACCACTTCTAAGGCTGCTGATCTTCATAAAACCATTGAAGTAGCCAACAAACTCATGGACCAAGTGATTGAGGATTCCATGGACAAAGTGGTTGACAATAAGAGGAAATGGGACGACCACTCTCGAAGCTACAACAACAATGGATACCGTGGCAACAACCATGGAAACAGCAGCAACAATCAGAACAAAAGGCAAAATGTTGCTAGAGCATATGCGGTGGGATTGAAGAAAGGAAACGTACTTGCAGGAACTTCGCCCTGTGTGTACCGATGCACACTGCATCACAAAGGACGGTCTTGTCCAAGTGCCGTAACTATCGAGAAAATCAGACACTTGACCGTAACTGCAGTCCAAGTCATTGGCGACGGTTCAAACGGCCTACTCAAGACCCAAAGCTGCTATAACTTGCTTTGGTTGTGGTGAGAAAGGGCATTATAAGAATGAATGCCGAAAGACCAGGAACCAAGGCAATGGAGGAAATCAAGGAAACCGAGGAAATCCGGGAAGCCATGGAAATGGCAGGGTTCAGGGAAATGTTGGACAACCAAGTAATCAGGGAAATGGCGAAGGAGCTCGTTGAAGAGTTTATGCTGTAACAAAAGTAAGCTCGGGAAGACCCGAATGTTGTGACGGGTACGTTCCTTATAAATAACCGTTATGCATCCATATTGTTTGATACGGGAGCCGATAGGAGTTTTGTTTCTAAGGTATTTAGTCCACTACTCGATATTGCCCCAACTGCATTAGGAAATGCATACAATGTGGAACTAGCTAACGGTAACATAGAAAGAGTAGATACCATCATAAGAGGTTGCACCCTCAATCTGTTAAACCACCCATTCAATATCGTCGGAATGGATTGGTTAGCAAAATATCATGCTGCCATCATTTGTGACGAGAAGCTCGTTCAAGTACCATATGGAGATGAAGTTCTAACTATAGAAGGAGACCGGAGAGACAGAAGAAACGCTTCAAGACTGCATGTCATTTCTCGTACCAAGGTATTGGTGTGTCGAGGAAGGATGCCACATCTTCCTAGCACAAGTCACCGGAAAGGACGAAATAGAAAAAGAAGAAAAACGTCTGGAAGATGTACCAATAGTGAGAGAATTTCCTGAAGTCTTTCCTGAAGACTTGCCAGGACTTCCGCCAACCCGACAGGTTGAATTTCAGATCGATTTAGTGCCTGGTGCCGCACCAGTGGCAAGAGCACCTTATCGATTAACTCCAACGGAGCTCCAGGAGTTATCAAACCAGTTGTCGGAACTTGCGGAGAAAGGGTTCATTAGACCGAGCTCATCACCATGGGGAGCACCAGTCCTATTCGTCTAGAAGAAAGACGGAACTTTCAGGATGTGCATCGACTATCGCGAGTTGAATAAACTAACCATTAAGAACCGTTACCCACTCCCAAGGATCGATGACTTATTTGATCAACTTCAAGGTTCAAGTGTTTATTCAAAAATCGACTTAAGGTCCGGATACCATCAACTAAGAGTTCGGGAAGAAGACATTCCCAAAGCTGCCTTCAGAACTCGTTATGGACATTACGAGTTCCAAGTCATGCCTTTTGGGTTAACCACCGCACCAGCTGTGTTCATGGACCTCATGAACCGAGTGTGTAAACCCTACTCGGATAAATTTGTGATCGTATTCATTGACGATATCCTAATTTATTCCAAGAGTGAAAGAACACGAGGAGCATCTTAGATTGATCTTGGAATTGTTGAAGAAGGAAGACGTATGCAAAATTCTTGAAGTGTGAGTTTTGGATATCGACTGTGCAATTCCTAGGTCATGTAATCGACAGCCAGGGTATTCATGTAGATCCCGCTAAGATCGAGTCAATAAAGGATTGGGCGACACCACAACTCCTGAAATACGCCAATTCTTAGGACTCGCCGGATACTACAGAAGATTCATTGAAGGTTTCTCAAAGATTGCCAAATCTTTAACCAAGCTAACCCAGAAAAACACCAAGTTTGACTGGGGAGAAAAGAAGAAGAAGCTTTTCAACTCCTTAAAGAAAAGTTGTGTAGTTAATTCGGCCTTAACCGAAGGTAGTGAAGACTTTGTTGTTTATTGCGACGCTTCACATAAGGGGCTAGGAGCGGTGTTAATGCAAAGAGAGAAGGTGATAGCGTCCGCCTCTCGCCAGTTGAAAACTCATGAGAAAAACTACACGACGCACGATTTGGAGTTAGGATCAGTTGTGTTCGCACTCAGAATCTGGAGACATTATTTATATATGCAAAGTGTATCGTATACACCGATCACAAAGCCTACAACATTTAGATCAAAAAGAACTGAATATGAGACAACGCCGATGGTTGGAATTACTTAGCGATTACGACTGCGAGATTCGTTACCATCCGGGTAAAGCGAATGTAGTTACTGATGCTTTGAGTAGAAAAGAGCGACCAAAACCTCTTAGAATCAGATCTTTGGGTATGACAATTAGTTCACCTCTTCCATCCAAGATTCTTGAGGCTCAATCAGAAGCACTCAAGGAAGAAAATCGTCTAAATGAGAACCTTTACGGAATGCCAGAAAGTGAAAATGGATTCGTAAAGAGGTCGAATGGAATATTGTGTTTCCAAGAGCGAAGTTGGATACCACTTTATGGAGGAATTCGCGATATCATTATGCACGAGTCTCACAAGTTTAAATACTCCATCCACCCAGGATCCGACAAAATGTATCTCGATCTGAAGAAATTGTACTGGTGGCCAAACATGAAAGCCGACATTGCAACATATGTCAGCTGATGTTTAACCTGTTCAAAGGTTAAAGCCGAACATCAGAGACCCTCAGGTCTACTAGTACAACCCGAGATTCCCGAATGGAAATGGGAACGTATAACAATGGACTTTATCACTAAGCTACCTAAAACCTCCAAAGGCTACGACACTATTTGGGTAATAGTTGACCGTCTCACCAAGTCAGCACATTTTCTAGAATGAAAGTGATGGAATGGACAAACTTGCACAACTATACCTGAAGGAAATCATCGCACGTCATGGTGTACCAATCTCCATCATCTCGGACAGAGATAGCCGTTTCACCTCAAATTTCTGGAAATCGCTTCAAGATGCTTTAGGATCTAACCTCGACATGAGCACCGCTTACCACCCTCAAACTGATGGACAAAGCGAGAGAACCATTCAAACACTGGAGGATATGCTAAGAGCATGTGTGATAGACTTTGGAAATGGCTGGGATAAGCACTTGCCATTAGCCGAGTTTTCTTACAATAACAGCTATCACATAAGCATCAAAGCCGCACCATATGAAGCACTCTATTGTCGGAAGTGTAGATCACCTTGTGTTGGGCGAAGTTGGAGAAAGTCAACTTACTGGTCCGGAGTTAATTCAAGAAACTACTGAGAAGGTTGTACAAATCAAAAAACGACGCAAGCAGCTCGTGACCGTCAAAAGAGCTCTGGCGGATAAAGGAGGAAACCACTTGAGTTTCAAGTGGGAGATAAAGTTATGCTCAAAGTTGAGCCATGGAAGGGCGTAATCCGTTTTGGAAAACGTGGAAAATTAAATCCTCATTACATTGGACCTTTCAAAATTCTCGCAAGAATCGAACCGGTAGCATACCGACTTGAATTACCACAAGAACTCAGCTCTGTGCACAACGTGTTTCACGTATGCAACTTGAAGAAATGTCTTTCTGACGAAACTCTTGCTATTCCTTTGGAAGAAATCCAAGTTGACGAAAGATTGAATTTTGTCGAGGAACCCATTGAAATTATGGATAGAGAGATCAAACGGCTTAAGCAAAGCCGCATTCCTATCGTCAAAATCCGTTGGAACTCTCAAAGAGGTCCGGAATACACGTGGGAACGTGAAGACCAATTCAAGCGTAAATACCCACACCTTTTCTCTACTTCAACAAATAATTCTAACTGAAAACCGAGGACGGTTTTCTCTTCCAAGGCGGGGAGGATGTGACACACGGTAAATTTTCACTAAAATTTAACTGATAATTAGTAATTTATTATTACTAAGCATAAGTCATTAAGCATGCATAAGCTTTGCCCGATCATTTGAGTAGATAACTCGCATACCGTAGATAATTGCACCACTTTTGCATTCATATCATTTTATGAATATTGCATTTTTGTCTTATGATTTAAATTGTAAGACGAGAGGTTATCTCGTTTTCCCCCAGTGACCGACCTGCAGCGTACCGACACTATGATAAGGACTTGATAAAACAAATGACAAATGTCCGTGATATGGAATATTACAAAGATAAAAATATTTCAGACACGTAACAATAAAATACTACGTTATAAAAAGTTATCAAACAACGATACTTCAATCACAATTTAATATCGCGGGACACAAAGTATATAACACACTTACACTTAGATATGAACTTTTATAAGACTCAAATACAATTAAAATATAAGTGTAACACAAGTACATGTACACAAAATAAATCATAAATATACATTACATATACACACACTTTTACTTACCTTACCTTCTTTTACTTATATTACATTTAAAAGAAAATGTTTTATAAAACTTTGAGATATATTATCTCTTTGTCTTTCTCTTCCACACACGAGAAACCAAAACACAAAAGCGAGCAAAAGATATCAAATCTCCTTCTTCTCCCTCTAGAACTCGCATCTCACCTAGGTCGAATCTCCCCAAAATGGTAAACCAACATACCTCTTTTTATTATTCTTCATCTTTCCTCACCAAAACCATGAAAGTTTTGCTTCTCAAATCTCTCCTTGATGCGCCTGCTACTACCCGTACGAATCCAAGGAGAATCAAGACAAAATCACTCAAGAGAATCATATCTTCACTTGTGTCTACCTTGAGCTAAAGTCCAAAACGGTTGGAAGTTAGCCAAATTCGGCTTCAAACCAAGACACAAGGAGAAAGGTAGCCAAGCTTCTTCCCAAAATACTTCTTTATCTCAAGTAGAGATGCAAGCCCCCCACTAAGTTTCAACATCAACTTTACCAAAAACTAGGGTTTGTGAAAGTTAGGGTTTTCTAAAATTGATTTGGGAGTTTTGCAATTGGAGGTATTTTGGAGCTAATTCAAGTCTTGTTTGGTTCGAAACCCACGAAGCCATTCTCACCCATCATTTTCGAATTGAGGTTATAATCTTTCTTGATGTAATGTTTTTATATTCTTTTTATGAGATTATGTTGGAAAAATTTTATCAATGAAATTGTTATATGTTGGTCATGTCGATTTTTATTTGTTCTTGGATTACAAGTCGAGTTATGAGTTTGGTTGTTTGAAATTTGAGTTTTCATTTGTTATGTTAATCTTGTTCTTGTCGAGTGGTATAAATCAAGAAGTTAGGAAAATTGAGTTTTTACAAAAGTTAACCAAAGAACTAGGATTTTTGGATACTATAAATCTTGATATGTGACCATGAAAGTTAAGTTGTCATTAGCAAATGGGTCGAGTTGGTTTTCTGTCGAGAAGCATGAAACAAGAAAACTGGATTAGTTGAGTTTTATAAGTTTACTAATAACACTTAGTATTAAACCTGGAAAACTAGTAGTAGTTGTGACATCCTCGTCTAGTACTCAAACTTGCGTATAAAACTTAGTATCTTGTACCAACTTGAATTCATAATCGTCGGTTATAAAATGTCATCTTGGTCTAGTGTCGAGTTGTAAATCGACTCGACTGTGAGCTATGGTACTCACACAAGATGATGTGTATGCTATGGGTTGTCCGTCTACGAACCACTCGTTAAAGAAAACCTCCCCTCTGATTCTTGTTAGCAACCATTCGAGACTAGAATATGTGTGAAAAAGAAATGAGTTAAGTGTAGTTGTCACAAAATAAAATCATGACTTATTAGTCTACATATTGATGTCGAGATGAAATCGATGTTGAGTAGTACTCAACTATTATGGTTTTATCGTTTTCCTTTGATCTAACATGTTAAGATATACATGTTGGCCTCGAGTAACGTCCGGATTATTATTGCCTAATCAAGTGGTCAAGATGTGTGTCTAGCACATCAATCACGAAACTTTTGGTTTGAGCATGACTCCGAGTTAACGGCGTATTACTTGAAGTATTTAACCATTTTTCCTTTGGCGTCCAAGATAGATACACCAACATTAAAACCTTGATGTGTAATGTGTTAAAACTAAAAACTGCATATCTACTCCTTGTTTTCTGTACCACCTTTGGGCCGCGGCCCATGAATTACCATAAGGGTGAAATTGGCTAATCAAAGGCTAAAGCTTTTCTTGGTCCAAACCCCACTTCGGGCCTAGGCCCAATCCGGATTCCCTATCACTTTAAACATCGGGCCCACATGTCATTCAGTATTCGATTGATGGTATTAAACGAGTTTACAAAATAAAACGATGTAACATGAAACTAGAAATCAACCATAAAAACCCAACTTATTTGTTACTCATCCGAACCCTCCTACCTCATATACGTATATAAGATAACAAGTAAACAAGTGCAAAGTTATTTTATGCGACAACGAGTGCCTTAGAACATACTACACTTAATAATGTCTACAACAATGTTTAACGACAATAAGTAAACAAATATATGTCAAGAAAAATCTCACGTAAAGGATTATATATTAAGAACAAGCTGTGATCAATAAATAGATACCATTTATCATTTCATCTTGTATTAAATTTAAAAGTCTTCAAACTTAACTCAAGTATTTTCTAAATACAAATTAGAAAATAAACAAACTAATAATTGCTTTTGACAAAACCAATTGTGTCAACTTTGAATAAGTATATACACGTTTGTATACTCACTAGTGGAATGTTGTAATTATTTTTCAAATCAAAACTTGAATCTCAAAATCATATTATAGTGTCTACATGAAAAGTATATATATTTCATATACTTACTAGTAAAATCATTTTTATAACTTTTGCAAACTAAAGTTTTTAATACAATTAAACTATTTTGAGTAAGCAATACTTAAAACAATGAACTAAATCATTGCCCTCCTTATCTAGGTCGCGTGTCGGTGCCGCTTCACAACAATCACTAATCCCACTCTTGGATTGCACATTTGCTAAGGTGAGTTTTCATAGCCCTTCTTTTACTTGATAAACTGTTTTATGCATTTTGGGGTGAGAAATATGCAAAACCTTTTTATGGACCTAAACTATTACATGATTACTATTACGTGGTTTAGCCTAAGTCCTTATGTCCCTAGAGAATGCCCTTTTTCATGAACCATCAATTCCCCATTGGGAAACGCGAATGTTATAAATAGATCTATTGAGGGTGACTCCTCCGTTCGGTTGGCCATGCTTAGGCCAAGGCGAAACGTATATCATGTCGGAACCGAGTGTCGAGGGACAAAACACTCGCTATGGGCCCCTATATTGTATGACATCTTTTAGCATACAGAAATTGTCGTAGTATCGGTTGCATGAACTTAGAGCTAACGTAATAGACATCCATCCATATATCATTATATTCGTTGTAATGATTATATGACTTTGCTTATGGTCCAAACTTACTATTTTAACTTAAACCTATGAACTCACCAGCTTTTAGCTGACCTTTTTAGCATATTTTCCCAGGTGCTTAGTTGTGATCATGGATGCAAGGCAAGAGGCGGATAAATGGTCGTAGTAATTTCTAAAGAAGTGTTTTTACACAAAAACGATGTTTTTACATTGGGACCACTAAAAATCATGGGATGTGCCCATTTATCTAAACAATGTTGTAAGATAATGTTTCAAAATATTTTATAAAATTAAACGGAAAATGTATTTCGTTCTTTATTGCTTGTGTTATGATTCACCAATTTCGTAACGCTCCCAAATGACACGTATGCTTCCGCTAAACGAAATTTGGGGGTGTTACACAATGTTACTGCATCAAAGCCCAAGACTGTGGAAGAAGGAATCACAATTTCCTACCAACTCATGGATCAAGTCCTGAAACATGGACCTGTGCAAGGCGGTAAACAACAAAGGAAATTTGATGACCGTCGAGGCAACACTTCCAACTACCATCACAAGAATAACATAACAACAACAATCAAGGCCGCAACAATCATAACCAACACCGCAACAACAATCCCAACCCATACCACCAAACTGAAACAACCACCACAATCAACAAAATCGTAGGCAAGAAGTTGCGCGGGCTTATCTTGCTACTCCGCCACTGGAAAAGGCTATGCTGGATCACACCCTTTGTGCACTCAATGCAACTGCATCATGTGGGGCGTTTTACTATTAAGTGTGGGAAGTGTAACAAGGTGGTTCATACTCACAAGGATTGACGAAGCCCTTCTACCGGAAGTAACCTTCAACCCATGGGAATAACTTGCTTTGGATGTGGAGGGCATGACAAGTAAATGTCCAAAACTGCGGGGACAACAACAACAACAACCCTGCTAGAGCAAGAGCTTATGTGCTAGGAGATAGAGATGCACAAGAAAACCGAACGTCGTCGCGGTGCGTTTTCACTCAATCATCATTTAGCTAAAGTGTTATTTGATTCTAGAGAGACAAAGTTTTGTGTCTTCTAAGTTTGCACATTTGCTAAAAGTCCACCTGCCTTAGATACCACTTATGAAGTAGAGCTAGCCGACGGAAAAATAGTAGGAACTAACACTATCCTTCGAGGTTGCAACCTATCTTTATCAAATCACCCGTTCGATATAGACCTCATGCCTATGGTAGCTTCGATCTTTGTCATTGGTATGGATTGGCTATCCAAAAATCGTGCAAGAATCATATGTGACGAGAAAGTCGTTCACATTCCTCTCGATGGCGAAACTCTAATCATTCGGGGTGATCTTAGTAAGACCCGATTGAATATCATCTCGTGCGTTAAAACTGCAAAGTACATAGAAAAAGGATGCCACATTTTTCGGCACAAGTATGAGGAGAAGGAAAGCGGATGAGAAACAACTAAAAGACGTTCCTTTGGCTAGGGACTTTCGAAGTATTTCCGAAGACTTGCCGGCCTTCCACCAATTCGCAAGTAGAATTCCAAATCGAGTTAGTGCCGGGAGCGGCACCGTGGCGCACACCTTATAGATTGGCACCCTCTGAACTACAAGAATTGTCTGACCAACTTCAAGAACTGTCTGAAAAAGGATTCATTCGACGAGTTCTTCGCCGGGAGCTCGGTCTTATTTGTCAAAAAGAATGACGGATCTTTCCGTATGTATTGATTACAGAGTTGAACAAACTAACGGTGAAAAATCGCTATCCATTGCCTAGGATTGATGATTTGTTTGACCAACTGCAAGGGTCAAGCGTCTACTCAAAGATTGATCTGAGATCTGGGTATCATCAACTGAGACTTAGAGAAGAAGATATTCCAAAAACTGTTGTTCGAACACGATACGACCACTATGAGTTCCAAGTTATGCCATTTGGTTTGACAAATGCACCGTCGGTATTTATGGACCTAATGAACCGAGTGTGTAAACCTTACTTGGACAAATTTGTAATTGTGTTCATTGATGACATTCTCATCTATTCCCGCAACAAGGAAGAGCATGCGGAACATTTGAAAACCATTCTAGAACTACTCAAGAAGGAGGAACTGTATGCTAAGTTTTCCAAGTGCGACTTCTGGATTCGAAAAGTTCAATTCCTTGGTCACGTGATAGATAGTAATGGTCTTCATGTTGATCCCGCAAAAATCGAAGCTGTTAAGGATTGGTCATCCCCTACTACCCCTACCGAGATACGCCAATTTTTGGGTCTTGCGGGTTATTATCGAAGGATTTTCGAAAATCGCTCTAACGGAGTTAACCCAGAAAAAGAAGAATTTTGACTGGGGTGAAGAACAAGAGTTAGCCTTTCAACTTTTGAAACAAAAGCTTTGTGAAGCTCCTATCTTAGCCTTACCCAATGGAGTGGAAGATTTTGTGGTCTACTGTGATGCATCACACCTAGGGTTAGGTGCGGTATTGATGCAAAGGAACAAGGTGATCGCTTACGCTTCGTGACAACTCAAAACTCACGAAAAGAACTACACTACCCATGACTTGGAATTGGGAGCCATGGTTTTCGCCCTCAAAATATGGAGACACTATCTATATGGAACCAAGTGTATAGTGTTCACATAAAAGTCTCCAACACATTCTAGATCAAAAGGAGTTAAACATGCGACAACGCCGATGGCTAGAATTGCTTAGAGATTACGACTATGAAATCCGTTATCACCCGGGGAAAAGCAAATATCATGGCTGATGCTCTTAGTCACAAGGATCGACCTAAACCTCTTCGAGTAAGATCTTTGGGAATGACAATTAAGTCACCCCTTCCATCAAAAATCCTTGAAGCTCAAGCTGAAGCTCTCAAACCCGAAAACCGTCCTAATGAGAAAATCTTCGGAATGCCTGAAAACGAGAACGGCTTTGCGCAAAGATCGGATGGAACCTTATGTTTTGGCGATAGAAGTTGGGTACCACTTTATGGAGGAATGACGGGCATTATGCATGAGTCTCACAAGTCTAAATATTCTATTCACCCGGGATCCGACAAAATGTACCAAGATCTCAAGAAGCTCTATTGGTGGCCAAACATGAAGGCCGAGATTGCAACGTATGTTGGGAAATGTCTCACCTGCTCTCGAGTAAAAGCCGAATGTCAAAAACCCTCCGGATTATTAACTCAACCTGAACTCCCGGTTTGGAAATGGGAAAGAATCACTATGGATTTCATAACCAAACTACCAAAGACTGCTAGAGGTTACGACACCATTTGGGTTATCATCGACCGCCTTACCAAATCCGCTCATTTCTTACCCATCAAGGAGAATGACGAAATGGAAACCCTTGCTCAACTATACCTAAAGGAAATTGTATCCCGTCATGGAGTGCCAATTTCCATCATTTCTGATCGTGACAGTCGTTTTACTTCACACTTCTGGAAATCTCTCCAAAATGCTTTTGGCACTCATTTGGATATGAGTACCGCATATCATCCTCAAACCGATGGCTAAAGCGAAAGGACTATCCAAACCTTGGAAGACATGCTCTGAGCATGTGTGATAGATTATAGAAAAGGTTGGGATAAACACTTGCCTTTGGCGGAATTCTCCTACAACAATAGTTACCACGCGAGCATCAAGGCAGCTCCATTCGAAGCACTTTACGGTCGAAAGTGTCGATCACCCGTTTATTGGGCCGAAGTTGGAGATGCCCAACTCACTGGACCTGAGCTTGTCCAAGAAACAACCGAGAAGATTGTGCAAATTCGTCAACGACTTCAAGCTGCTAGAGATCGACAAAAGAGTTACGCCGATGTTAGAAGAAAGCCCATGGAATTTCAAGTTGGTGATCGAGTCATGTTGAAAGTATCTCCTTGGAAAGGAAAGGTTCGATTTGGAAAACGAGGAAAGTTACATCCTCGATACATTGGCCCTTTCAAGATTCTGGAGAGAATTGGCCCGGTTGCATACAAGCTTGAACTCCCGAAATAACTTAGTAGAGTGCACCCTACCTTCCATGTCTCAAACCTGAAGAAATGTTTGTCGGATGAATCCCTTGTTGTTTCACTAAAAGAAATTAAGCTCGATGACAAGCTCAAGTTTGTCGAAGAACCAATTGAAATCATGGATAGGGAAGTCAAGCGACTTAAGTAAAGTCGCATTCCTATCGTCAAGGTTAGATGGAACTCCAAGAGAGGACCGGAGTACACGTGGGAGCGTGAAGACACCATGCGTGTTAAGTACCCACATCTGTTTGCTAATCCAACTCCGACAACCACCGTAAACTAGAAATTCCGAGGACGGAATCCTCTTAAGGGGTAGGTATTGTAGCCACCTGTAAAATTTTACTATTTTAATCTTCATATTAATGAACTAGATTGTTTATCAAAAATTCATTTGATCTAAGTTGAGCATTTTAGCATTTAACTATGCCTAGTATTTGCTGATAACACAATCAGCCTCACAAGAAATTTTCTTGTCTTACGAGTCCGCACGCGTACCAGTATAATAAAAGAAAACGTGAAAAATAAAAACGAATTAATAAGACCAAAAATCATACAGTCATACCAGTTTAATTAAAACGTGACCGAAAATATAAGTAACATATTTTCCCGTTTGAAATTATGCGTATACAAATAAAACAGCGGGATACAAAATACATCTAATACCAAAACAATACACTAAATAATTAACTTATAAATACACTAACTAAATTAAAATGTATCTCTACCCTTGTCCCCCTCACAAACCCACGCCCTTATATCTCTTTTTCTGTTTCTGTCTTCCTCAGAAAACACGCCCCCACCTGCTACCCTTTCACCTCCAAAATCGTCTCTCTCTCTCTCCCTACCTCCACCATACGCGCCCCCATCTCCCAAAAATAGCTAACCTCCCAAACAACCTTCCCACCTCAAAGGTCAACCTTAACCATATTCAAATCCACTATTGGCTTTTTCCATGGAAGCAAACCGACAAAGAATCAAAGGTCCCCATTTATCCCCTTGTCACTGTGGGTCACGGCTGAAGAAAACACCAAGGGTGACACGTGAAAGCCTGCGCATCCTGGAGATGTTACTCAAAGGAGGCTTTTTCCCACCTCTAAGACCAAGAAATAATTGATCAAGACTTCCACCTTTACCCCTATTTAAGCCACGGGTCACAGAAGTTTTCTTCACATTCATTCCTTCTATCACCACTTAAACTAGGTTTGTAAGATTAGGTTCGGGTTGTTTGTAATCGGATTGGGTCTCACCGCTGAGGTTTTGCATTCCTTCTGGTATCTCCATCGCAATATTTCTTTTGTAAGAACTCTTGATAATTTGTGATATATAAATTATTTTTATGTGATGAGTCTATTTTGATTAATAATTACTCGAAGTATATGTTTGTTGGAATAAGAAATAAAACTATTGTAGTGTTGTTAATCTTGTGTGACAATCTAATAAGATGCAAGCAAAAACCAAGTTTGGCTCATGAATTTAAGTGCTTATAATTTGGCTTATGATTGTTAAGATATGGATTATGTTTGGTTTTTGAGTTGAGTCGAAACCCACTGTGGTTCGACTACAGTGGTTGCTTTTTGATTGTTTTGAATTTTGCTCCTTCCTCCCAAAGTGCGTTTTTGGCTTGGTTTCTCAATTTCAAACTTGTAAAAAAAATGATCTAGCAATAGACACAATGTGATGGCTTTAATGTAGTTGTTTTGGTGTTGGCTTGGGGTCGACCCACTGATGGAGCTAACAGTGGGTAAATTTTGCTTATGTCTCTTTTGTGGTCTTGGGTCCTTCAAAAGCCATTTACAAACTTAATGTCTAAAATGTGTTTGGCTAGGAGCTGAGTCGAATCGTTGTTGGTCGAACACCAACAATGAGGCGTTCTTTTGCTATTTCTCATCAAAATCAAGTTGCAACTTAAGGAATAAAATATTTTTTGTTGTTATAGAGAGGTTAAAGAATCATGTGTTAAACTCGTCTTTTTGTCTTTTGCTTATTGTTAACTAAAATAAACTAGTTTTAACAAATCATGGTGTAATTTCAATGTGCTAGACTTAAGTTTGTTTTATTGTTTCCGCGGGTGTGTTGGGCCGAGCCCATCTAACGTCCGAACTACGTAATTGGTTCCGGCTTGTTTGACTTATTATTTCACGACTTGATTTCCAGTTTATTCGACCTAGAGCTACGCGACTTATGTTATAAACGGATCTCTAAAATGTATTTACAACTAAAAACTAAATATGCCATTATATATACTTTAAACTAATTGAAAACTAGACCAAGTTAAAAATGTAAGTTTTAACTTTTAAAATGGTTATCGGTTAACACTATCTACTTGGCCATCTAAGTTTAATATAATACATTTTTAAATCTATTTGATTTTGATAAACGGATCACTATCCAAATATAAAAATGGTAACATCTAGTAAAAGCTAAAACGTATACACGGTTCATGCCCGATTTTTGTAAAATCCTACACTTATAATAACCTATACAAGCATACACTCTAAAAATGTGCAATCTATGAGCTTATAACACAATTACTTGAAAATATGTATTTACATACTTCTACTTATATTATTATTATATATGAACATATATATTATCCTCATATTCCAAAGACACCTATTATTTTTTGATACTCACTTGTATTATTTTCCGTACCTTACTCGTGAGATGAACCTTTTTTCGCTATGTGTACTTTATACTTACATGTATATATTTATGCACTTTCAAGAGCCAATACTTACGACCATTTGAAAAACTGTTTTAAACTTAAAAGCTGTTACACAAGCAACAACAACATAAATTTTTAATTTATTTAAACACTATCGAGTTAAAAATAAACATATAAACTAAGACTGACCATACTATTATAGGTCGCGTGACGGTACTTCGTGCATCTACTACTTGACTTTTACACTACTCGGATACTTTTGCTAAGGTGAGTTCATAGCCTCGCTTTTACTTGTTTTTTTCAACCCCCGCCAGGGAGATGCATGCTATAAACTAGAACACAAGTCTTTTCTTAAAATGTGTGCTTGCCTGATCATTATTATTATAGCCTAAGTTGCCTGCCAAAAGTCCCTTTTATCATGAACCATTAATCACTTGCGAGTGAACGCAGATATCGTGGATAGTAATATGGGAATTAATGACCCCGACTCGGTTATCGAAAATAACCGGGGCGCACTATATTTGGTTATCTATGGAATTGGCAATTTAATCTGGGGCAATTTTATTACTTACACCTATAATTAGGTGTATGCAGTTAGTTTGGTGTCATGAGCTTAGTGCATAATAATAATCTCAGTTTTCTATGGTAATTGTCTTCGAAGCAATTATCATCTCTTACTTGTGTTCAACCATTTATTAAACCTATGAATATCACTCAACATTTTTGTTGATCTTTTTAAGCATGTTTATCTCAGGTACCAACTAGGAAAATCATGAAGGCACGGAGCGGACGTCATGGGATGCTAGAAGTAGTGTTTTAAATAAAGTTATCATTTCACAAACATTTGAACTATCTTTTGTGTAACTTCAAAACTTGTGATATTTTTTCTCTTGTGATCCAAAACATTGACTTTTTATGAAATGGTAACAATCTTTTATTTAAAAATGTCTCTTTTAGAGTCGTTTTCTATGACTTATGACTATGATCCTCTAAGTAATACCCCAAATAGTCTTCTGCTGTCATATTATGATTTTGGGGGTGTTACAGAAGCAATAAAAGCATGTTCTTGATCATGATCCATGTCGTCATGTTCAACCGTACCTTCATTAGGATCCATATCTGGAGTCTTAGGAGTGATATTGTTATCATCTTTATCCACCTCATATGTGTCGTTAATGGAGTCAAGTAGTTCATGATGTTGTCTCTCATGAGCAAGAAGATTATATTCATCATATTCATTAAATTGTACATCGGCCAATGCATATATGTTGTAAGAAGGTCCTTTATTAGCATTATCAGTATCTAAAATGGCGGTTATCAACATTGTCAGTATCTAAAACGGCTTCTTGAAGCTTTTCCATGAAGACACAATTCGCATTCAACTCCTCCTTCTCTTCACCATCAATATGTGCTCGAAAATCATATTCTTCTGCATTTAGTGGAATCTCATATTGTTCTTTCTTATCCAACAGTATTCTTTCCTTGAAGTACTCATAATCCCTAACCCTCTTCTTTACCTTACATTCATTAGCATAATGCCCAATCTGCTGACGGTTGTAACATATGACACCAGATTCATCACACCTATTCACGACAGGCCCAATATTCACAACATTCCTAGATTGTCTTGCTTGCACTTCATTCCTCATAGTATTCTCTACCATTGTATTCTCGGAGTTAGAAGCAATGCGAAGCCTGTTGTTCCTGGGTTTAGAGTAGTAGACCTTTGAATGGATTTTGTGAGAAGTGTCATTGCCTTTTTTCATATCTTTCATCAGATCTTCTTCATTCTCTACAAGAGCATTGTCTTCACCATTTGATCTGGTTGAAACTGAATGTGCCTTCACTTTCACTTTACCTTGCTCCTTGATGTTGAGTATGAGTGTGATTTTTGTGTTAATGATGTTTATGGTAATGAAGTAGGGGTTCTACAAGTTACTACTAGTGCAAATGGATCATTAGTGTTTGCCATTCTTTCTGCTCTTACTTCGTTAGATTCCTCCGGATTCTGCTTGTGTATATCAAAGATTTGGTTGAAATCAATGGCATGTAAGTCCTTAGTTTGCTTCACCAGAGTCACACAGCGTCTCCATTCTGGCTGAAGACTTAGCAGAAACTTGATATTTTCATCGACCCTCTTCTTGTTCAGCTTGTTCCTATCCAACTTATTCACAGTCATATTAAACCTTAGGTAGTATGATTCCAATGTATCCTATGGTACATAAGTGAAGTTCTCGTATACCAAATGATGGTAGTCGGCTTATCATGTATTCCCACCTCAATACCTTTCATTCGTCTCTCAATGGCAACCCACATATCATGTGCGGTTGTGCAACTATCCACAGTAGCATAAATGTCATATGCTAATCCTAGCAATACTATGTTCCTAGCTTGCTTGTCTTCCCTGTACAGTTCTAGTTCCTTCTCACTCAGATCAGCAACAGTTTGTATCTTAGTGTGAGCAATAATGGAAGGATCATCAGTGTCATCAAAAGGCACAATTATCTTTTTTAACTCATTAGGTCCTTTGAAAATGGAATTGAGAAGTAACTCTCCATTGAGTTTTTCATCAACATAAGTGATTCATACGACTGGACATTAGGCATAACCACCTCGGTAAAGCATAGGAGGACGGTTCTCGAAACCGGCATTGACGATTTCTTTGGAAAAAGCCATGATAAGTGTGTTTGTGTGAAGTGAAACTTGATGTGGATATTTTGATATGAGGGTAGAGGGAGGCATATTTTAGCTAAGTTGTGTGATTATATCGATTGATGTAGATTACACTATCTTGGGTGTCTATGAATTGGTTATCTCGGTTGTATGTGGATTCATTATTTCGATTGTAATGATGAACTATTTTGGTTGTTATGGTGGATTGGTTATCGGGGTTGTAAGTCTTCAAATGGACAAAGTTTTGTTTCGAAAATCAACAAAGAACTGAACTAATCCTAAGACCAAGATGAGGTTATCTTGGTTGCTAGATGTGGTTATCTCGGTTGTGATTCTTGAAATAGACAGAGTTTCGTTTAGGAAAATCAACAAGAGAACCGAAATAAACCTAGACCCCAGATAATACTAAATCGGTTGTGATGAACCGAAATAGAGAATCGAATAACTAGATATCTCGGTTACACATAAGCAAGTAGTGGAATAAATGGTGACTTGGACTGATTCGCTGTTCGAAACACGTCAAGTTTGACTCACACAAGCTAGCCACTTGTGAATGACTAACCGTAAGAAACTTAAAACGGCTCGGACACTGATCAATAATAAGAAGAAGTAGTATACGGGTAACTCAAACGTGTTAGGTTTGAGCACCGAGATCGTTCCGAACGAGGGTTGAATGGAATTTCCAACTCACGTCTCAATAATCGGGATTTGAATAACAGAAGGGGGTAAAATGATATATTCTAAACTACGGGATAAGGAAAGTAAATGGAACATCTAATCTACGGGAAATCCTAAGAACTATGGCAAACTACGCAAATCTACACTAAAACGCAAAAAACGGAAATTAAACGAAACGCGAATAAAAAGCAAGCACGACTAATCTAAATCCTAAAAATAACCTAAAATTACTTTTATGCTAAAAATGATATTTGAAAACTATTTATGAATTAAAACTAATTTTTAGGAATTTTCTTGATTTTATTTTAATTAAAAACTAATTATTAATTCTAAAAATAAAACTAATTATCTAAAAATTATGAAAGAGAGAGGGAAAAATATGGAATTACTTTCTAAAAATCTAAAATAACACTAAAGACTTTTCAAAACTGTTTTTGTATTTTTCAGATTATTTTTCTGTTTTCTACTAATTTAATACTATTTAAATCTAATTTAAATTATGAAAAATACCAAATAAAAGAGGAAAAATAGGGAAAAATATTTTTTATGCTTTTTATATTATTCTTAAACTGGGAAAATTGAAAAATTATTTTTTGAAACTTTTTCTCAATTATTTGCAATAAAAGCTATTTTAAAATGCCTAAAAACTAATTTTATTTAAGAAAAATACCAAACAGTGTCTAAAAATTATGAAAAATTCAGGGAAATCCTAAAATATTATTCTAAAGCTGAGAAAAATATAAAAACTTGGGCTTATGTGGAAGAAATCAGAGCTGCTATGTAACTGATGTGGAATAAGCACTTTGAAAATAAGCTATTAAGCACAATGATGAACCAAACTACTACAGAAGCTATATAACACTAAGACTACTCTACAGCAGCTAATTGCATCTACTCCTCACACCTAAATAAGCATTTGCCAATGATTGAGCTAATTGACCAACTAAAGCAAATAAGCAATACTCCTAAATGACCCTACTGTTTAAGCAGATGAAACTGCTTATCCAATAAGCTAACATGAAAACTAAAAGTGGAGATCTCAAGCCCACCTAGCAGAGATCATATGCTCAAAATTACAGCTAATAAGGGCTAAAGATGAAGAAGTTATGGATCAAACAAAAGCTGGCTAGATGGGACAGTGTGAGCTGCTGATGCAGAACAGGAAACAGGTATCCACTTTAAGCTACTCTACAAGCTAATCAGAGAAGCTTTAGGGCAAAACAGATATGGGGTCTTGAAGACCACCTGGAAAACTAGAAATGGACCAAGAATGAGACCCTAACTACTTGTATTGAACCTTGTGCATTGTCTGCAAATTCTGCAAAAAACTAGTTTTCTACATGTTTTGACTTTTAATGACAGTGAAGCAGTTCGACCAAAATGAGTTTCAAGATCAAAAGCAGGACTGATATGGATGAATAATGATGTAATAAGACCTTAGCAAGCTAGTTAAACAACTTCTAAACCTATCTAGTGATGATGACATTAACTAGACTCAACAGATATGCATATTAGAGCAGTCATTTGTGATTTTGACTTAAAGCTCAAATGACAGCAAACCAAGGACAGAAATGACATCAAATAACTATTACAAGCCTCAATCAGCAGAGCTACTCTATTGTTTTGACCTCTAAAGTAGTTTAAAACACTAAACCAAACGGTCCTTTAACAATTCTAAAATGGATTAAAACTTAAAACCTTGATGAGTACTAACATAAACTGAAATGATTACTTCAAACAAACATTAAACTCAACTCATTAACACAGATTAACACCAGAGATTTACCCAAAACTTGATTTGACTCTCAACTTTTACCCGAGTTGACTTTTCTTGACTTTTATCAAAACTGAGGATTAAGAACAATTTAAGGCAATAACATACTCACATAAGCTTCAATAAGCTTATGTGAGTTTTAGAGAAACTTTAGTTTGAGCTTGTGAACAGTAATAACAACAATGTAACTGAAAACGAATTTGAGACAATAATGAAAAGTTGGAAATTAAACTTGCATTATAAAAGCTGAGATTACATGTAATTAACTGTTTGAAAACATAAAAAGACATAATTTAAGTGATCAAAATTCCTCTAAGACATAAGGAATTGGATAAAGGATCTATTGTGATGAGAGGTCTTTATATAGCCGAGCTAGGAGAGGCCTTGGGATCCCTTGAGAAGATACTAGAGGTCCATTAGCAGCCACAAAATCA
The DNA here is from genome assembly GCA_910596185.1 of Chrysanthemum makinoi. Classification (NCBI taxonomy): domain Eukaryota; kingdom Viridiplantae; phylum Streptophyta; class Magnoliopsida; order Asterales; family Asteraceae; genus Chrysanthemum; species Chrysanthemum makinoi. Next base: position 246,028,906 of record OU343225.1, on the reverse strand, counting down.
ATCCACTGTCATTACATCCAATCAGAGAGCAACAAATCATCCAATGATGTGTCATGGCCAATAGGAGAGCTTGGTTTGTCCACGTGAGCAATCTATCTGACAAGTCAGAGCTTCTAGAAATCTAGGATAGATGCTTAGTACTATGTGAGGTGTTTGGGTGGTGGAAAAATGGTGATAAAATGGGTGTGTTTGGCTGGGGAAGAAGAAGCAGGGCGCGTTTGGGTTTATTTAATTGTTATTCAAAAGGTTTGACCCGGGGTAAAGATACGGGTTAATATTGCGGGTATAAGGATAGCCGGGTATTGGGTGTATTCGGGTGGAGATAATGGGTCAAGGGTTTAGCCGGGTTGTGTTGTTTGGGCTAGGATAGGGTGAATTTGGGCCAAAGGGTATTAAGGATTGGATCATGGATTGGTATTGGATTAACTTTTGATCCATTAGTAACCAAAGGGACCAATGTTGTCAAATCTGAATTTCCAAGGGCCAAACATGCAACTTCTGAAAGTATCTTCAAGGACCATTTTGTCAATCTTCAAATAAACCAAGGGCTAATTTGCAAATTTCTGAATCTTCAAGGGTGTTTTCTGTCAGTTGCTGAAAGTTCAGGGACTATTTCTGACATTTCTTCAAACTTTGATCAAATCTTCACAAATCAACCTCAGAGATTAGAAATCTTCATAAATGCATAATTCTGACCTTCCGGCTCAGCTTAAGCTCTCTTTAATCTCTCGTGCTCGGATTTACGTCTGATTTGGTTCCTTTTTGCGTGTTTTTACATATCCGTACCTGCACAAGCACAAACTCAAGAAAACCACAAATATTAGCAATAAACGGCTCTTTCTTGGTTATTTTGGGTCTATTTTGATAACAAAAAGGTATGTGTTTTAGCACATACCAAAATACCCCAGACGAAACTATTGCCGTGTCCTCACGCAATGCAATCAACTCACGCTTCTAAAACCAAGGATTTCAATCTCTTTCTACTAAACCATTGATATGTCTAAACCGTCAAGTTATCTCACACAAGCTAGCCACTTGTGAATGACTAACCGTAAGAAACTTCAAACAGTTCAGACAAACCAATTAGAGAAGAAGTAGTCAATGTTCCTCAAAAGAGATTAAGAAAACCCTAATTCTAAAAACGCCCCGTTTACCTTTCATTTCTCATATAGATATTACGATTAAGCACATTCCGGTTATGAATGACGGTTTGTTGAACTTTCATGTCGATCAATAACTCCAACATTTTTCAAACGACACGTTAGGATCACGGAGTAGAAAACACAACACAGCGTGAAGTGACCATACGGATAGAATACATCGTCCCTGATTTTTCACAAGTCCCAAACTAAGCGTAAAACCGAAATCATTGTTACATATGACTCTAGATGCTAACACTACCCATGGAAGTTACTTGTGTAAATACCTTTCGTTCCCATTTTCCTATTTTCCTCTAGATTTTTTTATTTTTGTGAGAAATGAATTTCTTCAAATTCTCGTTTCGATAACTTTTATTCCGATAAAGATACAAAGCTAAGTCGATAATTAGTTATCCGTCTTCTCTCGAGAACCATTGTCGTAAAAATGAGGTCCACATCAAGGAATTTTTATTCACTTATACTTGATTTTTCTTCATTTTTCAACATCAAAATTTTTTTTTTTTTTTTTTTTTACATTGCACTTATACCTTTACTTATATGAGCTGTGAACCACGGAGCTTCACGGGGTAATTCCAAGACTATAGGCTTCATGAAATGAGGATCCCGGCTGGCTAGGCTAAGACCTCACTCAATCCCGGCTAAAGATCCAAGGGTCCGATCTCGACACCGCAGCTCACAACTTTACTTATTACATTTCACATATCACTTACTACTTTATTTATTTATTTTATTACGGATCCTTGATGTGTACCCAATTTTTAAAACAAAGATTCTTTTAAGAAGAAAAAGAACTAACTATCGCCAAAAACTCGACATCTCTAATTATTTGGACAGATATGGGGTGAAACAATTTTGTGGGAACAAAAAGCCATAAGTACCTTCGATGGGCTCTAAAGAGAACCAACTACTCCACGCTTAGCATCTAAACTCATAAGTAACTCTATCATTTCTCGATCTCTGCAAATTTAAAATCCCAAATAATGAGATCCGCAGATGCTTAGCCGATAATTTTTAGATTATCTATGGTTAAGGGAACAAGCTAGGGCTCAACACGCCCGGTCAAGTCAGAATTCTATTCCTACTCTCACCAACGGAAAGTCAACAAGGTGTCAAAACATATATTAACTTAGCAAATGCTTCGACTAATGAAATAAAGTTATGCATATTTAAAGTCACTCAGGGAAACTTGCAAAATCTTGGCCTTGTGAGCTAGAATTCGCATTTTATAGCTTCTTATCTAAGAGACTAGCAAACTTTTCAATCAAAAAGACTTAACAAAAGCTTACAAAAATTTTTAAATTTTTCACATTTTTGCACAATTTTTCATTTTCTAAGGAAAAACGGGGTTACGAGAGAAACACAACAGAAATAAGCAAGTGCGGTCAAATCAAATCGAAGATTACCCTACCCCAGACTAGAACGAAACATTGTCCTCAATGTTTAAAGCAAGGGTATCACGAAAATCTAAAAGCCGTTTATTAAGTATGCTAGAAGATAAACGTTAGTCGATAAGATTAGGATATCGGATTTCCATCAGCATCGATCATGAAACTCGAGTAGAGAAAATGACAAACTTCGAGCACGAGAGTCTTCATATCGGGAAAATCCTACAAAACATCACAAACAACCAAACACGAGAAATCGAAGAGGCAGACCCCTTCGCGTCACTTATTAGAAAATAGAAAGAAGATAGATGGATAAGCATGGGGTGCCTCCCACGAAGCGTTACTGTTTTTGTTAAACGAGTCGCTAGCCTGACTCGTCCCCGAATTCATTTGTCCTTGGGGAAGAAGGTGGTAGAGATACCAGGGTCAAAAACGGTGTCCTCATTCCCGAAGGAAAGAGACTGGGTGGGTTGGGTGGAGAAGAAAATGGGTGGATAAGGCATATCATGTAAGAAGGATCCATCATTCGGTGGTTTTGCAGGTGGACGAAAGGATGACGGATCAACATGAGAAAACTCCAAGAAAGACGGGAGCTCATGGTAAAAGATAAGAGGTTTAGGCTCACAAATGAAGGCATCCAAGAAAGGATCCTTATATCCAGAAATGATTTTAACAAAAGGCTCATCAATGTATATCCCGGGTTTAAAGATTTTGTCTTCACATGTTGGCTCAACGGGATAAAGGATGGTCGACTCAATAGAGAAAGGTGAGTCAAGAAGTCCATCAAGAAACATCATATCCCCCTCGGGATCATTCATAACAACATCCTCAATACCCGGTGGTATCAAGTCATCAAGAGCAAGAAATGAGTCGGCTTCCTCAATGATTGGGTCATTTGTCGAATTATTGGAAATATCGTTCAAAACCTTGCTAATATCAACCTCGAAGTAGAATCGTTCAAGAATCGGAGGATAAACATCTGCCATAGTGGGATTGCCACTAATCTCTTCATCAAATCGGAAAGTCTCAAGCTCGGGAGAGAAATCACTATCTTTAACGGAGATAGGAGGCGAACTCGAATTATCGTTCAAAGCTTCAATCTTAGAAATGAGAAGATAAACATTCGACAATGTTTCTCGTAATGCTTCATCCTCGATCTCAATATTATCGGGCTCAATCTCTTCTTCCTCTGGCTCAAAATCATTTACTTCTTCTATGTGAACGGGCTCAGAAGGTAAATCGTCGACGAAATCGATGTCTCCATAAGAATCATCATCGGAATCGGAGAACATCTCATCATGATCATTCGAAATATCAAGAGAAAGCTCATCACAAATATCATCAACAACCCCAGACTCTCTTGGGATTGGGATAAGGCTCTCTACACAAGAAGATTCCGTTTCCGGAATAGTATTAAGAGGCTCGTCCCCCATTATGAGAGAGTCAACGGGTTCAACAATGTTTGAAGAAATAGAATCATCGACCTCTTCCAAAATGACGTCACTTCTCTCAACCGGCGTGAGTGAAGGGGAAGGGTCGGAAATTAAAGGCTCAGAAACGGGAGTGGGTTCAGCCGACAAACTTTCATAATATTCTTTCATTTGGATGGAATCCTCATCATCATCATCGATATAAGTCTCGAGCCATCGGGCACGTCTTTTAAGTGCTTGCTCCTCAATTCGTATTTCTTCAAGACACTTTTCAATCCGAGCTGCTCGTTTTTCTTCTTCGAGTGATTCTAACATAGATCTTTCGTTTCGAGATGCTCGATCTTCGGCATGTTCATTAACAAATTCTTCGAGACATCTTTGAATTTCTGGAGAAATTATCAGAGGTTGTGGTTGAATTGCTTGGTATTGTGGAGGTGGGTCATAAGAATAGTCATAATCGTTACAAGGAACTTGCTCGTAAACAATCGGATTCTGCATCTGACAATCGGAATTAACGTGCGGACCTCCACAATACTCACAACAGTACGATTGTTGTGACGAATAAGGGTAAGGTTCATAACCAAAGGTTGAGTTGTTAATTTGAACTTGACATTGAAAACCTTGGTGCGGACCACCACAATACTCACAAGAGTATGATTCTGGCTCATGGTACAAAGGTTGGTTAGGAAAATCGGTTGTCTCATAGTTAGGATTGTGGTGAAACTCGGTTCCAGATTTTCCATTGCTACAACCGGGACAATTCCAACCATATTCGGGTCCTCTGCACCATATGCACAAGAGCTGATAAATCGAAGAATTATCCGGATAAGAGTTAGCTATTTCCACCGTTTCCGTGAGAGGCTCTGATTCTTGAACGGGATTCACCTCTGGTTCAGAAACATATTCCATCTCCCTCACCGGAGAGGAGTAGGAATCGAGGGTTCATCAAGATTATATTTCAAAATTTTTGATAAGGCTGCAAATTTTTCAACGTTGTTAAGAAAAATACGACGTTCAAAGAAATCGTCTCCGTGAGAATTAAACATATAGAGGGTTGAAGAAAAGAATTATCGGGTTAAGAGGATACAAGAAGAATATTTTTGGGTTTTTAAAACAAATTTTGAAAAGGAAAATCTTTTTGGGTTTTTATATTTAAGAAAATGTGGAAAACACAATATTTTTGTAACCTTCACATCAACCGGTGCTCGGTAGCTCTCAAAAGTAACGCAAGCAATGGAAAGCGGAACGAAGAGTGGATCGTTCTTCAGTCTGCAATTTAATGTCAAGACTTTCCTTATACCCCGTTTATAGGTTGTACCTTCAAGGTGAGCCGACGTAACAATTAACGTTCGGGTTTGTTTTGTTGGTTTTTTTAATTTTTATGGTTTTGTAAACACTCTAGGAAGAATGTTTTGGTGTTTTTAGATTTTTTTGGGTTTTTGAAAAGATATATATATATACAAAAACGACGGGAACTTCACTCGGGGAAGGATCTTCAAATGCACGCGATTCAAGACGGAATACGAAAACTCGCTACAAGCCCTCCCCGGCAGCGGCGCCAAGAATTGATTCGCTGTTCGAAACACGTCAAGTTTGACTCACACAAGCTAGCCACTTGTGAATGACTAACCGTAAGAAACTTAAAACGGCTCGGACACTGATCAATAATAAGAAGAAGTAGTATACGGGTAACTCAAACGTGTTAGGTTTGAGCACCGAGATCGTTCCGAACGAGGGTTGAATGGAATTTCCAACTTACGTCTCAATAATCGGATTTGAATAATGAAGGGGTAAAATGATATATTCTAAACTACGGGATAAGGAAAGTAAATGGAACATCTAATCTACGGGAAATCCTAAGAACTATGGCAAACTACGCAAATCTACACTAAAACGCAAAAAACGGAAATTAAACGAAACGCGAATAAAAAGCAAGCACGACTAATCTAAATCCTAAAAATAACCTAAAATTACTTTTATGCTAAAAATGATATTTGAAAACTATTTATGAATTAAAACTAATTTTTAGGAATTTTCTTGATTTTATTTTAATTAAAAACTAATTATTAATTCTAAAAATAAAACTAATTATCTAAAAATTATGAAAGAGAGAGGGAAAAATATGGAATTACTTTCTAAAAATCTAAAATAACACTAAAGACTTTTCAAAATTGTTTTTGTAATTTTCAGATTATTTTTCTGTTTTCTACTAATTTAATACTATTTAAATCTAATTTAAATTATGAAAAATACCAAATAAAAGAGGAAAAATAGGGAAAAATATTTTTTTATGCTTTTTCTATTATTCTTAAACTGGGAAAATTGAAAAATTATTTTTTGAAACTTTTTCTCAATTATTTGCAATAAAAGCTATTTTAAAATGCCTAAAAACTAATTTTATTTAAGAAAAATACCAAACAGTGTCTAAAAATTATGAAAAATTCAGGGAAATCCTAAAATATTATTCTAAAGCTGAGAAAAATATAAAAACTTGGGCTTATGTGGAAGAAATCAGAGCTGCTATGTAACTGATGTGGAATAAGCACTTTGAAAATAAGCTATTAAGCACAATGATGAACCAAACTACTACAGAAGCTATAGAACACTAAGACTACTCTACAGCAGCTAATTGCATCTACTCCTCACACCTAAATAAGCATTTGCCAATGATTGAGCTAATTGACCAACTAAAGCAAATAAGCAATACTCCTAAATGACCCTACTGTTTAAGCAGATGAAACTGCTTATCCAATACCATAGGGACTAATTTTGCAAAAGCTGAAACTCTAAGGGCCAATCATGTAATTCTGAAATCATCTTCCAAGGACCACTCTTGACAATTCTCAAATAGACCAAGGGCTGAATTTGCAACATTTGAATCTTCAGGGGCCATTTCTGACAAATACTGAAACTTGAGGGGCCAGTTCTGACATTTCTTCAAACTTTGATCAAATCTTCACAAATCAACCTCAGAGATTAGAAATCTTCATAAATGCATAATTCTGACCTTCCGGCTCAGCTTAAGCTCTCTTTAATCTCTCGTGCTCGGATTTACGTCTGATTTGGTTCCTTTTTGCGTGTTTTTACATATCCGTACCTGCACAAGCACAAACTCAAGAAAACCACAAATATTAGCAATAAACGGCTCTTTCTTGGTTATTTTGGGTCTATTTTGATAACAAAAAGGTATGTGTTTTAGCACATACCATGGACCAAGATATTTTGAAATCGAAATATAATTAACCAAGTTAAACGGACGGAGATACTTTAACCGAGATAACGGATTATCTCTTTAAAAAGTACAAAAGTAATGCTCCCTTTTTATCAGATAGTACACGACCGAAATAGTACACTACCGAAATAAAGGAACAGAGATATTTCAAAAACGTGAAAAAGCTAACTAAAACCTATAAAATCTTTATTTTTGAAGTTTAAAAATACATTTTGAACTGATAGAAACTAACCAAAAACCTTAAGAAAGCTTTAAAACAACAAAGTTTTAAATTTCATCCGTTAAAACAAAGTTTTTGATTTTAGGAGCTATCTCAATTGTAATGAGAAGCTACGAAATTGTTTTAAAATCATGTTTGTTAGTAGTTTTGTGAAGATTCTAATCCATCTATCATATCTATCATATGTAGGTTGTGATACCAATTGTAGGTCAACAAATATCAAGATCCAAACACACAATAAGCTAGATAGAAGTTTTAGAGAGAGTAGAAAGCAGAGAAAACGGAAAACTTTTATTCCTTTCTCTGTGAATCGAGATACACAAAATAAGAATTTCACCCCCTCATATTGTCATGAGAGATGAATATTTATACTAGTCTATTACATTATTGACTTTATTAACCAACTACTATTAGAAACTAAACGACCCTTAATACACTACTACAAAAACTGTCTTTTCCCACCGAATTTTCCCACAGGAAAAAAGTCGTGGGAAATTTCCCACGGATAAGTGACAACTTACACACCAATTGCTTGACCAATTTTCCGTGGGAAATTGGTTGCAATTTTCCCACGGATTAGCTACGACTTATACACCAATTTGTTGACCAAGTTTTTTGTGAGAAATGTGTAGCAAATTTCCCACCGATTAGCTACTGTTTTACCGCTTAATATTGTTTACAAAATTTTCCAACGGATTACCCACCGATTTTATAAATCCGTGTGAAATTCGTGGGTAGTTTACCCACCGATTTCCCACAAATATATTGTTTTTGTGTTTCTTTTACGATATAATTTCCTACATTACTATGTATGTCTTCATATATGTTTGAACTTCATACTATATGTGCTTTTTCATTGATGTAACTATTTGTCTAGGTATTACAAATGTGTGTGTGTATATCTAATGCATATTTATGTAAACACGTGCCACAAGAACCATTACATATACATGAACATTTGTATATATGTTGTGTAAGTGAATTCGCACTTCATATGTGTTTGCTTATTTATATAACTATTTATGTGAGTATCATAAGTGTGTGTAGGTTTATGTATAACATTTTAGTGGAACAAACCATTGTATATGTATGGATACCTACACGTATATGTTTCATATGTCCATTTATGACCTTCATTGTATCTATAAGTGTTTTGTATGTACGTCTACGGATGTGCATATTCGTGAACGTGTAACTATATCAAAAAATTAAAAGAAAACGATTATGTTTGTGTTAAGTTCGTCGGTAATTTCCCACAGATTACCTACGGATTTGATAATTTTGTGGGAAATATGTGTGTAAATACCCACAAATTTCCCACAAAAAATGTCGTCTTTATGTTTATGTATACTTACACATTCGCGCTTTACTTAGTATGTCTTCATATGTGTTTGTAGTTTCATATTATATGTATTTATTTATTAATGTAACTATTTATGTGAGTATCACATGTGTATGTGTAGGTTTAGGAATAACTTAGCTTGTTTCATCTGAACCAAACGCAACCACATCCATAACTAAAACAAATTCCATTACATTTATGTTTGTTTGTTCACTTTAGCTCGTTTATTATCATTTTGTGCCATGATTTGTTAAGACATATAATCTCACTTTTCTGAACAAATGAACACGTACAAAGAGATCGCTTAGTCATAGCCGTATTTATAAGCCTAAGCTTATAATTTTTTGAAACAATACAATAAACTTATTTATTTTAAATATGCTAATAAGTGTCTAATACAAGTAAACACAACCACCCATTAAGAGGGCACGATGCAACCCGTTGTTGGGTGTTTTTGACACCTACGGTGACGTCGTAACTGCACTACATCACACACCATACCAACATCATTGGGTCCCTCGTGGGTTGATCAACGAGACCCGTTCTACTTTCCCCTATTTTATTTTATGAGTGAGTGGTGTATTTTTGTTGGTGTGTTATAAGACCTACTTGCATCTATAACAGTTATAGCTGGAGAAAATAATTAGTTATAATGATGTCATTGAATAATGCTCAGATGCCACACCAATAATGGTTATTCGCACCCGCCGCACCTTACACTAACTATTTTAGGATTCATTGTTTTTATTAAAACAAAAAAGACTAACTATTTCATTTGCTAAATGTATTTGTAAGTTTTTTTTCAAATCCCGCACTAACTTTTGCCCAAAATTGAAATTTCCCTTTCAACTTTTTATTAGCCCGCTAAGTTTTTCCCTAAAACCAAACTATCCCTCCACTCATCTTTATCTCTTATCTCAGATCTAACATCCTCTTCTTCATAATACTTTCTCCCCAAACTAATTTTCTTCACATCTTTATCTCTGCGGTCAACAAATCATCACAAGTCACATCCAACAGTCTTCGGTCGGACCATGGAAACCAATTTAAAGTTCATGTATCCATAGTATCAAAGGTATTTGTTGCTATTGAAGTTCTTTACATGTTAATAACATGTAATAAATGTTCATTCATGTTTAATTTACAGTATCAAAGGTATTTGTAATTGAGATTGTGATAGATTGGTTTGTTAAATTTTAAATGTGCATAGTTTGCCGAGTTTTAGAATAAGAGCTGAAATAACATGATTTGATTGTTTATATGAAATTGTATGAGAGTAAGTGCTTTTATGGCTGAAATAATTTTTAGTTTTCTGAATTTGGGAATTATGAAATTTTATGTCCGGAAGTGGTTCACACATCTGTTCAAAGTGCACCTATTAAGTATAAAAGTAATAGCAATATATCAACCGAATTTTTGTGTTTGTTTGGACAAGCTTGACGCAATAATCTTTTGATATTTTAGAATTAAAGGACAAAGATTGATACCGGATCAAGTTTCTTTTATTTAGGCTATTGATTTGATGCACTTATAGCGTTTTTGGATATGTTCATACAGTATTGGGTATTGTTGTTGTTGTATAGCCTTTTTGGATATGCGATTATTTAGACCGGTAACTAATGTATTTGTTTCATTTATTTTGTAGTAAAGATGAAGAGCACTTTGGGGAACAGAGGTACTTGTTAAAAAAATGTTCAGGTAGCACACTAGTGCAAATGTGTTTATATTAGTCTTTATTATATATTATAGAGTAAAGTCCAAAAAACATCCCTGTGGTTTGCCCCGTGGCGCTGTTTACATCCCTAAACTTTTTTTTGGCACAAAATCATCCCTCCGTTAGTAAAGTTGGCACAAATACATCCCTCCGTTAGTAAAATCAGTTAATGAGGACTAACGGTGCAAATATATCTCCGTTATATTTACGTAAATCGTCCTTGTGGCAAGGAAAAAATTGCAACCAAAGTCCTTAAATTTATTTACCACATGAGGGATGTAAACAGCGCCACGGGGCAAACCACAGGGATGTTTTTTGGACTTTACTCTGAAATATATCACCAACTTTGGCTCCCCTGGATTCGAACCCGGGACATTTGATTGGGAAGCAATGCTTTGCCCAACTGGGCTAGGCATAGCTTCAAGTATATTCCACTAAATTTAATACATAACTCTTTCTAAAAGTTAAAAGGCCATTTATTAAAAGGTTCAATTTAGTTTTTGGCTATCAATTTACGGAGTTTTATGGACTGTAAAAAAATAAATAAATATACCGTCGGACTTGTTTTTTCGTGCTCTTTCCAATGGTATTCTCGGGGAATTTTTTTGACTTAGTTTGAACCTCGAAAAATGCGAAAATCATAGTTTTTTCTTTGTTTTCGCATTTTTGAGGTTCGTTTGAAATCAAAAATTCCCGAGCATACCATTGGAAAGAGAACGAAAATAGAATCGACGGTATCTTCGGGAATTTTTCGACTTGGTTTGGACCTCGAAAATGCGAAAACAAAGAAAAAACGATGATTTTCGCATTTTTCGAGGTTCGTTTGAAATCGAAAAATTCCCGAAACATACCATTGGAAAGAGCACGAAAAAACGAGTCCGACGGTATATTTATTTATTTTTGTACAGTCCATAAAACTCCGTAAATCATAGGCCAAAAACTAAATCAACCTTTAATAATAATGAAGCGCTTTTAACTTTAGAAGTAGGTTATGATTAAATTTAGGGAAATATACTTGAAGCTATGCTCAGCCCGGTTGGGCCAAGCATTGCTTCCCACACAAACAACCCGGTTGAATCCCACTCGAGCCAAAAATGGTATATTTTACCAATGCCACGTGGCACCACCTCATTGGTCCACGTGGCAACCCGACCCGACTCGTTTACCGACCTGACCCATTTACCGACCCGACCCGTTGCCACGTGGCACCACTCATGTGGTGACACGTGGCGTTGACCACAGGGACGAATTTGTAAATAAATTTAAGGACTTTGGTTGCAATTTGTTCCTTGTCACAAGGACGATTTACGTAAATATAACGGAGATATATTTGCACCGTTAGTCCTCATTAACTGATTTTACTAACGGAGGGATGTATTTGTGCCAACTTTACTAACGGAGGGATGATTTTGTGCCAAAAAAAAGTTTAGGGATGTAAACAGCGCCACGGGGCAAACCACAGGGATGTTTTTTGGACTTTACTCTATATTATAAGTGCTAGTTAAAATTAGCCGTTTTGGGTTGAAACTGATCGTATATGTTAGACTATAATAAAAATGGGTTGTTTGTTTGAGTTGAAATGGGTTGATTATGCTTGATTTTTGTTGAGTTGAAATTCGCTATATTTGAATATAGTTTAGTGCAAGTTAGACTTGCAAGTTATGCTTGATTTTTGTCTAGCTCAACTTTTGTGATCACCATATATATCTACAGCGGTACACCCATAATGTTTACTACTTATGTATGTATTCATGTTGTAGTTTTCTATGCCTTTGATTATTCATTTTATATGTTGTTGTAAGCAACTCTTAACTCTACTTGGTGCATATTGCTATCATGTCTATGTATGTATGATGTTGTACATGTAGGCAAGGATTTAGATGCACATTCTTCTTGTTTGATTTGTTACAGCGAATGTATAACATTGCTTATACCAGGCATATGTGGCTAAGTTTGTTTTTGTACCTGTTGTAGTTATCATAATACTTGTGACCTTTTATATTTTTTGATTTGTTACATTGAATGTATAACGTTTTGAGGTATTTAAAAATTAGGTGCTTTGGTTGGATGAAAAATTGGAGCAACACAAAGAAGAGCAAGTTCGTCATGAACTCTTTGTAAGGACTGAATTTGAGGACCAACAAGACAAGGATCGTTGTAAATGGAAAGAGATGCTTAAGAAGTTCCAAAACACAACAATGCTTTGAAGGCCAGCACACCCCCTCCCATAGTTAACATAGGATCTTTTGGTATTTGTAATCGGATATCGAGTATTATCCTTTGACATTTTCTTATGTTGAACTTGTAACTTCAGGTATAAATATGTGGATTTTAAGAATTCGTTAAATAAATTAATTTAGCTTCTTTAATTGCTCTTTGTGCTTGTTGACAGTGAAGTATCACTAATATGTTAATTCTTTAGTAAAAGGCGTCAATAAAATTACCGACGAAAATTTTATGTCAATAACGACTCTTACTGGCAGATTATTAGCTCTATTTTCTAGTAGTGTTAGCACGTGTTCCCCATGGATTAATCACAAAATTACCACAATATTGTTTGGGGAAAATTTATTTTTTTGTGGGAAATCTGTGATAAAATTGTAGTGTGAAAATTGTTGGAAATTTGTGGCAAAAAAACCACGGATATATGTGAAAAATGACTACTAAAAACTGTGGGAAATCTCGTGAGAAATCTGTGGGAAACTAAACCCACGGATTACCCACAATAATATCAGTGGGAAATAGTCAACGCCTCGTGGGAAAATCAGTGGGAAAATATTTACCCACGGGGTTTTTTCACACGGAATAATTCCGTGTGAAATCCGTGGAAAATGGCCATTTTCCACGGAATTTCCCACGGATTTTACCGTGGGAATAACCTGTTTGTGTAGTAGTGATATACGTGAAGTATGGTCCTTAGTTTTAATGCAAACATCAAATGTAGTTGATCCCTTCACAAAGCAAATGACTATTGGCAAGCATTATTAGCATGCTCATGATATTAGACTTCGTTTAGGTGATTCGTTTTTTGATATGTAATGCTAGTGTTGGAATAATGGAACAATATAGTCATTTTTTATGAACTAATTGAACTATGCAGTATGACTATGTTCTATATTAGCATGTTTAAATCCATGAGTACTAATAAACTACCAGTATTATATATTTTTCATAGTAGCTTGACTTATGAAAATAAGCTCGAATTAAGACTAATATGAAGATTGGTATATTTAGTGTTGGTAAATATGTATTCACTACTTGTGAATATTTGCTGAATCTAAATTCATATGTATTCATTCTAGATGAATATTGCAGCGACTCAAATCACAAGATGTCACTATATGGATTGACATCAATAGTGAATTTTGAAAATGGTTTATCTTCAATTTCTTAAACCTGATATATATGTTTGCACTGAATTGAAAAACATATTATTTTTTTGATCTCTTCAAACGCTGCTTGAGAAAGTGGTTATAACGGGGTATGATAGGGTATAATATGGATTGCACTAAAAGGCATAGTCGAAATGAGATTTGTTCATCTAAAAGTTAGAGCATGATACTGTTGGGCCATAGATAAATAGAATACATATATGTGCGGCATCGCCCAAACACTAATGATTGTAGATTAATGATTGATTGGAGATCTTATATTCTAAATCGAGAAAACGTGGTATCGGTAACACAAAATATTAAATGACAATTAACCATTTACATCATTATGCATGCAATGATCATTTTGAGAACCATAACATCTATGAGATGGTCGAGGATAATAACATGTAGTTGAAGGTTCTAATTTCCGGTATAGTTGTCTTGATGTTGCTATCATGCACAAATGGGAGTTGTAGGAACTTATTTAATTTGTGGGTTTTCTTTATTTCTCCCTTGCTTGGCCGAATACATACACACACAAACTCATAGAAGTGAGGGCGCTGCTACTTATTGTAAGCTTTATTGGCTATAAATTAAGGGGTCTTTGATGGTAATAAATGTGTGTATATAATCGTAAAGTTGTGTATTCTTTTCTTATTTCTCCCGTGTTCTTTAACGGGCTGACCGAGGTTGCTACTTGTGCTTGGCAAATAACTTGCGATCTAGCGTTCTGCGTGTCATTACTACGGGTTTGTCGTCGTAAGTGTACAACATATTCTTTGAATTTAATGAGATAGACATGTAAAAGATAAATGCTATATACACATAATGTTCACAAAAGAAAATTCACACACATATGTGTCAAGTGTAGTGCATTCAATTCAAATTGTACTAAGTTTTCTCTTTTTTTCTTAACTATCTATATTTATTTAACACGTGTGTGCGAAACTTTTTTTTTTTAATATTAGGTGGATGTAACATCACTCTTATAAAAATACGTACTATTTAGATAAAGAATGTGTAGAGATGATGTATGCTCCCTTTTTTATCTGTTTTATGTAGATCCGTTTGTTCATTTTGTAAGCCAGTTGTAACATATGTGTTGTATCTAAGGCTAAAGGGCAAGGTAGGTGAATTTTCACTTTACATCTCAGCGTAACATCAGCTTTCTCTTTCATCTCACTTCGCTTCACTCCCTATCACTTTTTTTTGTGAACATGGTCACCTTTACCTCACATTTCATTAAAATACCCACTTTATAAAAATATATCACACTAAATACCTCACATACACTCACAAACCAAATAAAAACTATAAAACAAAATATTTAGGCCCAAATCACACAAGTCAAAGTAAGGTGAATCAGTCATCTTATATTCTCTCGAAATTGTTGAGTCGCGCGCGAGTGATTCAAATGGACAAGGGAGTGGCGCGTGAGTTTTGCTCACCTTGGGCATTCAACACCCTTGCCGATCAGCCTACCGAGCTAAATGAGCCCCATAATATTTTCTAGTACGGATTCATTAAATAGAGACTGAGATACCTTCTTCTTCTTTTTTTTCTTTTTTTTTTAAATATTTTGAACGGTATGTTTTTAAAATCACAAGGTATAAATGAAATATACTAAATTATGATATGAATGTTGACATATGGATACATGCATCAATCTGAGATTACGCATCTAAAAGATACTAAAAAATCTTTGACTTAATATTTATTTATTTTCTTTGTGCAGAAAAATCTTCGACTTATCAAACAGATAAAAGGAACCCAAACTGGTGAACTGACTATCCATATTGAAGGGCCGATAAAATAGAAAATCACTAATCAAGCTTTGAAGATATAAACTGCTGCGAAAATATATAGATTGATTCACAGAACTAAAGTTTGGAACTTTCGTTTTAGCATGATAAATTCATTTTGTTAAGCAAATACTAACTCTGTCTAAAAATAAGCGTATTATATAACACAAAGTCACAAACAAAATATTTAAAGTTAAAATTAAAAAAAAAAAAAGTCAAACTGAAATAGGCTTATTTACTTAGACATATTAACTTAACATATTAGCTATTAACTGAGAGATAGGTTTTGATTAACTTCCCCATTAAAATGAATTAAGGTATTAGACCAGCTCATAATTTTGAAACGAATAAAGTATATATAACCATAAGAACGAATGTTATCTTAGAATAAGAACGGGGCCTCCTTGATATTTTGTGGCCCATCTCTTAGAATGTGTAAATCACATGCCACAAAAGTCGACTCAAAAACTCACCAACCCAATCAATCCGTCACCAAATGCTAACTTCACAAGTTTCCTTAATTCAGTCCTCTCTTTCTCTTTCTTCCCACCTGCACTACCTCTCTGCTTTTACAGTTTTACCTTTTTCTACACTTCTACTCTTCAATACTTTCGCATAAACTTTAGCTATTTCAGGCTTTGAAGACATACCCAAAAAAACCAAACTTTAGGTATTGCAATAACATTATATTCATGCACCGTGTATTTTGCAAACATAAAAATTCTAATAACTGATATTTTATCCTTTCCAAAAATAAAATAAAAAAATAACTGATATTTTATATTTTGAGTTGCAAGCAATAATTTCATATTTTCAATTCTCTTTTTGTGCAACGACAAATGTAGAAGTTACGGTAAATAATAAAATTTTCATGGTAATAGTTTTAGGCGATAACATCCCTGCTGCAACAGCAGGGAGTATATATGCTGCATAGTGCAAAAATTGGTCCCTGATTAACACAAATGGTCCCTGATAACATGGTTGATGTGCACAAATGGTCCCTGAGTTAGCCCCAGCAGCAGAGATGTTCCTTGCTGTTTTGCAGCAGGGATCATTTTCCCATAGTTTTAAGTTGTCTACAGTATAATATCTTTTATATAATAAAGAAATTATATCATTTCGGAGTAATTTTGTTAATTCATTTTGAAAAAACAATTGGGCCAATAGGAGAGTTCGATTTACACGTAAGCAAAATCGTGTGATATGATTGGTTAATAAAAGTCAAAATTAAATTGATTTTGGTCAAACTTTAATAAATTTGGTGGAGAAATTTGGTTGATAAAAAAACACATAAAAATATAGGTGTCAAATTTGTGAAAACAAAAACTTAAAAAAATATAAGGTAATTAATAAAACTTTAGTGGTTGAATTTTTAAAAATTATATATAGTTAAGTGTAATATTATAAGCCGTCATATTTTTTAATAACTTTATATTATAAACAAATACCCCCTTATACTTTATAACTTACAAAATACAATGCATATGTTATTTTAAAATAAACAACATATAAATTTGCATAAGATTATAAGTAGCAATTTTTTCACTATATATGCTCAATAAGGACTCGTTTATTTCATTTTTAAAAGTTTAATCTATGTGGACACAAGTTTACATTTTAAATACGGCTAAATTACTGAAAACGGGAATATAATTATCAAATTGTAAGCACGCGTTATTTTAATATAAAAATAAATAACGTGATTGTACTTATAACAATGACTCATGTAATTATTATTTATTTATGTAAAGATATCTAGAAAAACATTTTAAAAAAACTTTAAGGGGTATACTTTAACTTTATCAACGCTCATTATGTGCTATTAAACTTGCATCATGTGTACAATATAATATCAATAGTAAAATTTAAATAACAACATCAACATCTTTGTCAGGTAAATAAAATTAAATCTTGAGTTACATAACAAAAATTTTTATCAATATTTTACCAAATTCTAATGGATATTAATTTATAGTGAAAACTTCGTGCATAAGTATTGGTTGTACTTATATCACAATTTTCATGGGCAAATTCTTATATGTGTATATACTGAACTAAAATGTTAAAATAATTTTGATTTATGTGTAAACTTCGTGCGTGCACGAAACTTACAACTATATAATTATATACAATTACCTTTAAAAACACAATATTCAGTATTAATAAAGAATAATTTTTTTTTTGTCAAAACCTCGTGCGTGCACGAGTAATATAACTAGTATAGGCTTAATAGAATTTCTTGGGTCGCCATACTCTCTCATTCGAGGTGAAAGAAAAAAAAAATAATAATAAAAATAAAAAATAAAAAAAGGATGTACGTAGTAAGCCTGTAGATAACTAAATTTGATTTGCAAAAAATGTATGATTGGAGCTAAAAGATTAGATGTTCAAATAACACACACAAATATATACGTGGCGTGGAAAAGTCCCAAACCAATCAGTCAACATATGGAGCTGCATCCTAGCTTTTATTTATTTATTTATTTATTTATTTATTTATTTTTTAAAGTTTAACTGTTATTCACAACGGGCCCAATCAACGCTAATAAGCGAAGGGGCAACAAAATGCAACACAATTACATCAAATCAAACTTACACCATTTATCCCAACTTATACTACTGAGTTCCTCCGGTTTTATAACACAAGAAACCGAATCTCATAATCTCTAAAATAATTCTCTTAACCTCAATAGAACCGTTATCGAACTTCTTCGAATTCCTAGCTTTCCAAATGAACCAACACGTAATAAAAAACACCCCTTTAATTGCTTTCCTTTTCTTCTTGTCCGTCGTTCCCCACCTGTGCATATTGAATATGTCTCGAACCGAGAACATATAGAGGGGAGGGGACTTGATCCAATGGCCAATTCTATACCAAACTTCCATTGCTACCTCACAAGAGCAGAACAAATGCTCGGCCGATTCATCCACAAGACCACAAAGAGCGCATGTCAATGAGCCGAAAACACAATTTCTAACTTTAAGCGCCAAACCTGTTGGAATTCTATCCAAACCAAGTCTCCACATGAAAATGTTACATTTTCTCGGAATCCATTTCGCCCACTTAAAAACGAATCTGCTACTGAAGTCTTGTTGGCTTTGAATGAAGTCTTTCACTCCTTTAACGCTAAAGGTTTTGTGTCTCCTTCCTTTCCACTCCCACTTATCACCTACTTCTGTCAGAACTATCCCTTCCAGCTCGGTGTTCATCTCCATCCTCTCCTTGTCTTCTTCGTGATTAAGCTATCCCAAGTCAGCAAGAACAAAGCAGCTGCTATCGCTACAATACCTTTCACGCATCCTAGCTAAATGTTCATATTGCTTCGATTCTACAAGGTCATTTTATTTTACCCAAACCAATCAGTCAGCTTATGCACATCATATAGTGTACATTTACATATGATGTAGGTTTGAACTATAAGAAAAGGATATTAACCCTTTTGGTTTGTTAATCCATGTCATTTACATATGCAAATCATATAGTGTACATTCACGTGACAACTTTCCTCGTAGTGAATGTTAGACTTAGAGGTGAGACATTCACAATTTCACATGGGAGCATCTACATGTAGGTTTGAACTTTGACCATTTCTAACACTTGCGATGATCACAATAATTTAACACAATCTAATGCGTAATATTACGCATTAGATTCCTAGAACAATAAAACGACAACAGTACTTGCTTGTCTTATTTGAATAAACCATCCGTACAGTTAAACAAAGAAAAGCATGGCAAATTTAACAAAGAAAAACAAAAAGGGATGGTAAACGTATCTTATATTGTATTTCAAGACACCAAATCGGTTCTTTAACAAAAGTGATTACAGTATAATTTAACGATAGAACACACCAATCGTTCTTAAATGGAAGCTTGTTCTAAGTTTTAAGCTAAATAAGAGAATCAACTATGATGTTTTAAAAAATAGATCTTTGAAAGTATGAAGACATTTAGGGTCCGTTTGGTTCGTAGATTGGTTTATGATTAAGATTTAAATTTGGTTTATAATTTGAATTTGAATTTGAATTTGAGGTAAGAGAGAGAAAATAATATTTAAATGGTATAATATTTTTATTTTAAAAATAAATAAAAGAAGAATATTAATTTATTATTATAAATTAGCTCATAAAGTATTTTTTAAACTAAAATGAATGGTTGAAATTAATTATGTGCCCATTACTTTCGAAAAAGTACAAGGAATGGTAATACTGTAATTTTTTTCTATCCCTGGCTCTTTGTTCCGGATTCTAGTATGCCAAATATTTATCATTGATGCCAAATCCTTGAGCCCACTCTTATGTACCAAACATAGATTTTTTATGTGTCAAACTGAAAATCCATCCTAAAACCATGAACAAAACGGACCCTTAAACCTTTGTGTATCAGGACTATTTTAAATTTAAATTACATGAAAAAATATATATTATTTTAAAGATGTTTATAATTAATAGTAAATGATGAAGTATAATATGTATAACAAGCTCACTCACACATACTGGGCCCAGGCCCAACAATAAGAATAACTACGAACATTTGACCAACAGTAAGTCCAATAACGAAATTGGCTATAGTTCAGGCGAAAAGACGCACGCAGGATACTTAGCAGACCGAACCTCAAGTCGCTGAAGGTATCTTGTGTCCGCATCCGCGATTAACACGGAACCTTGTCTGACAAGGGTCCGGCTCCGGCGACTAACTACTATATGCGAGTAACTAGGAAACCCTAGTGGTAAGCCTCACCTATAAAAGGGGTTCTAATCCCCATACAAGGTACAACTTTCTCTATCATAATTACACACACATATTATTACTTTCTCTGAAAAGGATGTGTACTTACTCTCACGCCGGAGTCTAATCGTGGGGTCCGTCCCCACGGTAAGGCGAACGGTTTACTCTTCTTGTGCAGGGAATTCAATCAAACTACTTGGATTAGTACAAGATCAGCCCACCAGTAGCTTGTTAGCCCAATCCAACAAGCAACGCTAACACCCATGACAACCCGTCACAGTTTTTGTACTAACAAGTTGGCGCCATCCGTGGGACCCAGTACACAACTGCGTTCTGGAAAATACTCACCATGAGCACTCGGTCCGAGCCAACTCCCGCTCTTGTTCCCACATTGCGGATGTAACACCCCCGAAAATCTTAATGACAGCGGAAGACTAATTCGGGTGTTACTCGAATGGAGATCATAGTTAATAATTATAAAAAACGACTCGAAAGAGGCGTTTTATTAAGATAGTTATCATTCATCGAAAACTCATAGTTGTTGAAAAACGTTGTAAATTGTTCAAGTGTTTTTCCCAAAAGAAATATCATGAGTTTGAAAGAAATGACAACTTTTATGTTTTACACCACCAGATAAGCCTTGCCATGCCCCATTCCACGCCTTGGTCATAATCTTCATCGATTACCTGAGATAACATGCTTAAAAGGTCAACAAAAATGTTGAGTGAAATTCATAGGTTTAAAATAAGTTGAACACAAGTATAAGAGCATGATCATTGTAAACTAACAATATCATAAAGAAAAATCACAGATTATTATGCGCTAAGCTCATGAAACCAAGACTCAACTGCATACACCGAATAACCAGTGTACGTAAGTTTGCCACAAAGGAGGTAATAGCCAATTACCTAAAGAAATTCAAATATGGTGCGCCTCGGTTATTTCTCTATAACCGAAACGGGGTCGTTAATCCCCATAGTACTATTCACGATATATGCGTTCACTCGCGGTGACTAATGGTTCATGATCAGGGGACTTATGGCTAAATACTTAGGCAGTACCAATAATCAAGAAGAAAGCATTTATGAAAAATCTTGTGTTCTAGTTTAGAGCATGTATCTCCCTCGCGGGGTTTGCAAAATAAAGTAAACGCGAGGCTATGAACTCACCTTGATGATATGAGCAAGCACAAACAGATCAAGCACAATGTAGCGGAGGTTCCAAACCGAAACCTAAAAATGATGAGATGGCGAGTCTCAGTATGATGAACATTTTGGTGCGCGACCAAAATAATAGAGCATTGAATATTCTTATTCAATAGATCATTGGATTGTTCAATCCAATAGTGTGCGTGCGTGCTTAACTTTTTAAGTTAATTTGCTTGCTACATTGCCTTATTATTGATTTTCACTTACGCATAAGTGAAATGTTCCCCCGTTGTGATCTCATACAATGATAGTTTTGTTGAGTATTTTAGTTTGTTAGATCCCATGTGCGTTTTATTGGATTATATATAATTATAATCTTATTATATATATATATATATATATATATATATATATATATATATATATATATATATATATATATATATATATATATATATATATATATATATATATATATATATATATAATATATTTAATGTTATTCGATAACAAAATACTCATATGATCAAAATACTCGTTTTTACGAAGTTACGTTAGGTTTATAAGTTTTTCTAAACTTTTCCCCGAATTTACACTTTTTACCCTTAAGTTTCAAAATGTACGAGTTTAGTCCCTCAAGTTTGAGAAATTAACACTTTCTACCCGATACATATTTTATATCAAAACTTTAGGAAAATGACAGTTTTAATCCTGTGTGATTTTTTCTGAAACACTCCTGCCCCTCCAAAACGTGTTTTTGACGCGTATAGCCCTTGAGTTTTCAAATTGACACTTTTGACCCAAAACTATAATTATAACTAGTTTCAGTACATTACAAAATCGGTCCTTGTGGTTTTATCCGTGTACATGCCCGTGTACATACACCCTTATACTTTCGAAAATAGTGCATGTTAGTCCCTCAACTACCCATACACGTTATATACGTCTAAAATCATTCCTTTATCTTCTAAACAGTTACGGTTTTAACCCCAAGGCAACACAATTTGCATTTTTAGTCCAAAATATAGTTTTAATACACAAAAACTTTACAAAATGATCACAACTTATTTCTAACTTATTTTTAGTGCTTATTGGCTTATTATCATCTTATTGGGCTGGGTTAGGTGTTGTTTGAACTTAGTTTGGGCTTATTAGGCTTACGTATTGGGCTTTAGGCCCGTATGGTTTTTCGTGGGTGTTTCAAAGTGAACGAGGGTATGTGAGGGTTTCAAAAGAATTTTACCATGTTTTACACTAGGTTTTCGAGTCGTGTACCAATTTAGAATGTGAGTGAGTGTCGAGTGGTGTTAATATGATACATACAAGGAAGTTTTAAGTGCTTAGGGTGCGTTTATAGTGCTTAACGTATGATACGATATACATACGTGTGTAGATTAAATGAAAGGAGTTAAAATGACATGAGCTTAGATAAAAACTTACTACACTTGTTTAGAGTGGTGATGAAGGCAACGAATGAGTGTGTAGGATGATTGTCGAGGCCCCTCTATAACACGAAACAAATTTCCCAAGTCTTCCTAGTTTCTTCTTGCCACGATTTCTCCTTTGTGAACCCAAGTATCTCACTTAAACCTTTCTAGTTTTCCTTCGACATGAATGTGGTGGATTTTTTTTAAGTGTGTGAATGTTTGAGTGTGGAATGTATTTGTGAGTTTGTTTCAAGTCTTTGTGCTATGGTTTATAAAGAAAAGGTAAGCATGGCTTATGTAATTGTTTATACTAACTCATACAAGACCTTATAAAACATGTGTGAATTTGCTATATGGGTGTGCAATGTGGCAGCCGATTTCTAGGGGTTGTTCATGCTTGGTCGATTGTATTTTTTGTATATGGAACATTTTAAACGTTGGGTTACAAAGTATTATGGATGGTCAAAGGAGTCTTGGTGGTTTAGGGATTTATAATAATAGGTTAGAGTAGTCTAAAAGTGATTTTTATGTCCCTTTGATCTTGTACACTTGTTTGCTTAAGTCACTAAGGAATGGTTTTATGTTTTCCTAGTTTTGTTCGATTTGCACTTCCACATGAAATACTAGTTCCTCCTTTTCGGTTACTTGATCATTCGAGGTTTTGTGGACTTCGGGTAATGAGGATGGCAATGTGCAAGGAAAATCCACTTTGATTTTATCAAGTTGTTTTGTTTGTGTGTTTGCCTAGTCGACCGGGTAGAGGTGGCAATCACAACCCATTTAGAGAAAAATGGGTTGCTATGGGTCAAAAATAACAACTTATGGGTTGGAATGGGTTACCCCATTTGCAAAGAACAGGTCAAATGGGTCAACATATGAACTTATGTGAATCAACAAATGGGTCGAATGGGTCAACAAATGGGTCACTTAAGGGTCGGATGATAACTCAACCATCATTAGATGTCGTGTTTTTTTATGTTTTTATACGTTTTTATATTTTTTTCGTCGGTTTTAACATTTTCATCCGTTTTTGCGCGTTTTCGTCATTTTTTACGTTTTCGTCGTTTTTTAACTTTTTCGTCCCTTTTTTTACGTTATCATCCGTTTTTGCGCGTTTTCGTCCGTTTTTGCGCGTTTTCGTCTGTTTTTTCACGTTTTCGACGTTTTTGCGCGTTTTCGTCCGTTTTTTACGTTTTCGTCTGTTTTTGCGGGTTTTCGTCCTTTTTTGAGCGTTTTCGTCTGTTTTTACGTTTTCGGCCGTTTATGCGCGTTTTCGTCACTTTTTTTTACGTTTTCGTCCGTTTTTTACGCTTTCATCAAGCGCGTTTTCATCCATTTTTACGTTTTCGTCTTTTTTATGTTTTCGTCAACTTTTACGTTTTCATCTGTTTTGCGCGTTTTCGTCCATTTTTGTTACGTTTTCATCCGTTTTTTTATGTTTTCATCCGTTTATGCGCGTTTTCGTCCGTTTTTTTTACGTTTTCGTCCGTTTTTGCGCGTTTTCATCCATTTTTACGTTTTAAATGTGCATTTTTCGTTTTCGTCACCTTTTTTACGTTTTTATCTGTTTTTGCGCGTTTTCATCCATTTTTTAACGATTTCGTCCGTTTTTTTACGTTTTCATCCGTTTTTGCGTTTTTGTCTGTTTTTTTACGTTTTCGTCCGTTTTTTTACGTTTTCATCTGTTTTTGCTCGTTTTCGTCCGTTTTTTTACGTTCATACGTTTTCACGTTTTCGTCCGTTTTTTTTTTTACTGTTTTTTTACGTTTTGCCCTTTCTTTACGTTTTTATGCGTTTTTTACCTTTTTCTACTGTTTTTTATGTTTTACGATACGTTTTTTAACGGACAAAACGCCGCGCATGAAAACGTAAAATGGGCAAAACGTAAAAAAAAGCGATGAAAAGCGCAAAACGGATGAAACGTAAAAATGAGCAAAAAGAAAAAACGCAAAACGGATGAAAACGTCGCGCGAAAAGGACCGGAAAACGCAAAAAAAGCGGATGAAACGCGGCAAAAAATGGATGAAACGTAAAATAACAAAACGGCGCCAAAGCGGATGAAAGCGTAAAAAACTGAAGAAAACGCGAAAAACAGATGCGTAAAAAAATTTGACGAAACATAAAAAAGCGGGACGAAAGCGTAAAAATGGATGGAAAAGCGCAAAAAACGGATGAAACGTAAAATAAAACGAAAACGCGCCAAAACGGATGCGTAAAAAAACGGGCGTAAAAACGGGGACGAAAACGCAGCGCAAAACAAATGAAAACGTAAAAAATTGCGAAAACGTAAAAAACGGACGAAAATATAAAAAATAGATGAAAACGCGCAAAAACAGATGAAAACGAAAAAACGGCGTAAAATGGATGAAACGCGCAAAAAGCGGATGAAAATGTAAAAACAGACGAAAACGCGCAAAAGCGGATGAAAACGTAAAAAAACGGACGAAAACGTAAAAAAACGGACCAAAACGCCAAAAAACGGATGAAAACGGAAAAAACGGATGAAAACGTAAGAAAACTGGGGACGAAACGTAAAAACGCGGCAGCGTAAAAAATGGGCGTAAAAGCGGATGATAACGGACGAAACATACTATAGTAACGAGTCGACCCGACCCAACCCGATCCAACCCGTTTGACCCATGACCCATTCAACCCATTCTTATAGTATGACCCGTTTGACCCATGACCCATTTGACCCATGACCCAAACCGACCCGACCCGACCCATTTGCCACCTCTACGACCGGGTATAGGAAATCACAAGGAGCATTTACACATTTTTATTTTTGTGAACTATAGGCTTCGGGTGTAAATAAATTTGACGAGGCCCAAACGATTAAGACGCTGGGCTTGGGCTTTTGGATCGAACGCATAAGCAACGGCTCAATGGTGAAAAGAAAAGGGTGTTGGGCTTGAAACGGTAACGAGACCCAATGAAATGATAAGTTGGGCTCAACGGGTATACGAGGCCCAATAAATGTTAGGTGGTGAGTCGGGTCCAAGTCAGGCCCAATCCGATATTTATATATTTTTATTATAATTTATTTCGTATTTTTACAAATTTTACGTATTCGTTACGTATTTTAAGATTATCAGGATCGTGGGGAATTTCGTTCTGATCACAACGGTATATTTATGAACGCTCAAGCTGCGTTGATCATGAATATGCCAAATGATATGCAAATGTGATGTTTAGAAAATTTCATGATAATATAATTCGTGCTTAATTTCTGGTTAAAGATTTAAGTACATTGAAATTTTTCCGGGAGCTTACAGTACCTACCCCTTAAGAGAACCGCGTCCCGCGGTTTAAGTCGCAAAGGTTGTCATGGGCGGTTAGATGAACATGTGGGGATACTTGGAACGCATTACATCCTCGCGCTCCCAGGTGAACTCTGCACCTCGTTTCTTGTGATTCCATCGAACTTTAACGATAGGAATGCGGCTTTGCTTAAGCCTCTTGACTTCCCTGTCCATGATCTCAACGGGTTCTTCGACAAAGCTAAGTTTGTCATTGAGTTGGATGTCCTTGAGAGGTACGACTAGAGTTTCATCCGATAGACACTTCTTAAGATTCGAGACATGGAACGTGTCATGAACTCGACTAAGTTCTTCGGAAAGTTCGAGTTTATATGCCACTGGACCAATTCTTTGAAGAATTTTGAACGGTCCAACGTATCGAGGTTTGAGTTTTCCTCTTTTTCCAAATCTGACCATCCCTTTCCAGGGTGATACTTTGAGCATTACTCGGTCTCCGACTTGGAATTCCATTGGTTTCCTTCGGACATCTGCGTAGCTCTTTTGTCTATCTTGAGCTGCTTGCAGTCGTTGCCTAATTTGCATTATCTTTTCGGTTGTCATGCATTGGACAATTTCGGGGCCTGTGAGTTGTACTTCTCAAACTTCTGCCCAGCAAACTGGCGATTTGGATTTTCTTCCATAGAGTACTTCAAAAGGAGCAGCTTTAATGCCGTCGTGGTAACTGTTATTGTAAGAGAATTCAGCCAGAGGTAAGTGCTTATCCCATCCTTTTTCGAAATCAATCACACATGCTCTTAGCATGTCTTCCAGAGTTTGGATCGTTCTTTCACTTTGTCCATCTGTTTGAGGATAGTACGCGGTACTCATATCCAAGTTGGTACCCATGGCTTTTTGAAGTGTTTGCCAAAATCTAGAGGTGAATCGGCTATCACGATCAGATATGATAGAGATTGGTACACCGTGACGAGAAACAATCTCTTTGATGTACAATCTAGCGAGTGTAATCATCTCGTTGTTCTCCTTGATTGGCAGGAAATGAGCGGACTTCGTAAGACGGTCTACAATGACCCAAATGGTGTCAAAACCATTAGAAGTTCTCGGTAACTTTGTGATGAAATCCATTGTGATTCTTTCCCATTTCCATACGGAAAGTTCTGGTTGGGTTAACAATCCTGATGGCTTTTGATGTTGGCTTTGACTTTCAAACATGTCAAGCATTCTTGGCGATCGGCGATATCGGCCTTAATGTTAGGCCACCGACAAAAGCTTTAGATCTTGATACATCTTGTTGGGTCCAGGATGTATGGAATACTTCGATTTATGTGATTCATGCATGATGAGTTCTCGGATACCTCCGCAGAGTGGAATCCAACTTCGATTTTTGAAACATAATGTTCCGTCCGATTTCTTCACAAATCCATTCTCATTCTCTGGCATGCCATAAATCTTCTCATTCGGCCTATTTTCTTCTTTAAGTGCTTTGATCTGAGCTTCAAGAATTTTCGATGACAGGGGTGAATTGATTACCATACCCAATGATCTCACTCTAAGTGGCTTAGGGCGATCTTTTCTGCTCAAGGGGTCGGCAACAACGTTAAGCCTTTCCGGGATGGTAACGAATCTCGCATCATAATCATCTGAGCAATTCAAACCAGCGGCGTTGGCGCATACTCGGTTCTTTTTTATCTAAGATGTGTTGAAGACTTTTGTGATCAGTGTACACTATACACTTGGTTCCGTACAAATAATGTCTCCATAACTTGAGTGCAAATACTACAACGCCAAGCTCTAGATCGTGAGTAGTATAACTCTTCTCATGAGTTTTGAGTTGTCGTGACGCATAAGCAATCACTTTGTTCCTTTGCATGAGAACAGTGCCTAAACCCATGTGTGAAGCATCACAATATACTACAAAATCTTCTACCCCTTCAGGTAGTGCCAAGATAGGTGCTTCGCAAAGCTTGTTCTTTAGGAGTTGAAAAGCTGATTCTTGATCGTTTCCCCATTCGAATTTCTTCGTTTTCTGGGTCAACTCGGTCAATGGTTTGGCTATCTTTGAGAAACCTTCGATGAATCTCCGATAATAACCAGCAAGTCCTAGGAATTGACGAATTTCGATGGGGTTGGTGGAGTGCTTGGCCAATTCTTTCTTGATTGATCTTTTGCGGGATCCACGTGGATTCCTTCACTGTCGATCACATGACCAAGAAATTGGACTGTCTCAATCCAAAAATCGCACTTGGAAAACTTTGCGTACAATTTTTCATCCTTGAGTAACTTCAGGTTAGTTCTTAGATGTTCCGCATGTTCTTCTTTATCACGAGAGTAGATAAGAATGTCGTCGATGAACACAATGATGAATTTATCCAGATATGGTTTACAGACTCTATTCATGAGGTCCATAAATATAGCGGGTGCATTAGTTAAACCGAATGGCATTACTTGGAATTCATAATGACCATATCGAGTTCTAAACGCGGTCTTGGGTATATCTTCCTCTTTTACCCTTAACTGATGATATCCGGATCTTAAATCAATCTTCGAGTATACACTCGAGCCTTGTAACTGATCAAACAGATCATCGATTCTTGGTAAGGGATAACGGTTCTTGATTGTGCGCTTGTTCAATTCTCTATAATCGATACACATTCGAAATGATCCATCTTTCTTCTTCACGAATAAAACCGGTGCTCCCCGGGGTGAGGAACTTGGTCTAATGAATCCTTTATCAGATAGCTCTTCTAGTTGTTTTGACAATTCTTGCATTTCGAGGGTGCTAAGCGGTATGGTGCTCATGCTACGGGGTAGCTCGGGAATAAGATCGATTTGAAATTCGACTTGTCGGCGGTGGGAGTCGGGCAAATCTTACGGAAACACCTCGGGAAATTCTCGACTCTGGGTACATCCTCTAGTCGTTTCTCTTCCGACTTCTTTTCCGTTACTTGAGCTAAGAAGGCATAACATCCTTTTTCTATGTACTTTTATCGATTTACATAGGATATGATACTTAAGTACTTTCTACTTTGATCTCCTTGGATAACTAAGGTTTCACCGTTGATCGGGATATGAACGGTTTTCTCGTCGCAAACAATCCTAGCACGGTGTTTGGACAACCAATCCATGCCAATTACGACATTGAAACTACCAAGTTTGATTAGCAAAAGATCTATGAGGAATGGGTGGTCTTGTAAAAGAATAGGGTAATTTCGAATTACGGTGTTGGTTCCTATTATCTTTCCATCGGCAATCTCTATTTCATAAGTTGTATCTAAGGCAATTAGGGATAATTCAAGTAATGGTGCAACGGGAGTAGATACAAAACTCTTATCGGCTCCAGAGTCAAACAAGATTTTTGCAGAATTATTGTTAAGAGAACACGTACCAGTCACAACATCAGGGTTCAACGGCACATCTCCATCTCCTAGCACGTACACTCTTGCACGCGCATTGTTTGGTTGAGCTTCATTCAACTTTGGGCATTGACTCTTGAAATGACCCTTCTCTCCACATCCGTAACAATTCATGTTTTCCACAGTGTTTCCCCCCGGGGTTTCGCAATGTTTTCCTTGATGACCTACCATGTTGCACTTGTCACACTTCACAGTACAAGGTCCAGAATGGTGCATCAAACATCTGTTACACTGGGGATGTGGTCCTACATACCCTTTTCCAGCAGTGGGTGCAGCATAAGCCCTTGTGTCTTCTTGTCTTCGGTTTTGCCGATTGTGATGATGGTTTCTGTTGCGGTGATACTAGTTGTTGTTCCGATTGTTGTTGTTGGACTGATGGTGGTTGGAATTTGAGCTTTTCCGATCATCAAGCTTTCTTTTATTGTCACTTGAGCCTTGTGCATTTTCAAGCTTCAATATCGGCTCCATAAGGCGGTGGGATACAATGACAACTTCTTCAACAGTCTTTGGATTTGAAGCGATGACATTTCCTTCGATGCTCCGGGGTAAACCTCTGATCAAAGCTTCCAAAAGCTTTTCATTGGTGGGAAACAGATGAGGACACATAGCTCTCAGCTCATGGAATCTCTTGAAGTATGTCTTGAGATCATTACCTTTAGCAGCCAAGTAGTAATACTCATCTTTGAGTTTCTTGATCTCAGTTCTCGAGCAATCTTGTTTCATTATGCTTGTTTGAGATTTGACCACGAAATCTTACAAGCTTCTTCCACTCCAATTGGTTGATCATGGGCTTTCAACCAAGATAACGCATCTTCTAGCAAAGTTCCGGTAGCAAACTTGACCTTGCAATCATCCGTTCATCACTTAGCGTAAATACTGCCTCTGGTTCTCTCAAACCAATAGCAGCTCCTTTGCCCTTGAAGAATGTCGGCTTGCAGTTCATGAACTCTTTGTAACTGCACTTACGAGCTATAGAAGACTCACTTTGATTTTTCGGAGTGTTAGTTGCATTTGAGTTTGCCATTTCAACAAGACGTGCATCTTCTGCTACACGAGTTCCTCAGCTAGACGAAGCTTTTCACGTACTGCTTTGGGCAACACGCTTCGCGCCAAGCTTCTCGGTGATCTCGCTTCTCAAGCAATCTCACTTCACTTGCAACTTCTCTTGCAATCTCAACTTGTCTTGCAATTTCAACTTCTCTTGCGCAGCGGCTTCGACTTCACGTGCCTCTTTGGCAATTCGTCAATTCACCGGCAATGCGTTAACACGGCCTAGCAATGTCAGCGACATGCTGTGCTATAGCAACGCTAAGGCTTTCAGCGACCAATTTTCGAACAGATGCGGGTGTGATGGTGGATTAGGTAGCTTTCTTCTAGACCATTTTTCTAAAATTACCAAGAAATAAACACCAAGATTAAGAAATCATCGATTGATAATAAAAGTGATTACACATTATAAATATCATAATAGTCAAGATCACCACTTTAAATCAATGATATGGTATCGTTATGAATAACAACAAGTGAATCATGATTTTTCTCAACAAATCATAACATATATATAAGGACATAAGGATCGGTTCGACATACATTACCGATGAATAATATCACAACACAAGAATATAAGAAATGCAACCTAGGATACATAGAATACATCATTACATAGTAATTGTTCACAACCATAAGTTACAACATCATAATTCTTGTTCCATAGTTACAAACCAAAAGGATACAAGCCTTAATGCCTCATATGGCAGCTTTATGATACATACTAAAATAAAGATGACTAGAATCTACGCATCTCCGGATGCGTCATCATGACATCGGCGAATCTCCTCAACCATGGCTGTCAAATCTCGGATCTGTTGCTCACGTGCTCGATCTCTCTCCTCGAGGTCATCAATCCTCTGCTATAGGATAGCAGTGTGAGCATGAGCGGATGCAAGCTCGTGATGCAAGACTCTCTCGGCGTGAAGGCGTGTCTCTCAAAGTACTAGCATCTCGAACAAGTAGTCTCCGGCCTCTAGGTCAATCCGGTCACGACCTCTCTCGCCTCCACAACGGGTGCTCATCATGTCAAACACAATCTCAATAGAGCTGACATATCACGAGGTTCTCGACCTCCTCCTCCGCTCTCTATCCTAACCCGGAATCTCATCATAATGCGCCAGAGCTCACTCAAGCGGTCCTCGTGTTCTAACGAGTCTCGTTGCCAATAGAGGAATGGTGTGGTGTACGGTGCTCACAGGTAATAGGCGAAGCTGGATGCGATGGTTGAGCTCTTTCCAAGATCGAATGAACTAGGTGCTCCCCCCTCTTCTCTCTAATGACGAAGTAGTGGTATCAAGAATGACCATCGCGTAGCACCGGCCTTCTTCCTTGGTTCGGTCTCAATGTGCACTTGAGTAGCCATGTCAAGATCAGATAGTGATGGTGGATAACACTTAATGTAGAGTGGTAAGGATGGCTCGCTGAAAGTGTCCAATGGAGGTGATGCTGTAGGCGGTGATGAAACATGAACAGTGGTGGTCTGATGATAGAACAGGATAGGTGGCGGTGGTGGTGAAGTAGCAATAGGTGCAACAGTAGGTGTAGCTGGTGATGACTTAGTAGATGGTGACTGAGCTGATGGTATCACATGAGTCATAGTGATGGATCGCATACGCTTCCTAGCGGTATGCATGATGATAGAACTCTTACGACGCGGTCTATAAGACACTCCAAACGGCTCAGGTTCATAAGGCTTAAGGACACAGATCCTACGTCGGCGACGACCAAAATAATAGAGCATTGAATATTCTTATTCAATAGATCATTGGATTGTTCAATCCAATAGTATGCGTGCGTGCTTACCATTTTAAGTTAATTTACTTGCTACATTGCCTTATTATTGATTTTCACTTACGCATAAGTGAAATGTTCCCCCATTGTGATCTCGTACAATGATAGTGTTGTTGAGCATTTTAGTTTGTTTAGATCCCATGTGTGTTTTATCGGATTATATATAATTATAATCTTATAAATATATATATATATATATATATATATATATATATATATATATATATATATATATATATATATATATATATATATATATATATATATATAGATATATATATATATAGGGCGAAAGGCTCGGTCAAAACGAACCGAACCGATTCGAACCGACAAAACCGAAAACCATAAAAAACCTAAACTGAAACCGAACCGAATATGGTCGGTTCGGTTCGGTTTAGTGTCGGGTCCGTCGGTTCGGTCCGGTTTACGTGTGTTTGTGCATGTTTTTGTCAGTTTTGGGTCGGACCGAACCGAAACCGAAAATTGTAAAAAACCAAAACCGAAACCGAACCGAAGGGTTGTCGGGTTGGTTCGATTGGTTTAGTAGATCCAGTTCGGTTTTGAACCTTCCATGCTCAGCCCTATATATATATATATATATATATATATATATATATATATATATATATATATATAAATATATATATATATAAGGTGAGAGCATCGGTCCTGACGGACCGGACCGACAAGACCGAAGACCGAATTAAGGTAAAAACGGACCGACCGTGGTCGTTTGCTCACCCTATATATATATATATATATATAGGGTGAGCATTGGTCTGGACCGACCGACCGACAGGACCGAAGACCGAATTCAGGTAAAACCATACCCGGATTTAATCGCATTTTTAATTTTTCTCACCCCTATATATATATATATATATATATATATATATATATATATATATATATATATATATATATATATATATATATATATATATATATATATATATATATATATATACATACGTAATATATTTCTAAGTTTCTCACGGTTATCCGATAACAAAATACTCATATGATCAAAATACTCGCTTTTACGAAGTTACGTTAGGTTTCTAAGTTTTTCTAAACTTTTTCCCCGAATTTACACTTTTTACCCTTAAGTTTCAAAATGTACGAGTTTAGTCCCTCAAGTTTGAGAAATTAACACTTTCTACCCGAAACATATTTTATATCAAAACTTTCGGAAAATGGCAGTTTTAATCCCTGTGTGAGCTGTTTTTAAGAAATTGCCCCTCCAAAACGTGTTTTTGACGCGTATAGCCCTTGAGTTTTCAAATTGACACTTTTGACCCAAAACTATAATTATAACTAGTTTCGGTACATTACAAAATCGGTCCTCGTGGTTTTATCCGTGTACATGCACGTGTAAATACATCCTTATACTTTCGAAAATAGTGCATGTTAGTCCCTCAACTACCCATGCAAGTTTATATACGTCTAAAATCATCCCTTTAAGTTCTAAAAAGTTACGGTTTTAACCCCAAGGCAACACGATTTGCATTTTAAGTCGAACATATAGTTTTAATACACAAAAACTTTACAAAACGATCACAACTTATTTCTAACTTATTTTTAGTGCTTATTGGCTTATTATCATCTTATTGGGCTGGGTTAGGTGTTGTTTGAACTTAGTTTGGGCTTATTAGGCTTACATATTGGGCTTTAGGCCCGTATGGTTTTTCGTGGGTGTTTCAAAGTGAACGACGGTATGTGAGGGTTTCAAAAGAATTTTACCATGTTTTACACTAGGTTTTCGAGTCGTGTACCAATTTAGAATGTGAGTGAGTGTCGAGTGGTGTTAATACAATACATACAAGGAAGTTTTAAGTGCTTAGGGTGCGTTTATAGTGCTTAACGTGTGATACGATATACATACGTATGTAGATTAAATGAAAGGAGTTAAAATGACATGAGCTTAGATAAAAACTTACTACACTCGTTTAGAGTGGTGATGAAGGCAACGAATGAGTGTGTAGGATGATTGTCGAGGCCCCCCTATAACACGAAACAAATTTCCCAAGTCTTCCTAGTTTCTTCTTGCCACAATTTCTCCCTTGTGAACAAAAGTATCTCACTTAAATCTTTCTAGTTTTCCTTCGACATGAATGTGGTGGATTTTGTTTAAGTGTGTGAAAGTTTGAGTGTGGAATGTATTTGTGAGTTTGTGTCAAGTCTTTGTGCTATGGTTTATAAAGAAAAGGTAAGCATGGCTTATGTGATTGTTTATACTAACTCTTACAAGTTCCAAGACCTTATAAAACATGTGTGAATTTGCTATATCGGCGTGCAATGTGGCAGCCAATTTCTAGGGGTTGTTCATGCTTGGTCGATTGTATTTTTTGTATATGGAACATTTTACACATTGGGTTACAATGTCTTATGGATGGTCAAAGGAGTCTTGGTGGTTTAAGGCATTATAATAATAGGTTAGAGTAGTCTAAAGGTGATTTTTATGTCCCCTTGATCTTGTACACTTGTTTGCTTAAGTCACTAAGGAATGGTTTTATGTTTTCCTAGTTTGGTTCGATTTGCACTTCCACATGAAATACTTGTTCCTCCTTTTCGTTTCTTGATCATTCGAGGTGTTATGGACTTCGGGTAATGAGGATGGCAAGGTGCAAGGAAAATCCACTTTGATTTTATCATGTTGTTTTGTTTGTGTGTTTGCCTAGTCGACCGGGTATAGGAAATCACAAGGAGCATTTACACATTTTTATTTTTGTGAACTATAGGCTTCGGGTGTAAATAAATTTGACGAGGCCCAAACGATTAAGGTGTTGGGCTTGGGCTTTTGGATCTAACGCATAAGCAATTGCCCAATGGTGAAAAGAAAAGGGTGTTGGGCTTGAAACGGTAACGAGGCCCAATGAAATGATAAGTTAGGATCAACGGGTATATGAGGCCCAATAATTGTTAGGTGGTGAGTCGGGTCCAAGTCGAGGCCCAATCCGATATTTATATATTTTTATTATAATTTATTTCGTATTTTTACAAATTTTTACGTATTCGTTATGTATTTTAAGATTATCAGGATCGTGGGGAATTTCGTTCTGATCACAACGGTATATTTATGAACGCTCAAGCTGCGTTGATCATGCATATGCCGAATGATATGCAAATGTGATGTTTAGAAAATTTCATGATAAGATAATTCGTGCTTAATTTCATATTAAAGCTTTAAGTACATTGAAATTTTTCCGGGAGCTTACAGCGGAGTACAGCGGAAAGAGAAAATCACACAACTTCGACGGATCTTGAGGGGCTTGCGTCCGATGCAGCCCTCCGGAAGTATTGTGACAAGTACTTCGATCAGATCTTACCTATTGTGACAGAGAAAGTTCGGAAACGGGAAGAAAGAGCTAAAGCGGTAAGAACACTGACAACTCGGGTGGATTCCCACAAAGCCTCACAACATCACGTGTCGGAAATTCCAATGGGAAGAAAAGACTTGCGGAAACAACTTGAGTCAATGAAACGGTGGAATACGCAGGATGGCAGCGGTCGAAGACGTACCCGGTCTAGGACACCTAAAAGGAAAGAAGACGAACGGGAAACAGTGTTCAAAAGACTGTGCAAAAGTGTGTTCCACTGGCTGGGAAACAAAGAAGAAAGTATCTCCGTGTACTCCAAAGACCCCAGACGACCAGTCCGCCATGTCGCTGAAAGAAAAGAAAAGAGCAGCTTCCCTCTCAATCACAAATGGTAAGGCCATAATTCAAAGGGCACGGAAACCGAAAGGCGCGGTCGCGGAAAGTGGGTAACGGCTCAGGAGATGGGTCAAACGGAAGCGGATGTCGAAAGTCCGAAGTCAGAAAGAGAAAACCAAATAATAGCAATGATGATGACCTAGCTAGGCCCTGGGTCTGCACGGACACTGATCCGTTCACTCCACGTATCCGCTACTTTGAGATGCCAACTAAAACACGAATGCCAACTAACGTAAAGGCATATGATGGGAGTGGAGACCCAGAAGATCATCTCAAAATCTTCCAGGCAGCCGCAAAGGTAGAATGATGGGTCATGCCAACCTGGTGCCACATGTTTAACTCCACACTAACCGGATCTGCTAGGGTCTGGTTTGATGATCTCCCACCAGAATCAGTAAACAGCTATGATAAGCTGAAGGAGGTTTTCTTGGCTAACTTCCTCCAGCAAAAGAAGTGCATCAAAGATCCTATGGAACTTCATCACATTAAGCAAAGGGAAGAAGAGCTAACGAAAGACTTTGTAAAAAGGTTTAAAGAAGAAACCAGGGACATAAATGGAGCTCCGGAAGTTATGAGAATCTCAGGATTCATGCATGCAATCACTGATCCGGAACTGATTAAGCGGTTACATGACAGAATCCCAAAGTCAATGAACGAAGTAATGAATATAACCACCTCCTTCCTAAGAGGGGAAGCAGCCGCAGGGATTCGTGAAAGAAGAAGGCCATGGATACAAAGACCAAGAGGGCAAGCTGCAGCCAAGTATCGGCAAAGCTTTAAAAGGAAATTTAGAAACAAATCAAGAACAAGAGAAAGGCAATAGGGTTTCGCAACCCGCAAAAACCTTTCAGGGAAATATCTGTACAAAGGAGAGCAAGGTCTCTAAAACCGTCCCCAATTACCACAATTGAAGAAAAAACTGACGGTAAATTCTGTGAATTTAACAGAAAAGCAAGACATACCACAGAAGAATGTCTACATTTAAAAAAGCAAAGAGAAGAAAGGAAGAAAGGGCCGATGATAGAAGAAGAAGAGCAGCGGGAAAAGGACAAATGCTGAACTTCAAAAAAAAAAAATCACCACTCAAAAACTATTCGCCAAAAAGGCGAAAATACGCAAAGCATAGTTAGCGGAACCATGCACACATCTGGAAAGAGATGAAATCAAAACTCCAGCAGGAGAAAATCAGTAGGAAAGCCAATAAAATAAATACGGGTCCGGACATCCCTACCAGAACGAAGAAAGGTCCCGATCCTATAAACCTCAACAAGTAAAGACTAAAAAGGCCCAAGCCAAAACACAAAGTAAGGTGATTCGTTGAGGTTTAGGGGTGTGTGTGTATGGATAAAACCACAATATCGATATCAAAAATAACCACAAGGAATGATTTAAAATCCCTTTAGGAAAAAGGATAATGAATCAAAACCCGTGAGTGATAGTGATACGGATTAGGAAATCCGAGTCGTTTCCCAACGAGGTGTGAATGGGAAACGTCGTTATTGGTTCGTTATTAAAATGCTGGATGTTTTGGATTTTTGATATTATTAAAACTACGGGGAATGGAAAAACAATTAAGGGAAATTAAGCTACGGGGAATCCTAAATACGCGATTTAAACTAAAACGTATTAAATGAAACGTAAATAAAATGAAACTACGTCTAAACTAAATCCTAAAAATGATTTAAAAAAATACTATTACTCTAAAAATGATATTTGAAAATTAACTGAGATATAAAACTAATTTTTATGATTTTTCTGGAATTTATTTGAATTAAAAACTAATTTTAAACTAATTTAAATGCTAAAAATCACAAATTAAACTAGGAAAAATCTGGAAAAATTATTTTTTTGCTTTTTATAATTTTCTTAATCTAGGAAAATTGAAAAATTATTTTTTGAAGCTTTTCTGATTTAATTGTATTAAATGCTATTTAAAAAGTCCTAAAAACTGTTTTTAATTAAGAAAAATAGTAAACAGTAACTAAAAATTATGAAAAATTCATGAAAAATTTAAAATATTATGCTAAATTTGTAAAAAATAAGAGAAGTGATGCAGGTGCACAAGAAAATGAAGCTGTAGTGTAAACTGTCTTGTAAATAAGCACTCAAATTAAGCTATAAGCCTCAAATAAGCACCAATTGATCTCAGAAGATAGAATATGCTCAAACAACTATAATATAACCTATTGCAACTGATCTAATCCTCTAGAGTACCAATCTAAACTAATTCGACTTAATTGATTACTAAGGTGAAAACAGCTTTTCCTACCAACTTTAAGCTAATGTAACTACTTGTCTACTAACCCAAACTGAAAACCAGAACTGAGGTACTCAAGACCACCAAGCCAAGGACTGCTAAACCAAATTTCAGACCCTAATGATCAAAAACAAGACCTGCACAAGGTCTGGAAGTTGCCTGATTCACACTCAGTATTAGCTGAGTGTGAACAGGGCAAATGAGCTCTAAAGGAGAGCTGATTAAGAGCTTATAAAAGCTTGAGAAATTTCAACAAAAATCAAATTTCAATAATAGACCAACTGAACTTGTTTATCCCAAAGTTTCACTAGAATTGAACCAGAAATGAAGCTATTAAAAATCCACAAAGTTTTGTGAAAACAAGACTTATCACTTTTGACTTGTCAAAACAGAATTGAAAGTTTGACTAAAATGAATTTTGATTCAATCTAATGAACTGAATTTGTTGTTTTAGGCTAATCTAAAGCTAATTTAAGCTACTGCAATGATTTCTAAACCAAAAT
Source organism: Chrysanthemum makinoi (assembly GCA_910596185.1). Lineage (NCBI taxonomy): Eukaryota > Viridiplantae > Streptophyta > Magnoliopsida > Asterales > Asteraceae > Chrysanthemum > Chrysanthemum makinoi. The sequence continues at coordinate 245,989,957 of OU343225.1, read as the reverse complement.
TAAGCTATTGATAAGCTAAATTCCTAACTGTTCTAATACTAGGACTGAATTATTTTGATTTTGACTTTTAATATATAACAATGAAAACAGATGACTTAATAAGTGATGACTAACCTAGATGAAACTAGATTATCAAAACTTAAACAAAAACTACACCTCTAACACAGTTAAACTTCTTAACACCAAACAGTCCTTATGAAACTAATATGCAATCTACACTATCCTACTCTATAATCTAATCCATAACAAAGAATCAAACTATGATCTAATATCAAAATTTAATCTAACAAATGCAAATATAATTCAATTAACTAACAAATCTGAGTAAAGCAAATTAATACACAAGGCAGTTATGAAAACTAGTATGAAACTTAGGTAAATAGTACTCACATGAGGTCCAGCCACTATGGCTTGCCAAAAATCACAAGTAACCACTATCCTAAATAATTTCCAACCCAAATCCAATTCTGCATCAACCCAAATCCATGACTATAACGAGAAATCGATCCAAATAAGTATAACAACTGTAGTTTGACTTTGTTTGACTGAAGTATAAATGAGAGTAGAATCTGAGTAGTGAGTTTTTGAGTAGATGATAAGCTAGAGTGAACTTATAAAAGCTTATAAAAACAGTAACCTTAAACTAAATTTAGATTAAAACAGATTTGAGATATTTTTTATTTTTGAAGTATTTTTCTTATTTTTTTGTGATTTTTGTTTTATAAAACAAATAAGCTGAAAATGAATAGAGATAAGCTAGATTGAATATTTGAAACACTAATAAGCTATTTAAAACAATGGAACAGTAATTAAGATGGATTGAAGGCAAAAACTGAAATTACTTGTATTAATAAAATTGAAGATTACAATGAAACTGAAATTTAAAAATACAGAAATGAAATTTAAACATAAAAACATTAATAAGCTACTAATTATCTACTCAAATTCTACATCTATTACAAGTGAAATAAGGGTGCCTTATATAGGCGAGCTAAGGCCATGGAAGGATCCAGAAGATGCAAATGTGTGCTTCTTTGAGTGCTTTGAGAGCCCTTGGATCAATCTCCACCTCATCCCAGCAATCTCAGCCTTTGGATTGCACATGCCACATAGCTTCGACCAATCACGGAGCAGTATTTGGAATGTGACACACGGATCAGTGACCTGGCAGTCACATGTGTCAGGTGGTGTCATAAGGTGTCAGAGAAAGGACGGAATTACCCTTAATTGTAGTGAATTTGGTCAATTTTGCGCGAGGGTATTTTAGGGTTCATAGCTGGGGATTTTGGGGGTGAGTTTTGGCGCGTTTGGTTTGTTTAATATATTTTGGTTTTGTTTGACCGGGTCTAAGTATGGGTTGACCTGGGTCCATTTGGGTAAACCGGGTATGATATAAAGCGTGGGATTGGTTGGACCGGGTATAGGGGAAGTAATTGGTTGGGCTTTTGTTATTTTGGGCTTTAAGTGTTATTAGTTTAGGCTTAGGACTAGAAATGGATCCAAGGTTTTAACATAGGGACCAAAACTGCAAAATCTGGAAATACAGGGACCATAAGTGCAAATCTGAAAATGTGATCCAAGGGCCTTTGTTGTCATTCTCAAATAATCCAAGGGCTGAATTTGCAACTTTTGAATCTTCAAGGGTCTATTCTGCCAAATACTCAAAGTAGAGGGACTGATTCTGACAATTCTTCAATCTTGATCATATCTTCTAAAAATCATCCTCAGAGAGTAAAAATCTTCACAGATGCTTAATTTGACCTTCGGCTCAGTTTTTAGCTCTTAATCTCTCGCTTTCGGGTTTCGTTTTGGCTTTCTTTGTCTGCTTTTGTCATATCCGTACATGCACATGCATAAACTCAAGAAAACAACAAATATTAGCAATAAACGGCTCTTTCTTGGTTATTTTGGGTCAGTATTGATAAAGAAAAGATATGTGTTTAAGCACATATCAAAATACCCGACGAGACCATTTGGTCGTCCTCACGCAATGCAATCAACTCACGCTTCTAAAACCAATGATTTCAATCTCTTTCTACTAAACCTTTGAAGAAGTAGCAAAGATTCCTCAAAAGAGATTAAGAAAGCCTTAATTCTAAAAACGCCCCGTTTTACCTTTTTATTTCACGTGTATAGATATTACGATTAAGCACATTTTGGTTATGATTGACGGTTTGTTGAACTTTCATGTCGATCAATAACTCCAACATTTTTCAAAAGACACGTTAGGATCACGGAGTAGGAAACACAACACAGCGTGAAGTGACCATACGGATAGAATACATCGTCCCTGATTTTTCACAAGTCCCCAAACTAAGCGTAAAATCGAAATCATTGTTAAATATGATTCTAGATGCTAACACTACCCATGGAAGTTACTTTTGTAAATACCTTTTGCTCCCATTTTCCTATTTCCTCTTGATTTTTTTTTATTTTTGTGAGAAATGAATTTCTTCAAATTTCTCGTTTCGATAACTTTTATTCCGATAAAGATACAAAGCTAAGTCGATAATTAGTTGTCCACCTTCCCTTGAAAACCATTGCACACAAGAATGAGGTCCACATCAAGGTCCTAATTTTGCACGATTTAGGAAGATATCTCCCGGATTCAAAGTTTGGCTTAACACTATTTCAGCACATTGGCATTTTTGCAATTTAGGCCCTTGGTCTTTTCAACCACTAACTCAACGGGATTACCGTTTTATCAGAAGTCTTATTATGACTTTGGATTTTCCTCAACCTTTATAGAAGTCTATGACAACTTTTATGGCTTTGGATTTTTTCAACTTTAATACATTTGGGCTTTATTTCATGTTAATTTTGTGCCAAACTCCGAATCCTACGGCTTTTATAACAATAGAAACAATAGTAGCAAACTATCAGGAATCAGTTGTCTATTACACCGCAACACTGACAATACCTTGATGTGTACCCAACTCTCATGGGCAAGGATTCTCTAAAGAAGATAAAGAACTAACTATCGCCAAAAACACAACATCTCTAATTATTATTTAACAGATATGGGGTGAAACAATTTTGTGGGAACAAAAAGCCATAAGTACCTTCGATGGGCTCTAAAGAGAACCAACTACTCCACGTTTAGCATCTAAACTCATAAGTAACTCTATCATTCCTCGATCTCCGTAAATTTAAAATCCCAAATAATGAGATCATGGATGCTTAGCCGATAATTTTAGATTATCTATGGTTAAGGGAACAAGCTAGGGCTCAACACGCCCGGTCAAGTCAGAATTCCATTCCTACTCTCACCACCGGAAAGTCAACAAGGTGTCAAAACATATATTAACTTAGCAAATGCTTCGTCAAATAATCTCAAGTCTCGCATTTTTAAAGTCACTTATTAGAAACTACCAAATCCTTGTTTAAGCTTCGCATATTTAAAATCACTTAGGGAGACTTGCAAATTCTTGGCCTTGTGAGCTAGAATCGCATTTTATAGCCTCTTGTCTAAGCAATTAGCAAAGACTATTTCAAGAAAAACGCATATTTAAAGAAACTTCTAAGAAACTCGCAAAGACTTTTCAATCATAAAACTAACAAAAGCTTACAAAAATTTTAAATTTTTCACATTTTTGCACAATATTATTCTTTTTCTTAAGGAAAAACGGGGTTGCGAGAATACACAACAAAAATAAGCAAGTGCGGTCAAATCAAATCGAAGATTACCCTACCCCAGACTAGAACGAAACATTGTCCTCAATGTTTAAAAGCAAGGGTATCAACGAAAATCTAAAAACCGTTTATTAAGTATGCTCAAAGATAAACGTTAGTCGATAAGATTTCGGATATAGGATTTCCATCAGCATCGAACATGAAACTCGAGTGGAGAAAAGACAAACTTTGAGCACGAGAGTCTTCATATCGGGAAAATCCTAGACAAAATCATCACAAACAACCAAACACGAGAAATTGAAGAGGCTAACCCCTTCATGTCACTTATTAGAAAATAGAAAGAAGATAGAGATAAGCATGGGGTGCCTCCCACGAAGCGCTACTGTTTTTGGTCACCGAGTCGCTAGCTTGACTCGATCCCGAATTCGGTTGTTCTTAGGGAAAGTTTGGAGATCCGGGACAACCATAGATGGGATGTCCCCTCCAAAATAATGTTTCACACGATGACCATTCACCTTGAAATTTGGGCCATCAGGCTGAGAAAGCTCTACCGTTCCATACGGGAAAACTTGAGCAACGGTGAATGGTCCGGACCAACGGGTTTTGAGTTTGCCCGAGAATATCTTCAAGCGAGAGTTAAAGAGGAGAACTTGATCACCAGTGTTGAAAACGCGGTTTTTGATTTTAGCATCATGAATCCTCTTAGTCTTCTCTTTGAAAATCAAATAATTCTCGTAAGCCTGATCCCTAAGCTCCTTTAATTCATTCAATTGAACTTTCTGGTGATCACCCGCGGTCTTAAGATCAAAGTTTGCATGTTTCAAGGCCCATAATGCCTTATGCTCGAGCTCGATGGGCAAGTGACAAGCTTTTCCATACACCAACTTAAATGGGGTGCACCCGATGGGTGTCTTGTATGCGGCGCGGAAAGCCCATAATGCATCATCTAACTTATCGGCCCATGAAGCTCGATTTTCTCCTAAGGTCCTTTCTAAAATCCTTTTCAAACCACGATTGGAGACCTCAACTTGTCCGCTCGTTTGCGGGTGATACGCGGTAGAAAGACGGTGAGTAACTCCATATTTAGCCATAACTTTAGGGAATTGTTCATTACAGAAATGGGTACCGCGATCATTGATGATAGCACGAGGTGCTCCGAATCGTGAAAATAAATTCTTCAAAAACTTAACAACCACTCGGGCGTCATTGGTGGGGAGCGCCTCGCTTCAACCCATTTAGACAAGTAGTCGACGGCCACGAGGATATACTTATTACCCTTAGATGATGGAAATGGCCCCATAAAATCGATGCCCCACACGTCAAAAATCTCGCAAACTTGAATAGCATTTTGTGGCATTTCATCCTTTTGCGAAATTTTTCCTTGACGTTGGCAAGAATCACAAGACTTAACTAAATCATGAGCATCTCGATATATGGTAGGCCAATAAAATCCGGAATCAAAACCTTCTTAGCGGTGTAGCTTGCACCATGATGGCCACCAATGGGTCCGTTATGGCAAGCATGAAGAATATCAAGAGCCTCTTGGCCATGAACACACCGCCGGATTACTTGATCCGCACAAATCCTAAACAAGTAAGGATCGCCCGGAAATAATGCTTAACATCTTTGAAAAACTTTTTCTTCTGTTGGGACGACATCCCTTTCACGATGAAATTGCCCGCATGGTAATTTGCAAAGTCGGCAAACCATGGGGTGTTCGGGTCTTTCTTAGCAATCATCCCAAGTGTCTCAAGAGGAAATGTTTCTGTGATCTCCTTTGTCTCGAGCACACTTTGATGGGATTCTCAAATCTAGAAAGGTGATGGGCAGGTTCTCCGCTCCTTTTTGTCAAGAATAGTAACATCAAACTCATGAAGGAGGAGAACCCACCGAAGTAATCGTGGCTTAGCATCTTGCTTTGCCAAAAGATACTTTAGGGCAGAATGGTCGGTATACACTATGGTCTTCGACAAGACAAGGTAGGGTCTAAATTTCTCAAAAGCATAAACAACGGCCAATAATTCCTTTTCAGTAGTCGTATAATTGTGTTGGGCCTCGGACAATGTCTTACTCGCATAGTGTATGGGTTGAAAATGTTTCGATTTACGTTGCCCCAAGACCGCCCCAATTGCGTAATCACTTGCATCACACATGAGCTCAAAGGGCAAATCCCAGTCGGGACCAACTAAGATCGGAGCTTCAGTTAATTTCTTTTTGAGAAAATTAAATGCTTCAATGCATTGAGCATCCTTCTCGAGGAGATGGGTCAGAGGGCGGGCTATCTTAGAGAAATCTTGAATGAAACGGCGATAGAAACCGGCGTGACCTAAAAAACTCCGAATACCTTTGACGGTAGTGGGATGAGGGAGTTTAGCTATAACGTCGACTTTAGCTCGGTCGACCTCAATCCCAGATTTTGAAATCTTATGGCCGAGGACAATGCCCTCTCGAACCATGAAATGGCACTTCTCCCAATTCAAGACCAAGTTGGTGTCTTCACACCGTTTGAGCATGTGGTCTAGATGAGAGAGGCAAGACGTGAAAGAATCTCCATAAACCGAGAAATCATCCTGATATTGTAGAAAATACCAAATATACGATAAACTCGCGAGAATTACAAACCAACCCTTTTAGGGAAAAAGGTCGACACGCAAAACCCACAAATGTGATATAAGTGATACCGGGCAAGTGATTACCCGTGTCGTTTCCCAACGAGGTGTGAATTGACGGTGACGTTTGAGGTTTGTTATTAAAGTTCTTGAATGGATTGGGAGTTTTCGTTTTGATTATGTTTTCTACAAATTAAGTAACGGGAAAGTAATTAAGGCAAGGGGAACAAAGTAAATGACAAATTAACTATTACTAAGCATAAGAAATAATAAAACAAAGCTAAACTATGTCCTAGGGAGCTAAAACTAAAAAAACGCAAAAACTGGGAACGCACCGAGCCTAAAAAGTGAAAACTCTTCAATTTAAAGCCCACGGGTGCAAAAACAATTTTCCTACATTCTAAACGACTAAAAATAATTTTAGGAAAAAGACGGGTATTTTTTCGACTTTTATTTTATTATGAATTAAAAACTTTAAACTAAAAATGCATAAAGATTATACCTTTAATTAAAAGACATGAATAAAGTAAAGACTTAAAACAAGATTAATTGACTAGGATCAAAGCAAAGCACTACAGTAGTGACATTCGGACAAAAATTGCATCTGGACTATTATACAAAAGTGGGTCTTTGACCCAAAAACTTTGCAAATCCAAACACCACTTTTGGGCAGAAAACTGTTTTGAAAATTGGTTTGAGATTTTGGAACTTTGAAAAACTGATTAGACAACTTTAACTAAGCTCACATGAGATTAAATCAACTTAAGCAAACTCTTAAACATCAAAATAGAGACAAGTACTTAAGACAGAAAAAAGAATCGAAGACCAATAAACCTTTGCATAAACTTTAAAACTGGAATTAAAAGCAAAACTAATATTGCATTGAAATTAAAAGTTACAAGAAAAGTAAATGACAGTAAATTAAAATGGTACTAGAACATGAGTTTCTAGACAATTTTTTCGTTAACACTAAAGTCCTATTTATACAAAACTAGGTTCTGCTTGTTGTTCTTTGTGTTTGTTGTGTGAGTAGAGAGTCCCGAGCTTTGATTGTGCTTCTTTCTCAACCATAGATTCAATCTTGGGGACAAAGGTTTAACATCTCAGCCATTGATTGGAATTTTTATCTTTTGTGCCTTGGATTGCCAAGGTGGCAATGGAAGCATGTGAAGTTGCTTTGGATTCTTCTGTGAGAGAGGGACAGGATTGAGAGTGATGGGGAGAGAAATTAGATTTGGCACCAAAGGAGTGTAAAGGGTTTATGGGTTTTAATTTTTGTTTCTGGTTTGGGATAAAATGGGTGAATGGGTAAAAACGGGGAAGGGTAAATAAATGTTTTAAGTGTGATGGGTTGAGGGGGTTGTCAAAGGGAAAGGGTAGGAATGTTTTAGTTTATTTTTTTATAAGTTTTTAAAAAGTATTTTTTTGTAAATGGTTTTTCTTTTCTTTTTTTTTTAATTTAAAAATGGTTTTTAATAAAAATTGTTTTTAATAAAAATAATCGTTTTAAATAAAAATAAATGGTTTTAAATAGATATAATTGTTTTTAATGAAAAATGTTTACGTTTAGGGATAAAAAGGTAATTCGGGTTTCGGGTGAAAGGTAAAAATGTAATTTTGGGTTTAAGGTTCGGTTTTGAGTTTGTTTTCCCAATCTCACTCCAAGAACGTGTCCCGGGATCCAAAAATGTAGAAAATCCGCTCCCGGTTCCGTCCGCAAAGCACTTTTTCCATTCTGAGCTCAATTTTGTCCGTTTTTGCCATGTTTTCGATCCTTTGTACCTGAAACACATAAAAACACATTCCAAGGATATCTGTAGCATAATTGGTTATATTTCAGTGTTTTTAGACATTTTTGTGGGTTTTTCGGGCTTAAAATGATGAGTAAAAGGCCACTCATCATCCCCCCACACTATCAATTGCTAGTCCCTAGCAATCCGATCATATGAAGTAATGAAAGGATCAAAAATACCAAGAATACCCCGTTTCGACTTTTTATTAACTAGGAGAAATTTAAACTTGAACGTAAATAAATAACATGCTTGATTTTCAAAACATGGCATCATGGAACGGGATTCACACAAAATGGGTGTCTCCGGGGAATTGTAATCGTCATCCTCTTTTTGATACACTCAAACCAAACTTAAACTTATTGTGCAAACGTTTTTGTAAAATGCTAACACTACTTATACAAATAATCTATGTAAGTCGAGACTTAACTTTTTACTCCCGCAATTTATACAATTTAAGTGTGTGTGTGCTCATTTTCAAAAGTTTGACCATTGAAATCGATATTTGTTATGGTTGTTATCCACTTAACCAAAGTACTAACCTAGCGGAAACGATGAAAGTCTAAGGATCGAAAGGGCCTCTTCCATGTAGCGGCTTTCTTCTCGGCACATCCCAAAACATTAGTTTTAAGTGAACGGCCTTTTGACACCTCACGAGAGAATAGTCTTACGGAATCGGCGGGATTCGATTCCAAAGATTCTAAGCTACTTGTTAAGTTAAAACTAAACCTAAATGGATTACAACCGACGACAATTTAGAAATTCGAGATTCAAAGGTGAGATCACTCCATGTAGCGACTTTCTTCTCGGCTTGTCCTTTTAAGGAGGCTAGGTTTTCACCCTCGAGAATAGTATCGGAGCTTTCGGGATCTTTGAATACAAGGATTTCCAAATTGATCAAACTTTAGACAACTTTGACGAATACGAGTTCAACTTCCGATTTAAATTTAAGAAAAAGCAAGTTTCGCACATTTATTCATAAGCAACTTAGTGCTTTTATTCACGCAACTCATATTTTTTCAATTTTCAACTTTTTCACTTTTTTTTTCTTTTTTCACCTTTTTTTTTTTTTTTTCACATTCATTTTGACTTTAACTTTTAAACTTGCAACTTTTGCATCATTCAAGCATTTTTCGATACTTTCATTTTGCAACATTATTCAGATTTTAAGAAAGTATGCTTTCTCAGAAATTTAAATAAAAAGTTGAACTTGGACTCTAAATCAATTTTGCTTAAAAACTTTTTATTGTAACAAGACTATTTGAATGTTCAAAAATTTGACAACGAGCACGTATTTAGGTCCATTTAAGAGCTACTGGGAGAAAAAGCCATAGATTACTTATATAAGCTCTAAAGAGAACCAACTACTCCACGCTTAGCATTTTCATTTGCACAACTCGTAAAACCTTAGCCTAATTGTTAAGAGAGCAGCTAGATCAACACTCTAGCAGAGTCGGGATTCCCCTTGTTCTAGCCGAATCAAGACTAAACTACCATTAATACCGAAGCATCAACGAATTATTTTTGTGCAAAGCACTTCTTGTAAATGTAAATTACTTGACTTAAAGCGATAAAATTTTAAAATTTTTGGTCAAAACGGGGTACTAGGGTACTAGAAGGTACACATGTGATCAAAATTCGCTAGAATTCCCCCCCACACTTAGAATTGAATATTGCCATCAATATTCAAAGTACGGCGTAGCGAAACTATAGAACGGAAAAAGGTAATACTACTAGCCAAGTGTGGAAGCGAAATCTTTTTCACAAAAAGGATTAATAAGATATCCCTAGATAATCGTTAGTAAAAAGATCGGATATTGGAAATTTGGATTGAAACAGCGCATCAATCATCACAATCTACGGGAATCCTGAAAATAGAGAGCAAACACATAACAAGCAAACATCAGTGGGGGTATTCCCCCACACTTAGTGTTAGAAAAGAGAAAGAAGATAGAAACATGGGTTGTCACCCATGAAGTGCTACTGTTTTTGTTAACCGAGTCGCTAGCTTGACTCGACCCGAATTCATTGGTCCATGGGGGAGCAAGTGGAAGAGAAGATCTCCATCGGACTTTCATTCAAATGGTTTGGATAAACATTGAATGTGCTGAAAGTTCCACTTCGATGAGATATAACCGGCTTAAGAGAATGAGAAATGCGAGGGTCAAAGATGGTATCTTCACTCCGTAGGAGATAAGATATGGAGAAGAAATGGGATAAGAGCGGTGTCATTGAGATGACAACGGGTGGGTCGGGTGGGCAAAAGATTAGATTGAGGAACATTAAGCGAATGTTCAACAATCTTATCAACCACTCTAGAAGTCACAACATCCGTGTTGGACTTAAGAAATGTCCAGAGTGAACTCCTTGAAGGTAAGATACGGGTTTGAACACTTTGTCCTCGGAGAGGAATGAAACACTAGTGTCAACCACAGTAAAATCCTCATGGGTGGATGAGTCACTCATGGATAGAAGAGGATGCGGAGCATTTTGCTCAAAAAGTTCATCCTCAATTCCCGGAGGAAGAGGATCGATGTGAGCGAGTTCACCGGCGAACTCCTCATGAAGAAGGTTAATAGTTGAAGTGGGATTGCCACTACTCTTTTCTTCAGAAGAAAGATCCTCGATCTCGGGTAAAGAGGGAGATGTAACGGGGTTTTCCATGTACAAGTCACTATCCTCATTCTGAATGTCAAAGATTGGGTTATCTGAAATTTGAGTGAATTCAGAATCTAAGTCAAATAGAGGATTAGTGAATGCCATAGTGAAAGGTTCCTTGGACACAACAAGAATATCTTCATCATCCGAATCAAAATCAGTGTCGATTTCTCGTTCTTAGAGTTCAAAATCTCTCACTTCTTCTAAGCTGACGAGCTCAGAAGGATCTTCCTCAACATACTCGATGTCTCCATACGATAAGGAATCGTCAAACGACGTAAAGTCATTTTCAGACTCGGAGATCATCTCAACAGAATCATTAGGGGTGGGAGGAGAAGAAAAATCATCAATAGGCTCATCACACATCATATCAGAGACGCCCTCGCACTCACTTGGGGTTGGGACAACGTTCTCAACACAAGACGATTCCGTTTCCGGAATAGTGCTAAGATGCTCGTCCCCCATACTTAGAGAGTTAACGGGCTCTTCGTGTGTGGTTTCGGCCGACAAACTTTCATCATCATCGTCACTATCATCATCATCGTCAATGTAAGTAGCGAGCCATCGGGCACGTCTTGCAAGTGCTCATTCCTCGATTCGTATTTCTTCAAGACATCTTTGAATCTTAGCGGCTCGTTCCTCTTCTTCAAGTAATTCTAGCATAGATTTTTCGTTGCGAGACGTTTGGTCTTCGGCAAGTTCTTCTAGCATACTTTTCTCACGAGGATGTTGATCAATGACGGGAAATGGTTCAATGACGGAAAATTGTGGGGTTGGAAATTGTCAAAACAAGGAGTGTTATAACAAGGATCAGGTCCATAGTAATTCTGATTCCATGATTGACATTGGTAATCATAATGAGGACCCCACAATTTGCACAATAAGGAATTTGAGGAGAGAAATTCTGAAATGAAGGATCATTGAAACCTTGATAGTACGGTTGTGGTTCGTATGAATTCTGTGGAGGGTAGTTGAAATCGTTTTGAGGATAATTGAAAGGATTTGGATTAGAATCATAAGCGAATGAATTCTCGGCACAAATCGAACAAAATCCATTAGTAAGATAATTTCCACACCACTTGCACATACATTTGAAGCAACGAAAACCTTTCGGTAACACGTCTCCACAACCGTAGCAATAATCTTGATCGAAAGAAGATATCTCGGGCTCGGGAGTAGGGATCGAGGGCTCAACAATATCACAAGTCGTATTTGTATTTCCCGAAGTTGAATCTTGACGAAGTTCATTTAAGAAGTTTTTAATCATGTTCACGATTTCGTTCGAAGATTTCGGAGGTGGGACAAGTGGTGTGCTCTCAGAGCTAGCAATTTCCACCACTTCCGTTTTGGTCTCCGGTTCTTGTTCTTTTCTCTTAACCGTAAATCGTGAAAGATTTTGATCAAATCTAGACGTTTTAGGCTTAGAAACAAGAGAACAAATCTCGGGTTGAGGTGGGAGCTCGGAAAAACTTGGAGAATCATCGAGAGAGTTTTTATCGGCTAATTCGCACCAATAGCAATATTTTCTTGCTCCAACCCTTCCACACCGCTTACATAAACAATCGGGATTGAGACAATAAACTTGATCCTCTTCCATACGGCCTTTACAATGAAAACAACGACGATAATCGATCGTAGCCATGAGAATTAAACTTGTAGAGGGTTAAAGAAATAGAATTAAGTGATCGAGAGGATAAGAAGAATAGAATCAAACGACAACGAGGGTAAGAGAAATAGAATTATACGGATAAGAGGAATAAAGAAGAATGTTTTTGGGTCTTGATAAATAAAAACATAAAAGGGAAAATAAATTTTGAAAAGGAAAATATTTTTGGGTTTTTGGGATTTTGGAAAGCAAATAACTTCACGAGGAAGGTTCTTCAAGTCACTAATCGTCAAACCTTAATGATATTGTCGCAACACAACCTCCCCGGCAACGGCGCCAAAATTTGATATTGTAGAAAATACCAAATATACGATAAACTCGAGAGAATTACAAACCAACCCTTTTAGGAAAAAAGGTCGACACGCAAAACCCACGAATGTGATATAAGTGATACCGGGCAAGAGATTACCCGGGTCGTTTCCCAACGAGGTGTGAATTGACGGTGACGTTTGAGGTTTGTTATTAAAGTGCTTGAATGGATTGGGAGTTTTCGTTTTGATTACGTTTTCTACAAATTAAGTAACGGGAAAGTAATTAAGGCAAGGGGAACAAAGTAAATGACAAATTAACTATTACTAAGCATAAGAAATAATAAAACAAAGCTAAACTATGTCCTAGGGAGCTAAAACTAAAAAAACGCAAAAACTGGGAACGCACCGAGCCTAAAAAGTGAAAACTCTTCAATTTAAAGCCCACGGGTGCAAAAACAATTTTCCTACATTCTAAACGACTAAAAATAATTTTAGGAAAAAGACGGGTATTTTTTCGACTTTTATTTTATTATGAATTAAAAACTTTAAACTAAAAATGCATAAAGATTATACCTTTAATTAAAAGACATGAATAAAGTAAAGACTTAAAACAAGATTAATTGGCTAGGATCAAAGCAAAGCACTACAGTAGTGACATTCGGACAAAAATTGCATCTGGACTATTATACTATCAAGTAAGACTAAAAATTATGTTGGTGAACTTTAAATCTAAATAAACTAATAACTTGGTGAAAGAGACTAAAACTATCAAATAAAGCTTGGACTAAACAAAATAACAAAATTTTGACTAGTAACAAATATGGTTGGCTTTGATTGGCAGTCAAGGAACAAAATGCTTCAAAAAGCTATCAACAGTCCTAAATAAGCTATACGTCTAATAAGCACAAATAAGAACTCTAAAGGTATCCTAATGGGCTAAAATGACAAGCTAAAAAAAATAACCTAACACTTCCTACACTACTGATGCATGCTGTTGAGACAGAACACACAGGACATAAATGGCACTAAAAGGCTTATAAAAAAGCATTCAAAAAGCTAACACTAATGAGGATTAAACTAAAAAAACTAAAAAGGCTCTAGAGAGGAACTTAATTAAGCATCAAATAAAAAGAAATAAGCTGAGAGCAGCCCACTAAAAGGTCCCACCAGCTGCTGCAATTGCAGTCCCAAACATGCCTTATGGGGGCATAAAAGCTGCTAAAAGCTTAATAAAAAGCTAAACCAACTAGCAACCTAATCTAATTATCTAATAAGCACTAGATTGAACCTAAATAAGCTATAAGTAAGCTGAAAATCTAAAGGTAAATGAGTGGGTTTGTTGCTGTTGTAACAGGTTCTAGGGGGCTGAAAGGGAAAGATTGAAAGCAAAATAAGCTACATAAATAAGCTCCTAAATGCAAATTAAGTTAAAAAGGATTGAGTTCATACATCTAACTACTTGTGCAACAAAAATTAAATCCTGATTCAAGTTTTATCTAACCGAAAATCTAAGCTAAAAAGGGACTTGAGGGGCACTAGGTGGCTGCAACAGTTATAAAAAAGGGACAAAGGGACAATTTGAATACTACTTAAATAATGATTTGCAAACTAAACCTACTCTAAATACTAACATAAACTGAATGTAACATTTAACTAAAGCCTATTTGAAAACCAACATGGGTCAAAAGTGGGTCTTTGACCCAAAAACTTTGCAAATCCAAACACCACTTTTGGGCAGAAAACTGTTTTGAAAATTGGTTTGAGATTTTGGAACTTTGAAAAACTAATTAGACAACTTTAACTAAGCTCACATGAGATTAAATCAACTTAAGAAAACTCTTAAACATCAAAATAGAGACAAGTATTTAAGACAGAAAAAAGAATCGAAGACCAATAAACACTGCATAAACTTTAAAACTGGAATTAAAAGCAAAACTAATATTGCATTGAAATTAAAAGTTACAAGAAAAGTAAATGACAGTAAATTAAAATGGTACTAGAACATGAGTTTCTAGACAATTTTTTCGTTAACACTAAAGTCCTATTTATACAAAAACTAGGTTCTGTCTTGTTGTTGCTGTGTTTGTTGTGTGAGTAGAGAGTCCTGAGCCTGAATTGTGCTTCTTTCTCAACCATAGATTCAATCTTGGGGACCAAGGCTTAACATCTCAGCCATTGATTGGAATTTTTATCTTTTGTGCCTTGGATTGCCAAGGTGGCAATGGAAGCATGTGAAGTTGCTTTGGATTCTTCTATGAGAGAGGACGAGTTGAGAGTGATGGGGAGAGAAATTAGATTTGGCACCAAAGGAGTGTAAAGGGTTTATGGGTTTTAATTTTTGTTTCTGGTTTGGGATAAAATGGGTGAATGGGTAAAAACGGGGAAGGGTAAATAAATGTTTTAAGTGTGATGGGTTGAGGGGGTTGTCAAAGGGAAAGGGTAGGAATGTTTTAGTTTATTTTTTTATACGTTTTTAAAAAGTATTTTTTTGTAAATGGTTTTTCTTTTCTTTTTTTTTTAATTTAAAAATGGTTTTTAATAAAATATGTTTTTAATAAAAATAATCGTTTTAAATAAAAATAAATGGTTTTAAATAGATATAATTGTTTTTAATGAAAAATGTTTACGTTTAGGGATAAAAGGTAATCTTGGGTTTTGGTGAAAGGTAAAATGTAATTTTGGGTTTAAGGTTCTTTTTGAGTTTGTTTTCCCAATCTCACTCCAAGAACGTGTCCCGGGATCCAAAATGTAGAAAAAGCTCCGGCTCCGTCCGCCAAAGCACTTTTTCCATTAGAGAGCTCAATTTTGTCCGTTTTTGCCATGTTTTCGATCCTTTGTACCTGAAACACATAAAAACACATTCCAAGGATATCTGTAGCATAATTGGTTATATTTCCGTGTTTTTAGACATTTTTGTGGGTTTTTCAGGCTTAAAATGATGAGTAAAAGGCCACTCATCACATCCATAAAAACTTCCATAGACTTTTCGATCATGTCGTGAAAAATAGCCATCATGCACCTTTGGAACGTACCGGGAGCATTGCATAAGCCAAATGGCATTCGTCGGTAAGCAAACGTTCCATAAGGGCACGTGAAAGTCGTTTTCTCTTGATCCTGCGGATCGATCGGAATTTGAAAGTAACCAGAGAAACCATCGAGAAAGCAATAGAACTTATTCCCCGCTAAACGTTCGAGCATTTGATCCATAAAAGGTAGCGGGAAATGGTCTTTACGAGTCGAATCATTCAATTTTCGGTAATCAATACACACCCTCCATCCGGTGACGAGGCGTGTGGAAATCAATTCATTATCTTCGTTCATAACAACGGTCATTCCACCTTTCTTCGGGACACAATGGATAGGGCTAACCCATGAGCTATCGGAGATTGGATAAATGATTCCGGCGTCGAGGAGTTTAAGAACTTCCTTTTTGATAACCTCATGAATTTTCGGATTAACCCTACGTTGTTGTTGAATAACGGGTTTGCAATCGTCTTCCATTAAGATCTTGTGAGTACAAAAACGAGGGTTTATGCCTTTGATATTAGAAATTTGCCAAGCGATGGCACTCTTATGTTTTTGAAGAATATCCAAAAGTGCGGTTTTCTCCTCATCTTTTAAATTTTTAGCAATAATGACGGAAACTTGTTGGTTCTTCAAGAAAAGCGTATTCAAGATGAGGAGGTAAATCCTTGAGCTCGGGCTCGGAGGTTTTCGTTCAACGTTTGTACTTCTTTGATTTCTTCAATCGTAATCTTTCGGAGGGTAGTGACGGTGATGGATCTTCATTTAGCAATTGTTCAAGATAAAGGATATCTCCCTCCGAATCATAAACACCATCATCAATTCCCGGTGGAATCGATTCATCATTAACAAGAAACTCATTGATCTCTTCCAAAAGGAAGTCACCTCCCTCAAACGGAGTAAGAGAGGGGGAAGAGTCGGCAATAATTGGTTCAGAAAGTGGTTCAGAATTGAGAGAAGAAGGTGAATCAGAAGAAGTAGTATTGTTAGCAAAACCGAGAACTTCTTGAGCGTACTCCTCACAAGAAACATCAATAACGTCGATTCGATTGATGGAAGCGTCGTCGAAATTTGAGGAGTACCTCGTCGTTTGATTAATGTTGAATGTGACGGCTTCTTGATTAACTCTCAACGTAATCTCTCCTTCGAATACATCAATTAATGCACGACCGGTCCTTAAGAAACATCTCCCAAGAATAATGGGTACTCGAGGGTCGGCATCGAAATCTACCACAACAAATCTGCGGGGAAAATAGAACTCCCCACTTTGACAAAGACATCCTCGGCTATACCCTTTGGACGGGAATTAGGTAGAGCGATCGGCTAGCTCGAGGGTCATACCGCGTTAGGGTAAGTGGGGGTAGCGAAGCTTCGTGAGATTGATTTTGGCATCAAATTAATACTTATAAGATCGGCCAAGGCGGAGCATTGAACAATTCCTTGAAAATCACATGGAATGAGGAACTTGCCGGGGTCACCTAACTTTTCGGGAAGTTTCTTGAGGATAACCGCCGAACAATTCTCATTCAGAGATGTAGTAGCAAGCTCATATAGTTTCTCCTTGTTCGTAAGCAATCCCTTAATCGTAGAAGCAAGTTTGGGCATCAAGAGAAGTGCATCCGCGAAACTGATCTCCACATTCAAGTCTTTGAAGATTTGGAAAAACGTTTCCATTTGATGATTAGACTTTTCACGAAGTGTTTGATCTTTAAGACGAGACGGATATGGGATAGGCGGTTTGGATTAGCTTTCTTCACATTAACGGGAGCATCTTGGCTCGGAATCTTGGACAACCGTGGGTTGGACATTCACAGATACTCCCTTATTAGTAGGAAGCACCGGGTCCTTTGTCACCCCGGTCTCACGATCCACCACACGAGATGGAGAAGAAGAATTAGTGGCAGGAATCGTGGGTCCATCGTAAGCAACACCACTTCGGGTAGTGATCGCTTTCATGTCACCTCTCGGGTTTGGAATCATATTGCTCGGAAGAGAACCGGAACTCGAGGGTTGAGAATAAGAAGTAGACGGTTGATTGGCTTAAAGAAACTAGCCATCATATTCCTCATTTCAGTCATCTGTTTGTTACTTGTAGCTTCCATCTCCTTTTTGAAGTCCGTCCTCATGCCGTTAATTTGATTTTGCAAACATTTAATGGTGTAATCGGAGTTCTTCATGTAAGTTAGAAAATCATTATTCGGAGCAACTTGAGGAGGTGGTTGATATTGATGTTGAGGAGGAGGTGGTTGTTGGTAAACTTGAGGTGGAGGAGCTTGGTAGTGTTGATTACCATGATTAACATTAGCTCCTTGGTTCTGATTAACATTATGGTTACCATTGAAACGGTTTTGATTTTGGTTTTGGTGTTGAGGTTGGTTGAAACCGGAGGTCGAGATAATTGTTTGAACGGTAGCTAAGAAGATTTCGATCTCCTTGCGGTTGATTGTAGTTTCCTGTAGCAGCATAAACATTCTCATGTATGTAGCCACCGATGGTGGGCACTCGGAGAATAAGAATGTGGACCTCCACAAGTCTCAAGAGTCGGGTGTACCGCTTTCACTTGTTGATTCTGATTCTGATTATTCATTTGATGTATCCTTAAGATATCGTCCATCTTTTTGTTCAGAGTGGCTATTTCGAGAGAAGAAGACGTATTTGATCGAGATGATGCACCCCTTTAGGCGGTAGAATCCCAATAATTGTAATGAGCGGTCATGTTTTCAATAAGATCATAGCATTCCTCGGGACGTCTCTTCATGAAAGTTCCACCGGCAGCAGCATTGATTGTTTCACGGTGTCGTAACGTCAAACCATTATAAAACGTATCAATTTGAGTGACAAGCAACATGTTATGATTCGGACATCGATCAATCGCAAGCTTATATCGTTCCCAAGCTTCAAACAACGATTCGTCGGGATATTCTTTAAGAAATTGATATCGTTCCTCAACTTCGTCACCATCGATGGTGGAAAGTACTTTGCCCGAAACTTCGAAACCATTTCCTCGAAGGTATGAATCGAATTCTTCGGGAGTCGATCAAACCAAGAAGTGGCATGATGAGTCAAAGAGTATGGGAAAAGATAGAGACGAAGGGCGTCATCGGAGACGCCATTTTGTTTCATACTCTGAGTAGCGAGTTAAAATTTATCAAGATGCTTGTTTGCATCGTCATCGGGTAATCCATGAAATTGACAACTGTTTTTTACTTGTTCTATCTTATGATGTTTCAAGCTAAAATCGATAGCTTGAAAATTAGTCGGTGCAATGGGTCCTCCCCTCCCGTACATGGTTGGTTGACATAACTCCTCCATAGTTGAGATCGGGAGCTACATTTTGATTAACGGGAGGAGGATTAGGACCGGGGTTGGGTGGTACGTGGGGGCCCATATTACGTAACTTCAGTGCGTTCGATCGATTCGAAGTCGTCTAGATCGAGGCGGTCGCATGCACTTAAAACCAAGGCAATTAAAATGATACGGTATTCGAAAACACAGTGAACTTAACCAATAATCCCAAGTGAATAAATCACCACTATAAGACAAACGCGCAAGCGGCGGAGAAGCTTTATTAGGTCAGCGTGAAGCTTATTAAAAACCCGCCTCTTTTCAGCCGCAATTTAATGTCAGGCCGTCCTTATACCCACCCCACAGTTTGTTTATCCGATAGAAATAAATCGACTCACAAGCGACACAAAGGCAAGCTTTTGATCTTTGGTTCGGAACTTACTAATGATAACACCTCCGTTGAGAATGTTATATAATTGATGTATTCTATTTAGCTCAAAAACACAAGAGAAAATCTTTTTGTATTTTTAATATGATATATATATAAAAAAGAAAAAAATAAAATATTTTTTACTTTTTTTATGATTTTAGAAAAATAGTAACTTCACAAAGGAAGGATCTCGAGTCACTAATCGTCAAACCTTTAACGATATTGTCGCGACACAACCTCCCCGGCAGCGGCGCCAAAATTTGATTCGTTGAGGTTTAGGGGTGTGTGTGTATGGATAAAACCACAATATCGATATAAAAAATAACCACAAGGAATGATTTAAAATCCCTTTAGGAAAAAGGATAATGAATCAAAACCCGTGAGTGATAGTGATACGGATTAGGAAATCCGAGTCGTTTCCCAACGAGGTGTGAATGGGCAACGTCGTTATTGGTTCGTTATTAAAATGCTCGATGTTTTGGATTTTTGATATTATTAAAACTACGGGGAATGGAAAAACAATTAAGGGAAATTAAGCTACGGGGAATCCTAAATACGCGATTTAAACTAAAACGTATTAAATGAAACGTAAATAAAATGCAACTACGTCTAAACTAAATCCTAAAAATGATTTAAAAAAATACTATTACTCTAAAAATGATATTTGAAAATTAACTGAGATATAAAACTAATTTTTATGATTTTTCTGGAATTTATTTGAATTAAAAACTAATTTTAAACTAATTTAAATGCTAAAAATTACAAATTAAACTAGGAAAAATCTGGAAAAATTATTTTTTTGCTTTTTATAATTTTCTTAATCTAGGAAAATTGAAAAATTATTTTTTGAAGCTTTTCTGATTTAATTGTATTAAATGCTATTTAAAAAGTCCTAAAAACTATTTTTAATTAAGAAAAATAGTAAATAGTAACTAAAAATTATGAAAAATTCATGAAAAATCTAAAATATTATGCTAAATCTGTAAAAAATAAGAGAAGTGATGCAGGTGCACAAGAAAATGAAGCTGTAGTGTAAACTGTCTTGTAAATAAGCACTCAAATTAAGCTATAAGCCTCAAATAAGCACCAATTGATCTCAGAAGATAGAATATGCTCAAACAACTATAATATAACCTATTGCAACTGATCTAATCCTCTAGAGTACCAATCTAAACTAATTCGACTTAATTGATTACTAAGGTGAAAACAGCTTTTCCTACCAACTTTAAGCTAATGTAACTACTTGTCTACTAACCCAAACTGAAAACCAGAACTGAGGTACTCAAGAACACCAAGCCAAGGACTGCTAAACCAAATTTCAGACCCTAATGATCAAAAACAAGACCTGCACACGGGAAGTTACTGATTCACACTCAGTATTAGCTGAGTGTGAACAGGGCAAATGAGCTCTAAAGGAGAGCTGATTAAGAGCTTATAAAAGCTTGAGAAATTTCAACAAAAATCATATTTCAAAAATAGACCAACTGAACTTGTTTATCCCAAAGTTTCACTAGAATTGAACCAGAAATGAAGCTATTAAAAATCCACAAAGTTTTGTGAAAACAAGACTTATCACTTTTGACTTATCAAAACAGAATTGAAAGTTTGACTAAAATGAATTTTGATTCAATCTAATGAACTGAATTTGTTGTTTTAAGCTAATCTAAAGCTAATTTAAGCTACTGCAATGATTTCTAAACCAAAATTAAGCTATTGATAAGCTAAATTTCTAACTGTTCTAATACTAGGACTGAATTATTTTGATTTTGACTTTTAATGTATAACAATGAAAACAGATGACTTAATAAGTGATGACTAACCTAGATGAAACTAAATTATCAAAACTTAAGCAAAAACTACACCTCTAACACAGTTAAACTGCTTAACACCAAACAGTCCTTATGAAACTAATATGCAATCTACACTATCCTACTCTATAATCTAATTCATAACAGCAATCAAACTATGATCTACTATCAAAATTTAATCTAACAAATGCAAATATAATTCAATTAACTCACAAATCTAAGTAAAGCAAATTAATACACAAGGCAGTTATGAAAACTAGTATGAAACTTAGGTAAATAGTACTCACATGAGGTCCAGCCACTATGGCTTGCCAAAAATCACAAGTAACCACTATCCTAAATAATTTCCAACCCAAATCCAATTCTGCATCAACCCAAATCCATGACTATAACAGCAAATCAGATCCAAATTAGTATAACAACTGCAGTTTGACTTTGTTTGACTGAAGTATAAATGAGAGTAGAATCTGAGTAGTGAGTTTTTGAGTAGATGATAAGCTAGAGTGAACTTATAAAAGCTTATAAAAACAGTAACCTTAAACTAAATTTAGATTAAAACAGATTTGAGATATTTTTTTATTTTTGAAGTATTTTTCTTATTTTTTTGTGATTTTTGTTTTATAAAACAAATAAGCTGAAAATGAATAGAGATAAGCTAGATTGAATATTTGAAACACTAATAAGCTATTTAAAACAATGGAACAGTAATTAAGATGGATTGAAGGCAAAAACTGAAATTACTTGTATTAATAAAATTGAAGATTACAATGAAACTGAAATTTAAAAATACAGAAATGAAATTTAAACATAAAACATTAATAAAATACTAATTAACTACTCGAATTCTACATCTATTACAAGTGAAATAAGGGTGCCTTATATAGGCGAGCTAAGGCCTTGGAAGGATCCAGAAGATGCAAATGTGTGCTTCTTTGAGTGCTTTGAGAGCCCTTGGATCAATCTCCACCTCATCCCAGCAATCTCAGCCTTTGGATTGCACATGCCACATAGCTTCGACCAATCACGGAGCAGTATTTGGAATGTGACACACAGATCAGTGACCTGGCAGTCACATGTGTCAGGTGGTGTCATAAGGTGTCAGAGAAAGGACGGAATTACCCTTAATTGTAGTGAATTTGGTCAATTTTGCGCGAGGGTATTTTAGGGTTCATAGCTGGGGATTTTGGGGGTGAGTTTTGGCGCGTTTGGTTTGTTTAATATATTTTGGTTTTGTTTGACCGGGTCTAAGTATGGGTTGACCTGGGTCCATTTGGGTAAACCGGGTATGATATAAAGCGTGGGATTGGTTGGACCGGGTATAGGGGAAGTAATTGGTTGGGCTTTTGTTATTTTGGGCTTTAAGTGTTATTAGTTTAGGCTTAGGACTAGAAATGGATCCAAGGTTTTAACATAGGGACCAAAACTGCAAAATCTGGAATTACAGGGACCATAAGTGCAAATCTGAAAATGTGATCCAAGGGCCTTTGTTGTCATTCTCAAATAATCCAAGGGCTGAATTTGCAACTTTTGAATCTTCAAGGGTCTATTCTGCCAAATACTCAAAGTAGAGGGACTGATTCTGACAATTCTTCAATCTTGATCATATCTTCTAAAAATCATCCTCAGAGAGTAAAAATCTTCACAGATGCTTAATTCTGACCTTCCGGCTCAGCTTTAGCTCTCTTAATCTCTCGTGCTCGGGTTTTCTTCGGTTTTGGCTTTTTCGTTTGTCATATCCGTACCTGCACATGCATAAACTCAAGAAAACAACAAATATTAGCAATAAACGGCTCTTTCTTGGTTATTTTGGGTCAGTTTTGATAAAGAAAATATATGTGTTTAAGCACATATCAAAATACCCCAGACGAGACCATTGTCGTGTCCTCACGCAATGCAATCAACTCACGCTTCTAAAACCAATGATTTCAATCTCTTTCTACTAAACCTTTGAAGAAGTAGCAAAGATTCCTCAAAAGAGATTAAGAAAGCCTTAATTCTAAAAACGCCCCGTTTTACCTTTTTATTTCACGTGTATAGATATTACGATTAAGCACATTTTGGTTATGAGTGACGGTTTGTTGAACTTTCATGTCGATCAATAACTCCAACATTTTTCAAAAGACACGTTAGGATCACGGAGTAGGAAACACAACACAGCGTGAAGTGACCATTCGGATAGAATACATCGTCCCTGATTTTTCACAAGTCCCCAAACTAAGCGTAAAATCGAAATCATTGTTAAATATGATTCTAGATGCTAACACTACCCATGAAAGTTACTTGTGTAAATACCTTTTTCTCCCATTTTCCTATTTCCTCTTGATTTTTTTTATTTTTGTGAGAAATGAATTTTTTCAAATTTCTCGTTTCGATAACTTTTATTCCGATAAAGATACAAAGCTAAGTCGATAATTAGTTGTCCACCTTCCCTTGAAAACCATTGCACACAAGAATGAGGTCCACATCAAGGTCCTAATTTCGCACGATTTAGGAAGATATCTCCACAGCAGAAAATTTTCAAAAACATCAAAGAAAAGTTGAAGATGTTATTCAGAAGAAGAACACGATGGTATATAGTACAGAAAGAATACAACCGGCTATGAACAACAATATGTTGCCCGCGCGCGGTTGTTTCTGTAAATCCCATACATAGCCTAATCCTTTACCGTCCAAAAGAAAAACGCAAGAGCAAAGCAGATACTGCGACAACCAAAAAATGTTCTTAAATAACTACTAATAACAATTAGTCGTTCTAAAATGACGACTAATAACCCACCTCCGCGACCATTCACAACATTCTGTTATACCCCTTTATCACGTATACCAAGCAAACCCAACATAAACACGTAATAGTTATGCGTAGAGATGAAAGATGAAGAATAGAAAGATGGTGACTTGAATGATATAATTCGTATGTATGTTTAGAGAGATAGAGAGAAGAAAGATGAAAACAATAAGTTGTATATTGCTTCAAGGGAAAACACACACACACACACTCAAGCACACCCCTCAAATGACATACTTGAGGGGTATTTATAGTACAAGACAAAGGATGCCCTAAGGCTTGGCCATGGGCCGTGAGATGGGCTTGGACATGGATTGGGTTACATGAACTTATACAAGGCTAACTTAACTAAACGTCTAACCATTTAGCTTAGCCCAATCCATGAGCCCTTTGACTATTCTAGCACGATATCTAACACACGTTACAAAGTTCCTAAATGTGAATGACCATCACTTCTAATAAAAACTATTAAGGCTAACAATCTCCCCCTAAGGGGTGGTCATTCAAATGATGCTCCACTTGATTAGGTCTTTACTCTCCTTGAGCTTGAACTTTGTGTAGATATAGAATAGTCTTGATTCTTTGTTCCTTCATGCTTTGTGATCAATTAATGTGGTTTTCTGCCGTTGTCAACTTCGTTGGTTAGGTGTCTCCACGTCATTCTCCACCATGCTCGCACTTTTATTTGTCTTTTGGTTACCAATGATGTAGTTCTCGAGTCTTTAGATTCATGACGGAATCATCTTTAACTTTGTGTAGCCTTTGATTATGATGAGAACTTTCATGTGTTTTTTGTATGAGCATGTGGCGAGTCTGCACGATCAATCCGCTCTGGAGCTTCCATAAGAAGAAAACATAAAAATAGGTTAGTAATAAGCGGATTCCGGCACTTACAAGTTTGAACTTCGAGAGTGTTAACAGCATAGTGTGAAAACACAACTCCAATTCTTACAAAGGCCATTCCTGAACTAGAGTCCCACAAGTGAGATAACGCGATATACCGAAGTACATCTACAGTTCAGATGAGTCGCTGAGGTACACCGAAGCATCACCTCACGAATGTAGACCGTTTGAGACACACTAAGCGTAATCCACGGGAGTTACCGGTGACATGCTGTCGGCTGCTTGATGTTGACCACGCATGAGTTTCCATTCAATCAATCAAGATCACGGATGTGAAACTTCTCATAAATGTTTTGGCAAATTGCTAAGATCTGCGTAGGACTCTATAATATATCACTTGTGTCCTTATTGATGAACAACAAGCGATGTCATGTCAAGTGTTCCTATGAGATCTTTTGATGAATCTCGTGGCTCTAGACTCAATTAGTGCATTTTTGGTTTTCCTGAGCGGAGACTAGGGAGAGGGTCTCCTTCTTCAATACCAACAATCTCTAAGAGAAAGTCGATAGATTATGTAGGGTTCCCAGTGAGAATGAAACAAATCCTTTTAAGAGGAATTTAGTGGCTAGAAGGTTAAGCAGGCGCCTGGGTCCATGACGTCTTTGTCTTCAATACAGTGTCATCTTAGTGACAACCAAGAGTGATGAATTGAACCCGTTTTACGCCCTAAGGTTGATTATGGAGGGCTATTTCTTTTCACCCTTTCTCATTACATTTCTTTTTAATTCTTCAACCCTTCTTTCTCCTTTCTCACATTACTCCTTTTTTCAATCATACCTAAGGACTTCTAATACTAAACTATTGGTGATGTCCTTGGGTAGATCCCTCCGGCTCTGGCGGATCATAGGACCAATTTCCTATCCTTAGTCACCTTATAACTCCATGACTGTCCCATGTTGCCATAAAACCATTTTTCTTGAAAATCTCTCAAAGTGTTTATGATTATCAAAACATTTTGTTAACAACTTGAGAGTTTTGTTTTCAGAAACACTCCCCCTTCACATATGCTTATATCGTTTTAACTGAAATCAAGACGCATTGAGGGTAGAGTTCGCACTTTTGAATTGATCGGCTCATGATAGACAATTCCCCACGAGACACGGTTACGTTGCTTAGTTAAAGAGTTCCATTGTCAGTTTTTAGGTGACAGCTAGCTCTAATAACTACCTTGAAGTTGTAAACACTCCTTGAAAAGGAGGTTAGACCCATGTAAGTTCATGTCTATCACGAGTTTCTCGAAATGGTACGTTGATTACTCGTCAATTCATTGGTTCCGACTGAGTCGAGCTCTTTTGAGATTCAGACACCGATCATTAAACGTTTTTGATCACATTTTAATCACGTTTCTCCCCCTCAAAAATAGCATATCTATGATGTTTTTGAAACAAAATGATTAAAAGATATGTTTTTCGGTAAACATTTGGAGAGAAACTGATTTAGCATGAATTTTGGAACAATTTTGGTTTTAAACTCCCCCTTAACGAAAGCATATTTTCATACGAAAATTTAGAATCAATTAAGGGTTTAGAGGGAGTTATCTTGGTACCAAATGTGAGAGGTTTTGAAAAATCTTTTTGAAAAATTTCCAATCAATGGTACTCAAGATGATGAAGATTTTGAAAATCTTTTGAAGATAATTAGAGAAGAATTATCTTCATTTGTTTTAGGATAAGTGCTCGATATTTATGAAAATCGATTTTGCGCAGCACTTTCCTTTCTTTAAAGATCGGGTTGCAAGCTGAAATACTTACAAGCCATTATGTTTTTAGGAATAGTGCTTTAAAAATATTTAAAACCTTTGATTTTGATAAGCACTTTCCTTTCTTTGAAGCGCAGTCCCTAACCGATGTGTTGAAGCCATTATTTTGAAGTCCGGTTTCGATCAAGTATACGAAAGCCATTATTTGAAGAAATTTTGAGAAACGACATGTTTTAGAAAACATTTAAAGAACTCTCGCCCAAGCATCTGTACATGCCCGTATCATTGTTGAATGACATTTCTAGAAACGCATGAATATCGATTATACGAGAGACATGTCGTAGAAGAATATTTTTGAATTTTTTGATTTTATATTGTTTTTGTATTTTTTGAAAAAATTTCTATTTTTGTATTTTGCTTTTGTTGGTTTTATAAAAGAAATGGAAAATCAAAAATAGAAGATAGAGAAAATGAAGAGTTTACATGAATTAGAACCCTCATGATTTGGTACCTGTTCTCAGATATTTGATTCACCTGCATCCAAAGAAGAAGAGTTTTCACAAATAACAGTGTTAGAAGTACAAGATTCCTCACGGTGAGGGTGATCACTATCAACGGTTGTAGTGGTTTTGACTTCCTTATCTTGATGAGTTTCACTATTATATGTGTTGGAGCAAGTATCAAAATCTTTCCCGTGGGAATCCATCTAAGACCTATTGTGTTGAAAACTTTTCTCGTGGGTTTCCACCTAAGGTAAGATCTAGGAGTTGTTTTCTTATCAGATGCAACGGAAGACTCATTTTTGAAACACTACGCCCCAAGAGATCCACCTATTAGGTTTCCTTTGATTTTCATCTTGTCAACGGGTTTGTTTCTATTTGGAGTCTTAGTGGATTGTGCCTTGGCACGAGAATTATCTTTCTTGAGATATTGTGAGGCACATGCATCATGATTAGCTGAAAAGACACATTTTTTACATGTAGTACGCACAAATTCAATATTCTTGTTTAAAATGCAGCTTTAACTTTGTCACTACAGTCTTTTTGAAATTGATTCTTGTTCGAAAAAGACTTAGAATTCCTAGTGAAGTTTTCTAGGGGCATAGCATTTTCTTTTGCGAACTACTCTTAGATGCAAGCCAATCCCTAGTCTTTTGTAGAGTGTTCCTAGGTAATGGTTTACTACTACTAGCATTGCCTTGAAATCTTGTAGAATTCATCACCCTAGATGTTGTACCTAAAATTCCGTCTTTTGAGTCTCTGCAGGCTTTTCCTAGCTTCTTCTAGATAGTGATTGTTGACCATGTTGTTAGAACCGACATGATTCTTTAAGCTGGATTTTTGGTCACATTCCGGTACTATTCCTAGAAATGCCGTGTAATCACTTTTGGTTTTTCAAAACCGCTTTTTCTTTTCAAAACTTTTAAAATTTCTTTTTAAAGGGCAGGGACTGTGGAGTGACTGTTTTTGACAAATCATTTTTCTCATTGACTATTGGAGGAGGCTGAGAAATAGACATTTTTGGTTTGAAAACCGGTTTGGGAACATTTGTTTTCTCCTCGGTCAATGGTTTTGCAAACTTATTATCCACAGCCTTTCCTTTTAGACTTCCCAGTTGAGCACTCAAAAGATCATTTTGCTCTTTCATGTCCTTGTAAGCACGCTCATACGACAGTTTGTCATACTTGCATTCCTCCGATTTTCGATCAAGTTGTTTAAAATAGGACACGTTTTCTTTTTCAAGTTTTTCAAGAACTTTTTCATATTTTGAAACAATTTCGGAGGTCTCAGACTGGAGTCTTTCATGATCTTCAACAGTATATGTTTGCAAAATAATGGACATAATATCGATAGTCGAGTAACATCTTCGAAGAGAGAATCATTGAGGTTTTCCAAAACTTTGATGTGTTCAATACTTTCATTAGCTTGCTTTACCAGGGATTTATGGTCCTTGACAAAGTCACTCGTTTCTTTCAAAAGTGCTTGTTCAGCATGAATTACCCTCGACCGATGGCGTTAACGGAGGGGCAATTTGGGTTTTAAAAACTCTTTTGTTTCGTCATCATGACGAGTAAACCAGATGTTAGTTGTAATAATGGTTTTAGACTTGATGTAGCTCTTGAAGATACCCAATTCTAGTTTTAATGTCATCTAAAATGCTTCTAGTATCACTTGTGTTAAAAGGATTGTTTGAAGACATTTGTTCGATTTTCGAAAGATATTTGGAAACTAAAACCTGTTTCAACCTGGTTTTGAAACGGTGTTGACACTTTGTTTGAAACACTTGGTGTGGTGGAAAACGTTGATTGTTTTTTTTATTAACAAAAGTAATTCCATTAATTTTGTTCCATTTGTTATAATCAATCGGTTTAAGATCCGGATTCTTTGTTTCATTTTTGATCTACTCTCCTCAGATAGTTCCAACGTTTCAAGAGAATCACGAACAATTATGAGTTCATGCAAAGGTTTTCCATTGTTCAACACATTCGAGATTTCGAGATTTCGAGCTTTCTTGAGGAACAAGAAGGGTCATTACCAAGTGCCATTTTATGTGAAGTATGAAAACGCCGATTTACTTGGTTTGAAAGCATCTTGTTTGTTTTATCTCGAATGACCCGCTTGTGAGAAGCAAATTGTCCAAAGCTTTAATTTTCTCATTTTTATCCAGAATTTCATCAATAAGAGAATCTTCTCGCTTGAAAAATCAAGCAATCAACTTTTTCTTCTCTTTTTCAAGATCAAAAAACGTGCTTTTGTTTAGAAAGTTGGTCATTTAGATCTGAAATTTCCTTGTTTAAAGATTTAATTTTCAAGTGAGAATTCACATCAAGTGTGTTATACTTGATTTGCAATTCTTTTTCTCTTAAAACAGAATCTCGATAACCAATTTCTAAGTCAGACATTTTGTTTGTATGAAATTCATAGGCTTTTGGCGCTCCTTGTAACTCTCAAGCTCAGCGGTCAATTTCTTATTCGCGACCTTAACCTCGCGATTGACCTTACTAACTTTCTCAATTTCAATGCCACACTTATTGATTAATGATTCAAAATAAGTACGTGTTTCCTCATCATCTCAGATTATTTTGTGCCACACGCCTCCATTAGGATCCACATATGGAGTTTCAGTTAGTATTGCTACAACTTCGTATTGTCCATGTATATCATAAGTAGGTGCCGTCGATGTCACAGCACGTCGTCATGAGTAAACTTGATCACATATGACATTGTTATAACATGGATCAATGATTGGTACCTTAGATAATGCATTTGCGTCATAGAGCGGGAGGTGCGTCGAGTCGATTATAAGGTGCTTAGTCTCCTTAAGATTTGCCATGAAGACGCTGGTTTGCATTGATGTCCTCTAGGTCTTCCAAATCATCCATAATAGCGAAAAAGTCATGTTCCTCAAGACTCAACCGTGCATTCCATTCTCGCTTTTGTGCTAACAAAGATTTTCAAGATACGCAAAATCCTTCTTTTTCGGCTTAGTATGACAATTCCTTGCCATGTGACCCACTCCTTGACAGTTATAACACTTAATCTGACCCCGATTCATATTTCCATAATTCCCAACGATGGAGCCTGCAACATTGCCATTCCGATTACTCCATTGCTCTATTCCCAACATACATCCCATCGATTTCCAACATGTTGACCCACCGATTACCCGATACGATAATTACGGAACACCGACACCGGTCATGCATGTTAAATGCTTTATCCAATAAAGAAAATATACTCAAGGTAAGGTCGCTTCATTTTCGGGATCAGATGATTCCTTGTTCCTGGTATTGTGGATACGGTTGTTGAATGACTTGTTGTTCTGGTGGATAGAATTGTTGTTGAGGGATAGCAGCTTGTGGTTGCGGAATGTATTGCCTGCTGTTGTTGTTGTTGGAAGATGATGAAGCTTGTTGTTGTGTATTCACCGTAGTTTGAGTCTTAGCAATAAGTGCCAATGGATCATGATTCTTTGCCAATCTTTCTTTCCTGACTTCATTCACTTCAACTTGGTTTTGTTTCAGAAAATCGTTTAGTTGATCAAAGTTCACCTGATGTAAGTCTTTTGTTTGGTTGACAATTGTGACATATCGTCCCATTCTTTCCGGAAGATTATTCAGAACTTGATGTTTTGAACGATTGTTCCGGGTGCCAACTTGTTTCTGATAAGCTCATTCATCAAAGTGCAAAACCTTCCATAGTAGGATTCAATGGATTCTGTAGATGTAAACTTTTCCCATTCGTTAGCGACTTGTTCTCCATGTCTTGTTTACCAATTTGCTCCATAACATAGTCTGTCTAACACGCTTCCCACATATCGAAAGCGGCTTTCTGGCTGTCTACAAAAGAAAATGTCTATTGGTAAACCCAGTTGGACAATATGAATTGCCATGTCATCTGCATCGACTTGTTTCGATCCTCTTCGTATTCCGATTCGGGTTTGAAGATGAGAGGATGGTGGGATGGGAGGTGTTGCATCAGGATTTCCAGGGACATGGACTTGTCGAGGCTTGAAGGGTCCATCCTGAATGGATTTAATCATGAGTTTCCCATTAGGTTTGGTCTTGATGTAGCGGAGCATTCGACTTGTCCATTGAAGATAACCACCTTTTGCCAACTTAGGAGGTCGGTTTTCGCACCGCTGCATGAATGTCTTGTTGAGTTGCCATTGATGAAGGTATGATATGATAAAGTTGATGTAGGATCGATTCAACTATAAAGGAGTTGTGGTTGATGAAGATTAAGCCCGGTTGAGGTTTTTCTCAAAGTCGTATCAGAACCTTGGTTGTTAGTCAAAAAATTTTACCAAAATTTTGAAATTCACTTTAAAAATCAATTTTAGGTCGTATGATGAAAAATGAGTTAAGACAATTTTGACAAATTTGACCGAAAATTTTGAATTTAGGCCCAAAATTTGAATTTTTGACCAAAATTTTCACGCATTAAACAAAATTTGAATCTCGCAAAAATTAAACGCTTAGTCTCCTCAAAATTTAAATTTTACTCAAGTTTTCCCGCCAAAAACGTTTTTTTTTTTTTTTTTTTTTTAGCTTAGGCGTGGAGACTTAGAGAGAAGGAGTTACGAGTAGAATGTTTTGCTTAAGTAGGATCTTAGGGCGTGGGATCTTTATGCGTGGGATCTTAGGCGTCTGATTCTTATGCGTTAGAAAGTATCTTCTGGCGTAACCTTAGGCTTATCGCGTGAACAAAAACTTAATTAAATGAAACCTTGCAGCGTAAAGTGTGATCTTATGCGTGAGAGTTCTACTCGTAAAGTTTATGCTTATCGTAAACTTAGGTTAAAACCAAAATCCTTTACACTTGTCACAACATAAGGGATATCCACAAAATCGAAGTGTTCCACACACTTATCCAAGTGAGGGAAGCCTGAGTAACAGTTAAAGCTGAAGAATCGCACCAAAAGTTATGAGTAGGACCTATGCGTAGTTGACTTTTTTACAGTAGAACTAGGGTTTTGACCTACCATAAAAATTTCCAACGATTCAAACGATTTCTCTTGCCAGATATCCTTAAAACACTCGAATAACCAAAATGTTGACCTTTTTCACCCAAAGTGCTTAGAAAAGTTCTGAGTAAAATGACCAATGAAACAAAATGAGTTTAAAAAGCATTATATCTAAACCCGTAAAGCTGCAACTTTTTGCGAAACTTTAACACCAAATAAACCTTAAACCACAAGAATCTTGATTTTGATGAAAAATTAAAAGCTTTAAGCGTATGAAATATGTAAAACGTGAGCTTATACATGCGGTGCAACACTTCAAAACAAACACACAAACTCCTAAACCATTGTTAGGATTGATACCAAAGTGTTATACCCCTTTATAAGTATACCAAGCAAACCCAAACATAAACGTACTTGAGTTATCGTAGAGATGAAAGATGAAGAATAGAAAGAGGTGACTTGAATGATAGAATTCGTATGTATGTTTTAGAGATAGAAGAAAGATGAAAACAATAAGTTGTATATTGCTTCAAGGAAAACACACACACACACACTCAAGCACACCCCTCAAATGACATACTTGAGGGATATTTATAGTACAAGACAAAGGATGCCCTAAGGCTTGGCCATGGGCGTGGATGGGTTTGGACATGGATTGGGTTACATGAACTTATACAAGGCTAACTTAACTAAACGCCTAACCATTTAGCTTAGCCCAATCCATGAGCCCTTTGACTATTCTAGCACGATATCTAACACACGTTACAAAGTTCCTAAATGTGAATGACCATCACTTCTAATAAAAACTATTAAGGCTAACACATTCGTTCACCCAAAACCCGTGTCTATTGAAGTTTGCGGGAGCCTGCCTAGACCATATGGTGTACCAAAGGTGGGAGTTTAAATCGATTAGACTCTCATGTGTCCTTTGGAATCTTGAAAGTGCAGGCAGCTCCTTTTTTACCCCAGCGTTTCCAAGCGGAAGAAGGAACTATATCATGGGAATTGGTCGAAGGGGGTGATAGAATGTGCAAAGAGTTGGGTCCCTGTGGAAGGCGACAAAGGAAGCAAGGGAAACGCATAATCGTAAAAGCGACCCCTAATTAACAAGAAGCTTCCCTAGGAATGACAAACAACAAAGGATGAAAACTATGCCTTCATTCTTCTGTTGATGCAGCCCGACCCCTAAGCAAGCGTATGTCTACTGTCCAATCTAAGGCCCAAGATCGGGTTGGATAGACTGGTTTAAGGTAAAATGACCACTATGGAGATGGGATAAAAAGTCAGGGTGGAAAAACAATCTCACTAAAAGCCCTTCCATTACCACGCATCGGGGCGGATTCAGACGAGAAACCTCTTGAAAGGCCTATCGAACTTGTTGTATGCCCTACAACATTATAAGCTCGCTGCTGAAAGAACAACATGCAAGGGGAGCGTTCCAGCCTTTCAAGGAAATATTACAAGCCCCATAACTCCTCAAGGAATCCCATGGGGAGAATACGGTGGCCCCACGAGGAAGCAAGCCACCGGAACTCCTTCAAGAAGAGGATAGCAGATAAGAAGAAGGAATCCGGACTCAGAAGAGAAAGGAAAAATACCCACTTTTAGACCTGAAAGCTAGGAAAATGACAACGCCAAAGAAAACCACATCCAAATTTAACAATCATTCAAGAAAGAATATTACAACTATTATGAACAAGACAACCCATCGCGGGTAACCATTAAAGCAAACTTCCGCAAGAACGAAGAAATACAGAAAATCTTTAGAAGCACGTACTTCAAAGAAGAATGATGTTGGCCATCAACAAAGTTCCGGAAAGGACACGGCTTCAGCAGCTATAAGACTCAGAATAAAAAGGGTAAGAGCAATTGACAATAGAAAAAATGTATAATGTACTTGAATTTACCAATTTTTGTAATGTACTTTGAAATATATCAAATCAATAAAAAAGTGAAGATTAGCTACCTTCATTGTTTTATTTTTTCAATAAATTCATTTTGATTTAGTGCATAAGACGCGCAAGCACAAGATTGAGCACGATCTAAAGAATGTTATTTCCGAATAACAAAGAGTTATCACTTAATAACAAAAAGGTGAACAACATAATCACCAAAGTACATAAGAGGTATTGCAAGTCCGACTTGGGAGGATAACCCAAAATTATCCAAAGACTATTACAAACGTGCATATCCCAGATAACGTTAAAACAATAGTACCGCACAAATTCAAAAAATAAGTGTACACAAAAGACTATTACAAACGTGCATGTCCATATAACGTTAAAATAATAGCACCGCACAAAACAATGTGCGCAAAGGGTATTAAAAACATGCATATCTGTATAACAAAAGATAGTAGCATAGCACAAGTCAAAAACAATGTGCGGAAGCAAAAATAAAAATGAAAGGTTGCACGCAACCATTGTAAACATTACAAGACATGGAAAGCTAAATATTGTTCACAGGATTAAAAACATCCAAGAAAGCAAAGTAAACTAGCTTTGCTCCAAGACAGTCACACTTGCTTAAGGCTCAAAGTGAAATGGGAGGGAATCTCACTCACTTAAGTGCGGATCATCTGCAACATCAATAATAACACTAGACCCTCCAACATCATAATCATCAGTGGAAAGGGGCCTATCAGGAACAACAGAAACACTAGCAGAAGCAAGCGCAAGTGGCAACGAAGTAATAGAAGTCAAAGCCAACTCACCAGTTGAAGGTCCTTCCTCACCCATAACATTACGAACGGACAAAGGATCAACTAAAGAATTATAAATATCAGCAACAGTGGGCTGATGAGCAAAGAACACGCTTCCTAAATTGATCAACCCTTCTTTGAACTACACCCAGAGAACGAGACAGTGAGCCAGTGCCAATAATAGTGCTAGTATGCTTGTCATAGACAGGAACCACAAGCTGTTCAAGATCAGGATGTAACCCAACAATCATAGGAGCATTCGCATGTACTCCTCAACCCGGAGAAGATCCATAATCTCCGCAATGCCAACATCCTTTTCACACTTAAGAGTGGAGAGCAAGGAAAACTCCAAATCCGCAAGGGCCTTCACGGCGGAAAGATAGAGAGCTTACGCAAAAGGGTCATATGCATCAAGATCTACAAGTTCTTTTTTCTCTTTACCATGAATAATACCCGCCGCTAGTCCAACTTGCATACCTTTATCAATGGCACGGCTGATAACTTCCGCCATTGCTATAGAATACTCGGGAGAATTTAAACATTTGAACACAGCAAGGCTCATGCCATTAGTCAACAACCAACGCCGGCTGGACAACAAAGTAAGAAAGCGAGGGTAAAACTCCTTATCAAGGTGAAGAGCCAACACAGATAAATCTACAACCGCTGAGTCAACCTTCTTCATAATCGCAGCCACTTTCGTATCTTGAGTCTTGGAAAACTCTTCCCTCAAAACATCAAAAGAAGGAATCGCTAATGGCTCGACTAGAGCATGAGGACTCCGTGAGTGATCTACAAACAAAACAAAAAGTCAAAAGACAACGGAAAAGATAAATAAGCGGAAAAACTGGTCAAAAAAGGCACTAATGCATACCTGTTCGGAAAGATTAGCATTTTGAGATTTGAGAATAGCAACTTCAGCCCTCAGGGTGGAAGATTCAAAATCCTTCCCATCAAAACATAATCGAAGTTCCTTAGCAAGCTTCGAGCGAAAGAGAGTCTCCGGCTCCACGACACGTAATTTTGATTCTTCAACAAAGTAAGTTCCGTAGTAGGAGCTGCGGAAAACTCAGCAATGGGAACCAACTCCGAGGATGCAGCTTCAGCAGCCTTAGCCTTAAGGGTCGAAATCTCCTTGTCCCTCTCCTCTAACAAAGATGATAGGCGTTTCATCTCCATCATATTATACTCCAACCGCATACTGACTTCGGAACTAAAGCACACCTGTCGTGCCGTAGCAACATTGAACTCAGCAAGAAGACGATCATACCCCATCTCATGAACAAAAGAAAAATAGAAAAGAGGAGCAAACTCATCCACTATACCACGACATCATCAGCATCATCAAGAAGATAATTCTTGGCAACATTCCATTTCGGAACATAAATACCAGACAAAGAGCCAAATCCAATCATCAATAAAGACGGATATCTCCAATTTGAGATATCACAAATTTAAAAGTCATCAAGAACGGGTGAGCACCGCCAAAGAAGTGAGAAGCTGAACGCGAAGGAAGGGACATTCACGATCCTTATCTTCTCAGACATGTAAACGGCGTAGTAATGACACATCGTCATATAACCGCATTGTGGGACCGCCAAGAAACAAACAACAAACAGAAAGTGAGCAAAGGCAAGGGGAAAAGAAACATCACATAAAGTTAAAAATCAAGATAACAAACCTGAGGGGAGAACCATCAAGACGGAGCAAACCAGAATCAGACTCAATAGACGTCCCGGCTTCATGAATGGGAGTAATTGATAATGAAGGAGAAGAAGAAGAATGAGTCGGTAAAGCATTAAAACAAAATTCAAGAGAGTGCGTATTTTGAGCAAACAACTTCTAAATAGATTCTGAAGACTTACCACCAGTAGAAGCCCTCTGCGGAATCCACATGGTCACTCCTTAACTTTACGAGGATAAACTTTGGATGGGGTAAAACCTTCCTCCACCTTGCTTCGAGAACCAAGCCACATCAAGGCATAACCTTAGAAAAGGTACCAAAAGTAGCCCTAGACACTAAAAGATCACAGCCGGTGAGAATGAACAGGCCGCGACAATATTCACACCACGGAATCATCACATAACCCGAGAAGCCCGACTTTTGGTCGAATCAAAGAACCACATTTCCATCAGCCCCCAAATCATCACCAGAAGATGGAGAGGCAAGCGAAACAGTCCAGCCTTCAGTTAGTGTTGGATATTGGATTTCACAAACACTCTAAACCATGATCAAAGTAGGCGTATAAGAATGTTAGAGAGAGAGAGTTCTAGTGAGAGAAAGGAAGAGAGTTAGGAACTATAGTGAGAGAAAGAAAATATTATTATGAGCTCCAACTCTCTACCTTGGGAGGTAGAGAGTATTTATAGTCTTTATAAAACGCCACACAGCTTGGTACGTGGATCGGCATACAGATTGGGTAAAGACCGTCCAGTCCTCCACGGTGTTACTTAACAAAATACTACTTAACATAAAATAACTATGACTACGAGCTTTCTAACGATTACATATACTTGAGGTGACCGACTCTTTAATACATTGAATTTCTAATTCCTAACAATCTCCCTGGGAGGTCACCTCAAACATATACTAAAATTACATTGAATACAAACAGATATTACATTAACAATTGTTCTTGCATTCATGATGTAGTACTTTGCTCCGGCTTCGTAGTCATTGATTCTTCTCATTGCATGTTTGGTTAACTCTAGAAGTGGAGGTCTTTTCACAGATCCGTGATAATAATTTGAGCAGCCTTTTGAGATCATCACCATAGAAAATCTCGAGACATTCATTGTGGTGTTGGTATTATGTGATGTTGTGACATTCGGACCGACATGCTCACATTCTTGATCATGATATCTTCTCATCAAGTAGCGAAGCTTTAGTTGATTCATGATATTGGCGGCGTAGCGAAGCATGGAGTGAAAATATCCGAGTCATTGATGCACTAATCATGATTTCTTTTGAGATGAATGTGTTAGGTGAGCATGCGGGTATGAATTGACCGCTTCATTACGATCACCGCAAAGCGTCGGGGTGTACGCATAAGACAATAGCAATAAAGCGCCGCGAAAGTGTCTTTGATCACTTCGATGAATTGAGGTACACGCCCACGGTTCCCGTTGATCGATAAGTACCGCCTTGTGTGATCGTATAATTCAAGAATTTCCTTGGCAGGGGTTTACGCTAAATGCTTTAGCCGTTCTCAAACCGAACGCGTCTCAAAGAAGACAACACGGATTGAGTGAACCAGCGAATTTTCGTCCACTGATTGATGAAAAGAGATTTGAAAAACAATCGGGTATTGCTCAATAGAAATTGTTTTTGCAATATAACGAAGGTTTTAATGAAAATCAATTATCAATCATAAAACACCTTTTGATTTGAAAAATTAGTACACTGTCTACATGCTAATGAAAAGAGTTTTAAAGCACAAAGACCGGTTTTTCAAAGGTATCCGTCAATCCATAACCTGAACCAGGATTGATTCAAAGATTGAATAAGCCCCATTGTTTCGTTCGTTGTCACATGGTTGATCAGTATAATAGATCTCACATGCCACCTACCGGGGAGCTTGTTAGATGTTGGCTCGTAAGGCTTTCCATCTTCATAGTGAATATGTAAACACATCACTGTCGGATGTTAGCAATACCACAAGGATAATGCGTAGGACTCATAAGATATAATCTTTCTTTCCACATTGTGTGAAAGAGAGTCTTCATTGAAAGTGTCCTAATGAGATTTATTGATGATCTCGTGGCACTAGACTCAATTTGTGCATATTTGGATCCTATATCGGAGACTAGGGGAGGGTCTCCTCCTTCAATATCAACAATCTCTAAGAGAAAGTCGATAGATAATGTCGGTTCCCGTGAGAATGAAAC
The DNA here is from genome assembly GCA_910596185.1 of Chrysanthemum makinoi. Lineage (NCBI taxonomy): Eukaryota > Viridiplantae > Streptophyta > Magnoliopsida > Asterales > Asteraceae > Chrysanthemum > Chrysanthemum makinoi. The sequence continues at coordinate 245,951,364 of OU343225.1, read as the reverse complement.
AAGTCCTTTTAAGAGGAACTTGAGTGGTTTTGGGAAGTTGAAGTGCTGGTCGTCCTTTGGGTCCATGGCGTCTTGTCTTCAATACCGATGTTACCATCGTTAGCATATGAATTGAACCGGTTTACGCCCTAAGGTTGAATAAATGGAGGGCTATTTGTTTTCACCCTTTTCTCATTCAATTCTTTTAATTCTTCAACCCCTTCAGTGCTTACCGAGACTTCATAGCTATAACTTTGTTGGGTTTATTCGATTACTAGCTCGGTCTCAAGTCCGACTCTTCCCATATCTCATTTTTCCTACACTAACTAGTGGATAGTCCACAGGTAGATCCCTCGGTTCTGGCGGATCATGGGAACACATACCTAACCTTATCGTCCTTATATCACCATACATAATGTAAAGTTGGTCGGTCTTTTTGGTATTGTTCATCCGCCATAGGAACCAATTGAAAACCATTTGAAAATCAATCCGGATACTTATGATATTTTATCAAAGCATTTTGTACCTGAATTGTTTTTGATATTTTTAGAATAAGTGCTCCCCTCAACATGTGCATCAAATGTTTGAAATCGTTTTGCACACGGAGGCAAGAGGAAGAAATTACTTCTTGGATTACCATTTTCTAAAGATATCAACATCACTTCCTAACCAATCAAGTAGATAAAGCATTTTGGGAAGGATGATGTTTTCATGATTTTGCTCCCCTCAATATGTGCCTCAAGATTTGAAAAGAGTTTTGCACATACTAGAGGGAACCTGCGCATTGAGATAAGTGATCACGTTTCAAATCATAGGTTTAAGATAGATGCTCCCCCTCAACATGTGCATGGAAAATTTGAAATCGTTTGTCACATGTGGGAAGAAGAGCATGTACATCCTTATAAAACCATTTACCGAATTATCAATTTAAATCCAATTTAAATCACACATTCTCCCGATCACAATTATCAAATCATTTGAGATTTGTGATCTCTTATAGATTTAAATTGATTTTGAAAGCTTTTAGGGAGAATTGTGATTATGAAAGCGTTTTAGCGATAAGGATCGGATGTTAAGACTTTAAACTCCATTGATAAAACATGCATGTATATCTTTTGAAAACAATTGAATGCCAAATAACTTTTTAATTTAATTGAAATCATTCTCCCCCTCAATCAATGACATAGGTTGTTGATTGAGAGATTGATCTTTTGACAAATAAGTCTAGATGATTATCAAAAATAGAGACTGAGTTATTTTTCAAAGCGGATTAGTTTTGAGATAAATGTTTATAGAATCGAGCATGGAATTTGGTTGATAAGATTTGATGAGCGTCAAACAAATTCTCAAATCTTGAAAAACATGAAAAAGCATGGCTCTGTTTTTTCTTTGAAAGCGGTTCTTGCGAAATGACAATAAGCCATTGTTTCTCTTTCTCCAAAAAAAATTATTTATTTATTTATTTTTTTTTTTATTTTTATTTTTTTTTAATATGAAAATTCGAACAACATCTAAAGTCCCGTGTCATTCTTTGAATGACAGCACAAAGACCGTAGATATTATCGAACCGAGAAAAACAAAAAAAAACAATATATATATATTTTTTTTTTGAAGATTTTCAAGTTTTTTAAATTTTTATGGATTTTTGAAAATATTATATTTTTCTATTTGATTTTCGAATAGATATATACAAGATATAGATGAAGATAGACCTTTACTCCTCGCCTTCCTCAAGACGCGTTTGAGTGTTTACGGTTGAAGGCTTTTCAAGCCTACGTGGAAGAATAAACTCAAAGCGTTCTCTTGGAAGAGCTTTGGTGAAGATGTACGCTAGCGATATTCAAACCTCACAAAATAGAGTTCCACCACACCTTTTTCCACTTGTTCCCCGATGAAATGATGTCGAATGTCGATATGCTTTGCTCTTGAGTGTTGAGCGTTGTTGCATGAGAGAGCAATAGCACTTTTATTATCAAGTACAGAGGGATTTTGTTGAATTCAAAGCCATAGTCCGATAATTGAGATCTCATCCATAAGATTTGAGCACAACAAGATGACATGGCTATGTATTCAGCCTCTGTAGAGGAAATAGAAGTACTCATTTGCTTCTTTGAAGACCATCTCATAAGCTTATCACCCAAAAACTCGAGCACCTCGGGGCGTGCCGGCGTGTATCTTGACAACCTGCATGATCGATCCGCATGCATAGGCCGTTAGTGACATACCGGTGTTCTTCGGGTACCATAGTCCCATATTGATGGTTCCTTGGAGATACCGAAAGACCCGTTTAACGCTTCAAGGTTCTTTTTAGTAGGCTTAGCCTGGTATCTAGCACACATGCAAGCAGAACAAGATGTGCGGTCTACTAGGGCCGTGAGGTACATCGAGGGATCCAATCATACTACGATATTTTGTTTGGTCAATCATGATCCACAGTGGTCCTCATCTAGTTTGGTTCGATCAATCATGGGGTGTCAAGCAGGTCACTTGAATCAAATCCAAATTTCTTTAAGATCTCATTTGCATATTTAGATTGATTTATGAAAATGCCTCAGGGACTTTGTGAAATTTGTAATCCCAAGAAAAATGACATTTGTCCCATCATTGACATTTGAAATTTTGAACTCATTTCATTAGAAAACGATCACATTCCATTGGATCGGTCGAGGCAAAAATAATATCATCAACATAAATTTGAACATGAATTAAATGTTTGCCTGACTTCCGGTGAACAATGTTGGATCAACTGCTCCTTTGCTAAATCCGGTTGATAGAAGAAACTTTGACAGTGTATCATACCATGCCCTTGGAGCTTGCTTTAAACTGTAGAGGGCCTTCTTCAGCGATAAGCGTGAGTAGGATGCTCTTGTTTACAAATCCTTCGTTTGGCGGCGTGACGAGCGACTTCTTTAAGGTCTCCGTTCGAAATGCCGTCTTCACATCCATCTGATAGACTACCATGTTCTTACTAGCAGCATTAGCCAAAAAGATTCGATTGCCTCGATTCGAGCAACTGGAGCAAAGATTCTTCAAAGTCAATACCCTCCTCTTGACGGTATCCTTTAGCAACTAATCGAGCCTTGTTCTTCAACACATCACCATGCTCATCAAGTTTCACTTTGAAGATCCATTTTAGAGCAATAATCATAGCACAATCTGGAGCCGGTACTAACTCCCATACATCTAGTCGATCGAACTCATGAATTTCATCTTGCATAGCATTGAACCAGCTATCTTCATTCATGGCGGTTTTAACATCTTTTGGTTCGATCTTAGAGAGTACTGAGTTGAAGAAGCACCATAAGGCATCGGTTGCAAGTTGTTTCCATGTGGATCTTTGGGCGAGAGGGATTTCCAATGATGTTGTCTAATGGATGATCGTGAGTCCATTTTATGAGGTGTTCATGCGGTAGTTGTTGAGGGACCGCTGAAGTAGCGAGTTGATGTCTCGGCGAAGATGGTGATGAAGATTCAGTGAGCAAATATGTTTTCAAATGGAGCATCTTCGGGTGTAGCAAAGGGATTAACTTCATCATTGATGCCAGAAGCAGTTCCATGATGTACATTTGAAGAATGATGATTTGTTGATGAGGCTGAAGGATCAACGTGAGTGCTTCTTGACTTAAAGATATTGAGACCGAGGGATTGACTTCATTCACTGGAATATGAGCCTCTGTAGGGATCAACACCTCATTAGTATTCGGATCATAAAGTTCATCAAACATAGGATCAAACAATTTCTTTAAATCATCTTCGGATGGAGGTACATATGGAGTTTCTTGAGAAGAGTTTGGAACAAGGGATGAACCAATGGGACTATTTTGAAGTCGGGTCCGAGCTGAATTGTTCAGAGCCGTTTGACCGTCGACTCATCAAGCGTAGCGTGAATTGTTTCCATGATGTTTCGGGTTCTTTTGTTGTAGATTCGGTATCCCTTTTTGTTTGGTGCATACCCTACAAATACTCCAATGTCTCCTTTAGCTCTAAGTTTGCCTAAGTCTTGACCCTCATTAGTTGGATAGCACAATGCTCCAAACACACGAAGGAGAGAGAGATTAGGTTTTACTTTGTGGACAAGTTCATATGGTGTCTTTCCATGAGCGGTGTGAATCGGGAACGATTTTGTGTGTAGCATGCGGTGGCAATAGCCCGAGAAACATTGGAACTTTTGAGTAAATCGGCATTGTTCTAGCGGCTTCTACAAGAGTTCGATTTCGCCTTTCAACTACACCGCTCGTTGAGGAGTTAGTGGAACACTTCTTTGATGGTGATTCAATGCTTTCATAAAATTCACTAAGTTGTTTGTTAACAAAATTAGTTCCATTGTCTGTCCGGATAATTACGGCGGTTTTGTTAAGTCGAACCTCGTTTGTTTGATGAGTTTGATGATGATATCAGGAGTTTCATCCTTTGTCCTTAAGAACTTGACCGAGGTGAATCTAGAGTAATCATCAACTACAACTAACACATATTTCTTCCCAAAGATATTCTCAGACTCTCATTGGTCCACATAAATCCATATGAATTGTATGAAGAACTATGTGAGAGTTAGTAGGTTTGGGTTTATGGGCATACTTCTTGCTTTTTCCCAATTGACATCTTGAACAAAGATGATCCTTTTCATACTTTAGTCGAGGTAAACCTACAACTAAGTCCTTTATGGAGAGATCATTGATGGTGCCGAAGTTCAAGTGATTGAGGCGTCGATGCCATAACCATGACTTTGTTTTTGAAGCCTTTGATGAACAAGCAAATTGGAGAAGACTTCATCATATCTTCTATAGAGATGGTGTAAAGATTTGAACCACGAGTTCCTCTTAAAAGTTCCTTACCATCAAGTTCTCTAACAAAACAAGTATGTTTTCTGAAGGCTACTTCTAGATCGAGTCACATAATTGACCAACGAGAGAGCGATTATGACCAAGACCTTCCACATAGTATACTCTAGAGATAACACTATCACCAACAACATAATCACCATAACCCATAATTGCACGAAATGATCATTACCGAATCTAAGCGTCCAGATGAATTTGCTCACGGTTCATGAGCAGCGACGGTCTCGGTCATATGCTTGGAGCGACTGAGTCCGGTGTACCACGTAACGATTTGAACGATCTGCAGTTGAACACGGACAAGAATGGATAACCGGATAATTGGGATCCCCATGCAAGAATGGGTTCCACTTGGTTAGTGATGGTGGAACACCCACATCGAAATAGAAACATCCATATCGAGTAGAAGCAATGGAATCATTGGGAATAGATGCAATCTGGGTGTGCGTATTTGACCTATTCAAAGTATGTTCACTTCTTAAGGGAATAGTTCTACCAATAGGCATCCATTTTCTAGTGGGCATAATCTTAGCAGTTTGAGAACAAAGCTGATTATTCTTATGGCCAAAAGGTATCCAATAATAACCTATCTTTATAAAAGTTCTTCCTGTGGGTTTCCACTGCTTTCTAACAATCTTTCGTTTTTGCCTTTTTGCCTTATTTGCACGATTATTAGCATTAACAATTTTAACCGGGCATTTGACAACATTAGACAAAGCATTCACACCACATTCATGATTAGCAACATAATTCAAGCAGACATCATTACAGGGTTTGCAAATAGTATCGAATTGAATTAATTACAGACGCCTAAGGCTAATACTAGAATCAACACGATTCGTTTTATTCAACTCAAGCTTAAAGATCCTAGGTTGGTCTTCTACTTTCTTCCAATGCACATTTTAGCTTGCGAGGTCCTATCATTCCTTGTATTGTCTTGAGACTTTGACACCTTGCTTTAATGTCATTGATTACTCCTGTAGAGGGAATTATGGGAACATTAGTTGGTTGATCTACTTTTTGCATTCTGAACTAGGCGTGCAAGGATCACGTATTACTAGGCGACACATTGATGTATACTTTCTTAAAGCGGGCCTAGAATGGTTTGAAGGCTGGCACTAGGCATAGAACAAGGCATCACAGCTTTGCCTTTTGCACCTAAGGTTAAGGATTTTGGACATGTTGCAATTACACATTCTAGCAACTCTTGAGATCGTTTGGCCCGGAGGCAAGCAAACCTAATTTCACTATCAAGAGGTTTGTTAATGAAATCCTCTTCGACAATCTCACGGAGACATTCTAGACTATCCTTAAGGTGAGCACGGTATTCATGAAAAGCATGTTCATTATTCCTAAGATGAGGAGGAATATATTTAACTGCACACGGTGTATTTGCTGTCTAAGGGTGACTTTGAGACAACATTCTTATTGAAAACAAGTGGCAGTTTCCCATTTCCCGACTTCCGATTCTCAATTTCCTTTTGTAAAGACGTTATTTTTCGTTGTTTTGGTCACGGGTGACTTTTATTGAATCATATAACTCTTTAAAATGTCGTTTAACTTTTTCATTTTCTTCTAGAAAACTCTCGTTTTCCTTTTGTAAGGCATCAACTAAGTTTTGAAGATGAAAAGTTTGAGAATTCTGAGAATCTAAAGGAGGAGGCATTTGGGAGCTGTCATATTGTTCTTTTGACCCTTTAATTGAGAGATTTGGGCTTTCAACTTTCTACGATCGTGTTGCGAGCTTGAATCTGTTCATCACGTTTGTTAATTTGAAAAACAGCATCAAACTCTGGAGCATCTGAGGATGTCTTGATATTTGAAGTTTTGACATTTTCTTTAAGATGTTGATATTTTAGTTGTAAATTAAAATGCTCAACTTCCAGTTTAGAAAAATGTTTAACCAAATTGTCGTGATCATCCAGTTCAATTTTCTCGTTTAGTTCAGAATTAGTTTTTCAAGCTCAATGACACGATCATGGGAGACTTTCAGGGCAACCGATAATTCATGAAATTTGGAAGCATTAATAGAACAATTTGTAGCATGAAAACACATCTGAGTAATACATTCAGAAATCAAGTTCTCATTTAGTGTATGCAAGTTCTTCCTCTCAATCTCATTATATTTTAGTGCTCGCTCATAGTCACTAACTTCAACTATCATTGCATCAAATTCCTTTTCCATTCCCTTAATATCAGTTTCTATCCCCTTTTAAGACTCTCAAAGTGATCTTTTAGAAGTTTAAAGAAAGGCATGACCTCGGTTAAATAACATTCTTTCATTTGCTCAAAACCCCTTTCTCCTTCCGTTAATACCGATGGGTGTGATCCTTTTCTTGCAAGTTTTCTCAAAATCAACAAATAGTTGAAGTATAACATATTGGCTAATTAAGGTCTTGCTTTTAGTGGCAATTGTTCTAGGAACAAGATGCATTGGTTTATTAGGAGGATACACGGTGCTTCTAGGCATTTTCCAAAGAGGAGGGTTTGTTTCAACAATATTTTCACTTTACGCTTATCTAAATCCATTTTCGAGAAAACTTGTTGGAGTCAACAATGTCGAGGTTTAAACATGTTCAAGGAAATCCAGTTTTCCTTCTTGTAATCATGGGGTGTGATCTTTATTTTCTTCTCTTTACATTTAGGATCATCTAATTTCTTGTTCATCTTTTCCCTAGTGACTTCATCCGATTTCTTATCTTCCTCAGTGCACTCAACGCAACTAGGTTTCTGTCTAGGTTTAAGGATTTCATTGCCATCATAAAGAACCTTATGAGCATTTCTAGCCCTTTTAATGACCTCCGGATTTGGTTCCTTAACAAGGGGAATGCTATGCTTATCGCTTAGGACCCTATGCATAGTGATCATGTGAGCGATCTGAATGGTGTTCCCTTGTATGTACAACTTGTTTTCAAGTTTGTTTTTCAAAGTTTTCAGATTAGAAAAATCTTTCAAGAGTTTTGATTCCTTTGCATTAAATTCTTGCTTAAGCATTTTCACATTTTCTTGAAGTTCTTGTTTTTGCTTAGCGGTTTTAGAAAGCTTTTCTTGCAAGGAATTTAACTCTTGTTTTAATACTTCTTCTCGAAAATTACTTTTTCTAATAATTGTACGCACTTGGTCATCCATTTCCCGCTCACGAGTGGTCAACTCAAATTTAGCACGTTGTTCATAAATAGCAACCCGTTCTTTATAGGCATTTAATTCGATATTACTGAGACTCATCGTGGGCAGCAAGCGGTGTATTCATCAAAAATATAGTCATTGTTGAATGCAGGAGATGCATCACTTGGTACAACTTCACTTTCACTTTGTTTCACATATTGATCATATGGGACAACATTGATATTACCCATATTTTCAATATTTGATACAAAAGTTTCAGTTGATAGTACTTTGTCATGCATCTTTTGCACATCGGCATCATCGTATAGTTTTAGTACCTCTGAGATGAGTGTGTCTTTGGATAGGCCAACTTGTGGTGAAGAGGAGACCTTGGGAGAAACCATTGGAGAGATGCTAGCGATAAAGATTGTGTGTGCGATGAGGTCCATCATCCACATCGAGTCGTATGCATCACAATCGGTGACTTGAAAGGCATTCGATGATTGTGACCTATCTCTGAATAGGTACGCTCATCCACATCGCATCATAGGTCTTGGCATTGCCCTCAGCTAGAAACAACAATTCCTCTTCATCCAAAGCAGCACCATTATCATGAGCTTGCACAAGCAGCATCTTATCTCTGAAGTAATCGGCATTCGTGGCGCTTTGGAGATGTGCAGTTCCTTGCAATGTGTCCCTCACCACCACAATTATAACATTTGATCGGCTTAGCTTGACCTTGATTACCATTCCTTCCTCGATTCTGATTACCAACATAACCTCTACCAGGTCCACCTCTTCCCTGATCATCCGTCTTTCTGAGGCTGGTTGCACCACGATCCTCCCATCTTTAACAGTAGCTTGATTGTGTGGGTTAGATCTGTCTTTTCGAGGTTGTTATTGGTTTGTGGGAGAGAATTCATGTTTTGACTAATCAGAAGAGCTAGTTGATTAATGAAATTGCCCACGTGTGCATCGGCATCGCTTGTTTGAACATAGGATCGAATTAGTTTGTGATTACCATTTCCCATGGGTATGACTTGTGAGGCTTTGGTTGTGATTCCGATGTTTGAGTAGAAGGCGGTTGAGTCATTAGACGAGCTTGTCTCTCCCGTTGGTTTTGAGCCGATTAAGAACCAATTTTTCAAACATAGCATGTCTCTCATTCCGAAGGAGGAAGGCATAGAGTTGCTCATAGTTTGTATTCTTCAATCCTTTAGTGAGCTTCACAGAGGTGACAAACTTGTGCCATTAGGGATTCATGTTTTTCACAAATTTTGAGTTGGTGAATGTTAGGCATTGTCATTCGATGTTCCTCATGTCATTCACCAACTTATGAAATCTCACATAGTACTCATAGACACTCTCATCTGGTTTCATCTTGAAGTGTTCAAATTCGTCATAGAGTTGTGATTCTCTGTCTTCCATAGTTAATTCTGAACTTGAGAGAAGCATGTTGACATTATCCCATACTTGCCTTTGCTTCTGTTGTGATTGATCAGCTTGTAGATGTCTTTAGGAAGACCTTGAAGAACAATGTTTGAAGCCCCGATATCGATCGAATCTCTTTTTCTCCTTATCATCAAGCTCATCATACATCTTTGGTGCATCCATTCCATAAATCGAGTTCCATCTTCAGCAGTATCAAGTACATCTCTAGTCGTCTCAACTCGATACACGGTCCTTCATCAATGGATTTGAGAATGTTGACACCATTTTCCTTTCCAAGGCAGTAATCGATTCGTTGAGCCCAAGAATCGTAGTCGTTCGTCAAGCATGGGTGGGACGAGTATCCGAACCGGTACCGCTTGAACATCCTCGACAGCGATGGAGATGATAGTAGGAACGTTTGTAGACATGTTTCAAGCTCTACGGTATTTTGAAATTCTTTGATTAAACCGGAAATTGATTCTTTCACGGGATTTTACTAAACCAAAAGAACAACCGTAAGAACGTAACACGAAGAAGAAAAAGGTCTAAATGAACAAGTTGCTAAACACACAACTTCGCATAAGCGGTCAACTTCATAACACACTCAACTCGCTTAATTAATCAAGTCGCTAAATAGCCAACTCGCTTTAGTCTCAACTCGCAACACAATCTACTCGCTTGAACACTAATTAAACTTAAGTTAACTTCGCTAACGTTACAACTTCGCTAAGTAGCAAGTAAGCTTTAGATCTCAAAGTCGCTAAAAGAAACAACTCGCTTAGAACCCAAGTAGCATAAATATCAACTCGCTAAACAGCTAAGTCATGTACCAACCTGCTTTAAAGTAACAAAGCAACTCGCTTTGAAGAAACACAAGTCCGAGACACAACTCGCTTAGTCCTTTTTCAAAAATAACCACTTTATCAATCCAAAACAACCAAACCACAATGATTTAAGGCTTCCAATTCAAAACATAAACACATATGATGATCCTAAACACAAAAGTACAAGCAAAATTCAAACTTTAACACAAGAATTTGTCCAAATGAATCAAACTCTCCTAAACCCTTAATACTCCAAAAACCTTATGAAATCCACCAAAACAAAGAGCATGAAAGATGAGTGATCAAACTATGGCTCTTGATACCAATTGTTGGATATTGGATTTCACAAACACTCTAAACCATGATCAAAGTAGGAGTATAAGAATGTTAGAGAGAGAGAGTTCTAGTGAGAGAAAGGAAGAGAGTTGGGAACTATAGTGAGAGAAAGAAAATATTATTATGAGCTCTAACTCTCTACCTTGGGAGGTAGAGAGTATTTATAGTCTTACATAAAACGCCACACAACGGGCTGTGGATCAGGCATACAGTGGGTAAAGACCCGTCCGTCCTCCACGGTGTTACTTAACAAAATACTACTTAACATAAAATAACTATGACTACGAGCTTTCTTGTTAGCCTTAATAGTTTATATTAGAAGTGATGGTCATTCACGTTTAGGAACTTTGTAACGTGTGTTAGATATTGTGATAGAATAGTCAAAGGGCTCGTGGATTGGGCTAAGCTAAATGGGTATTAGTTTAGTTAAGCTAGCCTTGTATAACCTCAAACGATCCAAGCCCAATCCAAGTCCAAACCGAGCCCATAGAAAGCCTTTAGGGCATCAAGTCCCTTGGACTATAAATACCCCTCAAATGGTCATTTGAGGGGTGTTCTTGAAAGTGTGTGTGTGTGTGTTTTTCCTTTGCAGTAATACAACATATTGTTTCATCATTCTCTCACAACATACACGATTTTTATATCATTCAAGTCACCATCTTCCTTTCTTTATTTCATCTTCTTATACATATAAGTGTTTGGTTTAACGTGTTTATAAGCATAACGTGGGTATTGGTTTGTGATAAGGTTGATAGATATAAGGTCCTACAATTGGTATCAATCGCCTAACAATGGTTTAGGAGTGTTTGTATTTGTTTTGAAGGTTGGTACTATACGCGTAGCTTTGTTATAAACGTTGTCACGCTTAAAGCTTTAATTTTTGCACTAAAAAATTCAAGATTCTTGTGGTTTAAGGTTTATTTGGTGCTAAAGTTTCAGTTTTTTACAAAAAGTTCGAAGCTTTACGCGTTTTGGTTAAGTTTTAAACTCGTGTTTTTGAAAGTGGTCATTTCTACTCGTAACTTTTATAAGCACTTTGGGTGAAATAGGTCAAAAGATTTGTGTTATTGGAGTGTTTTTAAGGATATCTGTGCAAGCGACATCATTTGAATCGTTGGAAATTTCTTACGAGTAGATGTCAAAAAGTCAAAACCCTAGTTTTCTACTCATAACTTTTTGGTGCAGATTCTTCGAGCTTAAACGGTGACTCAGTGCTTCCCTCACTTGGATAAGTTTGTGGAACACTTCGACTTTTTGATATCTTTTACACTATGATCTGTAAAGGATTTTTGGATTCTGCGTAAGCCATTCCTACGCAGTAAGCTATTCCTCTACGCGTAGCACCTTTCTGCTAATGAAGTTGGGTTCTACGATAAAATTTCCTACGCCTAAGGATTCCTAGCCTAAGCATCCTACGCCTAAGCATCCTAACGATAAGATCCTACTCGTAACCATTTCCTACTCGTAACTTGCTTTCTCTAAGCTCTTTCTCATAAAGGTTTATTTTTTTTTTATTTTTTTTTATTTTTTTTTTAAATTCAAATTTTTACGCGAAAACTTGAGTAAAATTCAAATTTTTGGCGGGAAAACTTGAGTAAAATTTAATTTTTTGAGGAGACTAAACGTTCAATTTTTACGCGAAATTCAAATTTTGGTTTAACTGTGAAAATTTTGGTCAAAAATTCAAATTTTTGGGCCTAAATTCAAATTTTTGGGGTCAAATTTGGCGTCAAAATTGTCATAACTCAAATTTTCATACGACCTTAGAATTGATTTTTATAGTGAAATTCAAATTTTGGGCGAAATTTTTCGAGAACCAAGGTTCTGATGCGACTTTGAACACCTCAACCGAGCTTAATCTTCATCAACCACAACTCCTTTATCGTTGAATCGATCCTACATCAACTTTATCCGATCATACCTTCATCAATGGCAACTCAACAAGATATTCATGCAGCCGGTGCCGAAAACCATCCTCCTATGTTGGAAAAAGGTGGTTATCTTCAATGGACAAGTCGTATGCTTCGTTACATCAAGACCAAACCTAATGGAAATCTCATGATTAAATCCATTCAGGATGGACCCTTCATACCTCGACAAGTCCAAGACCACGGAAATCGATGCAACACCTCCCGTCCCACCATTTTTTCGTCTTCAAAAGACATCGAATACTCTTAAGAGGATCAGAAACAAGTCGAAGCAGATGACATGGCAATTCATATTATACAACCGGGTTTACCAAGAGACATCTTTCTTTGTGACGGCTTGTGAAACTGCTTCGATATGTGGGAACGTGTTAGACGACTTTGTCATGGAACTGAAATCGGTCAACAAGACACAGAGAACAAGTTGCTAACTGCATGGGAGAAGTTTACATCTACTCGAGGAGAATCCATTGAATCCTACTATGGAAGGTTTTGTACTTTAATGAATGAGCGATCGAAACAAGTTGACACCCGAGAACTATCGTGAGCAACATCAAATTCTTGAACAATCTACCAGTAAGAATGGGGGACGATATGTCACTATTGTCAACCAAACAAAGGACTTACATCAAGTGAACTTCGATCAACTCAACGATTTTCTGAAACAAAACCAAAATGAAGTGAATGAAGTCAGGCAAGAAAGATTAGCAAAGAATCATGATCCATTGGCACTCATTGCAAAGACTCAAACTTCGGTGAATACACAACAACAAGCTTCATCATCTTCCACTAACAACAACTTGCAGCAATACATCCCTCAACAAGAAAACTATCCACCTGAACAACAACATTACCAGGAACAAGGAATCACGATCTTGAAATGGAACCCGGAAGAAGCTTTGTCACAAGCATTTGCATTCTTGGGTAAAGCATTCAGATGTCGCTATTCCACACCAACTAACAACAACCAATGGATTTCATCAAACACTAAGAGCAAATTGCACAGTAGGGTGTGAACATGGGCAATCAAGGTCAAATGGTTGGAGTTATTGGGAATCAGCAAGGATATGCTACTGGATTTCGCATGGGTAATCAGCGGTTCGAATCAGGGTAATCGGATGGGTCAGAATGTTGGAAATAGAGTAGTGGGTATCAGGAATGGGAATGTTGCAGCTCCGGTAGTTGGGAATTATGGAAATGTGAATCAGGTAATCGAGGTTAAGTGTTATAACTGTCAAGGATTGGGTCACATGGCAAGGAATTGTCCAACTAAGCCGAAAAGGAAGGATCTTGCGTATCTTGAGAAAAGTTATTCTGTTGGCACAAAGGAACAATCTGGACTTCAATTGAGTTCTGAGGAACATGACTTCATGGCTATTATGGATGATTTGGAAGACCTCGAAGAACTCAATGCAAACTGCATCTTCATGGCAAATCTACAGGAGACTAAGTACGACATCGATTACGCACCTCTGTCTATGACGACGCAATATCCGAGGTACCAATCACTGATCCATGTTATAACAATGTCATATTTGATGTGTTTACTCATGACGAGCAATTGCGTGACATCGCACCTACTTATGATACATACATGGACAATCCGAGTTGTAGCAATACTAACTCTTAAACTCCAGATGTGGATCCTAGTGGAGGTCATGTGGCACAAAATCTGAGCGATGAGGAAACTTCGGCTTATTTTGAATCATTAATCAACAAGCGTGGCATTGAAATCGAGAAAGTTAAAAAGGTCAATCGCGATGTTAAGGCCGCGAATGCCAAATTGACCGGTGAGCTTGAGAGTTACAAGGAGAACGCAAAAGCTTTTGAATTTCAGAAAAACAAAGAATCAGAATTAGAAATTGGTTATCGAAATTTGGTTTCTAAAGAAAATGAATTGCAAATCAAGTATAACACACTTGATGTGAATTCGAACTTAAAAATTAAATCTCTAAACAAGGAAATTTCTGATTTAAATAACCAACTTTCTAAACAAAAGAAATGTTTTCTAATCTTGAAAAAGAAAAGAAGCGGTTGATTCTGATTTTCAAAGCGAGAAGATTCTCTTCTTGATAAGAATGAAAAGATAAAAACTTTGGAAAATTTGCTTCTTTAAACGGGTCATTCTGCTCAAACAATCAAGATGCTTTCTAATCAAGTAAATCCGCGTTTTCATACTAACAATAGAATGGCACTAGGTAACGACCCTTCTTCGCCCTCAAGAAAGCTCGAAATCTCGAATGTGTTAAACAATGGAAAAGCTTTACATGAACCCATTATTGTTCGTGATTCTCTTGAAGCGTTAGAACTATCTGAGGAGAGTAGATCAAAAATGAAACAAAAGAATCTGGAAATCAAACCTATTGATTATAACAAATGGAACAAAATTAACGGAATTACTTTTGTCAATCAAAAGAAAAGTCAAAGTTCTCCATCACACCAAGTGTTTCAAACAAAGAGTCAACACTGTTTCAAAATCGTTTCAAAACAGGTCGTTGTCTCAAAATCTCTTTCGAACATTGAACAAATGTCTTCAAACAATCCTTTTAACTCAAGTGATGCGAGAAGTATTTTAGACAATGTGAAAACTAGAATTGTGGATCTTCAAGAAACTGTTAAAACTAAAACCACTATTACACCTAACAACTGTTTCTCTAGTTTTGACATCGAACAAAGAAAGTTTTTGAAACTCAAATTGCCCCTCAGCTGAATGCCATCAGTGCAAGGGTAATTCATTTTGAACAAGCGTTTTTGAAAGAAACAACTGACTTTGTCACGGACCATAAATCCCTGTAAAGCAAACTCACATTGTGTTGAACAAATCAAAGTTTTGGAAACTTTAAATGACTCTCTCTTGAAGATGTTCGACTATCGATATTATGTCCATCATTTTGCAAACATATTCTGTTGAAGATCATGAACGACTCGGTCGAGACCTCCAAAATTGTTTCAAAATATGAAAAATCACTTGAGAAACTTGAAAAGAAAATGTCTCATATTTTAAACAACTTGATCGAAAAACCGAGGAATGCAAGTATGACAAATTGTCGTATGAGCGTGCCTACAATGACATGAATGCGAAAAATGATCTTTTGAGGGCTCGGTGGAATGTCAAAAGGAAAGGCGTGGATACTGTATTTAAAAACCATTGGATCTAGCGGAGAAAGCAAATGTTCCCAAATCGGTTTTAAAACCAAAATGTTACGTTTCAATGCCTCCTCCAAAAGTCAATGAGAAAAATGTTTCATCAAAACCGGTCACTCCACCGCTTCTACCTAAACAAAATGTTGATAACTTGAGCGGTTATCGAGAAACCAAAAGTTTTAGCTCTCGGCCTTTTAAGATTAGTACCACTAATCGTCTGCCTCCACATCTAAAACATCACGGAACAAATGTCATAAGTTTAGAAAAGCACTCTAAAGAGACTAGGAAAGTTGAAACCACTTCTCTAGATAAGATTGTGAATCCTAATGAGTGTGCCTTACCTTCTATTGGGACTAGAAGCACCTCTAGGAGCAGCAGACTAAAGCCTAAGAGCAATACAAGGAACAATAGAGTCTCGATGGCCTCTAAGAGTAGTCGCTTGAATAAAGAGAAGAAACTAGAAGAACACCATAGGAATTTACCGCTTTGTAATAAGAAAGACATTTCATCTGAATGTAATGAACCTATGAAATCTGCTAAGTTTAATGAGTCTGTTGAATCTGTTTGTTTAACTTGCAAGAAATCTTTATCTAATGCTCATGATGATTGTGTTTCTAAGAATGAGATTGTTAAGCTCATTAAGAAGAATGTTCCCAAAAGAACTTATGCTAAGCGAATAGGAAGACTAGTTGCCAGACTTAGGCTTTACACTACTGATAGGGAGCATAATGTTTACTTTAGGGATGACATTTGGAAACCCATAGGTAGAACTTTCACACTCCAGAATGGTACAATGAGTGACCAACCGTAATACCCAGTTGAAAACTTCTTTGAGTGTGATCTGGATTTTACCTCTAACCCAACGGAACCAAAATCAAAACGGTTTCCAAAATCTTCTTCTTACATCGTTATTGGCAGGTGTTAGCCTCGCTTTTTCTAAAGATAACGTCACTTACGTGAATTGGACTAGATGCGTAGTATACTTTGCCCTTAGGGACTAGTATCGTGTAAGTGGCAAAGATAGAGCCTATAAATACCCCTCATGACTCTCCATGAGGGGTGAGGTGAAGCATTTGGTGTAGTGTATTGTTTTCATTTATTCAAGTTATCCTTATCTTCTCCTCCCTCTCTCTACTTTCTCTCTCTAAAAAGGATGAAGATCTTCATCTTCTTCCACCAACCTAGACCTCCAAACCACATAAATCTATAGTATTCGGTCCTGACAATTGGTATAACGAGCCAAGGTTATGTTTTATTGATTTATGTGGGTTTTTGCACTTGTTTTAGACTGTTTTTGGTATTTTTTTGATGCTCGGAAAATTTTTTTTTTCGTGTTATGTGGGTAAAACAGTTTATACAAGTTTTGGTATCCTTACTTTTTTGGTCAAAAAATGTCCTGTCTTTCTTCTTGTAAATCTGTCTTGGGTATAGTTTGTCCAAAGCATTAACTATTATTTTGTACCAATATATCCGTGAAAGTCAAATGGTCAACCAGTCCGATTCAAGGTGGTCAAAATAGCAAAAAGAAGCATTTTTATGCTTTTACAGGTTTGTGCTTGAAGATGGACGGAAAACATGGTCGGAAAACCTCACCGGAAAAGTCAAAGGGTCAAAACCCTCTTTTACTGCGTAAGAATCTACATGTTGAGATCGGCAGAATGTGAAGTTACGCGTGGAAAAAAGTATGCGTTCATCGCCTAAGCGCTTACGCTTAACTGGCTTAATCCTGTTTTACGCTGCAGCGTGGGCTCACGCGATAAGCATGTTGCGTATGCCTACGCATAAGCAAGTAGTTACGTAGAAATTATTGAGTCAGAAATGAAAAAGTTAAGCGTTATCTTTACCAAAATGACCATGACCACTTGTACCAAATACCATATACCACAAAAGACTCAACCTCAGAAACAATACCATCTTCAGTCCATAAAAATCATTTTAACAGCAGTAAAACCAACAACAATTCCAAATCTATCCTACCTCCACTCCATCCAATCCATCTCATTCTCGACTCAAAAAGAAAAAAACGATATAATCTCAGAAAAGTTCAAACGTTTTCTCCAATCTTTTATAGATTTTTTCAGTTTGAACTTCATCATCATTGATCCTCTTGTGATTCTATCCGAATTTAAAGAAACAAGGATAACAAGAATGTTACTTTATTTCTTTTATTCGTTATTAGACAATATTGAAAACGTAATCTACAACACATGAACCTACCTGAGACCCGTATAAGATCTTGAAGTCAATTCGCTTTTGTTCTTCATTCGAGGGTTTGTGATAAATGAAAAGGGTTAAAAGTGTTGGGTAAGTGTAACAAACGAAAGCTTGTTTGCTTTGTATTCGCTTTTGATTGATGGATATGGAGAGATAAGATCAGTTTTGATGAGATGAGTTTTGTGGAGATTCATTTTTTTCCCAGATCTTGAGAGAAAAAACAGGTGATGGGGGCGGATTTTTATCTCAAGTGGTGTTTTAGGGTTAGTCTAATGTGAGATTATCTAGGTATATCTCATTTATATCCGAGTATACTAACTCAGTTGGATCTGGGCCGATTATTTTTGTGTGATGGGCCGTATGGACTTTAACGTGGGCTTATGTGCATGATCCGGTTATGTGGACGTTACACTGTGACATTGGATTTGGGTTGATATGTCATACTGTTGGACTACCTATGTGTATTAATTGACATATCAAAATGGTTCATCCACATTTAATGTTGGATAAATATATTTTGATAATATTTAAAGAGTAGTATTTTGGTATTTGGTCATTAAAAATTTCACGGAGGGATACAATATTCACGGCTTGCGCGAAATTTGAAAAAATGACTACGGAGTTTTTGTACGGTATTATTGATGAGGAATTGAAGTGACATTTCACTGGTGGACTTCTTTATCTCTGAGACGATGGTTGGTTGGATGCATGTCTCAAGATAACTTGTCTGGGCACATTATGAAATTTGACAACGGTTATAACGGTAAGGAGTTACGTTGTAGTGCTCACGGTGTGTAACCATCACTTTAAGGAGTTACGTTGTAGTGCTCAGTGTCACACGGCGTTGTGGATTGTTTAAAAATTTAGAACAAGCAAAGAAGTCACAAGTTGGGATGCTTACTTCCTTTTCAAGTTAGTCGTACCGGGCTATCTCCATATGTGGTCATTACATTTAGCCGGTGAATTCAAAGGAGGTTCGATAAAAGGTTGGATTGAGAGAAGTTTATTGAGAGTATTTCTGCAACATATACTCACGGAAATTTGATCAAGCTATGATGTTTGAAAATTGCATCAAGAAGGTAATACGGCATGTATGCAACATTATGATGATTCGATGGCTCGCATGACCATCGGGAGGGAGAAGTTGGTATTTCATCTTCCGTGTTTGGATTGAAGGGATTTTTGCTTAAGATCAGAAGGAGAAGTAGTGTGGTGTACATCGGGGTTTTTACCAACTTGGATGCAATACTAAGTGAGTTATGTTGTTATGATGTTCCCAGAGCGACAACCATTGTGCTTCAAGAGTTTACTTTCTCGGCTGCGTGCGAAGATTAAAGGCGTGTGGAAGAGTGTTGTCGGTTCGTGAGGGAGCGAAAAAAAGAAAAAGGCTCACTAGTTAGGAGGGGTAATAACCTAACTAGACCGTTACTGAGCTTGAAGTTCGAGCTACAAGAAGATCATTTCTTGAGAGGTCATCGGAGGAGAACTTCAAGTTTGCCTCGATATCTAGACTAAAGAGACTCGCGCTTCAAGAAAGTCAACATTGTTCATTACTATTGTAATTTACTTTGTTTTGTATTTATAGGTCTCATTGGAACCATTTACGTGTGACGCTATCTTGGAGGGAGATTGTTAGCCTCTCTTTTCATAAAGATAACGTCACTTACGTGAATTGGACTAGATGCGTAGTATACTTTGCCCTTAGGGACTAGTATCGTGTAAGTGGCAAAGATAGAGCCTATAAATACCCCTCATGACTCTCCATGAGGGGTGAGGTGAAGCATTTGGTGTAGTGTATTGTTTTCATTTATTCAAGTTATCCTTATCTTCTCCTCCCTCTCTCTACTTTCTCTCTCTAAAAAGGATGAAGATCTTCATCTTCTTCCACCAACCTAGACCTCCAAACCACATAAATCTATAGTATTCGGTCCTGACAGCAGGTTATCGAAATATGTCTTTGGATCGTCGACTCGGGTTGCTCCAAGCACATGACCGGGAATCTGAAGCTGCTGATCAATTTCGTCTGGAAATTCATGGGAACCGTACGTTTCGGAAATGATCATGTAGCAGCTATCATGGGTTATGGAGATCTACCTTTTGGAAATTATTTGATCACTCGAGTTTACTATGTCGAAGGTTTGGGACACAATTTGTTTTCGGTCGGGCGGTTAAGTGATGCGATTTAGAGGTTGCTTTTAGGAAAAATGCTTGCCGTTAGAAACTTGGATGGCGATCTCTTTACCGGAATCGTGATACAAACTTGTATGCTATCGACATCAATCAAATGGCCTCTTTATCACCAATATGTCTTATGACACGAGCATCTGGAACACAGTCCTTGTTGTGGCACGACGGTTATCCCATCTCAATTTTGACACCATCAACAAAATTGCCAAAGACCACATCGTCAACGGACTTCCAAAGTTCAAATACACCAAGGATCACTTATGTCCATCATGCGAACAAGGGAAAAGCAAAAGAGCATCATATAAACCCAAAACCGTACCTAGTTCCGAAGCAAAGTTGCATATGTTGCACATGGACTTATGTGGCCCAATGAGAGTTGAAAGCATTAATGGGAAAAAGTATATTCTTGTCATTGTCGATGATTATTCAAGATATACATGGGTTAAGTTTCGAGATCAAAAGCGAAGCACCAAGCATCATCATCACCTTCAAAGCGAATTCAAGTACTTCTTCAAACTCCATAAGGGTTGTAAGATGCATGACAACGCACGAATTCACTAATCGAGGAGTTAAGAGCTTATTTTAAAGATGTTGGAATCACACATCGGACATCAGTTGTTAGAACTCCACGTGAGAATGGGGTAGTTGAAAGAAGAAATAGAACTCTTGTGGAAGCTCGCTCGCATACAATGCTAATCTATTCTGCACCGTTATTTCTATGGGTTGATGCTTTGTTGCCACGCTTGTTTCACTTTCAGAACCGATCCCTTATCCATCCAAGATTCAATAAAACCCCATATGAGATTGTAAACAATGAAAACGGATATCTCTTACTTTCACGTGTTTGGCGCTTTGTGCTATCCTACGAATGATAGAGAAGATCTTGGAAAATTGAAAGCTAAAGGTGATATTGGAATCTTCATTGGATATTCGATAACTTCGAGGGCATTCAGGTGTATAACAGAAGAACTAGGAGGATCATGGAGACGATGAATGTGAAGTTTGTGAACTTTCACTAATGGCTTCGAGAGACTCGCTCTAGAACCCGCACTAAACCGGAGACTTCTCGGACACATCGGTTCAGGACTCGTACCTCAAAGAGCTCAATCAACTTCAATTGACAATCCTAAAGAACAAGAATGGGAGAATTTCTTTGAGTTAATGTTCGATGAATACTATGGTGGAACTTTGACAAATGCATTAAACCATCATTCCGCATTGCACCGCTCAAAATCATCCTCCACCACCAACAGAAGATGCATCTACAACGGTTGAAACCAATGCACCAATTCCATCTACATCATCTACATCTACTACAGTTATTGCACCCGCTCTACCAGCAGTTGATGAGCAAAACCAAAACCAAAACGATGCAACGTTAGATGAAGACTTATTTGAAAACCCGTTTGCTACGGAATCAGGTGAATCTTCTTCAAGCTTACGAGAACCATCTAACTCGCATACGTATAACCAACGGTATCCTTCTACTCCGAAGTGGACTAAAGACCATCCAATTGAACAAGTTATTGGTGAACCTTCAAGGCCAATTCAGACGAGACGCCAACTTGCCACCGATTGCGACTTGTGTATTTACCTTTGCTCAATTAGCAATATAGAGCCAAAGAACATTCGCGAGGCAATGGCGGATCCCGCATGGATAGAAGCAATGCAGGAGGAACTTCTCCAATACCGTCTTCATGACTCTTGGGAAATGGTTCCAAGACCCATTGACGTTAGCGTCATTGATCTTAAATGGTTATGGAAAAACAAACGGGATGAAGAAATGATTGTTATTAGCAACAAAGCTCGTCTTGTGGCCAAAGGATACAGACAAGAGGAAGGGATAGACTTTGAAGAGTCATTCGCGCCGTAGCTAGACTAGAAGCAGTCAGGATTTTCTTAGCCTACGCCGCTCACAAAAACATCACGGTTTATCGGATGGACATTAAGACCGCGTTCTTGAATGGAACTCGAAAGAAGAAGTGTACGTGAGTCGGCCGAAGGCTTCATAGACATGAATCATCCCGACTACGTCTACAAACTCAAAAAGGCAATCTATGGATTGAAACAAGCTCAGAGGCGTGGTATGACAACGTCCTCTTTCCTTATCCTAAACAATTTCACCAAAGGAGCAGTTGATCCTACCTTGTTTACACAAAAATGCAAAAACGACATTTTGATTGTTCAGATTTATGTGGGCGACATCATCTTTGGGTCCACTAATCCGAATCTTTCAAAACATTTTGAAAATCTCATGAAAAGTAAATTTGAAATGTCCATGATGGAGGAACTAAAATTCTTTCTTGGTTTACAAATACATCAATCCCCTCGTGGAATTTTTATAAATCAAGCTAAATACACAAGCGAGATTTTGAAAAATCATGGTATGGATAATTGTGACTCGGTCGGAACACCAATGGTAACTTCACCCAAAATTGGAGCCGATTTGTTTGGGAAACCTATTGATCCGAAGAAATATCGGAGCATGATTGGTTCTCTCATGTATCTTACTGCTAGTCGACCGGATATTCATTTTTTGTTTGCTTATTAGCACGGTTTTGAGCAAAGCCTACCGAATTGCACCTCAAAGAGGTTAAACGGATCTTTCGGTACCTGAATACATCCATTCACATGGGACTTTGGTATCCGAAGGAATCCGAATTTGATCTAATAGCCTTTTCGAGATCATCGGACCACGCGGTGATCAAGTTCTGACAAAAAGTACATCCGGAGGAGCACAATTTTGGGTGAAAAGTTAGTAAGCTGGTCTTCAAAGAAACAAGATTGCACTGCACTCTCAACCGTGGCCGAGTATGTGTCTCTATCTGCGTGTTGTGCTCAAGTTCTCTAGATGAGAACACAACTCACAGATTATGGCTTTACTTACGATAAAATACCTATGTATTGTGACTCGAAAAGTGCCATAGCCATATCATGCAATCTGTTCATCACTCAAAGACTAAGCATATCCGTGTCCGCTATCACTTCATCAAAGAGTACGTAAAAAATGGTACTGTTGAATTATTCTTCGTGAAGCGATTACCAACTTCGCCGATCTATTAACTAAAGCCCTTCCAAAAGAAAGGTTTGACTATTTAGTTCGACGAATTGAAATGCGAAGCCTAACCCCGAGGAGTTAGAACGCGTCTTCAATCTTCTTGAAAATGATTTTCCAAAAGCTTCGCTGTAAATATTTTTGAAAAACAAAATACAAAATTTGAAAACCAACAAAAGCAAAATATAAAAATATAAAACTTTCAAAAAATACAAAAACAATATAAAATCAAAAATCCAAAAATACTCTTCTCACATGTCTCTCATTATAATCGATATTCTCAGATGCGTTTCTAGAAATGTCATTCAACAATGATACGGGCATGTACAGATGCTTGAGCGAGAGTTCTTTAATGTTTTCTAAAACATGTCGTTTCTCAAATTTTCTCAAAATAATGGCTTTCGTATACTTGATCGAAACCGGACTAAAATGATGACTTTTGATTACTTCAGATCAAAACTCGTGTTTTCAAAGAAAAATGTAGTGTACTCAAGAAGATTGTACATTTAAAATGGTGAGAAATCATCATCATCTTGAGCACCTTTTCAAGATTGTTCAAAAAGATTTTCAAAATCTTTCAAAATATTTTGTGCTCAAGATAACTCCCTCTGAAACCCTTTAATTGATTATGCTTTATTAAAGGGGGAGTATAAAACTAAAATGTTCCATATTCATGCTTAAATCAAATCCGTTTGTCTCCCCAAAAGATTCTAAAATGTTGTTTAATCCGTTGATATCAAAAATATCACGAATATGCTATTTTTGAGGGGGAGGAGACGTGATTAAAATGTGATCAAAATGTTTAATGATCGGTGTTTGAATCTCACAATGAGCTCGACTCGATCGAAACCAATGAGTTGACGGGAATCTAAGTCGGTAAATGTACCATCTCGAGAAACTTGTGATAGATATGCACCTTCATGGGTCTAACCTCCTTTTCAAGGAGTGTTTACAACTTCAAGTTAGTTATTAGAGCTAGTTGTCACCTAAAATTGACAATGGAACTCTTTAACTAGGCAACGTGAAGTGTCTCGTGGGGAATTGTCTATCATGAGCCGATCAATTCAAAATGTGCAAACTCTACCCTCTATGTGCATTGCATTTAAAACTCATAAGCACATGTGAAGGGGAGTGTTTAAAATATAAAACTCATGAGTGTCTCAAACATGTTTTCTATCATAAACACTCTCTGAGATTTTCAAGAAAAATGGTTTTATGGCAACAATGGGACAGTCATGGAGTTATAAGGTGACTAAGGATAGGAAATTTGTCCTATGATCCGCCAGAGCAGGAGGGATCTACCCAAGGACATCACAAATAGTTAGTATTAGAAGTCCTTAGGAATGATTGAAAAAAGGAGTAATGTGAGAAAGGAGAAAGAAGGGGTTGAAGAATTAAAAGAAAAGTAAAAGAAAGGGTGAAAAGAAATAGCCCTCCATATTCAACCTTAGGCGTAAAACCGGGTTCAACTCATTACACTCGGGTTGTCACTAAGATGACACTGGTATTGAAGACAAAGACGTCATGGACCCAGGTGGCCCCGCACCTAACCTTCTAGCCACTCAAGTCCTCTCAAAAGGATTTGTTTCATTCTCACGGGGAACCCTACATAATCTATCGACTTTCTCTTAGAGATTGTTGATATTGAAGAAGGAGACCCTCTCCCTAGTCTCCGCTTAGGAAAACCAAAATGCACTAATGAGTCTAGAGCCACGAGATTCATCAAAAGATCTCATAGGAACACTTGACATGACATCGCTTGTTGTTCATCATTAAGGACACAAGTGATATATTATAGAGTCATACGCAGATCTTAGCAATTTGCCAAGAACATTTATGAGAAGTTTCACATCTGTGATCTTCAGTGATTGAATGGAAATTGGTCAACATCAAAAGCGGCGACAAGGTCACTTCGGTAACTCTCGTGGATTACGCTTTTAGTGTGTCTCAAACGGCCTACGTCGTGGGGTGATGCTTCGTGTACCTCAAATACTCATCTCAATCAGATGTACTTCGGTATATCGCTATCTCACTCTTGTGGGACTCCAGCTCAGAACGGCCTTTGTGAGAATTAGAGATGTGTTTTCACACTATCGTTAACACCCTCAAATTCAAACTTGTAAGTGCCGAATCCGCTTATTACTAACTGCTTTTTATGTTTTCTTCTTATGGAAGCTCCGGAGCGGATGGATCGTGCAGGCTCGCCACATGCTCATACCAACAACACTTGAAAGTTCTCATCAAAATCAAAGGCTACACAAAGTGTAAAGACTCGAGAACTTCATCATTGGAAACTCAAAGTCAAATAGAAGTGTGAGCATGGTGGAGAAAGACGAGGAGACACCTAACCAACGAAGTTGACAACGGCACACAACCACATTATCTGATCACAAAGCATGAAGGAACAAAGAATTAAGACTATTCTTTATCTACACACAAAGTTCAAGCTCGAGAAAAGTAAAGACCTAATCAAGTGGAGCATCATTTGAATGACCACCCCTTAGGGGGAGATTGTTAGCCTTAATAGTTTATATTAGAAGTGATGGTCATTCACGTTTAGGAACTTTGTAACGTGTGTTAGATATTGTGATAGAATAGTCAAAGGGCTCGTGGATTGGGCTAAGCTAAATGGGTATTAGTTTAGTTAAGCTAGCCTTGTATAACCTCAAACGATCCAAGCCCAATCCAAGTCCAAACCGAGCCCATAGAAAGCCTTTAGGGCATCAAGTCCCTTGGACTATAAATACCCCTCAAATGGTCATTTGAGGGGTGTGCTTGAAAGTGTGTGTGTGTGTTTTTCCTTTGAAATAAACATCATATTGTTTCATCATTCTCTCACAACATACACGATTTTTATATCATTCAAGTCACCATCTTCCTTTCTTTATTTCATCTTCTTATACATATAAGTGTTTGGTTTAACGTGTTTATAAGCATAACGTGGGTATTGGTTTGTGATAAGGTTGATAGATATAAGGTCCTACATTTCTAACGATTACATATACTTGAGGTGACCGACTCTTTAATACCTGGAATTTCTAATTCCTAACAGTTAGTTTAAACAACGGAAGCTCATTTTCTTCCAGTGGTCGAGAACCAACCTTCAACTTCATGGGATCCTTCATTTGAACTAACGATAGCAAATCCATTGCTGCAAAAAGTAGAAGAAAAAAAAATGGTTTAGGCTACACAAAAATAGAATAAGCAAGCGAAGAGACATAAACGCGGTGTACCCACCCCGATCATCTTCTTCATAGAACACAGGGTAAGAATCTTCCCTCAAAGCGTAATTACGGCTTAACCCAACCAAGCAAAGAAAGGACTCAAGAAATTTGTGAAAAGGAGAAGCATGGGCAACAAGGGAAGCAACATGCCCAACATCAAACTCATCATCCCCAGGAGTAACGTCCTAGGGAACGCTTTTCCCACCATGGAAGGGATGAATAGCAAGACAAGAAAAGGAATCAACCCAAAAGAAGTGGTCATTCCAACTTTTAAGAGAATCAATGGGTTTAGTATAGCAAACGCCAAAACTATCAACTCATTTACTAAAGGATAGCCAACCATTTTTCTGAGACTGGACATAAAAACACCTAAATAACCCAACTGACGGTTTGATGCCAAGAGCAAATCAAAGAATCTCAAATTAAGAAACTTTAGCAGCACCAATAACAGAAAGCTGTGACATGTGGATGCGATAGTAATTAAGGATAGAAACAAGGAATACATACAGAGGAAGACGGAAATTAGCATATTAAAAAAAGCGGGTATATACACCAATCTTCCCATCTGGTGCTTCTTGAATGGTCTGATCAGGTTCAGGAAACTCCGGATAAACAAATTGCGGAATTGAATATTTAATACAAAAGCGATCAAGCGTCCCTTGTGAAAGCTTAAACTTAGCAGATGCAAAAGTACCCATAACGGAAGAGAAAAAGGAATTAGAACCTAACCTGGAAAAGGAACCTGGAAGACAGATGCAACTCAAGGAGATTAGATCGAAAAGAAGAAGAAGTACCGCTTGCAAATGAAGAACAGTAAAAGGAAAAATGGGGCAAGAGAAAATTAAAGGGTATTTATACAAGGAGGTTGCTTGCGTCCAAAGAAAACTCTAAAGAAGGACACGTGTCAAAAAGTAACTCGATCGAACAAAGGAGTAATAAAGAAGACAAAAGCAACGCTAGGGAAAGGACGCAGGACCCACCGGGTCCAATCAGCCAGAAAACGAAGGGTCAGGAATTGCTCACACTTCATAGCACGTAAAACAAGAAGGAAAGCGTCATAAAGATACTTCAAAGGTGCGGAAAAGGAACGACTCCGTCAAACTTAAAATCTAGCAATATCCACCGCACGCGACAAATATCCGCGTGCAATAAATATGCCAGACTGAGGGGACTTGATGACGTAGCAATCCCAAAAAAAAGAGAAACACCAGAAGGGCACTTCAAAAAAGGCACGGAAAGGAAAAGTGCTCAGTCAAATCAAGTCTAGTAATATCCACCGCACGCGACAATATCCGCACACAATGCACACATTAGACTGGGGGGACTTGATGACGTATAATACGTATAACAGACCTACTGGGCTTTATCCGTACCGTATACATACTGGGCCCAGGCCCAACAATAAGAATAACTACGAACACTGGACCAACAGTAAGCCCAATAACGCAATTGGCTATAGTCCAGGCTAAAAGACGCACGCACGATACTTAGCAGACCGAACCTCCGGTCGCTGAAAGTATCCTGTGTCCGCATACGCGATTAACACGGAACCTTGTCCGACAAGGGTCCGGCTCCAGCGACTAACTACTATATGCGAGTAACTAGAAAACCCTAGCGGTAAGTCTCGCCTATAAAAGGGGCTCTAATCCCCATACAAGGTACAACTTTCTCTCTCATAATTACAAATGGATAAGAGGAATGAGAAGAATATTTTTGGATTTTTCGAAAACGAGTGCACATGCACATTCAAAAACAACACTTTCAATTAAAACAAGACCGAGGCAAAACACAAGGAACTTAAACCAATAATCACAAGTGTATTCACGCAAGTGACACAAAGGCAAGTTTTGAATCTTTTGTTCGGGAACTTATTATGATAACACTCAAGTTGAGAAGTGTTATATTGATTGTGTGTTCTATTTTATTTAAAACAACAAGCAAAATCTTTTTGTATTTTTATCTTTTACATATATACAAATAAAAGAAAAATATTTTTGTATTTTTGTATTTTTCAAAAACAATAACTTCACAAGGAAGGTTCTTCAAGTCACTAATCGCAAAAATCACGATATTGTCGCAACACACCTCCCCGGCAGCGGCGCCAAAATTTGATTCGTTTGAAAGTGAGTGGTGAAAAACACAATATCAACGTATATCAAAATAACCGTAAAATTCGACAAATTAACCCTTTAGGAAAAAGGTTAACGTACCAAACCTTACGGGTGTGATAAAAGTGATACCGGAAAAGTGATTTCCCGGGTCGTGTCCCAACGAGGTGTGAAATTGACGGTGTCGATGAGTTTTATGATTTTGGACTTGAATTGGTTAAACGAATTTGGATTTGATTACGTTAATCTACAAATTACAAAACGGGAATGGAAGTTAAGCATGCAAAACAATCTAATCAGTAAATAAACTACTATTAAGCCTAAGGAATGATAAAACGACGCTAAACTACATCCTAGGGTGCTAAAATACAAAAACGCTAAAAACCGGGAACACACTAAGCCCCGAAAGTAAGAAAAAAAAGAAATTTAAGTCCTACAGGTGCAAAACTAATTTTCCTACATTCTACATGTCTAAAAATGATTTTAGGAAAAAGCCGGGTATTTTTTCGAGCACTTTTCTATTTATTACGAATTAAAAACTATTTTAAACTAATTAATTAATTAAAAATAAAAAATATTTTTAGAAAATTCTAAGAAAAATACAATAAATACTTTAAACACTACTGGTTTCAAGAAAAATATAAAAGATATGTACTACTTTAGAAATAAGCAGTTAAAAAGTGCTAATAAGCTAAAAGGCTTAAACTACTAAATGTAATTAAGTAATTAATAAAGGGAATGTTAACAAAAGAATAAGTGTAGAGCAGATGGTAAGATGGTTGAGTGTGGTCGTGTGAATGCTATGCAGAAGCTCCCAGGTTCGGTTCCTTGGGAACCTGTTTTTTTTCTCACAATTTTTTTTTTTTACTTTTCTTTTTGCAAACTAAAATTAGGACTAAAGTAAGACTTTTAACAACTCTTAAACTCACATAAGCTTAAAAACGAATCTGTTAGCAGAATGGAACAGCAAACATAACCAAAAAGAAATAAGGGGCTGTTTGGGAAAAGGGCTGTCCAGGGGATAAAAGCTCGTAAAAACTTCAATAAGCTATCAGAAAAAATCAATGATTCATACACAGGTTTGAAGGCACTAATTTGGAGGTGAAAGAAGCATTAAACAAGAAGTTGATAGGTAATGTAAAAGAGCAAATAAGCTAAAACATGAGTACCTTTATCTGAAATAAGCTAAAAACAAACACACAACTCATAAGAAAGGGGAAAAACAGTTGGCTCAAATAGCTAAACTAAAGGGGAGTCCTAAACTTCTAAAATGAGAAATAAGCTAATCTAAAAGTCGTAATAAGAACTGAAATAGCTAAAGATTACTTAACCTAACTAATTCCACTAATTGGCATCCAAGGAATCTGAATAAGCAAAATTCAAACCTAAATAAGCACTAAATTAACCAACTAACCTGCTGCAGTGGTGTTTGTGCAGCCAAACAGCCCACTTGGGCAATTCCTGAACTTATGTTGAATAAGCTAGGGAAGGAGACAACCCATGAGCTTCTGACCAACTGTAGTCCACCCCACCTGCTTTTGCCCCACTGTTTGTCCTAAGAGTATCTAGCTCCAGCTTATAAATAAGCTGAGAAAGTTTGGGTGTACTGAGATGCAGTGGTTGTTCTAATCCAAAACACATACATCATATAACAGATTTCAAGTGCAAAATAAACTAAGCAATTGTAATCCTAAATGCATACAAAGTAAAAGCACGTGAAGTTTGGTGTACAAAGACCTAAGGAAAAACATCTTTTGAAACCTTTGAGTGGAAATAAGCTGTGAAATAAGGTGAGAACAGCACTGTGTGGAGAAGGTAAACTGTTTTTTTTTTCAAAGCAAAATCTTACAAGGCATTATCAAACAAACTATAAACTGGTAAAATTGACTAATAAACTCAAGAGAAATTTGACTTCAAAAGTCAAACAGGTAAAAGACCTTTTTTGAACAGTTAATAAGCTTAAACCAAACAACCCTTCAATGGTGTAAATTGCTTAAAACATATTAAAAAAAACTGAAACTTGACCTTTTCTTTTATCAAAACTAAATACAACTTATAAGACCTCTTTAACTGAATAAAATGAGCTTATTAGCAAATAAGCATTAAGTGCTTATTTTTCCTAAAGACAGAAATTGGACAAATTAAAAGGGAACTTTTTCATTAATAATAAAAACGTTACAATTAATTAGAAAGACAAAAACTAAATTTTACTACTAAAATCCTAAGTGCCTTATCACATTGGCTACAAGCTATATTTATACTAGAGGTCTTGTATTCTTCAATTGCTTCTTGTGTGCTTCTTTTTGTGTTTCTTTGTGAGTTGCATCAATCAAAAACCAAAATTGTGCTTCTTCAAATCATTCCTGAGCCATTGGATTACTTCTAGGAGATCCACTTGATGTCACAGCCATAGGATGATCATTAACTTTTATGCAATCACTTGGATTGCCAAGCTGGCAATGGAGTCTTGTGACTCTTTCTTGGGGAAGGGAGTTAGTGTGTTGGGAGTCAGTGACTGAGAGATAGTAGGAGGAGGAAATCTTGCGCCATTTTGGGTTTTCTGTTTGTGTGAGATCTTGGTTTTATTTGGTACTGGGTTTTGGAGATATGGGTAAAAAACAGGTAAAGGGGTTTTATTTATATTATGTATTTTGTTAAAAGTAAAATTTGTATTTTTTTTTAGAGAGAAAAATATTTTTAATGAAGATTGGTTTTAATAAAAATAATTGTTGTAAATAAAAATGGTTAAAAATAATTGTTTTAAATGAAAGACGGGTGAATTGGTAATTTGGGTTCGGGTTAAGGTAAAAGTAATTCGGTTAGGGTTTTGTTCGGGTTTGTTTTCCCACTCTCACTCCAAAAACGCGTCCGGGCTCGAAATGTAGAAAATGCACTCCGGCTCCGTCTGATTCAAGCACTTTTCTGATTTCGGCTGATTTCTCTCATTTTCGCTCTGTTTTCAATCCTTTGTACTGCAAGACCACAAAACACTCGAGGATATTTTTAACGTATATTGAGCATATTTGGGTGATTTTGGTCATTTTTGTGGTCTTAGGTGGGTAAAAACGATGAGTGAATAAGCACTCATCACATACTCTTACTTTCTCTGACAAGGATGTGTACTTACTCTCACGCCGGAGTCTAATCGTGGGGTCCGTCCCCATGGTAAGGCTAACGGTTTACTCCTCTTGTGCAGGGAATTCAATCAAACTATTTGGATTAGTACAAGATCAGCCCACCAGTAGCTTGTTAGCCCAATCCAACAAGCAACGCTAACACCCATTAGAACCCGTCACACTTTTTGTACTAACAATAAACATAACCTTTAATAAAAGGGTTTAGGTCATAAAATAGTAATGGATTTTTTAAATGTATCATTTTAGTACGTGTATTATTTATTGTTTCACTTAATGTTGTGTACTTTCATGTTTTGTTCTAATTTGTATATATATATATATATATATTTTTGAACTACAACATTTATATTACAACAAAAACAAACTTACAAAAGAGAAGATCCCTCTACAAGATATAGAAGGGACCATCAAAACACCCAAAAAAAGAGGGAAAACCTAGGACTACGCCTACAAAAACTCAGACAAGCAGAAACTATACAAGAATAAAACGACCAGCTAGAGCTAGATCAGCTTGACGCATGCTAGGTGTGATATGCCGCTCTCACTTAGAATATGTTCGAAACAATCAAACCACTGATCCAACCCTCCCATTTCAAATTACCTATTTTCATACTAGCATCAATCCACTCGAACACCCTTCCTTGAACTTCCTTGAACAAATCTGGAATTTGCAACCCGTTCCTATTAAATACCACTTGATTTCTATTCGACCACATAAAGTACAACACATACCAAACTACCCCTTTCCATATATCTCTTTTAAGCCTTGTAAAAGTGGTAGCTTCAACGAGATTAAACACATCTTCGAGCGAGAAAAGATTTTGCATACCTACACCCCCACCATTCGGACACCCTATCCTAAATCGGCTTAAATTTCAGGCATAGAACAAAACAATGATCCAACGATTCGATTGACTCGTCACAACACCGGCATAATACCGAATGTAAGTCGATACCCATGTTGTCAAGAACTACTCGAACTGGGATTCTCCTATGATACAAACGCCAAATAAAGATGCACACCTTTTTTGGAGTAAGCTTGCACCAAGAGGTCTCAAAGGTATTCCCTGATGTATCAAGAATCTTTGAGTCCACCATGTCACGGAGTCCCTTAACTGTAAAACTCCCATCTTCCTCGAGCCGCCACTTGCACTTGTCTTTAATATCTTTTTTCAGATGGATATCCTGCACAAGATGAGACAAGTTATGCATATCAGTGATTGCCCTACCTCTAATTTCAGACCTCCAGACCCAATTCCACACCCACTCGTCTCCGTGCCAAAACCCCTTATTGCCTAAAACTACATCACTAACACCATCTAAATGATATAACCTCGGAAACAACTCACGTAATCTACCCACGCCAGTCCAATTGTCCTCCCAAAACATAATTGCATCACCACTTCCCACTTTCCACTCTAACGATGAGGACATGTGGATCTCAATCTTATCTAAATCTTTTCCAACTTTTATGATATTACCTAAAATGCTTATCTATCTAAGCGAAATCTCCACCACCATTTTGCTAGAAGCGCCCAATTCATAGCCTTGAGACTACCAATATTTAGACCCCTCATCCCGTAACTAGATATGACCTTTTCCCACTTCACCCAAGCTACACTTTTTTTTATTCCCCATTCCCCCCGCCCCAGAAGAAATCTCTCCTCACACTCTCTAACACATGTAACACACTCATCGGGGCACGAAACAAAGAGAAAAAGTACAAGGATAAGCTACCAAGAACCGATTTCACCAAAGTCAGTCTCCAAACGAAATCATCCTCGCTTTCCAACACGCCAGTTTATTATTAAATTTCTGCACTACATTATTCCAGTTCTCTATTCTTCCCATATTATAACCCACTGGTAGACCAAGATAATAAAATGGAAGGGAACCCGACTAACATCTCAGACTCGTTGCCCATCTCTCGACTTCCTCCCTCTCCACACTAATCCCAAACAATCTACTTTTGTTTAGATTAACGTTCAATCCTGATGCCATTTGGAAGCATTTAAGTAGCTTCACTAAACTAATAATATCCTTCTATTCCAGTACCCTTTTCCAACATAAATTATTTCGTCGGAGAACCATTAACAAGAATGGAAGATGTCGCCGATTCCAAGCATGCCCGAATCTAACCACACCATTTCCTACCAAAACCCATTTGTTGCATAGTAGAAACCAAGAACTCCCAATCAACACAATCATACGCCTTTTCGAAGTCTACTTTAAAGATCAAGCATCGTTTCCTCGATTTCTTTATAAATTGGAACAAAACATTAAAGTACACAATATTAAGTGGAACAATAAATAATACACGTATTAAAACAATACATTTGAAAAAATACATTGCTATTTTATGACCTAAACCCCTTAATAAAACTTAACGAGATGACAATCTTATAAATTTATGAAAAAAGTTATCAATAGTGAGCATAAATTTATAATATGAAAATATCCTTAGCTTAATGACATTAGAGCACTTTCAATCCTAACGGGTAACGCCCGTTATCGGCCCATTAACGCCGTTAGCGGCGTTACACCCTTGGACTTGTTGTTTAACGGCGTTGGTCCTCCAGCGTTACCCAAGTAACGCGCGTTAGGGGCAGAAAAAAAAATCAAAATTTTTTCATTTCTGGTCCTAGAACGGCTACTATTGTTAAGTTTTAAAAATTCATTTCTTGTCCATAACGGCACTTTATTAAAAATCAAAAACCTTTTTACCACTATAAACACAATTAAAACAATTTTTTTTTCACACTTCCACTACTAAATCCTCTCAATACTCTCAATCTTTCAATTTCAATTAACTAAAAACAATGTCGGAGGCAACGACGATATTTCTTGAATCTTCCGGTGATGGGTGGAATCCCTCAAACCGGTTCATCATCTAACCCGAACGCTGGTTTCTTCAAACCCCAACCCACTCAAGCTTCTCCGAGCAAGAAATGTGGCAACAACATCACACATCTCTGTTTTGGAAACAACAAAACCAACAAAGCACCTTAAACTCCAACTTTCAAAACCTACAATTCACACAACATTCACAACAATCACAAACCAAACACAAGATGTTGTGACACACCCACGCCTCCTCCAAAAAAAGGAAAAGGTCGTGTTAAGCGAAAATCAAAAAATCCAAAGACCGAGCCCGAACCAATTGATTCGATGAGGAGGTTGTCGTTATGCGCGTTGGAATTCAGAGAGGAGCATTACTTGCAAGGTGTTATGCTGCTTTGAGGATCCGAAGTTGGAAAGTGCCAACCTAGAGATACGTTTTGGTATCGGGTCAGAAATGAGTTCAATAGACTCAACTTTCAACGGCGCACCAAGGACATGATGTCAAGCAAATGGAAAACGTTGAACGGGATATGCACAAAGTTCAACTCTTGTTACATATGTGCGCAACGGGATCAACGAAGCGGGGAAAGTGAGGTGGATGTGATGAAACGGCAAAGCAATGGTATCGTGAGGAAAAAGAGAGCACTTTGGTCTCGATGACGCTTGAGAGGTTTTGCGTCATTATAAGAAATGGGGACACGTGCACGGTTGATTTAAGCGAAGTCCCAAGCCAAACAAACGAGGCTTTGTTTGGTCATGATGAACAACCACGCCCCATGGGAAAGAAAGCGTGCTACCAAGAGAAGCAAGATCCCGAGACTACAACAAGACTGGAGGAACAAGCACTGGAGGAACGAAAGCGTCAACTTATTTCACCGAAACTATGGCAAACAGTATCGTTTGAAACGTGAAGTCGTGACGGCGATTATCGGCCGCACAGGAAAAGATCTCACAATAACAAGGTTGGAAGAGATAAAGTTTTTGATGACGCCTACTGAAGGCAAGATCCAATGGTCGTGGAGTGGATCAATGACGAAAAAGATCGAATCATCAAAAAATATAACTTGAAACCTCGTCAATAGATCGTATTCTCGTCATTTCCTTTAATTTGTTGTAACGTTTTATTTGCAGTGTAGTTTTTTTTATTTCATTGTAATTTTTTTTTTTTTTTAATCTCGTATTGTAATTTGTTTTCAATTTTAATGAAGTGTTTGTTTTAGTTTAATAAATGAATTGTTTGTTTTAGTTTAGGGGTTGAAATTGAAAATATAAAATGTTATTGATGTTATGGTTGTTGGTGTTTTTTGGGGATGTTAATGTTAAATGTTAAAGCTGATGTGGCGCTGATGTGGACGGTGTTATTGGTGTTATAGTGTTAGGATTGGGAGTGCTTTTATATGAAAATGTGACAATTTTATACTTCAAATTAGTACACGACGCAGACACACAGTATAATTTTTCCATTAAAATACCCACATTAACAAATTCGGTGTTAAATTAATACTCCGTAATAATGTTATTTAACCTATAACCTCTCTTTTCAGTATATGTAGGGTCATGATTAAGGTGACCCAAGTCTAAATGTACATAATACGTTAGCATGTTCATGCTATGCAATTTAATACTAATTTGTAGGTCCCTGCCACACATGGTCAGATTATACACAGTGATAGAATAGAACTATAGATAGATCACGTAACATACGCTACATACGTAAGCATCCTTTTGATGCAACAAAAATGTAAATAACATTCGTGTTTGAAACACATTTCAAACTAAAACGTCATACACGATCAAGATTGATCAAAAGTCAAAAGTACATTTCCTACTACATTAATAGTTATATCCATGCTAAATCATGTGACTTAAACTATACTTAACGTCTATTACAGCGCTTTTAATGAGAATTATAAATAATTTATATTATACTAAACAATATCTAAAGAAAAATAAAACATTCCAAAGACACAAGTGGGTTGTCAAGTGATTCATCATCTTCATTTCTATCCGTTGGAGCCCATGGGTTCTCATGTCTCTCAAAACCCGACCCATAGTCGGGCATATCGGGTTTCTGAGCAATCTCCAGCACTCGAGACCCGACACGACCCGGAGAGTTTTCCGTCTTCCTCTTAGACGGACTCTTTCCAACCCCACCCCTAACCCCTCCACCACCACCACCACCACCTGCACCACCTTTCATCACTGTACGGTTCGCCGGAGATCTCGACCGCGACACGTGTCCATTCCCCGTCACCGGCCTCTGCCGCCCGGTCGATCCAAACCCGGGTCCACGGACACCCATTTCGGATCCGGACCTAACCCGACCCGGAGACTGTTGTTTCCCTCTCGCCGGAGAGTTTCTCACCACCGGAATCTCGCCGGAAAACGGCTCCCGCCTGTTTCTCACCTTCGCCGGGGACCTCCGGCGATAAACATCAACTTCTTCTTCAAATGTAGTAGTTGAAATACTCTCACTCAAGTTACTACAGATCTCAGAAACTTCACCTGACACCTCACCGGAAACATCACCGGAAAATTTATTTTTATAAATATTGTTAAAATGTTGATTTTGGATCTTGGGTATGTTTTTTTTGGGTGTAATAATAATGGGTTGATCTTCATTTTTTGTGAAATGTGTTGGATTGGGTGTTTCAGAAAGCACTTCTTTCACTGTCTCTTCATCTACAGGTGGTGATTTTGATGAATGTTGGTGGAATTCAGGTGATGGGGGTGGCTTTTTTGTGCTTACACAACAACCCATTCTTTAAAACCTGAGAAAGATATGAAGTTTGATAATGGTGGGAGTTTAGAGAAAGTGAAGTGAGTTGGTGTGAAAAGTGAGGTTGAAGTCAATGGAGATATTGTGTTGTTGAATTTATTGGTTTTTTTCTTTCAACTAATCTAATACAGGAGGCAAAATTCTTCAAAATATATTAAATGAAGTAGTACTTTGTGATTTTTAACTTTTGATGAAAAATGAAAAGAATAGTGGAAAGTGTAGACAAAAGGGGGTGAATAGTTTGATTGAATAAGTGAGGAGTAAATGCTTTATTTAATCACACTACAATAAGGCTAGTCAACAAGGAGTTAAAATGAGTCTCCTTTAACTTCTTATTCACCTGCAACCCCTTTGCCCGGCACGCGTGAGTCTCGCGTTTTAAGAGGAAGCAGATGACCGAGTCATCTGGCGAATTGTGTGCTTTGTTTTTGACCCCAGTTTTCTTATATAATTACCCACTTAATTCATTTTTCTAAAACACAAAACTCACTTTTAACTCTCTATATACACATTTCCTCATATCTCATCTTTTAATTTTTCAAATGAATTTCGACACGTTTATGTTCACCGACTCTGAAAAGAACAAGAAATTGAAAGTCGGAATTTGACTTTTATTGCAAAAGCGGTTTCGTTTATTAAAAATAGCCGAAAACCAAATCGGCCGGCAATAAAACGGATTAATCATGATCATTATGGTGCTCATGACCGTTTAGTCGCCGCATATTTTACAGACGACCCTTTCTACGATGAACGTACATTCCAAAGAGGTTCCGAATGAATCGATCTCTTTTCAATTGGATAGTTCGGGAGGTAACTCTTCATTGTTCGTTTTTTAGTGATAATATTGATTGCACCGGAAAAGAAGAAATTCCAGCTTTGTTGAAGTGCACCTCCGCAATTCGTCAATTGGCATACGGCTCGAACCCGGATGCTTAAAAACATCTCGTCAATGTGTTGATTTCTTTTGTAAGTCTGTTATGAAAATATTTGGCCCAGAATATTTGAGGAAACCCACTATGACTGATGTCGTAAAGCTTTATCGACATCACGAAGAAAAACACGGGTTTTCAGGGATGTTAGGAAGCCTTGACTGTACATATTGGGAGTGGTTTGGTTGTCCGAATGCACACAAAGGGTAATATGTTAGGCGTGATCATGGTTCAAATCTATTCATTTTGCTGGAAGTTGTGGCGTCTCAAGACTTATGGATATCGCATGCTTTCTTTGGTGTTTCTGGGTCGAACAACGACATCAACGTTCTTGATCAATCCTCTTTATTTAACGATCTTAAATAGGGGATATCACTGGGGATTCCGTTTATTGCTAACGGGGTAACTTACCCATTTGTTTACTATCTTGTTGACGGGATATATCCGGAATTGGCAACACTCGTTAAGACGATTCCAGAACCAGCAGATGATGACTAGAAGAGAATAAGGTATAAGAAAATGCAGGAATCGGCAAGGAAAGATGTAGAAAGGGCTTTTGGTGTTTTGAAGAAGAAATTGGCGGTACTTGCCAATCCCACAAAGATAATGACAAAAGAAAGACTCCAGAATATGATGTATACATGTATCATATTACATAATATGATACGAAAATACAAAAAAAGGCATATCTCCCGAATGGTACCCGGTGGAAGCACATCAGCCGAATGACTACATACGATCCGATGAAAAAATGCGAAAAGTTGTAGGTACATCAGATCAGTTCAAATGCATTAAAACCTTCGTGCCGATTTTGTCCAATATTTGTCTCGTAATAGTTAATTTCATGTTTTATTGTAATACTTTTAATTTATGAAGTATGTGTAATGGTTTTAGTTTATGAATAAAAGTTTTTCTATTTCGTCTGGTTACGTTTTCGTGTTTATATGTTTACGTTTACGTTTTTAAATTCGTGATTATTAAAAAAAAATGAGAGTTAAGGTGAGTGGAAGTGAGTCCCTTGTCGCATAAAGGTGAGTTGAAGTGAGTGAAAGAGAGATGAGAGAGAAAGCTGAAGTGACACTGATGTGTAAGGTGAGTAAGGCTCACCTTTGCCTTCTAGCCTAAGGTCATGGTTTTATAATGGGAAGTGATTTGCGCACTCCGTCATTTGATTTGCACATTCAAAATGTTTGTGTTATGGCATTTATACTTCTACATCACTTAGTGGAGTGTTCAAATCAAAACACAAATATTAAGGGTATAAATGTCATCACACAAAATTTTGAGTGTGCAAATAAATTGGTGGAATGTGCAAATCATCTCCCTTTTATAATTGAACCGGTTTTTAAAGATTTTTGGCTTTTCCCGATTCAATGTGCTTTATCCCAATCTAACTGGTTTAGCGGCCTTGACCAACTGGTTTTCTGGTTCAACCGATTAAACCGATCAATCCAATCTTGTTTCCAAAACACTAATAAGGTGTATATGCATAAATGTGCTAATTAAATCATTTAAATATGTGGTTATTAAAACTAAAAGGTTTTTACTGTAATTTTCTTTTACAATTATAGGTTAGATATAATCATCGAATGTGTTGTAATGGAAGGCAATTTGTAAAAGGGAAGTTCGAATAAACATGTCGAGTTAGAAAGAGCAGTCTTCAAAAGATATTATACAATAATCAATGTGTATGTCCTTCCATATATAATTTGCACCCTTTAGATGTTGGAGGTTTGAATGGATAATCCTTTTTAAGTCGGTCTCAGTTCTCGAAAAAATAGAATCAAGGAGTGGGTACCGACAAAAAAAAGATGTATTATTGCTCGTGTCCGCTTTGGTTGATTTAGTTAGCTAGAATTGAAGTTGTATTCAGGGTATGTTTGGTATGCTGCTAGGAATGACAATAGTGTTAATACAAATAAGCTATAAAAACGTTTATTCATATTTTACGATCTTCTAATGTTTTGTCAATAACAAACGTAAAATCATTTTAACGAAACAAATAAAATACGTAAAAGGTTTGAGCCAATAATTTACTAACACACTTTTTCGTAGCATATTAAAACTATATCAAAACACGTTTAGTAAATAAGTTATATAAAACCAAAGACATTTTTATATAAACAATAACACGTAATATTGTTTACATTTTATAGAAATGCATATATATAACAACTAGTGTTTACATAATATAGAAATGCTTTGTATATATTGTAATGGGTAAAAACCAAAGTCCATGACCCATGACTCATAACGCATGATCCATTGACTAGGTACAATGAATGTTGTTGGGTAAAAACCAAAGTCCATAACCAATAC
Source organism: Chrysanthemum makinoi (assembly GCA_910596185.1). Taxonomy (NCBI): domain Eukaryota; kingdom Viridiplantae; phylum Streptophyta; class Magnoliopsida; order Asterales; family Asteraceae; genus Chrysanthemum; species Chrysanthemum makinoi. Next base: position 245,910,992 of record OU343225.1, on the reverse strand, counting down.
TCATGGAGCATGATCCATAACCCATGACCCATTGCATGACATCATGCATGAAGTCATGTTAGGTTTTATCCATGATCCATTACCGAAAGTCCATGACCGAAAGTACATGACCCAAGATCCATAAACCAATGACTAGGAACATTGCATCTTGTTGGGTATCCATAATCCATTACCCATAACCCATAACCTGGTTTGCAACCGAAATCCGGACTAAACTGACCCAGTGGCCGGATCCCTGGGTTTGCACTTGCCGGATCCCTCTGGGGAGGGATCCGTGGGAACGATGGGACAGTAGACAAGTTTTGTCTATAAATAGTGAGTCGTTTCTCTCTTGCTCACTACCACTTCACATATACTTTCTCCTAGTATTATAACATCACTAACCTCTGATCCAAAGGATCATTCTATGTAGTTTTATATTTGTGTGATTCTCTAGGTTCCTCTTAAAGGCGAGATCACCACCTCTTGAAGACGTGCAAGCTCAAGTCATGAGTTGCTAAGCTTCGTCATCATCAAGACCAGTCAAGTGCATCTTGTTGATAGTTCTTTCCTCCCTCCATAAAAGTGTTGTGTTGAAGGCATTAGTGAAAGGTGTCGAAGAGTCGTGTTGAGGGCATTAGTGAAAAGGTGCCAAAGGTGTACAATCGATATGGGGCATCGATGTACAAGTTAGATAGTTTGGGTTAAAGGATGTTGATGTCCTTCTAGTATTGTAACAAGGAGTGTGTCTCCTTTGAGGTAGTTGTGTTGTGGTATAGTGTTGGGTAGTAGTTCCTCCTTTCTAATGGAACTCGGTATATAGCCTTGTATCGGATAAAGTGTAGGCGACGTTGTGATAGGTTTGGTTCTACCTCGTGGAAGAACTCGGTGTCTAGCCTTGTACCGGATAAAGAGTAGGTGACGTTGTGAAGGCTTCTCCGCTACGTTAAGGAGCTTGTGTTGTGTAATGCTTAGGAACTCTCGAGTGTGGTACTCTGGGAGTGGAGTAGGGCAAGGAAGGTGTCCTTGTAGCCGAACCACTATAAATACTCGTGTTGTGGTTTTGTGTTCCTTTACTTTCTATACTTACATTACTTACTTATATGCTTATCTATCAATATCCAACACACACATCAAATAGATTGATATAAGTCAATCTAAATACATTAAAATGAAGTTTTAATCGGTAAAACTATTCAACCCCCCCCCCTTCTAGTTTTCCACAATTGGTATCAGAGCTTCGTTACCAAATTTCTTAGAGTATGTTGTACTTTATAAACTTGATACGATCCGTGTATGTTTGAAAACTACAAAGAAGGAAATCTTCTAAAACAAACACTATGTTTTAAGAATAACCTTTATTGGATATTTATTGGATGATAACATCTTTTTCTTTGCTTACATCTCACTTTTTCTTACAAAATGCACTAATCTTTCTTGTCATTTTGTGTAACAACCTCAAATCTCGGTACAGCGGAAGACTTAATCAAGTTTTCGTTACAATTGAATTGGTATCTCACACAAGTATAGCAAACAAGATAGTCATTTAACATTCAAAACCAATCCCAAATTTAAATATTCAAAACATTAATCCCAAAATGTAAATATTAGGCCCAAACATGATTTAATATAATAGGTCCCCATAAATTATCAGAGTTTGATTATGATCTTTAACCATGCCTCCTTGCCAAGCTTCCACCGAACACGTACTCCAAAAATCACTTAATTACCCGAGAAAACATGCTAAAAGGTCAGCTAACGCTGGTGAGTTCATAGGTTTAAATTCAAGTAAAAAGTAGTGGACCTGTAGGAGTTAATTTGCTATGCAAGAGATAAGCTAGATACACATCAATCACAAACCATATCATATCCGATATCACAACGGGCCCCAGCGACTCTAGCCGATGTCGTAGCAAAGTCTAGAACGATTGCTAATCCTGGACTAGGTCGGGTAGAAGTCTATCTTAGCTAGCAACGTGTTATAGCAATTAGGATTGATACCCTAGACTAAGGCAACAAATACCATATATCTATCTAAAACAGTCAGTACATAAGCAAATCAAAATAGTTTTAAAGGTCCAAAAATAGTAGCATGATTCTCACCCCAATTTAGTTAAAAACATAGATAAAAGTGGGGCTATGAAACTCACCTTAAGCAACCAACGCACAAATAAACACTAGCAGAAGATAACAGCCAATCACGGCACAACAACTATTGAATCGGCACAACCTATTAATGTAAACTCATTTTAATATATATTCCCCAAAATCAACGTTATTTACCCCAATATATTCCTTTTCTTTATCTCCAAAAAATGTCTTGTTTCAACCGTTTAGTCTAGCGCTTGGTATCCTCATGTGGGTGTATCGACTCAATATGATGCCATGAATGCACTCAAACAACCCATATGTGACTTAATGCAACCCAATAAGACATCTAAGCGATAAGCTCCATAGTCCAACTAGTTTCGGAATAAATCGTAGACCTTATCGAATTCGTCAACTCGATAAACTCAATATTTATTCGCTCGCTTATTATCCCATAAACCTGTCGCATCCTAACGAGTCATAAGGATAATTCACCCATTAATAACGTTATCCTACGTACCTAGCGGTCCCTTATTAATTCGTCACCTAATAAGTCCGCTATCCCCGTGGATCGACGCTATTAATGTTAGGTCATCCGTAACCCATGCACACAACGTAAGTAATTAAATACTTGAAACTAGTATTAAATGCCAATAATTGGCATATTTCGATAAACATGCACTCGAAACATTAAACACTTATTAATTAGAAAACCTTTCCATTTTTAGTCGTTAGTTTCCATTTAAAATATTAAATAACAAGACAAGTCTTGTTCTCTATATTTTTGGTATAAAAACCTTTTTATTATTTATGTTTCATAGTTTATTTGCATTTTCATATATACATTTCGTCAAATTTCAATAATAGTTTCATATCGTTATTCGTTTCGAGTCCACAGCACGAGTCCGACTTCTCGCTTTAATCAATCAATAGTCCAAACTATACTAAAGTCCATGTTACGGCGTTGTCGGGGTCAACTATTGACTAAAAGTCAAAGTAACACCGACGTTGCTCAAAGTTGACAATTTATATATTAAGTCCAAGTAAAAGTCATAATAACGCAATTCAATCTCAAATCAACCCAAATCAATCTCGCCAACCGATCAACCAACCAAATATACCGCAAACCAATGTTATGACCCTAATGGTCATGACAAGGTCACGGTTAAGACCACGTGAACCAAACAAGCTCTAGATGCTTTTCGGCTCCACGCGTCTCATCCGAACACCAACAACATCAACCCACAAGCTACCATTAACGACCCGCCCGGACCCTTGGTCCAGTGGGTCCTCGACGCCACCAAGCCATGACCATCGTGGGTCATGGTGGCTTGTACGCCCCATATTCACATCCAAACACTCCCCAAATCACTTCCACTACAACCAAACACAATCATCAACCTCCAATCACTATCCAAACATCAAACCCATCAACTATTTCCTAATCAAACATGAAACATGACCTAAAATGCAAAAACCCAACAATATGATAAACCACATGATACCAAATCACTAGCTACATGTTTATTTAAGTGTAAATTAGTTTTAATCCCAAGTTTAAACCAAAACCCACCATGGTCGAGCCATGTACGAACCAAAAGGAACCAATTCGTGGCTTGTCATAGCTTAAACAAGCTTGACCCATGTTCCATTTACCTTTTTACAACCCGATCTATAAGATTTAATGAAAACCCTAGAATCACAAATCTTATTTTTAAGATTTGGAGGTGTTAATGTAGGATTTTGTGAGATATATATATATATATATATATATATATATATATATATATATATATATATATATATATGGATTGGAAAGAGGAAGAAATATCTACAAGATGGTGGTGGAGGTGTATGTTCACTCGCCGGAAGTTGGCCGGAAAGTGGCCGGAAGGTGGCCGGATTTTATAAGGGGCGGCTAGGGTTTATTTTAGGGTTAGGGTTTGTAGAGAGAGAAAGTAGTGAGAGAGAAAGGTGTGTGTGTGTTTTTAGTGAGAGAAACAAATGGGTGGAATGAGGGTGGAGTGGGGGTTTATATATTTTCGGTTGGGGACTAAAATAAAAGTGAGCGGGAGGGGAGGGGTGGCCGGCCATGGCTAAAAAGGAGAGGCCGAAACCGTCATTTTTCGTAAACTATCCCGTTTACCCATTCCCGAGCTCATATACTATCCTACGAGTGTCCCACGACGTTCATTCGACTTTTTATTATGTTTATTTAAGTTTTTCCATGACTTTTAACGATTTATTTGCCAATTTTTGAGTTATGGTCTAAAAGTTACGTTATTTCTCGTTTTAGGCTTTTGTAGTGCCGAATCGAAAAGTGCCTATAAAAAAGAGTTAAAACTCACACGATAACTCATCCAATAATAAAAAATCATAAAACAAATAAACGATATCAAATCAAGTCATGGTCGATGAAAATAGTGATAAGGCAAAAGCTCGTTTAGTTTAACGTAATCGGTTACCTAAATAGACTCCCTAAATTGCCGTTGTCACAAAGCTTCACTAGCCTCGAAGAACCCGCCTCGGTTTCACTCCGAAGTTGATTGATGTCAGAAGATTTTAGGATACTTCTACGGAATACGCCCTCACTCCTCACGCTCCCAAGTAAACTCCGGTCCATGTCGAAAGTTCCAACGAACTTTGATAATCTAATACCGCTATGCTTCACCGCTTAATCTCAATGATCCATGATCTCAACGGCTCTCAACGTAAATTCAATTTCTCATCAATATGGATATCTCTTAAAGGCACAACTATATTTTCCTCCGAAAGACATTTCTTAAGGTTACTAACATGAAAGATATTTGTACACTACCAATTCGGATTGTAGTTTTGCTAGTTATCGGTCCCGATTCTTTCCATTGGTGGACCAATATATCGGATTGAAGTTTCACGCTTCCAAAACGATCAGAAACATGAAAATCTAAAATCATTAAAGACTAAAATACCCTTGGAATCAAATTTATAAAATACGAAAATACATTTATATCATTTAACGTAAATTTAAATACTTAACTTGCTAATAAATTAAACTTAACTAATATATTACGAATCGATTTTGGTAATGCGAAGGTTGGACGCTTCGTAAATAACTTGGGTCATGTTTGTTTTGTTCGATGGACCATAGGTCAGCCCATATGGCATGCGTTTGGTTGTGTTCGGTTGGACCAAGCCGAGCCCATGCCCTCCTAAAGCCCTAAACCGAAATTACTACTACTATAAATATAACACACAAACACAAAAGTGAAACCCTAGTTTAGTTTTGCCTCTTTTCTTTGCTCTATCGGCCGAACCATAGCACCTCTTTGGTGTCGAAGTTTTGCTTCAACCGTTAAGGTATAACATGTTCTTGTCTTCCTTTGATGTACCTTACGTTAAAATATTGTAATATGTTTTGTTTAGTCGAGGTTTATGCTTTTTTGTGTCGAAATGCATGAAACCAAAACAAGGCAAACCCTATATGATTTAAACCTTACAAGTATTAAAGAGCTTAACGTATTATGTATTATTGAATCGGTCATGAATATGTCGAATGCATAAGAACCGAACCATATGTATTAAAACCGAACCATGTGTATCATTCGACTAAAGTGTAAAACATGATAACTTGAATGAGTTAAGTATGTGATGAAAGAAGTATTGCTTAAGACCTATTAGTCAAAACCCTAGATTAAACCGAACCACATATAGAGTTTTGAACATGTATTAAACGAAGTAAAATCATGTAAACATAAACCTATTTTGATATGTGAACCGATAAGGTATGCCAAACCCTAATGGTTTGGAATCAGGTCTCATATGTATGCGATTATACGCCAAGTGAACTTGTAAATGTGTAAACGCGTAATTAATCCGAAAGTAATGAGTAACTTGTATGTCACATAAAATCATAAACGTGCATGGTGAAACATAAAAGGAAAGATTGTTTTTATGACGTGTTAGGTTAAGTAACGAGTCATTAAAAGACATAACATGTAAGTAAATGCATATTAATGAGATATTAAAGAATGAGAAAACTCTAGAACATAAATGAGAGTCGATTAGGGTTTGAAGCTAAGTATATTAATTGCTATTTTATGTGTGAGTTATGACGCTTAAACTATTTTCACATTTAACCCTAAACTTTAATTAATGACATAATGAACCCTAATCTACGATATTAATTATAAAGCACTTAAGTCTCATTTAATTATAAAACCCTAAAGTATTAAGATCATTAAATATACTAAGTATGAACGCCAAATATTAAAAGATCATTTCGATGATTATGGAATCATAAATAACATGTACGATCGTTAATGTGTATAGGTTCTATGAAGAAGGAGTAATCCTTGCTTTCCCCGCTTCTTCTTTTCATCATTTGCTTTGGAATAAGGTACGATATTCTCGACCTTTTCAAGAAAGGTTTCTTATAATGTTTTCTTTTCGCTTTACATTAGGATTTCTAAGCCTTGCTATGAACCCTAATGTGTCTATTTGAGTCGCTGCTTATCCTAACTTTGATTTTGAATCATAAAACATTGATTTTGAACTATATGATATGAAGACTTTGATTTTGAAAAACATGATTAAACATTTGATAAAATATGATCTATGTCAGCTATGACATTCTATTTGACCTAAGATAGTTTGACACCCGAGCCAATTATTAACTAGTCATGGGGTTTCCATGTCCGTGTCGCAAGTAATCACTCGACATGACTCTAGGCGTGAGTGAAGTTCTCGCCACGCCCCTTATCCGTTATTTGTTATGAGCTCAATATATTATATTATCAATGTATGTTTGTAGGGATGGGTGATCCTAGATCCGTTATATGTTATATATTATATGTTATATGCTATATGTTATCTCGATGATTGATCCGCGTGCATGCACGCCCTTCATAATCTCGTAGGTCCCCTACAAATGTTGCCTTATGTGAATATGATTATGTTTATGATATGGCATATGTATTTGGGCTCGAGGTAGTTAGCTATAAAACTTATTCTATTTATCCTGATTTATCTTTTGAGATGATTATGATTTTGCTATCTTTCTTTCACTTTATTTCTATTCGCTCTCGCTTGATTCGCTTGTTTGATATTCGTTTCACTGGCTTTTGAAGCTCACCAGCTTTTCTTTCTTCCGCCAGTATCTAAGCATTGGAGCTCGGGTATTGCTTTGGGATGAAAGTCTGGTGGACTTACCTTAGAGATTTTAGCTTTGATCTTATGATGCCATTTAGACTTTATTTTTAGATATTTCATTTGGAGTTTATTCCGCTGGACCTATGTATTGAAGTCATTTGACTTGGATTATTTCAATATTTATGTTGAGATTTCTTTTGGATATTTATGTTTGTTTTGATATGACACCATTACTTGTGATTCCTTTACCCTTGTCGGGTCAAGCAATTTATGGCATCGAGCCTGTGCTTACGACTCTGTAGTCGACTGTGACATATGGAGCCTAGGTTTTGAGACCTTAGAGCTTAGGATTTGACCTCGTGAGAATTGGGTAGACTTTAGGATTCCTTCGCATCTCCATTTCGATCTCACCATTGTTCATTTTGCTAATCGCTTGAATATCGCTCTCGATGGTTCAAACTCGTCGCACGCAGAAGCGGATGGAGACGGCGATGCTACTAACATGGATACCGCGATTGCTAATGCTCTCAACTCTCTTTCCCTCGGTCTTACTACACCCGAGATGATGGAACAGTGATCGCGAACATTCGTAATCGTAATGGTGCTTCGGTAAGTGGTGGAGGAAATCAACCCGCTTCGGTATTCACACTTGGCTCGAAAGCTTCAGAAGCTCAAGCCTTTCGCTTAGCACCGCCGCTACTCCCACCGAGGCTTCCAGGACCGATCACTCATATTGAGAAGTCGCTTGAAGTATCGGTTGGGAGACGAGTTTAAGACTCGCTGCTGCATTCAAATTGGAAGGTGATGCTTTAAATTGGTGGAAGGCACTCAATCAAGCAAGAGGAGGAGATGCTTTTGTCAGTTTTGTACTGACCGAAGTTTGATCATCTTCTATAACCATTTCCCCGATGCCGAAAGCAAAGAAGGTATGGAGGGATTATCGCAACCTACCAGCTTTGATTATGAGAATTCCAATGAGTACATGAGTAGGTTTATGAGGTCGGGTGAGTTTTGCGGGAGCTATTGCCGGAGATGGTAGGCGCTGCTAAGCACTTGTGGGGACCAAGAAGTGGGTGTTGGACCGATCGCTAATATTGAGTATGAGAATGTGTCGGCCCGCAATGACGCACCGTAACATTGAGATCTTTCATGAGGTTTCGGTTCCAAAAGCGTAATCGCGATGGTGATCGGATTCAAGGTAGGACTCAAGGCAATGACTATAAGGGAAACTCTTGTAGGAGTTATGATTCGAGGAGTCAAGTGGATAGGAGTTATGACTGGGTCGGCCAGAAGGAATGTTGACACTGGCGCCCGGACGAGGTGTCAAGATAATAGAAATGCCGGTAAGAATGGAAGTGATCGCCGTAACCAAGGTAACAATAACCAGCGTACAACAAGGATCGCCACCGAGGATCAAATCGTGGTCGCGCTCCGTGATCTTCTAGTCAACAGAGGATACCGAGGTTTTGCCTCCCCACCTATTTGTACTACTGTGGAAAGGCTCATCCGGGGCGTTGTTTCGCCACTGGTGGTTGTTTTGCTTTGGCTCCACCGCCACAAGATTAAAGATTGTCCTAAGAACCCGGTGATTCCTGAAACTACATAAAGCCGGACTACTATCGGATTTGTTCATGCTACTACTGTGAATCAGCGGAGCGCACTTCAAAACCATTACGCACTCTTTCATTGATGATTATGCCGCCTTCGCTTTATTTGATACCGGTGCCACACACTCCATTATATCTATCACATTTGCTAAGAAACTTAATATGAAGCCCAAACCTTTAACAAATCACTTATCGATTTCTACCTATGAAGAAAACCATGTGATCATTGATCATAAATACGTGAATGTCCTCTTCGTTTGATGATCGATTCGCCAGTAAATCAGATCCTCTCGATATGGTCGACCTTGATATCATTCTAGGCATGGATTGGTTGGCTTATCATAGAGCTTCAATTGATTGCCATGCTAGAACTGTGATCTTTGGAGACGAAACATCCCTAATTCGCTATCATGGTTCTCAACCTCTCAAATCTAGTTTCATTTCGCTATGAAGGCACACGGACCATGATTGCTCATGTAAGGTTTTCTAGCATCCGCTAAGACACATCTTTGGAGAGTCCTAACATTGAAAATCTTTCGGTTGTTTTAAGAATTTACCAATGTTTTTCCCCGATGAACTCCCCGGTCTTCCCCGCTAGAGAAGTTGAGTTTAGCATTGAGTTAATTCCCTGTCTGAACCGATTTCAAGGCTCAGATCGATGGCACCCCGAGAACTCAAGGAGTCAAGGAACAAGAGATGATAGAAAATGGATTTATTCGACCCAAGTTTCTCCATGGGGTGCACCTGCTTTGTTTGTAGTTAAGAATGGATAGCATGCCTATGTATCGACTACCGCGAACTTAATCGATTACCATTCAGAACCGTTATCCTTTGCCACGTGATTGATGATTTGTTTGATCAACCAAGGAGCTAAGTTCTTTTCAAGATTGACCCGGAGGTCCGCCATCGCTACGCGGTGAAGGAGCAAGATGTTCCTAAGACCGTTGTACTGATATGGTCATTACGAATTTCGTTATGCCTTTTGGTTTGACCAATGTCGCCGTGGTTTATGGACCGATGAATCGGTTTTCCATGAGTTTCTACAAGTTCGTTATTTGTTTCATCGACGACATTTTAGTTTACTTAAGTCCAAGAAGAGCATGAAGAACATCTCCTGATAGTTTTAGAGATTTTGAGGAAGAAGAAGTTGTACGCCAAATTTTCGGCGCGAGTTTTGGTTAAGACAAGTCGCTTCCTTGGTCATATTGTATCACCTGATGGTATCACCATGGATCCGTCTAAAGTTGAGGCTATCACCAAATGGCCAAGACTCACTACAAGGATCGAGGTCGAGTTTTCTAGGACTTGCCGGTTACTACAGACGCTTTTGTTGAAGGTTTCTCTCGCTAGCTCTACCCTAACCCAACCGATGAGGAAAGGTGAAAAGTTTGTGGGACGGATGAGCGAAAAGAGTTTTGAAGAGTTGAAACGGAGATTGGTGTCACCCTATTTTGAATCTTCCAACGGTTCTCGAGGATTTCAAATTTACAAGGATGCATCTAAGAAAGGATTAGGTCGTGGTTTTGATGCAACATGGAAAGGTAATAGCTTATGCTTCGAGGCGCCTAAAACCTTGTGAGGAGAATTACCCAACTCATGACCTTGAGTTAGTCAGTTGGGTGTTCGCTTGAAGATCCGGAGACATTACTTATATGGAGAGGCTGATATATTCATCGATCATAAGAGTCTCAAGTATATTTTCATTCGTATGAACTTAACATGAGACAAAGAAGATGGTTAGAACTTATGATTATGACACCAACATTCAAGCACCATCCGTAAGGTTAACGAGTTGTCGACGACTTAGCCGGAAATCGCATTCTTTGCGAGTATCAAGATTGAGCCTAGGATTTTTGCTGACTTAGAGAGTTTGATGTTGAGTTGTGTGTACGAGGTTTTGATGGATACCGGCTAGTATGAAGTGGAGTCGAACCTTATATCGCAAATTAAAGAAGCTCAGAAAGATGACGGCGAGCTGTGGGCCGAGGTGCAAAATGTTGAAGAAGGTAAGCAGACGGAGTTTAAGGTTGATAATGACGGTATTGTATGGTATGGAGATAGGCTTTGTGTTCCCAATGATCAGGTACTTCGTGAGAAAGTTATGACTGAAGCTCATAGTTCTCCTTTCACTATCCATCCTGGTTCTACCAAGATGTATAAGGATTTGAAGCAGTACTTTTGGTGGAATGGCATGAAGCAAGATGTGGCGACATTTGTGTCGAAGTGTATGATTTGTCAGCAGGTTAAGATCGAACATCAAAGGGCTAGTGGATTGTTACAGCCATTGGATATTCCAACATGGAAGTGGGATAAGATATCTATGGATTTTGTGAATGGACTACCTCTTACTCGGAAGAAGCATGATGCGATTTGGGTAGTTGTTGATCGACTAACCAAATCTGCTCATTTCTTGCCAATCAGGAAGGATTTTGGTATTGGTAAATTGGCGGAGATTTTTCAGCAAGAGATCGTTAGACTTCATGGTACTACGGCATCTATTGTGTCCGACAGAGATCCGCGTTTTACTTCTCATTCGAAGGGTTTGCAAAAAGCTTGGGGTACTCGACTTAATTTTAGTACGGCATTTCATCCTCAAACAGATGGTCAGTCAGAGAGGACTATACAGACCTTAGAGGATATGCTCAGGGCTTGTGCTTTAGAATGGACTGGCAGTTGGGATGAATATTTATGTTTAGTAGAGTTTGCATACAACAACAGTTGGCATGCTAGCATTAAGGCGGCACCGTTTGAACTTCTTTATGGAAGGAAATGTAGATCACCTATTTGTTGGGATGAAGTAGGTGAACGCTTGATTGAAGGTCCGGAAATGATCGAGATCACTAATGAGAAGATAGCTGTGGCCAGAGAAAAGTTGAAGGAAGCTAGGTCTCGTCAGAAAAGTTATGCCGACAAGCATCGTCGTGATTTAGAATTTCGAGTTGGAGATCGTATTTTTGAAAGTTTCGCCGTTTAGAGGTGTGAAACGTTTTGGAATCAAGGGCAAGCTCAGTCCTCGATTTATCGGACCGTTTGAAATTCTAGAACGTATAGGAGAAGTTTCGTATCGATTAGCACTTCCCCCTCAGTTATCGCATGTTCATGACGTTTTCCATGTATCACTCCTAAGGGGATACAACTATCATCCGTTACACGTTGCTTCTTATCCGCTTGATCAAATTCAATCCGATATGTCTTTATCTGAAGAACCGGAAGCTATTTTAGAAAGGCAAGAAAGAGTCATGAGAAATAAAGTCATTCCGTTCGTTAAGATTCTTTGGAAAAATCATCCGGAACGTGAGGCTACTTGGGAAACCGAGGAGTCGATGCGAAATAGTTATCCTCATTTCTTTGAATAGTTTGGTATGTTCTCATTTCGTTTTCATTTTCGTTTCATTTCAATTTTCGAGGACGAAAATTTTTCTTTAGAGGGGAAGAATTGTAAAACCTGAAAATCTAAAATCTGATTAAAGACTAAAATACCCTTGGAATCGAAATTTATAAAATACGTAAAATACATTTATATCATTTAACGAAATTTAAATACTTAACTTGCGAATAAATTAAACTTAACGAATATATTACGTAATCGATTTTGGTACGATGAAGGTTGGACGTTTCGTAAATAACTTGGGTCATGTTTGTTTTGTTCGATGGACCATAGGGCCGAAGCCCATATGGCATGCGTTTGGTTGTGTTCGGTTGGACCAAGCCGAGCCCATGCCCTCCTAAAGCCCTAAACCGAAATTACTACTACTATAAATATAACACATAAACACAAAAGTGAAACCCTAGTTTAGTTTTGCCTCTCTTTTTCTTTTTGCTCTTACTCGGCCGATCCATAGCACCCTTTGGTGTCGAGTTTTTGCTTCAACCAAGTTAAGGTATAACATGTTCTTGTCTTCCTTTGATGTACCTTACGTTAAAATATTGTAATATGTTTTGTTTAGTCGAGGTTTGCGTTTTCTTTTTTTTTTGTGTCGAGCCGTATGAAACCAAAACAAGGCAAACCATATGATTTAAACCTTACAAGTATTAAAGAGCTATGTACGTAATATGTATTATTGAATCGGGTCATGAATACGTCGAGTTGCATAAGAACCGAACCATATGTATTAAAACCGAACCATGTGTATCATTCGGCTAAAGTGTAAAACATGATAACTTGAATGAGTTAAGTACGTAGATGAGTTAAAGTATTGCTTAAGACCTATTAGCCGAAACCCTAGATTAAACCGAACCACATATAGAGTTTTTGAACATGTATTAAACGAGTAAAAGTCATGTAAACATAAAACCTATTTTGATATGTGAACCGAATAAGGTATGCCAAACCCTAATGGTTTGTGAATCGTGTCTCATATGTGTGCGTAATTATATGTCAAGTGAACTTGTAAATGTGTAAACGTAATTAATACGAGTAATAAGTAACTTGTATGTCACATAAAATCATAAACGTGCATGGTGAAACATAAAAGGAAAGATTGTTTTTATGACGTGTTAGGTTAAGTAACGAGTCATTAAAAGACGTAACATGTAAGTAAATGCATATTAATGAGATATTAAAGAATGAGAAAACCCTAGAACATAAATGAGAGTCGATTAGGGTTTGAAGCTAAGTATATTAATTCGTTATTTTATGTGTGAGTTATGACGTTTAAACTATTTTCACATTTAACCCTAAACTTTAATTAATGACATAATGAACCCTAATCTACGATATTAATTATAAAACCCTAAAGTATTAAGATCATTAAATATACTAAGTATGAACGCCAAATATTAAAAGATCATTTCGATGATTATGGAATCATAAATAACATGTACGACCGTTAATGTGTATAGGTTCTGTGAAGAAGGAGTAATCCTTTGCTTTCCCTGTTTCTTCTTTTCGATCATTTGCTTTGGAATAAGGTACAGATATTCTGACCTTTTCAGTAAAGGTTTCTTATAATGTTTTCTTTTCGTTAGCTTTTACATTAGGATTTCCTAAGCCTTTGCTATGAACCCTAATGTGTCTATTTGAGCTGTTGCTTATCTGAACTTTGATTTTGAATCATAAAACATTGATTTTGAACTATATGATATGAAGACTTTGATTTTGAAAACATGATTAAACATTTGATAAAATATGATCTATGTCAGTTATGACATTCTATTTGACCTAAGATAGTTTGACACCCGAGCCAATTATTAACTAGTCATGGGGGTTCCATGTCCGTGTCAGTAATGCACTTCTGACATGACTCTAGGGCAGTAGAGTGAAGTTCTGCCACGTCCCTTATCTGTTATTTGTTATGAGCTCAAGTTATATTATATTATCAATGTATGTTTGTGGGGCGTATGGGTGCATCCTAGATCTGTTATATGTTATATATTATATGTTATATGCTATATGTTATCTGATGATTGATGCTGCGTGCATGCACGTCCTTCATAACTCTGGTAGGTCTCCCCTACAAATGTTGCCTTATGTGAATATGATTATGTTTATGATATGGCATATGTATTTGGGCTCGAGGTAGTTAGCTATAAAACTTATTCTATTATCCTGATTTATCTTTTGAAATGATTATGATTTTGCTATCTTTCTTTCACTTTATTTCGTATTCGTTCTCGTTTCGTATTCGTTTTGCTTGTATATCTGTTCACTGGGCTTTTGAAGCTCAGCCGCTTTTCTTTTCTTCCGCGGCAGGTATCTAAGCATTGGAGCTGGGTATTGCTTTGGGATGAGTGCTGTGTGGACTTACCTTAGAGATTTTAGCTTTGATCTTATGATGCCATTTAGACTTTATTTTTAGACATTTCATTTGGAGTTTATTTTTCCACTGGGACCTATGTATTGAAGTCATTTGACTTGGATTATTTCAATATTTATGTTGAGATTTCTTTTGGATATTTATGTTTGCTTTGATATGACACCATTACTTGTGATTCCTTTACCCTTGTCGGGTCGGGGCGTTACAATTTATGGCATCAGAGCCCAGGTTTACGACTTGTAGTCAGGACCTGTGACATATGGAGCCTAGGTTTTGAGACCTTAGAGCTTAGGATTTGACCTGTGAGGATTTGGGTAGACTTTAGGATTCCTTCTGCGTACTTCCATTTCGTATCTCACCATTGTTCATTTTGCTAATCGTTTGAATATCGTTCAGATGGTTCAAACTCGTCGCACCGGTAGCGTGGATGGAGACGATGATGCTACTAACATGGATACTGCGATTGCTAATGCTCTCAACTCTCTTTTCCCTGGTCTTACTACACCTGAGATGATGGAACAGGTGATCAGCAACATTCGTAATCGGAATGGTGCTTCGGGTAGTGGTGGAGGAAATCAACCCGTCGGTATTCACACTTGGCTCGAGCGTTTCGGTAAGCTCAAGCCTCTTTCGTTTAGCACTGCTGCTACTCCCACTGAGGCCGAGGACTGGATCACTCATATTGAGAAGCTGTTTGAAGTACTGGGTTGTGGAGACGAGTTTAAGACTCGTTTGGCTGCATTCAAATTGGAAGGTGATGCTTTAAATTGGTGGAAGGCACTCAAACAAGCAAGAGGAGGAGATGCTTTTGCTGTTACTTGTACCTGGACTGAGTTTCGGACTATCTTCTATAACCGTTACTTCCCTGATGCTGAGCAGCAAAGGTATGAGAGGGATTATCAGGCAATCTACCAGTTTGATTATGAGAATTCCAATGAGTACATGAGTAGGTTTATGAGGCTGGTGAGTTTTATGGGAGCTATTGCTGGAGATGGTAGGCGTCAAGCTAAGCACTTCAAGTGGGGACTGAAGAAGTGGGTGTTGGACCGACTGCTTAATATTGAGTATGAGAATGTGTCGGCCTGCAATGACGCAGCTCGTAACATTGAGATCTTTCATGAGGTTTCGGGTTCCAACAAGCGTAATCGCGATGGTGATCGGATTCAAGGTAGGACTCAAGGCAATGACTATAAGGGAAACTCTGGTAGGAGTTATGATTCGAGGAGTCAAGTGGATAGGAGTTATGATCAGCGGGGTCAGTCAGGTAGGAATGTTGACACTGGGCGCCCTGAGACGAGGGGT
This sequence comes from Chrysanthemum makinoi, assembly GCA_910596185.1. Lineage (NCBI taxonomy): Eukaryota > Viridiplantae > Streptophyta > Magnoliopsida > Asterales > Asteraceae > Chrysanthemum > Chrysanthemum makinoi. The sequence goes on along the minus strand of OU343225.1, from coordinate 245,895,130 downwards.
CAAGATAATAGAAATGCTGGTAAGAATGGAAGTGATCGTCAGAACCAAGGTAACAATAACCAGCGTTACAACAAGGATCAGTCAGCTCGAGGATCAAATCAGGGTCGTGCTCCAGGATCTTCTAGTCAACAGAGGACAGCTGAGGTTTTGCCTCCCCCACCTATTTGTACTACTTGTGGAAAGGCTCATCCGGGGCAGTGTTTCAAGGCCACTGGTGGTTGTTTTGCTTGTGGCTCCACTGCTCACAAGATTAAAGATTGTCCTAAGAAGAACCCGGTGATTCCTGGAAACTACATCAAGCCGCCGACTACTACTGGACGTGTCTATTCTACTACTCGTAACCAGTGCGGAGCGCACTTCAGGTACCATTACGGGCACTCTTTTCATTGATGATTATGCTGTCTTCGTTTTATTTGATACCGGTGCCACACACTCCATTATATCTATCACATTTGCAAAGAAACTTAATATGAAGCCCAAACCTTTAACAAATCACTTATCGATTTCTACGCCTATGAAGAACCACGTGATCATTGATCATAAATACGTTGAATGTCCTCTTCGTTTTGATGATCGTATTCGCTTTGCAAATCTGTATCCTCTCTCGATATGGTCGACTTTGATATCATTCTAGGCATGGATTGGTTGGCTTATCATAGAGCTTCAATTGATTGCCATGCTAGAACGGTGATCTTTGGAGACGTAAAACATCCCGAATTCGTTTATCATGGTTCTCAACCTCTCAAATCTGTTAAGCTCATTTCCGCTATGAAGGCACGGACCATGATTGCTCATGGGTGCCAAGGTTTTCTAGCATCTGTTAAGGACACATCTTTGGAGAGTCCTAACATTGAAAATCTTTCGGTTGTTTGCGAATTTACCGATGTTTTTCCCGATGAACTCCCTGGTCTTCCCCCAGCTAGAGAAGTTGAGTTTAGCATTGAGTTAATTCCTGGTGCTGAACCGATTTCGAAGGCTCCGTATCGCATGGCACCTGTAGAACTGAAGGAGTTGAAGGAACAGCTGCAAGAGATGATAGAAAATGGATTTATTCGACCCAGTGTTTCTCCATGGGGTGCACCTGTTTTGTTTGTGAAGAAGAAGGATGGAAGCATGCGTCTATGTATCGACTACCGTGAACTTAATCGTATTACCATTCGTAACCGTTATCCTTTGCCGCGTATTGATGATTTGTTTGATCAACTGCAAGGAGCTAAGTTCTTTTCGAAGATTGACCTGAGGTCTGGTTATCATCAGTTACGTGTGAAGGAGCAAGATGTTCCTAAGACCGCGTTTCGTACCAGATATGGTCATTACGAATTCCTCGTTATGCCTTTTGGTTTGACCAATGCGCCTGCTGTGTTTATGGACCTGATGAATCGTGTTTTCCATGAGTTTCTCGACAAGTTCGTTATTGTTTTCATCGACGACATTTTAGTTTACTCCAAGTCTGAAGAAGAGCATGAAGAACATCTCCGGATAGTTTTAGAGATTTTGAGGAAGAAGAAGTTGTACGCCAAATTTTCGAAGTGCGAATTTTGGTTAAGACAAGTCGCTTTCCTTGGTCATATTGTATCAGCTGATGGTATCACCATGGATCCGTCTAAAGTTGAGGCTATCACCAAATGGCCAAGACCTACGACAGTGACTGAGGTCAGGAGTTTTCTAGGACTTGCTGGTTACTACAGACGTTTTGTTGAAGGTTTCTCTCGCTTAGCTCTACCCCTAACCCAACTGATGAGGAAAGGTGAAAAGTTTGTATGGACGGATGAACGAGAAAAGAGTTTTGAAGAGTTGAAACGGAGATTGGTGTCAGCTCCTATTTTGACTCTTCCAACTGGTTCTGGAGGATTTCAAATTTACAGTGATGCATCTAAGAAAGGATTAGGCTGTGTTTTGATGCAACATGGAAAGGTAATAGCTTATGCTTCGAGGCAGCTAAAACCTTATGAGGAGAATTACCCAACTCATGACCTTGAGTTAGCTGCAGTGGTGTTCGCGTTGAAGATCTGGAGACATTACTTGTATGGAGAGGCGTGTGATATATTCACTGATCATAAGAGTCTCAAGTATATTTTCACTCAGAAGGAACTTAACATGAGACAAAGAAGATGGTTAGAACTTCTTAAGGATTATGACACCAACATTCAGTACCATCCAGGTAAGGCTAACGTAGTTGCTGACGCACTTAGCCGGAAATCAGGCATTCTTGCGAGTATCAAGATTGAGCCTAGGATTTTGCGTGACTTAGAGAGTTTGGATGTTGAGTTGTGTGTACGAGGTTTTGATGGATACTGGGCTAGTATGAAGGTGGAGTCGAACCTTATACTGCAAATTAAAGAAGCTCAGAAAGATGACGGCGAGCTGTGGGCCGTGGTGCAAAATGTTGAAGAAGGTAAGCAGACGGAGTTTAAGGTTGATAATGACGGTATTGTATGGTATGGAGATAGGCTTTGTGTTCCCAATGATCAGGTACTTCGTGAGAAAGTTATGACTGAAGCTCATAGTTCTCCTTTCACTATCCATCCTGGTTCTACCAAGATGTATAGGGATTTGAAGCAGTACTTTTGGTGGAATGGCATGAAGCAAGATGTGGCGACGTTTGTGTCGAAGTGTATGATTTGTCAGCAGGTTAAGATCGAACATCAAAGGGCTAGTGGATTGTTACAGCCATTGGATATTCCAACATGGAAGTGGGATAAGATATCTATGGATTTTGTGACTGGACTACCTCTTACTCGGAAGAAGCATGATGCGATTTGGGTAGTTGTTGATCGACTAACCAAATCTGCTCATTTCTTGCCAATCAGAAAGGATTTTGGTATTGGTAAATTGGCGGAGATTTTTCAGCAAGAGATCGTTAGACTTCATGGTACTCCGGCATCTATTGTGTCCGACAGAGATCCGCGTTTTACTTCTCATTTCTGGAAGGGTTTGCAAAAAGCTTGGGGTACTCGACTTAATTTTAGTACGGCATTTCATCCTCAAACAGATGGTCAGTCAGAGAGGACTATACAGACCTTAGAGGATATGCTCAGGGCTTGTGCTTTAGAATGGACTGGCAGTTGGGATGAATATTTATGTTTAGTAGAGTTTGCATACAACAACAGTTGGCATGCTAGCATTAAGGCGGCACCGTTTGAACTTCTTTATGGAAGGAAATGTAGATCACCTATTTGCTGGGATGAAGTAGGTGAACGCTTGATTGAAGGTCCGGAAATGATCGAGATCACTAATGAGAAGATAGCTGTGGCTAGAGAAAAGTTGAAGGAAGCTAGGTCTCGTCAGAAAAGTTATGCCGACAAGCATCGTCGTGATTTAGAATTTCGGGTTGGAGATCGTGTATTTTTGAAAGTTTCGCCGTTTAGAGGTGTGAAACGTTTTGGAATCAAGGGCAAGCTCAGTCCTCGATTTATCGGACCGTTTGAAATTCTAGAACGTGTAGGAGAAGTTTCGTATCGATTAGCACTTCCGAGTTATCGCATGTTCATGACGTTTTCCATGTATCACTCCTAAGGGGATACAACTATCATCCGTTACACGTTGCTTCTTATCCGTTTGATCAAATTCAATCCGATATGTCTTTATCTGAAGAACCGGAAGCTATTTTAGAAAGGCAAGAAAGAGTCATGAGAAATAAAGTCATTCCGTTCGTTAAGATTCTTTGGAAAAATCATCCGGAACGTGAGGCTACTTGGGAAACCGAGGAGTCGATGCGAGCTAGTTATCCTCATTTCTTTGAATAGTTTGGTATGTTCTCATTTCGTTTTCATTTTCGTTTCGTTTCATTTCAATTTTCGAGGACGAAAATTTTTCTTTAGAGGGGAAGAATTGTAAAACCTGAAAATCTAAAATCTGATTAAAGACTAAAATACCCTTGGAATCGAAATTTATAAAATACGTAAAATACATTTATATCATTTAACGAAATTTAAATACTTAACTTGCGAATAAATAAAACTTAACGAATATATTACGTAATCGATTTTGGTACGACGAAGGTTGGACGTTTCGTAAATAACTTGGGTCATGTTTGTTTTGTTCGATGGACCATAGGGCCGAAGCCCATATGGCATGCGTTTGGTTGTGTTCGGTTGGACCAAGCCGAGCCCATGCCCTCCTAAAGCCCTAAACCGAAATTTCTACTACTATAAATACAACACATAACCTCAAAAGTGAAACCCTAGTTTAGTTTTTGCCTCTCCCTTTTTCTTTTGCTCTTACTCGGCCGATCCATAGCACCCTTTGGTGTCGAGTTTTTGCTTCAACCAAGTTAAGGTATAACATGTTCTTGTCTTCCTTTGATGTACCTTACGTTAAAATATTGTAATATGTTTTGTTTAGTCGAGGTTTGCGTTTTCTTTTTTTTTTTGTGTCGAGCCGTATGAAACCAAAACAAGGCAAACCATATGATTTAAACCTTACAAGTATTAAAGAGCTATGTACGTAATATGTATTATTGAATCGGGTCATGAATACGTCGAGTTGCATAAGAACCGAACCATATGTATTAAAACCGAACCATGTGTATCATTCGGCTAAAGTGTAAAACATGATAACTTGAATGAGTTAAGTACGTAGATGAGTTAAGATTTGTAAAACCTATTAGCCGAAACCCTAGATTAAACCGAACCACATATAGAGTTTTTGAACATGTATTAAACGAGTAAAGGTCATGTAAACATAAACCCTAGTTTGATATGTGAACAGAATAAGGTATGCCAAACCCTAATGGTTTGTGAATCGTGTCTCATATGTGTGCGTAATTATAAGTCAAGTGAACTTGTAAATGTGTAATTAATCCGAGTAACAAGTAACTTGTATGTCACATAAAATCATAAACGTGCATGGTGAAACATAAAAGGAAAGATTGTTTTTATGACGTGTTAGGTTAAGTAACGAGTCATTAAAAGACGTAACATGTAAGTAAATGCATATTAATGAGATATTAAAGAAGGAGAAAACCCTAGAACATAAATGAGAGTCGATTAGGGTTTGAAGCTAAGTATATTAATTCGTTATTTTATGTGTGAGTTATGACGTTTAAACTATTTTCACATTTAACCCTAAACTTTAATTAATGACATAATGAAACCTAATCTACGATATTAATTATAAAACACTTAAGTCTCATTTAATTATAAAACCCTAAAGTATTAAGATCATTAAATATACTAAGTATGAACGCCAAATATTAAAAGATCATTTCGATGATTATGGAATCATAAATAACATGTACGACCGTTAATGTGTATAGGTTCTGTGAAGAAGGAGTAATCCTTTGCTTTCCCTGTTTCTTCTTTTCGATCATTTGCTTTGGAATAAGGTACAGATATTCTGACCTTTTCAGTAAAGGTTTCTTATAATGTTTTCGTTAGCTTTTACATTAGGATTTCCTAAGCCTTTGCTATGAACCCTAATGTGTCTATTTGAGCCGTTGCTTATCTGAACTTTGATTTTTGAATCATAAAGCATTGATTTTGAACTATATGATATGAAGACTTTGATTTTGAAAACATGATTAAACATTTGATAAAATATGATCTATGTCAGTTATGACATTCTATTTGACCTAAGATAGTTTGACACCCGAGCCAATTATTAACTAGTCATGGGTGTTCCATGTCCGTGTCGTAAGTAATGCACTTCTCATGACTCTAGGGCATTTGTAGAGTGAAGTTCTGCCACGTCCCTATCTGCTATTTGTTATGAGCTCAAGTTATATTATATTATCAATGTATGTTGTGGGGCGTATGGGTGCATCCTAGATCTGTTATATGTTATATATTATATGTTATATGCTATATGTTATCTGATGATTGATGCTGCATGCATGCACGTCCTTCATAACTCTGGTAGGTATTCCCTACAAATGTTGCCTTATGTGAATATGATTATGTTTATGATATGGCATATGTATTTGGGCTCGAGGTAGTTAGCTATAAAACTTATTCTATTTATCCTGATTTATCTTTTGAAATGATTATGATTTTGCTATCTTTCTTTCACTTTATTTCGTATTCGTTCTCGTTTCGTATTCGTTTTGCTTGTATATCTGTTCACTGGGCTTTTGAAGCTCAGCCGCATTTCTTTTCTTTCGCGGCAGGTATCTAAGCATTGGAGCTGGGTATTGCTTTGGGATGAGTGCTGTGTGGACTTACCTTAGAGATTTTAGCTTTGATCTTATGATGCCATTTAGACTTTATTTTAGACATTTCATTTGGAGTTTATTTTTCCGCTAGGACCTATGTATTGAAGTCATTTGACTTGGATTATTTCAATATTTATGTTGAGATTTCTTTTGGATATTTATGTTTGTTTTGATATGACACCATTACTTGTGATTCCTTTACCCTTGTCGGGTCGGGGCGTTACAGAATCACTCCTTTCCAAGGAGAAACCTTTAACACACCACGATCTCCAACCTGAAATTCTAAAGGTTTACGTCTCCTATCGACATAACTCTTTTGTCTATCTCGAGCGGTTTGCAAACGGTTACGAACCTGAACTATCTTCTCAGTGGTTTCTAGGACAAGTTTGGGACCGGTAAGTTGACTCTCGCCAACTTCAGCCCAACAAACAGGAGAATGACATTTTCGGCCATACAGTGCTTCAAATGGAGCAGCCTTAATGCTAGCATGATAACTATTGTTGTAGAGAATTGCTAAAGGGAGATGTCTCTCCCAAAAGCCTTTGTCTAAAATCAATAACACAGGCTCTAAGCATATCCTCTAAGGTCTGAATGGTTCTCTCGCTCTGACCATCGGTTTGAGGATGATATGCAGTGCTCATATCCAGGTTTGTTCCTAAAGTTGACTGTAAGGATCTCCAAAATTAGGATGTAAAACGGCTATCTCGATCGAAAATGATAGATACCGGTACTCCATGACGTGATACTATCTCCTTAATGTACAGCCGAGCGAGCTTGTTGAGACTATCGACCTCGCTAATAGCTAAGAAGTGAGCATAATTAGTCAAACGATCAACGATTAACCAGATAGCGTCATTGCAGCTAGCTGTTCTTGGTAATTTGGTGGTAAAGTCCATGGTGATTCGCTCCCATTTCCATTCTGGGAGTTCGGGTTGAACTAAGAGTCGTGAGGGTTTCTGGTGTTCGGCCTTTACCTTATAACAAGTCAAGCACCAACTGAAATACTGAGCTATTTTGGCTTTCATGTTAGGCCACCAGTAGAGCTTCTTCAAGTCCTGATACATCTTATCGGCTTCGGGATGAATAGAGTATTTTGACTTATGCGACTCGTGCATAATCAACTCAAGGATTCCACCATGAAATGGTATTCAACTTCTGTATTTGAAGCATAAGGTTCCGTCGGAACGCTTCAAGAAGCCATTTTCACTTTCTACCATTCTATGCAGATTCTCATAAGGATGGTTCTTTTCCGTCAATACCGCAGCTTGGGCGGCTAAGATTTGATATGGTAGAGGCGAAATAATGGTCATTCCTAGGGATCGAACGAGTAATGGTGGAATGTTCTCCTTACGACTAAGTGCATCAGCAACAACATTAGCCTTACCAGGATGATAACAAATCTCACAGTCATAATCACTGAGCAACTCTAACCAACAACGCTGTCTCATATTCAGCTCCTTCTGATCTAAGATATGCTTCAAGCTCTTATGGTCGGTAAACACTACACACTTGGTTCCATACAGATAATGTCTCCAGATTCTAAGAGCAAACACTACAGCACCTAACTCAAGATCATGGGTGGTGTAGTTTTTCTCATGCTTCTTAAGTTGTCGGGATGCATAAGTAATCACCTTCTCCCATTGCATCAAAACAACACCTAAGCCTTTATGCGAAGCGTCGCAGTACACGACAAAGTCTTCGCTTCCTTCAGGCAAAGCTAGGATGGGCGCACTACACAACTTCTCCTTCAGAAGTTGGAATGCTTCTTCTTCCTTTTCTCCCCATTCATACTTAACGTCCTTCTGTGTCAGTTTGGTCAGCGACTTAGCTATTTTGGAGAATCCCTCAATGAACCTCCGGTAATAGCCTGCTAAACCTAGAAACTGGCGGACTTCTGATGGGTTCTTAGGGGCTGCCCATTCCTTAATTGCCTCAATCTTAGCTGGGTCGACGTGAACTCCTCGACTATCTATCACGTGACCTAAGAATTGCACGGACGGAATCCAAAATTCACACTTAGAGAATTTGGCATACAGCTTTTCTTCTCGCAACAATTCTAAAATGAGCCTCAAATGCTCTTCGTGTTCCTCTCTACTCCTGGAGTATATCAAGATTTCATCTATGAATACTATCACAAACTTATCTAGATATGGCTTACATACTCGGTTTATGAGATCCATGAAAATCGCTGGCGCGTTGGTCAAACCAAACGACATAACTTGGAATTCATAGTGCCCATAACGAGTCCTAAATGTCGTCTTAGGGATATCCTCCTTTCGAACTCTAAGATGGTGATAACCAGATCATAAGTCGATCTTGGAAAAGACACTAGCTCCTTGGAGTTGGTCGAATAGGTCATCTATTCTAGGTAACGGATATCGATTCTTCACCGTCAACTTATTCAACTCCTTGTAGTCAATACACATCCGAAATGATCCATCCTTCTTCTTCACAAACAACACCGGTGCTCCCCACGGTGACGAACTTGGTCGAATGAATTCCTTCTCTGACAATGCTGCCAACTGTTTAGACAGTTCCTCCAATTCTCTTGGAGCAAGTCGATAGGGTGCCCGGGCTACGGGTGCAGCACTGGGTATCAACTCGATTTGGAATTCCACTTGTCGAACAGGTGGAATCCCTGGCAGATCGTCGGGAAACACATTTGGAAACTCTCTAACGACGGGTACATCATTAAGGTGTCTTTCTCTGTTCTCATCGCTTTTCTTTTCAGAAGTTTGAGCCAAGAAAAGACAACCTCCTCTATCGATGTACTTCTGGGCCTTAATACAAGAGATGATGCTCAACCGGGAAGGACTTCCACAGTCGCTCCGATCTCCTTGTATGCTCAGAACTTTTCCGCCTTACGGTACGTGCACGATCTTCTTATCGCAGATGATGTGTGCACCGTTCTTTGATAACCAATCCATTCCGATGATGACGTCTAAACTTCCCAAGGTAACTGGCAATAGGTCTATGCTAAACGGGTGGTCTAGGAAACTTAAGGTACAACCTCGAACTATGGTGTCTATCTTCTCCCTATTTTCATTAGCTAATTCCACATCGTAACTGAACCGGTGTTTAGGAAATTCCTAGTAATGCCATAAAGTTGGTGGATACGAAACTCATATCGGCACCAGTATCAAACAAAGATGGAAGCATAGCGATTATTGAGAAGGAACGTACCCGTAACTACGTTAGGGTCCTCACCAGCTTCCTTCGCAATAGCATACACACGCACTGTTCCCATGTCTCTCTGCTGATTCCTAGCACTCTGATTTTCCTGATTCTCCACAACCTCACGCTTCACAGGGTTTAAGCCATTAATTCCCACACCTCGGTTAACAAATCCTCCTCCATTACCGGGATTTCCTCTCATCCACGGCTCTCGGCACTCATTCTTGTAGTGCCCTTTCTTTCCACATCCAAAACAGGTGATAGTGGCCTTCCAATCCGCTCCTTGTGCAGTTTGAGCTGCAACAAGTGGTCGGGACCTACAGTCCTTGGCTATGTGTCCTACCTTAGAGCACTTCCTACACACAATCGGGCGCGGTCCATGGTGGTGTCGATTACAACAACCACACACGGGCTTGCTACCTTCATAACCCTTGTTCTCTCCATTCCTTATGGCGAACACCCTGGCTGTCTCTTGCCGTTTGTTGCCATTCCCTTTAACAACTTCATTTCTCTTCCTCTTATCACTCCTATCACTCATACCCTTGTCTCCTACTTCCAATACATAAGGGTCCATCAAACGCTGAGCCACAGTAATTGCCTCATGCAAGTTAACTGGCTTCGCAGCGATGACATCATTTCGAGTAGCTAAAGGCAATCTATTGGTATACCTCTCAATCTTAAGGGCTTCAGTGTGAACCATATCAGGGCAAAGCAATGACAACTCTTGGAAATGACGATTGTAAGTCGTCATGTCGGTACCCTTAACCTTATGGTTCCAGAACTCAATCTCTAGCTTCTTAACTTCATTCCTAGGACAGTAAGTCTTGATCAAGAGAGCCTTAAACTGGGTCCAAGTCATGCTATAAGCTACATCACTTCCTACGGATCTGTGATAGTTGTTCCACCAGGTCAATTCTTCGTCCTTCAAAGTAAATGTTGCATACTTAACCTTACAATCCTCTTCACAGTTGCTAACGGTAAACACAGACTCAGTTTTCTCCATCCACCTAGTTAGGTAAACTACTCCCTCGGTTCCTCCGAACTCGATGGGACCACATAATCGAAACCCTTTGTAGGTACAACCTCGAGTTCGATTCAGTAGTGGGGTTCCACCAGAGGTGTTGGAGAGATTAGTCTCAGCTAGCAGTTCAGCTACGCGCTGTGCCACAAGCTGGTCAATGTGGGCTGGGTTCAAAGGTGGAGGGTTTTGTGGAACAGGACCATTCTCAGCACGGTCGTTCACATTCGGGTTCTCTACAGCTGGGTTATCAGTGTTCATGTTCTCAACAGGTGGAATGGTCGGGGTTAGACGACGACCTCGACGGACAGGGGCAACCACAACAGCAGGGGCTGCTCGGTTGTTCCTAGGCGGGTTTCGTCTTGGTGCCATCACTCTGAAGGCAAGAATAACAGTTTCATAAGTTCACAATTTACGCTCTAAAAATAGAGTTGGGTTCCAAGGATCACCAAATAACGCTCGAATACATAATCAAGGTCAACAAGGATAACGCTATACCATAACGAAACAACCAGAGATCGAATCATAACTAAAGGATGCACGTTCCAATAACCATAACTCATAGGTTCCAAAGTGGAATACATGAAAGGAAACGGAGAAATCAAAAACGATCCTAACAATTATACTAATAAGATAACTAGTATAGATCTTCATCTCGAACGAGAGACTACTCAGTTTCGAGATGGTACAATGCCATGAATCTAATCACAATGTAGCCACAATCACGAATACCACTAACAGATCTACTAACATCGTCAACCTCTCTCCACAAAGATGAAAGCTCAACACGCCGAGCGTCACGTTCACTCTTCAGATCCACGACCTGTCTCTCTAACTCACCTATCCTGAGCCATATCGCTCTGTCCGCATCTCGGGCTGTCGCGAACCCTCTCAGCAGGTCCCCAACCTGCTCCTGGAGCTCCGACATACCCTCTCTCAGAATCGTAGTCCTCCTGACTACAACACCCATATCCGCTCTCAAATCCTCTATACTAGCCCTCGATACACCATCCAACCGATCTGTCAACCTACTAAGCCTAATACCCTGAGATGTAATCCTCTCCCACATCAGACCCGTCTCCCCATACTCCTTGGGCTCTGAAGCAATCTCCGATGGTATATCTGAACCTAATGGGCTACATATCTTATGTGAATGTGGAGGTGAACCAAAATCAAAAGGCTGCCCAGGAGAATCAGGCTCAGGCAATGGTAAAGGAGAGCCTGGTCCTGGAGAATGTGCAGGACTCTGCAATGGAGGAGTACCCACATCTGGGATACCCTCATCATCCTCCTCCTGAGGATCCTCATCCTCATCTACATACTGCTCCTCAATCTCATGCTCCTCCTCGATCTCATGCTCCTCCTCGCCCTCATCTTCAGAGGGAGCGTCCATGAGTCGGAGTCTCTTTACGGGTGAATCCTGAGGTGGTACAGTAGGGGATCTAGGTATTCTAAGACATGGTGATGCTGGTGGTGATGATAGAGGATAGTGGGCTGCTAGGTGAATAGGTGATGATGGTGGTCGCACGGACATGCGAGCAGTACTACGAGCAAGTCTAGGAGTCTGGGCTCGGGCTCGCGCTAAGACCTGATGCAAAGTGAGCTGCCTAGATGAGCTAGGCCGATCTGATGATGATGATGAACTAGAGTGACAGGCAATCACATAGGGATCACCATGCGAAACAGTCATGAGAGTCAATGTTGGGGAACTAGCAGCAGCAAGGACATCCTCAGACACATCAAAAGCTAGTGAAGGCATAGTCTGTGACAATGGCATAGGGTAGGTATAAGTGTTCGAAAACAACGAGTTCTAGTAAGCGCATCAACTCAACCAAAATATATATCACATAATGAAAGCTTTAAAATAGAGGTGCCGCATTACTCAAAATATGCCTTTAAATAAAACACGTAAGTTCAGTTCTAGCACATAATACCAGATCAAATCAATCATATAATCAAGCTCAAAATCCCAAAATCCCAAAATCATAACATATCGATAATCAAAAGCAAATCCATAATATATCGACAATCGGATCATATTTACCCAACATCAATAATCATATCCCAAAACATAACATCTTAGTAAACAATTCGCAGTTCATACCATAATCAAATAAGAAGCTTCGGCTTGGCAGGCGGGCATGCGTCGGTCGAGGATCAATTTTCTTAAAAAGTGGTTATAGTTTAGGTTTTATTAAATACCTACTTCTCTATAACCTTGAGCTCTGATACCAATCTGTAACACCCCCAAATCTCGGTACATCAGAAGACTTAATCAAGTTTTTGGGGCGTTACAATTGGATTGGTATCTCACACAAGTATAGCAAACAAGATAGTCATTTAACATTAAAAACCAATCCCAAATTTATATATTCAAAACATTAATCCCAAAATGTAAATATTAGGCCCAAACATGATTTAATAAAATAGGTCCCCATAAATTATCAGAGTTTGATTATGATCCTTAACCATGCCTCCTTGCCAAGCTTCCACCGAACATGTACTCCAAACATCACTTAATTACCTGAGAAAACATGCTAAAAGGTCAGCTAACGTTGGTGAGTTCATAGGTTTAAATTCAATTAAAAAGTAGTAGACCTGTAGGAGTTAATTTGCTATGCGAGACCTAAGATAGATACACATCAATCACAAACCATATTGTATCCGATATCACAACGGGCCCCAGCGACTCTAGCCAGCACTGTCGTAGCAAAGTCTAGAACGATTGCTAACCCTGGACTAGGTCGACGTAGAAGTCTACTCTTAGCTAGGAAATGTGTTATAGCAATTAGGATTGCTACCCTAGACTAAGGCAACAACTACCACATATCTATCTAAACAGTCAAGCACAAAAGCAAATCAAAATAGTTTTAAAGGTCCAAAAACAGTAGCATGATTCTCACCCTAATTTAGTTAAAAACAAAGATAAAAGTGGGGCTATGAAATTCACCTCAAGCAAGCAACGCACAAATAAACACTAGCAGAAGATAACAGCTAATCACGGCACAACAACTATCGAATCGGCACAACCTATTAATGTAAACTCATTTTAATATATATTCCCCAAAATCAACGTTATCTACCCCAATGTATTCCTTTTCTTTATCTCCAAAAATGTCTTGTTTCACCGTTTAGTCCTAGCGTTTGGTATCCTCATGTGGGTGTATCGACTCAATATGATGCCATGAATGCACTCAAACAACCAATATGTGACTCAATGCAACCCAATGAGACATCTAAGCGATAAGCTCCATAGTCCAATAAGTTTCGGAATAAATCGTAGACCTTATCGAATTCGTCAACTCGATAAACTCAATTATTTATTTGTGTCGCTTATTATCCCATAAACCGGTCGCATCCTAACGAGTCATAAGGATAATTCACCCATTAATAACGTTATCCTACGTACCTAGCGGTCCCTTATTAGATTCGTCAACCTAATAAGTCCGCTACCCACGTGGATCGACGCCATTAATGTTAGGTCATCTATAACCCATGCACACAACGTAAGTAAATAAATACTTGAAACTAGTATTAAATTCCCATAATTGGCATATTTCGATAAACGTGCACTCGAAACATTAAACACTTATTAATTAGAAAACCTTTCCATTTTTAGTCGTTAGGTTTCATTTAAAATAGTAAATAACAAGACAAGTCTTGTTATCGATATTTTTGGTATAAAAGCCTTTTTATTATTTATGTTTCATAGTTTATTAGCATTTTCATATATACATTTCGTCAAATTTCAATATTAGTTTCATATCGTTATTCATTTCGAGTCCACAAGCACGAGTCATGACTTCTCGGCTTTTGTAACATATTGGATTTCACAAACACATCAAACCATAATCAAAAGAGGCGTATAAGATGAGGTTTTAGAGAGAGAAAGAGTTAGAGGTTTGGGAACTTAGTGAGAGAAAGTAAAAGTATTATTATGAGCTCCAACTCTCTACCTTGGGAGGTAGAGAGTATTTATAGTCTTACACAAATCGCCACCAACGGGCTGTGGATTAGGCATACAGAGGGTAAAGACCCGTCCGTCCTCCACGGTGTTACTTAACTAAATACTACTAAACCTTAAATAATCTACGACTACGAGCTTTCTAACGATTACATATACTTGAGGTGACCGACTCTTTAATAACTGGATTTACTAAATCCTAACAATCTCCCCCTAAGGGAGGTCACCTCAAAATACATTGAATACAAACAGATATTACATTAAAATTGTTCTTGGATTCTTGTTAAAGTTCTTTGCTCTGTAGCTCGTAGTCATTGATTCATCATTGTTGCATGTTTGGTTAATCCAAGTGGAGGTCTTTAACTGATCCACGTGATAATGAGTTTTGAGCCAGCATTGAGATCATCAGCTAACATAAATCTCTGACTCATCCGTTGCAGTGTTGGTATTATGTGATGTTGTGACTTATGGACCGACATGCTCACATTCTGGATCATGATATATTCTCATCAGAGTAGCGGAAGCTTTCGTTGATTCATGATATAGGCAGCAGCGTAGCAGAAGCATGGAGTGAAAATATCAGAGTCGTTGATGCACTTTTCATGATTTCTTTAGAGATGAATGTGTAGTATGAGCATGCGGCTATGGATTGACCGCTTCATTCTGATCAGCTGCAAACGTCCGGCGTACCTGCATACAACAGTTAGCAATAAAGCGCACGAAAAGTGTCTTTGATCACTTTCGTTGAATTGAGGTACACGGCCCACGGTTCCCCGTTGATCAGTACAAGTACTGCCTATGATCAGGTATAATTCCGAAGAATTTCCTTGACAGGGTTTCGCAGCTGCTCTAGCTGTTCTCAAACCGGAACGTCTCAAAGAAGACAACACGGAGTGAGTGAACCAGCGAATTGAGATTCACTGATTGATGGAAAAAGATTTGAAAAACAATCGTGTACCGCTCAATAGAAATTGTTTTTGCAATACAACGAAGGTTTTAATGAAAATCAATTATCAACCATAAACACCTTTTATTTTGAAATATTAGTGCACAGTCGATGTGCTAAAGTAAAGAGTTTTTTAAGCACAACGACCGGTTTTTCAAAGGTATCCGTCAATCCATAACCTGAACCAGGATTGATTCATAATTATGAATCGCCCCATTGTTTCTGTTCAGTTGTCACATGGTTGATCTATTAGATAGATCTCAAATGCCACCCACCAGGAGCTTGTTTGATGTTGGCTCTAGAAGGCTTTCCATCTTCATTGTGAATATGTTTGCATATCACTCAGATGTTCTGGCAATACCACAAGGATAATGCATAGGACTCATAAGATATAAACTCTCTTTCCACATAGTGTGAAACAGAGAGTCTTCATTGATAGTGTCCTAAAGAGATTTATAGATAATCTCGTGGCTCTAGACTCAATTGTGCATATTTTGGTTCCTATGCTGGAGACTAGGGAGAGGGTATCCTTCTTCAATATCAACAAACTCTAAGAGAAAGTCGATAGATAATGTAGGTTCCCCGTGAGAATGAAACAAGCCCTTTTAATAGGAACTTGAGTAGCTTGGGAAGTTGAAGTGCAGTGCGTCACTGGGTCCATGACGTCTTGTCTTCAATACCGATGTTACCTTGGTAACCACCAGTAGCATATGAATTGAACCCGGTTTCTGTCCTAAGGTTGAATAAATGGAGGGCTATTTCTTTTCACCCTTTTTCACATTCAATTCTTTTTCATTCTTCAACCCCTTCAGTGCTTACCGAGACTTCATAACTAGAACCTTGTTGGGTTTATTCCAGTACTAGCTCAGTCTCAGTCCGCACTCTTCCCATATCTCATTTTTCTCCTTTTATAATCATACCTAAGAACTTTACACTATCTAGTGGATTGTCCCTGGGTAGATCCCTCCAGTTCTGGCGGATCATGGGAACAAATACCTAACCTTATCATCCTTATATCACCATACATAAAATAAATTTGGTCGGTCCATTTGGTATTGTTCATCTGCCATTGGAACTAATCGAAAACCATTTGAAAACCAATCCATATACTTGTGATATATTATCAAAGCATTGTGTACCTGAATTATTTTTGATATTTTTAGAAAAAGAGCTCCCCCTCAACATGTGCATAATGTATTTGAAATCGTTTTAGCACACGGAGGCAGGAGGAAGGATTAACTTCTTTGATTACCATTTTCTAAAAGATATCAACATCACTTCCCTGATTAAATCAAGTAGATAAAGCATATTGGGGACGGATGAGGTTTTCATAATTTTGCTCCCCCTCAATATGTGCCTCGAGGTTTGAAAGAATTTTGCACATACTAGAGGGAACCTGCACTTAGAGACAAATCAATCACGTTTCAATTCTTTGTGGCTTTAAAAAGATGCTCCCCTTCAACATATGCATGGACAATTTGAAATCGTTTGGCACATGTGGGGAGGGAAGCAAGCTAAATACTTATGAAACCATTTATCAAATTATCAGTTTACATCCAATTTAAATCACAAATTCTCCCCCGATCACAATTTTCAAATCATTTGAGATTTGTGATCTCTGTAGATTTAAATTGATTTTGAAAGCTTTTGAGGAGAATTGTGACTTGATTATGAAAACATTTTAACTGATAAGTATCGGATTTTGAGACTTTACACTCCATTGATTAAACATGCTCGATTATCTTTTGAAAACAATTATATGACAAATAACCTTTTGATTTAATTGAAATCATTCTCCCCCTCAATCAATGACATAAGTTGTTGATTGAGTGGTAGATATTTTTGACAAACGTTAAGTCCAGATGATTTTCAAAAATAGTGTCCGAGTTATTTTACAAAGCAATTAGTTTTCATTGGATAGTAAGTAATTGTATATAGAATCAGAGCATGAGATTTGACAAACAAGATAAAGCATGGCTCTGTTCTTTCAATGAAAAACGGGTTACTGCCTGAAATGACAATAAACCAAAGTTTCACTTTCTCCCATTTTTTTTAAGAACATTCGAACAATATCTAAAGTCCCGTGTCATTCTTTGAATGACATCACAAAGACCGTAGATATTTTCGAATCGAGAAAAACATGACAAAATGACAATATATATATATATATATATATGTTTTTTTTTAATTTTTTCAAGATTTTTCAAATTTTTATGGATTTTTGAAAGTTTTATATTTTTCTATTTGCTTTTTGAATGTTTTGAAATTTTGTATTTTGCTTTTCGAATAACTATTTACAAGAGATGGATGAAGAAAGACCTTTACTCCTCGTCGTTCTCTTGAAGACGTTTGAGTGTTTCCGGTTGAAGACTCTTTAGACCAAGTCGTGGGAGGATAAACTCAAAACGTTCTCTAGGAAGAGATTTGGTGTCACACCCCCAAATTACCTGTTTTGCAGCGGAATGGAATTCCTGGGGATTGACTGTCATAGCATCACAATCACAGTTATATTGAACGACCTAAAGTTTCGATTGGAAAATACATCGTCATATAAATCACAATTTGTTTTAATAGGGTTTGTTTGGAAATAATCAGAGTTTACAAAGTAGGTCCCAAATAAAAATCAATTTGTGCGGAAATAAGTTTGTTACAATACAAACGATGTTTTAAGTACGTAAAACCCAAGTGAGACGCGTCGTCACCACGACTCCACGATGTGTCCCAATGCGTGCCATGAAGTGAATGCCTTAGATACCTGAGATTAAAACATGCTAAAAGTGTCAACACAAAGGTTGAGTGAGTTCATAGAGTTTGTTTTGAAATGAAAAGCCGTTCGAAATCGTTTATGCATCAAAGGCATTGTAAATCGTTGAAATGTAAAGACTTTCAAAATCGTTTATGTAGCAAAGGCATTGTAAATCCACTCAGTCCCAAGTCCCGCCCATACAAAACTTGCAACCTGTGTGTTCACAACCCACTGCCGGAATGTGTATAGTTTATGTTCCAAACATATGATGTCAAATGAATTCACATAATAATGCATAACTCAATGTATCGAAATCGTTTATGTAGCAAAGGCATTGTAAATCCACTCAGTTCCAAGTCCCGCCCATACAAAACTTGCAACCTGTGTGTTCACAACCCACTGCCGGAATGTGTATAGTTTATGTTCCAAACATATGATTTCAAATGAATTCACCATAGTACCTAACTCGACGTAGAACGATAGCACTTAATCAATAGCACTTAACTCGACGTAGAACAATAGCACATAATCCATAGCACTTAACTCAATTTATCAGTAGTCAACTGATTTAGAACGTTATACGACGTAGTACCGTAGCACGCAAACAAGAACAATTTATATAGTATAACCTTTGATTTAGAAACAATGGTAATCATGATAGATTTTAACCTAAAAAAAATCTAAAGTTCTTGTGAAAAACAATTGAGCATGTATCTCCCCCAAAACAGTGATGAAAACAAGTAAAAGCAGGGGCTACGAAACTCACTTGGTAAACTGACGAGATGACAAGAGTGAGTACACTGAGGTATAATGTGATGCGTTATCCGGTACCTAGTACCAATGATATGATATGATATGAGTTTCAATGTAGTGTTATGCATGCACTACGTATGTAATTTATACCATTTACGGGTTTTTGAAAATATTACTCGTCGTCGAAAAATACTCGTTTGACGTCTCGACCAATCAAAAATGACTTTACATGTTTTTACGTCAAAATGTCATCCTACAATGGTTTTATAATGATTTTTAGAGAAATTACCACTTTTCGTCGCAAAACAATGTCGTCGGAAAAATCATGAAATTGCCAAAATGGCTTTGGAAAACTAGTCGTAAAATGGTGTACGTCGATCGTTAGAGAACGAACTCGACTGTTTTGGAAAGTTTGTATCGATATCTAAAAGTTTCAGTTCAGGAGTTTTCGTTCAAAAGGTCTCGAACATAAAGATAATAAGGGTTAAAGATGGTGGTTTTTGGCTAATAGTGTGCAGAAAATTAGTTACGGCAAGTTTAAGAAAAGGTGCATATCTTTGTCGTTTCAAATCCGTTTTCTACGTTTAATATGTCCTTAGCTTCGTATTGAAGTAAACTAATATATTTTTGACAAGTCGAAATAATTTGTGAAGCTTAAGGCTCGTTTTTGACCCGAACAAGTAAAAACAGCAAAGCTGAATTTTCTGAAAATAATACGTTTCGTCGTCAAACTTTAAAAATTTACCACGGCTTCGTTATAAGTCCGTTTTTATCCGTTCAAGCGGCCACGGATTCGTTTTTAAGTATATTTTCCAAAAATCAAGGCCAAACTTTCGTACCATCTGCTGATTTTTCCAGAAATTCGGATTAAGGACAGAATACAAAATATAGTTTACGAAAATAGTTTTTCTTGGACAAAACCTATTCTAATCCCTTCAAATCAACTCCAAAACTAATCTAATCCTACCATACACCTTCTTAGGGTGTCATGGGTTCCTAATCACCATCAAGACCAACCAATACCATGGGAGTAATTATAGGATGACCATATTGTATATATAACTTAAAAATCAAGAAATAAATGGTATAAATCACATAACTTGCATATAAGCTCCAAAAATGAAAAGAATCATATGAAAATGATAAGGAAACATAAAAATGATGAGAATATGCTTACTAGTGAAAATGAAGAGGTGTAGGTAACAAAGGATTAACTTAAATATCCTTGGTTTTTATTTCAAAACCATGAAAAGGATATGATCTAGGTTGAAATAACACTTGGACTTGAAAAACTTGATCCCTTGGTGATCTTGAGTGTGTGACCGGTTCTTGAGAGCCAAAGAAAGGAGAGAAAGAGTTTTATCTATGTGAAATTAGATACATGAATGAGAAAAAGGAGTGTAAGACTTTTATGTATAGAGTAGCATTATTACAATCACAACCATGCTCAATTTAATGAACTCCCTCCCCCAACCGGATTTTTGGGAGATTTGTCTAGCAAAATATTTTTTTTTTTTTTCATTTTACTTATAGGATTATAAGAAAGTGTAAGTAATATGTGGAAAATGTAACTTGTAAAGGTAAATGGTAGATTTTTGGTACAAGTAAGTTTTTAGTAAGTCAAAATAGAATGTATTGAGTTAATAAAAATTGTAAAAATACATTCCTTGTGAAATTTGGGTGATAAAATAATTATCGTACCATTTTTAAGAAAAACGACGTAATAATTAAATTTTAACGATTAAAGTATCAAATAAATTTGAAATACTAGGAAAACTAAAAATATAGTTTTTATGAACTAAATGTAAGTTTAAAAATACCTCGGGATCATTTTTGAAAGTAATGGATTAAATATTAAAAATAATAACTCACGCGATAAAGATTATTAAATATAAAAATTTACGCGTTGAAGGTGAAATGAAATGTCGTGAATGTACTAATGAGATGCACATGATGTCAACGGAATGTAGACTAATCTTAGTCCATATGAAATGTACGTGATGTCATGATCATGAATTCGCCGCTAAACCTCCAAGGTTACGCGAATTTGAAACAAGTAAACCAAGTTTACTAAAAATGTTGAAATAATGAAACATGAAATGTGTCGAGAAATGACCTGAAAGTACGGATTGTCACATTCGCCCATCCAAAAAGGAATTCAGTCCCTGAATTCAGTCGTTGTTAGGTCTAACGGGTTTAGGGTTTGATGTGGCAAACTTTCCCATTCCCGAGCAAAACCCTCAAAAGACTTTTTGGTAACCGATTTTTACTTAATCTCACAACTCATCAAACAAGAACTGTCATGAGATTAGGCTAAATCGGTTTAGGTAACAACTTGTTTCTAGCTCGATCTTTGCAACTCATCAAACAAGAACTGTCACGCGGATCAAACTGGAAACAAGTGGTTTGAAGAAAATCTTTTGAAAATTTGGCTCGATTACGGAATTGCTTACACATATAAGCCTACCACTCCCTTCATTGCATGATTCTTCCTGAATTAGACATAGGTGATCAGGCTATGTATAATTTAGGAGTAACTATGCAATGCTTGGACTAATCGACTCATATGTTATTTGGTGTTGAGTCAACTGATGCTAAAATTGTGATGAACATCGAGGAGAGAAGACATGGAGAAGTGTCGTTAAAATGATAGTTAAAGTAAAAAGAATTGAAATCCTCGGAAATGATAACAAATCAGAAAGAAAATAAAGTACGATAGATGAGAATATTTTACAACGAGTGGTTTAGCAAAAGTAGTACATCTTAGGTTATTAAGTTTCGGATACGATGATTAGACATAAACTTGGTACGGCATAGAACATAAGGAGAAATAAGACTGTTAGTTTCCGAACTTCTTCAGTCTTCCGCGTCGTTGATACCTTGACGAGCTCCTCCTCCTCCTTCTAACATATATACATTCCCATGAGCACCTTCGACTTGTTGACCTTGGTTTTGAGGACATTGACTTCGATAGTGTCCTTGTTCCCCACATCCGAAGCACGTAACTATGGTCTTGCCCTTACAGTCCTTAGCAAGGTGTCCTACTTTGTGACAGCTAAAACATGTACCACATGGACCATTATGATGTAGCGTGCATTGGTGGCATCGCGGTAAGTTTCCTGCATAAGCTCTTCCCCTTATTGGTGCAGCAACATAGACCCTGGCGACTTCTTGTCTTCTATTCTGTTGTTGGTGATGGTTAGTGTTATGGTTTTGGTTGTCGTTATCATAACCTTCCTGGTCATTTTCCCATTTTCTTTTGTTGTTGTTGGTTTGGTTATCGTTGTTGTTGGTGCGGTTGTTGGGGTTGTTGTTGTTTTGGTTGGTGTTGGTGTATTTGTCTCTCTTCACTACCTGGGCCATGAGCTTTTGAGTCAATCGAATAGCTTCCTCAATCGTTTGCGGGTCAGAAGAAGTCACATCGCCTTGAATAATCTCGGGAAGTCCATCAATGAAAGCCTCCAGTAGCTTCTCATTATCCGAAACCATAGATGGGCATAACACGGCCAATTCTTGGAATCTCCGAATATAAGTGTCGATATCATACCCAATAGTTTTTAGTTCGTAGAACTCCGTCTCCAACTTTTTCACTTCCGTTCGAGGACAAAATTTCTTAGTCACTAAACCCTTGAATTCCTCCCAAGTAAGCTTGAAAGCATTCTCCATTCCAATCGGTTGAGCATAAGAATTCCACCAAGACAATGCTCCATCGAGTAATGTGCTCGTAGCAAACATAACCTTACTGTCATCCGGACAGTTACAAAGCAAAAACACTGATTCCAACTTTTCAAACCATCTAACCATTGCTGTTGCTCCCTCGGTACCTCGGAACTTAGTGGGTTCACCACTTTTGAAATCTTTGTAAGAACATTTCTTAACCCCAGATCCTCCTGCATTACCAGTAGCAGTAGCAAGCCTTGCGGCTTCAGCAGCAGCCGCGGCCTCAGCAGCAGCAGCAGCCACTGTTTCCCTTTCGACTCTTAAAGCATTAGCAATGCTATCGTTTACCAACTTCTGAATTTCCGCTTGAGTCATCCCAGGTGTAGCTTTCTTCGGTGCCATATCTTCTTCAAAACAAGAGGAAATGTGAGACGTAGCAAAATCCGATGTTAATAATAAACGCTCCAAAGAGATGTGATAAGAAATGGTAAATTTGAGGTTATTTCAAAATAATCGACGGGTTCCGAAAAGATGGGTTATGAGGTGTTGTAAGTGCTTCAAATGTATGATGGTTTAGAGACTAAGTGTGAATAAAGTGTAACTCGACATGTTAGTGGTGAAACAAAGGAGTGAGAGCGACTTCGCCCTATATAAAAGTCTATCTCGGCATTCGTCGTTATCGATGATGAATCAGCTGATATAAAAATTGTGATAGGGAATGACAAGGAATTCTCCACGTTAGAGTATGAGGAAAAGATAATGGGATGTGTATAAAAGGGCATCCATGTGACAATCGATGTGAAATGAAAGTGAATAACTCGAAAAATGTACGTAATGACCGCATGTGAAGTGAACCCGCACTTATGATGAAATGATGAGATGCTATGATGATGTAGTTATAGTCTAGGGTCAATGATGCAACCTAGTTCTCTATAACCGAAGCTCTGATACCAATCTGTCACACCCCCAAATTACCTGTTTTGCAGCGGAATGGAATTCCTGGGGATTGACTGTCATAGCATCACAATCACAGTTATATTGAACGACCTAAAGTGTCGTTTGGAAAATACATCGTTTGTTTTAATAAAATAATCAGAGTTTACAAAGTAGGTCCCAAATAAAAATCAATTTGTGCGGAAATAAGTTTGTTACAATACAAACGATGTTTTTAAGTACGTAAAACCCAAGTGAGACGCGTCGTCACCACGACTCCACGATGTGTCCCAATGCGTGCCATGAAGTGAATGCCTTAGATACCTGAGATTAAAACATGCTAAAAGTGTCAACACAAAGGTTGAGTGAGTTCATAGAGTTTGTTTTGAAATGAAAAGCCGTTCGAAATCGTTTATGCATCAAAGGCATTGTAAATCGTTGAAATGTAAAGACTTTCAAAATCGTTTATGTAGCAAAGGCATTATAAATCCACTCAGTTCCAAGTCCCGCCCATACAAAACTTGCAACCTGTGTGTTCACAACCCACTGCCGGAATGTGTATAGTTTATGTTCCAAACATATGATGTCAAATGAATTCACATAATAATGCATAACTCAATGTATCGAAATCGTTTATGTAGCAAAGGCATTGTAAATCCACTCAGTTCCAAGTCCCGCCCATACAAAACTTGCAACCTGTGTGTTCACAACCCACTGCCGGAATGTGTATAGTTTATGTTCCAAACATATGATTTCAAATGAATTCACCATAGTACCTAACTCGACGTAGAACGATAGCACTTAATCAATAGCACTTAACTCGACGTAGAACAATAGCACATAATCCATAGCACTTAACTCAATTTATCAGTAGTCAACTGATTTAGAACGTTATACGACGTAGTACCGTAGCACGCAAACAAGAACAATTTATATAGTATAACCTTTGATTTAGAAACAATGGTAATCATGATAGATTTTAACCTTTAAAAATCTAAAGTTCTTGTGAAAACAATTGAGCATGTATCTCCCCAAAACAAGTTGATGAAAACAAGTAAAGCAGGGGCTACGAAACTCACTTGGTAAACTGACGAGATGACAAGAGTGAGTACACCGAGGTATAATGTGATGCGTTATCCGGTACCTAGTACCAATGATATGATATGATATGAGTTTCAATGTAGTGTTATGCATGCACTACGTATGTAATTTATACCATTTACGGGTTTTTGAAAATATTACTCGTCGTCGAAAAATACTCGTTTGACGTCTCGACCCTTCAAAAATGACTTTACATGGTTTTACGTCAAAATGTCATCCTACAATGGTTTTATAATGATTTTTAGAGAAATTACCACTTTTCGTCGCAAAACAATGTCGTCGGAAAAATCATGAAATTGCCAAAATGGCTTTGGAAAACTAGTCGAAAAATGGTGTACGTCGATCGTTAGAGAACGAACTCGACTGTTTTGGAAAGTTTGTATCGATATCTAAAAGTTTCAGTTCAGGAGTTTTCGTTCAAAAGGTCTCGAACATAAAGATAATAAGGGTTAAAGATGGTGGTTTTTGGCTAATAGTGTGCAGAAAATTAGTTACGGCAAGTTTAAGAAAAGGTGCATATCTTTGTCGTTTCAAATCCGTTTTCTACGTTTAATATGTCCTTAGCTTCGTATTGAAGTAAACTAATATATTTTTGACAAGTCGAAATAATTTGTGAAGCTTAAGGCTCGTTTTTGACCCGAACAAGTAAAAACAGCAAAGCTGAATTTTTCTGAAACTATACGTTTCGTCGTCAAACTTTAAAAATTTACCACGGCTTCGTTATAAGTCCGTTTTTATCCGTTCAAGCGGCCACGGATTCGTTTTTAAGTATATTTTCCAAAAATCAAGGCCAAACTTTCGTACCATCTGCTGATTTTTCCAGAAATTCGGATTAAGGACAGAATACAAAATATAGTTTACGAAAATAGTTTTTCTTGGACAAAACCTATTCTAATCCCTTCAAATCAACTCCAAAACTAATCTAATCCTACCATACACCTTCTTAGGGTGTCATGGGTTCCTAATCACCATCAAGACCAACCAATACCATGGGAGTAATTATAGGATGACCATATTGTATATATAACTTAAAAATCAAGAAATAAATGGTATAAATCACATAACTTGCATATAAGCTCCAAAAATGAAAAGAATCATATGAAAATGATAAGGAAACTTAAAAATGATAAGAATATGCTTACTAGTGAAAATGAAGAGGTGTAGGTAACAAGGATTAACTTAAATATCCTTGGTTTTTATTTCAAAACCATGAAAAGGATATGATCTAGGTTGAAATAACACTTGGACTTGAAAAACTTGATCCCTTGGTGATCTTGAGTGTGTGACCGGTTCTTGAGAGCCAAAGAAAGGAGAGAAAGAGTTTTATCTATGTGAAATTAGATACATGAATGAGAAAAAGGAGTGTAAGACTTTTATGTATAGAGTAGCATTATTACAATCACAACCATGCTCAATTTAATGAACTCCCTCCCCCAACCGGATTTTTGGGAGATTTGTCTAGCAAAATATTTTTTTTTTTTTTTTTTCATTTTACTTATAGGATTATAAGAAAGTGTAAGTAATATGTGGAAAATGTAACTTGTAAAGGTAAATGGTAGATTTTTGGTACAAGTAAGTTTTTAGTAAGTCAAAATAGAATGTATTGAGTTAATAAAAATTGTAAAAATACATTCCTTGTGAAATTTGGGTGATAAAATAATTATCGTACCATTTTTAAGAAAAACGACGTAATAATTAAATTTTAACGATTAAAGTATCAAATAAATTTGAAATACTAGGAAAACTAAAAATATAGGTTTTATGAACTAAATGTAAGTTTAAAAATACCTCGGGATCATTTTTGAAAGTAATGGATTAAATATTAAACATAATAACTCACGCGATAAAGATTATTAAATATAAAATTTACGTTGAAGGTGAAATGAAATGTCGTGAATGTACTAATGAGATGCACATGATGTCAACGGAATGTAGACTAATCTTAGTCCATATGAAATGTACGTGATGTCATGATCATGAATTCGCCGCTAAACCTCCAAGGTTACGCGAATTTGAAACAAGTAAACCAAGTTTACTAAAAATGTTGAAATAATGAAACATGAAATGTGTCGAGAATGACTGAAGTACGGATTGTCACATTTGGTGAAGATGTATGGCTAAATGATATTCAGATCCTCACAAAAATAGAGTTCACCACACCGCTTTCTACTTGCTCCTGATGAAATGATGTCGAATGTCGATGGTGTTTTGCTCTCTTGAGTGTTGTATGCGTTGTTGCATGAGAGAGCAATACCACATTTATTATCACAGTACAGAGGGATTTTGTTGAATTCAAAGCCAAAGTCAGATAATTGGGATCTCATCCATAGATTTGAAGCACAACAAGATGACATGGCTATGTATTCAACTTTCTGTAGAGGAAATAGAAGTACTCATTTGCTTCTTTGAAGACAGCAAATTCACAAGCTTATCACCCGTAAACCGAGCACCTCATCGCATTTTCGACGTGTATCTTGACATCATGCATGATCGGCATCTGCATAGGCTGTTAGTGACATACAGGTGTCCTTTTTTTTTTTGATTTCGGGTACCAAAGTCCATATTGATGGTTCCTTGGAGATACCGAAAGACCCGTTTAACTGCTTCAAGGTGCTTTTTGGTAGGCTTAGCAAATATTCTAGCAACACATGCAAACAGGAACAGAAATATCTGGTCTACCATCGGGCTGTGTGAGGTACATCAGGATCAGATCATACTAACGATATTTAGTTTGGTCTACCATGATCCCGAGTGGTCCTCATCAGTTTAGTAATGCAGCTATCATGGGAGTGTCAACAGGTCACTAGAATCAAATCCAAATTTCTTTAAAATCTCATTTGCATATTTAGATTGATTTATAAAATGCCTCCGGGACTTTGTGAAATTTGTAATCCCAAGAAAAATGACATTTGTCCCATCATTGACATTTGAAATTTAGAACCCATTTCATTTGAAAAATGGTCACATTCATTGGGGTCATCGAGGTAAAGATAATATCATCAACATATATTTGAACGTGAATTAAATGTTTGCCCGACTTTCTGGTGAACAATGTTGGATCAACTGCTCCTTTGCTGAATCCGGTAGATAGAAGAAAGTTTGATAGCGTATCATACCAAGCCCTTGGAGCTTGCTTTAAACAGTAAAGAGCCTTCTTCAAACGATTGACGTGTGTAGGATGCTCTGGATTCACAAACCCTTCAGGTTGGCTGACGTATACGACTTCTTTAAGATCTCCGTTAAGAAAGCCGTCTTTACATCCATCTGATAAACCACCATGTTCTTACTTGCAGCATTAGCCAAGAAGATTCTGATTGCCTCGATACGAGCAACTGGAGCAAATGATTCTTCAAAGTCAATACCCTCCTCTTGACGGTATCCTTTTGCAACCAATCGAGCCTTGTTCTTTAAAACATCACCATGCTCATCAAGTTTCACTTTGTAAATCCACTTTAGAGCAATGATCATAGCACAATCTGAGCGGCAATTACTAATTCCCATACATCAAGTCGATCAAACTCATGAATTTCTTCTTGCATGGCATTGAACCAGCAGTCTTCATTCATGGCGTTTTAACATCTTTGGTTCGACCTTAGAGTATGGAGTTGAAGAAGCACCATAAGGCATCGGTTGCAAGTTGTTTTCGTGTGGATACTGGAAGAGAAGGGTTTCCAATGATGTTGTCCAATGGATGATCATGTGTCCACTTTCTAAGGTGTTCATGTGGTTGTAGTTGAGGAATTGACGTAGCGAGTCGATATCTCCTGATGAAGATGGTTCTGATGATGATTCAGGAGCAAATATGTTTTCAAATGGAGCATCTTTGGGAGTAGCAAAGGGATTAACTTCATCATGGGTGCCGGAAACAATTCCATGATGTACATTCGATGATTGATGATTTGTTGATGAGACATAGTGATCAGCAGTAGCGCTTCTTGACCTTAATGATATTGAAACTGAAGGGTTGACTTCATTGACAGGGATAGAAGCAGCCTCTGTTGATGGAATTGACATATCATTAGCATTTGGCTCATAGTGTTCATCAAACATTGGATCAAACAATTTCTTTAAATCATCTTCTGATGGAGCTACATAAGGATCGGTCTTGGAGGGATTAGAAACAAGAGTAGAACCTGATAGGACTACTTGATGAAGGTTGAGATGTGGTCCAGAACTGGATTGTCCTGGAGCCATTTACCAGGATAGCTCATCAAGACGTGAATAGTTTCCATGATATCTCGAGTTCTTTTGTTGTAGATTCGGTAAACCTTCTTGTTTGATGCATAACCTACAAAACTCCAATGTCCGCCTTAGCTCTTAATTTACCTAAATCTTGACCGTCATTCGTTGGGTAGCACAAAGCACCAATCACACGAAGGTAGGAGAGATCTGGTTTTCGTTTAGGGACAAGTTCATATGGAGGTTTTCCATGAGAGGTATGTATAAGGGAACGATTTTGGGTGTAGCAAGCAGTGGCAATGGCTTCAGCCATAGAAACATTGGAACCTTTGAATAAATTAGCATTGTTCTTGCGGCTTACACAAGAGTTCGATTTCGTCTTTCAACTACATCGTTCTGTTGAGGAGTTCATGGAACACTTCTTTGATGACTGATCCCAACACTTTCATAAAACTGAATTAAGTCTTTGTTAACAAACTCTAAGCCATTGTCAGTTCGAACAATTCTAACAATATTGTTGAGTCGAACCTGAAGCTGTTTGATAAGTTTGATGATGACATCTGGAGTTTCATCCTTTGTCCTCAAAAACTTTACCCAAGTAAATCGAGAGTAGTCATCAACAATGACTAGAATGTATTTCTTCCCATTTATCGTTTGCACTCTCATTGGTCCGCACAGATCCATATGAAGGGTATGAAGAACTTCCATTATTGAGTTTCGTGGTTTTTGGTTTGTGGGCATATTTCTTGCTTTTTCCCAATTGGCAAGCTGAACAAAGATGATCTTTTTCATATTTTAATCTGGGTAAGCCTCTGACAAGGTCCTTTCTAGAAAGGTTATTAATGGTGCCGAAGTTCAAGTGATTGAGACGACGATGCCATAACCATGACTTTGTTTTGAAGCCTTTGACAACAAGCAGATTGGAGAGGACTTCATCATGTCTTCGATAGAGATGGTGTATAGATTTGAACCACGGGTTACTCTTAATAGTTCCACCACCATCAAGTTCTCTAACGAAACAAGTATGTTTTCTAAATGCCACTTCTAGATCGTAATCACAGAATTGACCAACAGAAAACAAGTTATGACCAAGACCTTCCACATAATATACCTGGAGATTACACTTTTGCCAACTACATAGTCACCATAACCCGTAATTGCTCCAAATGGTCATTCCCGAATCTAACGGTCCAGATAATTTACTCACGAAGTTCATGAGCAGCGGCGATCACCAGTCATATGCTTGGAACAACCGAGTCCAGTACCATAGAACGATTTGAACGATCTGCAGTTGAACACAGACAAGAATGGATAATTGGATAATTGGGATCCCCATGCACGAATGGGTTCCACTTGGTAGTAACAAAGTGATTGGAACACCCTCATCAGTAAGAAGTAGAAACAATGGAATCATTAGAAATAGATGCGGTGCTAGTGTCCATATTTGACCTATTCAAAGTATGTTCACTTCTGAAAGGGAATAGTTCTACCTGTAGGCATCTATTTTCTAGTGGGCATTGACTTAGCAAATTTAAGGCAAAACTCATTAACCTTACGGCCAGTAGGTATCCATTGATAACCTATTTTACTAAATTTCCTTCCTATTGGTTTCCATGTTTTCTAACTTTCATTCGCCTTTGCCTTTTAGCCTTCTTAGCTTGATTTTTAGCATTAACAGTTTTAATAGGGCATTTGACAGCATTAGACAAAACATTCACACCACATTCATGATTAGTAACAAATCAAGCAAATATCATTACATGGTTTGCGAATAGTAGCGAATTCGAATTAATTACAGTACGCTTATAGCTAATACTAGAATCAACACAATTCGTTTTATTCAACTCAAACTTAATATTCCTAGGGTGATCTTCTACTCTCTTCCAATGCACATTCTTAGCTTGTGAGGTCCTATCTTGCTTGGTATTTCGGAGGCTTTGACGCTTGCTTTAATGTCACCTGATTACTCTTGTAGAGGGGAATTATGGGAACATTAGTTGGTTGATCTACTTTTTGCATTCCTGAATTAGAAGTGCATGGATCTGAACTACTTGAAGGCACATTAGTGTTTACTTTCTTAAAACCGGGCATAGAATGGTTTGTATGCTTGGCACTAGGCATAGAACAAGGCATCATAGTTTTTACCTTTCAAGACTAAGGATTTAGGACATGTTGCAATTAAACATTCTAGCAACTCTGAGATCGCTTGGGCTGAATGCAAGCAAACCTAATTTCTATCAAGAGGTTTATTTATGAAATCCTCTTCCACAACTACCGAGACATTCTAGACTATCCTTAAAGTGAGCACAATAGTTATGAAACACAAGTTCATTATTCCTAAGATGAGGAGGAATGTATTTAATACCATGATATTTGCAAATAAGGATGACTTTGATGCAACATTCTCATTAAAAACAAGTGGCAGTTTCTTTTTTGAATTCTCATATTCTCTTTCTTTTGTAAAGACGTTATTTTTTCGTTGTTTTTGTCACGAAAGTTTCTTTGAATCATATAACTCTTTAAAATGTCGTTTAACTTTTTCATTTTCTTCTAGAAAACTCTCGGTTTCCTTTTGTAAAGCATTAACTAAGTTTTGAAGATGAAAAGTTTGAGAATATTGAGAATCGAAAGGAGGAGGCATTTGGGGAGCCGATACTGTTCTTTTCACCATTCAATTGAGAGATTTGGGCTTTCAACCTTTTGATCGTGTTACAATGAGCTTGAATCGCTCGCCACGTTTGTTTATCCGAAAAATCGCATCAAACTCTCGAACATTGAGGATGTCTTGATATTTGAGGTTGTTAGTGCAAATATTACTTATTTAATCTATACAGTCTCGCTTGTTTTGATTGATGACAAACATGTAACTTGTAATACATAACGTAAAATGTACAAGTTACTTGTAATTACAATTGTCTCAACATACATTCAACACCTCTCGATGTCTCAAGTCCTCGTGATGTTACAACACGTGTCGCATACGTTTGTTATGTGGCATTATGATCAAACCCATTAACAAATCATTTAGAATGTTTAAAATACGTTAGAGTCACTAAGTATTTTAATAGGTTAATAATTCTATTTCGAACCTCATTTTACATTTTGCATTCACAAGTATTTTGTAAAATGTCTAACAAATATATAATTTTATTTGTACAAGTAAACTAACTATAATATTAATACAAGTACTAAAGTTTACTTACACTTGACAAAATATATATTATTTTGTCAAGCACCTAACTAGATATTTTATTTTATAAAAGGCAACTAGACTTTTTATAAACTAGTTACATAATACATTTTACAAGTTTATTTTCATGAACATTTTAATCTAAATGAAAATACAATTTTACATCACTTCATGCATCATTATATCTTTAGAAGATTTGGTCAATATTTGGTTAGATATGCAAGATCTTGAAAGATATTCTAAGATATCAAATCTAATAAAGTATTATTTTTAGATTACATTTTTCCTATAAATAGAGCCCATTGTCTTCTTCTCATTTCAATCATCCCTTCAACACACATTCTTTCTATCTCTTCTTTTCATCTTTAGATCTATAGATAACCATGTAGTAACATACATTAATCACCCTCATCATCACATGATCATAATGCTTCTAACATTCATCTTTGTTGTAAGCATACTTTATATTTTGATCAACCAAGGAAAGCTTGAGATCTAGCCATCCTCATTCACCAAAGCATATCAGCATATGAAGATTCAAGATCTCTTGATATCCTCATCATTGAAGACTTCTTATTTAAAAAGATCATTTAGATTAGTCATTCATATCCATTAGACATTTGTGTCATGGATCATTAGTGTAAACATCATTGCATCATCACAACACTTTCACCAAACTAGATTAGATGGTTTATGTGTTTGTACCATAAAACACAAGGTTTGTTATGTTGGGCCATAAAACATAGTGGGAGTGGTTGTACCCTTGAAAAGAACTCGACATCTAGCTTAGTGTCTGAAATATTGTATAGGCGACGTTAGGTTGGTTCTACCTCGAACTAGAACCCGATATTTAGCTTTGTACCGGAAAAAGTGTAAGCAACGATTGTAAGGTTTTCTCCGCCGAGAAGGGAGCTTGTTGATTTAATGAAGTAACTCTCGAGTTAACTGGGAGTGGAGTAGGGCGGAGAGATCCAGGACTCAACCACTATAAATCCTCGTGTTCGGTTTGCACTTTCCTTTTTTTATCTCTTTACTTTTATAATTGCTTATGATGTGGTTTGATGATGATGCTTGTGTGACAACTTGGTTTACTATGCTTTATATTAGTCATAAACAATAATTGATACTTTCATATAATAACAAGCTTCATATGATTTAATACAAAAGATCTAACGGTTTTAAACTAAGAACTATTCACCCCTTACGCTTTTCACAAGGTTTTGACATTTTCTTTAAGATGTTGATACTAGTTGAAATTAAAATGTTCAATCTCTAGTTTAGAAAAGATGTTTTACCAAATTATGATATCTGATCAATTTTCTCATTTATCAGTTTTGTTTTCAAAATGACACGATCATGGGAAACTTTCAATGCAATAGATAATATGAAATCTAGAAGCGAATGAGTGCTTAGTACAAATAAAACACATCTTGAGCAACATACAATCGAATCAAATTCTCATTTAAGATAAAAATTCCTTTCAACTTATTATATTTGAAAGATCTTAAATTGACCTTTAATTAAAGAAAAATGAGAAATAATCTTTGTTTGCTCAAAATTTTGTATTAGAGGTGTGATTCTCTTCTTACACGCTTTTCTCAAAATAACAAACAAATTTGATAAACAACATATGCTGATTAAAGTCTTGTATTAGTGGCAATAGATCTTAGAACTAAGTGCATTGTGTGTTAGGAGATACACTTGCTCGAGGAAATTTATAAGGATTCTCTTAACAAGGTTTCACTTGTATAATTGAAGCGAAATATAATATGAAAAATGTTTTGCTAATTATACTTAGAAATTTGTTGTTAAATGTTTAGATAAGTCACATTAGTAAAAATAATAAACAAAATATGTATTATATGTTTTCTATCAAATCTAGTAAGTCCTACACTTTTTCGCCATGAGTAAGTACATTTTTCAACTTTTCTGTGAAGACCAGGACCGGGCGGAACTAAAAAAAAGGGCTCCTTCCCTTTGTAAATTTGGTTCCTTGGTCTGTGACAAGATGCAGCTTTTTGGCCAACTTAAAAAATTCATAACTTATTAACCGTAAGTCCGTAGGAGTCGAACCACCTATCATTTTAAAGGGAATTGAGTCTACTTTCATTTAAAAATACTCTCATGGCCTGAGTCTAATTTTAAATAAGTGAAATAGACCAAATACTACAGTATATCTAAGATATTAAGTTTCGCTTTAACATAAAAACTCAAATTTTTGAATCAAGCAATTTAAGTTGGTATTCTTAGAACTTTGATACAATTTATTTGAAAATAAATAATTTGGTAATATGTTTAAAGGAAACTAATCAAGCTTGGTATACATCGTCATATCTAAACGCAAAATGACGAAAAGTGTTTTTCTTGTTATGCTATGCTAAATGACCACTTGTTTATGTTGTTTGCATATATGTTGCTTGCTTATTTTTAAATTGTTGGTTACAATTGTTTTTTTACGTAATATAAGTGTCAATCTTGCCATGTTATTTATTCGCTTGTTTGACGATTTCTTGTTTATGCACAATAGGACATTTGCTAGATTTTGTGCACTAAGTTGGAAAATTGTTTTACCATCACTTATCGACTTAGATCACTTCTTTGCATAGGTTATACTAACATCTCGCATAACTTATGAAATGTCATAACTCACTTAGCAATGAGTACTAAGTAAATTAGTCAAGTACTTTGAAAAATAGAGGTTTTAAGAGAGTGTTTGGTACAAGGACAAAACAATGTTGTATGATGTAATTTATTTGTTTTTACTTTGTAGGATGATAAGATGACTTAAAACAATGATGTATGCTAACCGTTTATGCAGGTGGATAGCACAAGTG
Organism: Chrysanthemum makinoi; assembly: GCA_910596185.1. Classification (NCBI taxonomy): domain Eukaryota; kingdom Viridiplantae; phylum Streptophyta; class Magnoliopsida; order Asterales; family Asteraceae; genus Chrysanthemum; species Chrysanthemum makinoi. The sequence continues at coordinate 245,860,481 of OU343225.1, read as the reverse complement.
TGTTATGAAATTTTACCCATTTTCACTTTTATGTGAAAATCGGTAGCCCTTGGTCAAAGTCTATGCTCCACTATGTTTGTATATGTGTTATCGACTTTTCCTAACTAGAAATAATTAATGTCATATGTTTTAAGAAAATTTCGGTTTCGAAAACTCCCCGACACCTAAAAAATGGGTCTGTGAACTTTCTGTTCACAGATCGACGGCACCAAAATTTGGTACCGCTCGTTATGCATTTTGGTACCATACCAGAGTAGACCAAAGCACCAATTTAAGGGTTCCTACTCAGTAAAGAAATGGTGCCGTGGATCCGCTGTGTAAGTTGTTGAATTTTACTAAATCCTGGAATCTAATTTACCAAATTTCGCTTCTAGGATAGTTGTTAATGCATATCTTTCATATCTCACTCAACACATCCTCAATGGATTAACTTAGGATGTTTGACATGATCTTAGACACTTCCATCTCATTAAACTACCATCTTTGTATGGATTAACATCAAAATAAAACACATCTCCTGAATCCCAGTCTGTAAATCACATTCTATGGTCATTTTCACACCTTCACTGTATTTTTCCTGCTTAGCATTTCTAAAGCAAAGTCAAAATGACTAAATCCTCAACCTCAAATAAAACCACTAGGATTAGCATTCGATCTTGTTGCTTCATTAAACTTGAACTCTTCATCCTCGGACTCATTACCCTCAACATCTCATCACCCATTCAAGATGTGAACTTTCTAAACTTAAGTACTCCAACTCCACCACCAAAATCACCTACCATTATGACTACTTCCAAAACCATCAAAACTTCACTACCAAAGTCTCCAAAACTTGTACTTTGTGCAACACCACCAACATCTCCTCACCCGTTTGCAGATGACTTAGATGACTTACCAAGACTAACAAATCTGGACTCATTATTTGCAAAGATATCATACACAAGTCTATCATATGACTATAGATATTGTTTTGTATCTACATGTATTGCCTCACTTGGTTAACATGAAAATAATGTGTCATCCTTCAAGACGATAAGTATTTACATAGAGTCATAACTCACACGTATGTTAAAGACATACTATCAAGTCTTGTTATCCCTGAGTTCAATCTAAGCTTTATAATCTCAACAAATTAGGATTGACAACTTAAGTATTTCATTTGAAATATTCAAGTATATGCGACTTACGATTGTAGTCATTAAAAGTCATATCCAAAAATCAACACCCAAGTATTTTAACAACACATGTTGAAACACTTATCCAAAACAAACAACCCACTGTGCCACTTATCCCTCTTTGACACCTACTATCCCTCTTCCATCCTTTGGCACCATTAAGCGTGTTGCTCATGAACTTCCAAGAGCATCCTTTAAATCAAACGCCCTTTCAAGGTGAACCTATACCTCAACCCCTAAGCTTCATAGACATAACCAAAACTTCAAGCACTTCACCCACTAGTTGTAGCAACCAATGAACCATAAGAATTAGTATCCGTACGTTTTGTGTTCAACATCTATGGACAAATAATCAACCTAAGTACTCCCATAGCACAACAAACCCCTACATCACCACATCCTTATTTAGACACACTAGAAGACCTACCACCTAGATCAACCAATCCACCATCCTTACCATCATTTGAATTTGTTAAAGTGTATTGCTCAAAAAGCCCTTGTGTCCAACACTTGTACTAAATCAAATGCACGTTTGAACAAACTCAACCATCATTTCCCACATATAAGATAATTCATTATGGCTAGAACCTCAACTATCAAATAAGCATGGTGCTCTTGGTAATTGTTGTCAATTTCCACTAGGTATAAGTAGTACTACCTTCACAAATTATCAAAGTATTAGTAATACTTTGTCGTTAAACTTCTGCATAAATTTCGTTAAACCTCAAATCAACATTTTAACAACATATGTTAAAATGCAATCTCAAAGCCAACATCATACACCCCAAGCAACAATGACTCTTGAGGAGTATACATAAGAAACTCGAGTGAATTCCTCTTGTCATCATCTAGTGAATATAATCTTGAGACCAAGTTTATTTAGATGGGACTATCCGATTCAAACACTTTGGCTTCATATCTTCATTTAGGAAAACATGATGTTTTGAAAAACATTATGCCTAAGAAATCATGCTTTAAGTATTCATCTTGTTAAAAGGATATTGTATATCCTATGCATCATTCTCTCCTTGCGACATAAATGGTTATGTTACAAGAGATTTCATTACACCTCATTGGCTAAATGATCTTGAAACGAACATCCACAAGTTCTATGAACTAGCATATCCAATTCATCTTGTCATACTTATTTTCATAAGCATGATAACTTTATCCCATGCGATAATCTCATTTGTTGAAAGATACTATTTGTATCCATTTCCTTTCAAGCATACATCATAACCTAACCTTGCTCAAACCTTGTGCACATCCAAGGTTAAAACTACACATCTCTAGAACATACACATGATCTATTGAAGTTAGTAACCTTATTTAAATTCTTGTCAAATAAAGTTCTAAAGAGCTTTCTTGAGAACATTCTTAATTTAACATATTCCATTCCCTAGTCTTAGATAATCAAATCACTTTTAAAGTATACACTTCAACATAAAAGATGTCATCCATTAGATCATACAATTAGCTATGTAATTTGAACAACCTTAGATTCTAAAAACAAGATTAAAACATTGTTAAAATTCATGTGTATAACATGACGTCTTCATCACCTTAGTTATATTGCATATTAGTTAAGTCACATTAAGCCAAGTATTGGTAAACTATCATCTTTTATGCACTTTAATAGGCAAAAGTAGGAGTTCCCATCTTTCTAACATGAGAATGACTACTGGAGAACCTATTGCACTAGAAACTCAATTTGACCTAACGGTTGAATTGCTTCCCGGAGAGAAGTTGGGTATGTGGAATCACCCGTAAAAATGGTCGTGTTTAGCCTTAATTGAGCACCGCTAGTAATAGTCTCATATTCATTCTCCAACTTGAAAATCTGTTTTCCTATACTTGCCTAAAGTAAGTGTTAAAACATTGATAGTTTGCCTCGCTTAGGAATACTAATCAAACAAGTAGTATATATGACTTTTCTTTTAAAACCACTTGCATTGCACTTACATGTGTTGATTACATGTTCTTGTTTGATATGATAAGTTGATTTGACATTATCTTAGTGTTTGATAACTAGTCAAATGTGTAAACCTTAGTATAATGTTTGTATTCTTGTTTCATGCTACTTTAAAGCGTTTAAACCTAAACTTTATTTGCATGATACTTACTTTTGAATTATTTTTAGCATGATTAACATGTTACTTATGAACTCATAATATGTCATTTTGATATACGTGATAATTTTGATATGATATATTTGTGTTTGAAAGCTATTAGTTGGCATTCATTATATCTATGTGTAGTACGATCCAAATGATACATGCTCCAAATTGTTGTGTCTTAAACATGGCTTGCATGAATCTTTCATCTTGTTTCTTTTGCTTCTTGTCACACTATTTGTTTGCTACGTGTGCACATATAATCTGTCAAAGTGCTTTTGGCATGACAAACTTTTAGAAGCCTTTTTATCTTACAAATTAATCAAATAGATTATTGTATATCCAAGTATGCTTAAGTGTCTAAGTCTAACGACAAAACAATCTCATAAATGAAATGTCTTGAATAAAGTCGTATTCTTGCATAATATGATTGTTTTGATGCTATCTTGTGGTGATTTCTTGTCTACTAAGTGCAATGTGTTGTTTTGCTTATATAATATGTTATCATTTGATTTCTATCATGTTAACATCTTTTGTCACTAACAAATTTGTTTTGTAGGTTGATAACAAATTATTTGTTATCTCACTTGGTTCTAACTTTTATATGCTCATTTTGCATAATCCCCTTTATTGCTACGTAGATTAGTACTATGCTTTATGGGACCCCTACACTTGCATATAGTTTAAAAGCATATAGAATTAAGTTCTAGAGGGTTGGCTTTGCATTTTTGTCTTTCAACCGACCTCTTTCCAAATCTCATTTTTGCTTCCGCTTTCCAAAAATCATCTCCATCATTATTTAGTTATAACAATACTCTAATCCTCTTCACTTCCTATTAGGAAACCACATGCCTCATCATACGATCATCTCTTATTAATCGAGAAGAGGTACGTGACTTTAAGGATGAAGTTCATTGTATGCTAACCATCATCCATAAAAACATCACTAAGCTCACCTCTTTCGTTAACCCGAATAACCTCCTAAACACTTTGTTGTCATTCCTTATTTGATACATTACACATTATGTTGGATGTCCACCAATTAAGGGGAGAGAAATCCATTCACATAATTGTCTTTTGTCAAAATTTATGTCTCTTAGACTCTAAAATACCAACACATAGGTAAACACCACTTAGCTAAAACCGGTTCACGAAACCACAACTAGTTCAACCTTTTTAACCTTTTATCACAAGTTTGCACCAATACCTCATCAAGTGAAAAACACATCATGTGTTTTACAAACGTCTTCATCTCCACATATAGGATTTTCCTTAAACTAGCACCTTACAACTTCACTATCTAGAACACCATCATAGGATCTTATCCTTTTCCCTCATATCATGCATGTCATTGTCAGTGCAAACGATATATTAATCAAAACAGCCATTCCAACACCTTTTCAACACGTTGGTCTCTCAAATGATGTCATCCTCATATAGGTACTCATTATTATTATTAGTATTTTCATATTGTCTTCACTTCTTTTCAAAGTGATAATCATCCATGTCGGTCAAAACCATGCTAATACTACCTTTCCCATTGTCACCTAGAATAGGTCATTTTTATAATTCGTGTCAATCAATGAACGAATTTATCTTCATGTTATCACTTTTATATTTTGTGGTATCTTCATTATAATATTCTTAGATAGAACGCAATATTGATTACTCTTGGGTTGAAGCATATGAGAACTTGCTCAAAACAATAGGTTGTTAGCATCAATAAATCATTCAAATCATAACCCTTATGCATCATTGAAATGCAATGTCCATTCATATTTTTCTCTTAGCTTTGGTCACTTGACATGACGAAAGGATTGCATGAGTCCATATTTTTATATTTGCTATACATACGAGTTTCTAACTCCTTAATAGCTTCCTACCTAATCACCACCACCTTCCATCACCACTTTCACTAATCATCACCACCATGGATTAGCGAAAACTTACTTTTGTAAATCTCGAGTCATCTACCATCACCACATGAATCCTACTAGTAAACCGACACCAACACTAGCACCACTAGTGGCACCCCCGGTGGGAGACTTCATATCTTCTTTCTAGGAACTATTTTGTAGGCTTTTATCATATTATATTCTCACTTTTCTTATGATTGTAATAAGGAGACTACACTTCATGAGATCTTTGATTATATCATTTATCACATATATACATCTTATTTTTCTTTGTGAAAAAGATGAAATATATTGCACTAATGTTTTTCATTGTAGGTTCATCATCATATACACTCGATTGTATATAACTTACTCATCTAAGGATGAAGTTTGCATCAATTATTTTTCTTATTTTAGGTGCTTCTTGACAACCTAGAACAAGGAGGAATATCCTTTAAGCACTCATATTGCATCGTCTATACACTTGGTTGTATATGACATATTTGTCTAAAGACAAAGCTTCTATTATACTAATATTTATTTTGAAGGTTCATCTTGATACCCTAGAGCAAGGGGCTTCCGTCAATTCTTGAATGCATCTTATACACACTTTGTTGTATATCACTTACTCGTCCAAGGACGAATATAGTTTTGCACTAATATTTGTTTTGTAGGTTTTAATCATACCCTGACGCCTCAAACAAGGGGGAGCAACCGTCAAGGGGAGCATGCACGCATTTAGCATCATTCTCACTTTTCAACAAGCATTTGTGCTTCGATAAAAAGTGGAGAAAATAGGCTAACATTGCTATGCCTTTTTCTTTTCATATATTTCTCATAATTTTTGTTGCATAAAACTAACCTTGATGTAGGTTAAGCCTCTTTATTTGATCCATGGATCCGCTACCAAACAAGGGACGGATTGAAGTAGACGATTTAACTTCACTAGGGATGATGCAAGCTCGCCTTTTTGGGGAGAAATTAAGTTAAACTCCAAGGACACGCCCTTTTTTTTGACAAAAGGGGGAGAAGAGTGTAAACGGAGAAGGTAATGTAAAGGTAGTAAGGATACAAGTAACTTTTTACATTTTACTTTCTATTACGTTTACATATCTTTGTCATCATCAAAAAGGGGGAGATTGTTAGTGCAAATATTACGATATTTAATCTATACAGTCTCGTTTGTTTTGATTGATGACAAACATGTAACTTGTAATACATAACGTAAAATGTACAAGTTACTTGTAATTACATTTGTCTCAACATACATTCAACACCTCTCGATGTCTCAAGTCCTCGTATGTTACAACACAGGTTCGTACATGTTTGTTATGTGGCATTATGATCAAACCCATTAACAAATCATTTAGAATGTTTAAAATACGTTTAGAGTCACTAAGTATTTTAATAGGTTAACCATTCTATTTTGAACCTCATTTTACATTTTGCATTCACAAGTATTTTGTAAAATGTCTAACAAATATATACTTTTATTTGTACAAGTAAACTAACTATAATATTAATACAAGTACTAAAGTTTACTTACACTTGACAAAATATATATTATTTTGTCAAGCACCTAACTAGATATTTTATTTTATAAAAGGCAATTAGACTTTTTATAAACTAGTTACATAATACATTTTACAAGTTTATTTTCATGAACATTTTAATCTAAATGAAAATACAATTTTACATCACTTCATGCATCATTATATCTTTAGAAGATTTGGTCAATATTTGGTTAGATATGCAAGATCTTGAAAGATATTCTAAGATATCAAATCTAATAAAGTATTATTTTTTAGATTACATTTTTGGCTATAAATAAAGCCCATTGTCTTCTCATTTCAATCATCCCTTCCAACACACATTCTCTCTATATTTCTTTCATCTTTTAGATCTATAGATAACCATGTAGTAACATACATTAATCACCCTCATCATCACATGATCATAATGCTTCTAACATTCATCTTTGTTGTAAGCATACTTTACATTTTGATCAACCAAGGAAAGCTTGGAGATCTAGCCATCCTCATTCACCAAAGCATATCAACATTTGAAGATTCAAGATCTTTGATATCTCATTGATTGAAGACTTCTTATTTAAGAAGATCATTTAGATTAGTCATTCATATCCATTAGACATTTGTGTCATGGATCATTAGTGTAAACATCATTGCATCATAACAACACTTTCACCAAACTAGATTAGATGGTTTATGTGTTTGTACCATAAAACACAAGGTTTGTTATGTTGGGCCATAAAACATATTGGGAGTGGTTGTACCCTTGTAAAAGAACTCGACATCTAGCTTAGTGTCGGAAATATTGTATAGGCGATGTTAGGTTGGTTCTACCTCGAACTAGAACCCGGTATTTAGCTTTGTACCGGAAAAAGTGTAAGCGGCGATTGTAAGGTTTTCTCCGCCGAGAAGGGAGCTTGTTGATTTAGTGAAGTAACTCTCTAGTTGGGTACTCGAGGGAGTGGAGTAGTGGCGGAGAGGAGATCCGTGACCGAACCACTATAAATCCTCGTGTTCGTTTTGCACTTTCCTTTCTTTATCTCTTTACCTTTATAATTGCTTATGATGTGGTTTGATGATGATGCTTGTGTGACAACTTGGTTTACTATGCTTTATATTAGTCATAAACAATAATTGATACTTTCATATAATAACAAGCTTCATAAGTGATTTGATACAAAAGATCTAACGATTTTAAACGGTAACGTATTCACCCCCCTCTACGTTTTCACAGAGGTTTTGACATTTTCTTTAAGATGTTGATATTTTAGTTGTAAATTAAAATGTTCAACTTCTAGTTTAGAAAGATGTTTTACCAAATTATCGTGATCATCCTGATCATTTTTCTCATTTAGTTAGAGTTTTTTGTTTGGGCTCAATGACACGATCATGGGAAACTTTCAATGCAATAGATAATTCATGAAATAGAAGCATAATAGAGTGCTTAGTACTTGATATAAAACACATCTTGAGCAACACAACTCGAAATCAAATTCTCATTTAAGATGTGCAAGTTCTTCCTTTCAATTTCATTATATTTGAGTTCAAGATTTCATAATCATTGACCTCAACTATCATTGCATCAATTTCCTTTCCATTTCTTTAATATCGAATTTATCCCTTTTGAAGACTCTTAAATTGACCTTTTAATTGTTTAAAGAAAGGCATGACCTCGGTTAAATAACATTCTTTAGTTTGCTCCAAAGCCCTTTCCTGATTATCCACGTAGGTGTGATTCTCTTCTTATCACGTTTTTCTCAAAATCAACAAACGGTGATAAACAACATCTGGTGATTAAAGTCTTGCTATTAGTGGCAATAGATCTAGGAACTAAGTGCATTGGTGTGTTAGGAGGATACATAGTTGCTTGAGGCAATTTCCTACAAGGGGGATTCTTTTCAACAAGGTTTTCAGCTTTTTGTATATCCATATCCTTTTTCCAGAACACTTGTTCAGGGGTTAATAGAGTCTGAGGCTTAAACTTGTTTTAGGATATCCAATTTTCCTTAGTGTAAGCATGGGCTTTTATCGTTATCTTATTCATTTTGCACTTAGGATCTTCTAGCTTCTTATTCATTTTCTCCCTAGTGACTTCATCAGATTTCTTATCTTCCTCAGTGCACTCAACGCAACTAGGTTTCTGCCTAGGCTTAAGGATTTCATTACCATCATAAAGTACCTTATTAGCAGCTCTAGCCTTTTTATTGACCTCTGGATTTGGTTCCTCAACAATGGGAATGCTATGCTTATCGCTTAAGACTCTATGCTTAGTAATCAAGTGAGCAGTCACAATGGTATTCCATTTATGCGTCAACTTATTTTCAAGCTTGTTTTCAAAGTTTTTAGATTAGAAAAATCATTCAAAAGTTTTGATTCCTTAGCATTGAATTCTTGCTTAAGCATTTTAACATTTTCTTGAAGTTCTTGTTTGTGCTTAGCAGTTTTAGAAAGCTTTACTTGTAAGGAGTTTAACTCTTGTTTTAATACTTCTTCTCTAAAATTACTTTTTCTAATAATTGTGCACATTTGGTCATCCATTTCCTGCTCCGCGGTGGTTAACTCAAACTTAGCGTTGTTCATAAATGGCAACTTGTTCTTTATAGGCATTAGTTCGGAGGTACCTGAGAATCATCGGGGCACATGCAGTGTATTCATCAAAAACATAATCATCATTGACTGCAGAAGATGCATTACTTGGTATAATCTCACTTTCACTTTGTTTCACATATTGATCATATGGGACAATATTACTATTACCCTCATCATCAATATCTAATTCAAAAGTTTCAAAGCGTACTTTATTATGCATCTTTTGCTCATCAACATCATCATATAGTTTTAATACCTCTGAAATGATAGAATCTTTGGATGGGCCACATTTTGTTGTGTATGTGAAGAGACCTTTGGAGACCATAGGTGAGATGCTAGCAAGCATGAAGATTTTTTGGCAAGATAGGTTCATCATCGACATCGAGTCAAATGCATCCACGATCGGCTACTTGAAATGCATTTTGATGATTATGACCTATCTCCTGAATTGGTTGTTCATCAACATCATCATCATAGGTTTGGGCATTTCCAGATCAAAGAGAAACAACAACTCCTCTTCATCCAAAGTGCTCCATTATCACGAGGCTTGCACACAAGCAACATCTTGTCTCGGAAGTATTCGCATTCGTGGACGTTTTGGGAGTAATGGGTTCCTAGCAATATGTCCCTCACCACCACAATTGTAGCACTTAATTGGCTTTGCTTGACCCTGATTTCCATTCCTTCCCGATTCGATTTCTAATATAACCTCCACCTACTCCACCTCTTCCCTGTTCATATTGCCTTCCTTGAACTGGTTGCACCATAACTTTTCCATTTCTGACAACCGCATGATTGTGAAGGTTGGATGCAGTTCTAATCTCATTGTTAGTGTGAAGACTGTTGGTATGTGGATTGAGAGTCAAGTTTTGTTTAACCATAAGAGCCAGCTGATTGATGAAATGTCCATGATTTATGCATCGCGCCTTGTTTGAACATTGGATCGGGAATGAGTTTGTGATTACCATTAGCCGTGGGTATAACTTGAGAAGCTTTGGTGGTAATTCCAACATTTGTGTAAAAGGCTGTTGAATCATTTGAAGAACTTGTTTCTCTCTGGTTGGTTTTGAACTGCTCAAGAATCCTTTTTTCAAACATAGCATGTCTCTCATTCTGAAGAAGAAAGGCATCTGATTGCTCATAGTTTGTATTCTTCAATCCTTTGGTTAGCTTCACAGTGACAAATTTGTGCCATTCGGGATTCATGTTGTTCACAAACTTTGAGTTCATCTGAATATTTGGCATGGTCATTTTGATGTTCCTCATATCATTCATAAGCTTATGGAATCTCACGTAGTACTCATAGAGACTCTCATCGGTTTCATCTTGAAGTGCTCAAACTCATCATACAGTTGTGATTCTCTGTCTTCCTTGGTTAATTGAACACGAGAAAGCATCTTGACATTATCCCACACTGCCTTGGCTTCGGTGTTGTGATTGATAAGCTTGTATATATCTTTTGGAAGACCACGAGTATAATGTTAGAAGCCCACGATATCGACGAATCTCTTTTTCTCCTTATCATTGAGCTCATCATACGTCTTTGGTCTGTCTAATCCATAGATCATTATTCCATCTGCAGTTGTATCAATTAAGTCTCTTGTAGTCTCAATCTGATAAGGTCCTTCATCAATTGATTTGAGAATGTTGACCCCATTTCCTTTCCAAGACAGTACAATCGATTCGATTGAGCCCCAAGAGTCGTAGTGGAGTTCTGTCAAGCATGGGTGGACGAGTATCGAACCGGATGCTTGAACATCCTCAAAGCAATGGAGATGATTGTAGAGTACGTTGGTAGACATGTTAGCAGTTACACGGGGATTTTATAACTCTATGATTAAACCGGAAATAGATTCTTTCCGGATTTTACTAAATCAAGAGAAAACATTATACAAACAAAAATCAACCAAGTCGCTAAGAATTCTTGAGCCAAGTCGCTAAGCCCAAGTCGCTAAGAAGACCCAAGTCATTTGGACACAAGTCGCTAAAGCACCAAGTCATTTACCACAGTCAAGAGTAAAGAGAAACTCGCTAAGGTCCAAGTCGCTAACACCAAGTTGCTAAGAATACTAAGTACAAGTCGCTAACAAAATTGAAAGTAAGTCGCTAACTTCACCAAGTCAAGCTAGCCGTCAGAGTGGAGAATCCACTAAGTTGTCTTTGTTTGTCGAAGCTTGTCCAATAGACAGTTGCTAGGACCAAATCGCTAACAATTAAAACTACAACTCGCTACCTTTTACTGAAGCAAGTCGCTCAGGATGAAAAACACTACAAGAGCCAAGTACTAGCAAGAAAAACTTCAAAAACACACTTTTCAATCCAAAACAAGCTCAACCACAGTGATTCAAGCTTACCAAATCAAAACCAAGCACTTACAATGATTCTAAACACAAAAGTACACCCAAAATTCAAACTTTAACACTAGAAATGATCAAATGATGCAAAAACCACTAAACTTTTTCAAACTCAAATACCATCTAAAACCACTAGAAATCCAAGGATATGTAAGAGAGATGATCAAACCATGGCTCTTGATACCATTTGTAACATATTGGATTTCACAAACACATCAAACCATAATCAAAAGAGGCGTATAAGATGAGGTTTTAGAGAGAGAAAGAGTTAGAGGTTTGGGAACTTAGTGAGAGAAAGTAAAAGTATTATTATGAGCTCCAACTCTCTACCTTGGGAAGTAGAGAGTATTTATAGTCTTACACAAATCGCCACCAACTGGCTGTGGATCAGGCATACAGTGGGTAAAGACCCGTCCGTCCTCCACGGTGTTACTTAACTAAATACTACTCCCTCCGTCCCAAAATTATAGTCCCCTTTCTATTTTTTCGGTCTTTCTTTTACCACTTTGACCTTAAGTATTTTTTTTTGTGTTATATAATATTTGATGCAAAATATATGAATGGATTGAGTTTTTAATGTATTTTCATTTGGTATAATTTTCATCAACTATTGTATAACATAAACGAAAATATTTATGGTCAAAGTTGAAAGAGAAAGACCAAAAAAGTCAAACGGGGACTATAATTTTGGGACGGAGGTAGTACTAAACATTAAATAATCTATGACTACGAGCTTTCTAACGATTACATATACTTGAGGTGACCGACTCTTTAATAACTGGATTTACTAATTCCTAACAGCTTTTAATCAATCAATAGTCCAAACTATACTAAAGTCCATGTTACGGCGTTGTCGGGGTCAACTATTGACTAAAAAGTCAAAGTAACACCGACGTTGCTCAAAGTTGACAATTTATATATTAAGTCCAAATAAAAGTCATAATAACGCAATTCAATCTCAAATCAACCCAAATCAATCTCGCCAACCAATCAACCAACCAAATATACCCGAAACCAATGTTATGACCATAATGGTCATGACACGGTCACGGTTAAGACCACGTGAACCAAACAAGCTCTAGAAGCTTTTCGGCTCCACGCGTCTCATCCAAACACCAACAACATCAAACCACAAGCTACCACAATGACCTGACCCGGACCCTTGGTCCAAGTGGGTCTCGTACGCCACCAAGCCATGACCATCGTAGGTCATGGTGGCTTGTACGCCCCATATTCACATCCAAACACTCCCCAAATCACTTCCACTACAACCAAACACAATCAATCAACCTCCAATCACTATCCAAACATCAAACCCATCAACTATTCCTAATCAAAAACATGAAACATGACCTAAAATGCAAAAACCCAACAATATGATAAACCACATGATACCAAATCACTAGCTACATGTTTATTTAAGTGTAAATTAGTTTTAATCCCAAGTTTAAACCAAAACCCACCATTGTCGAGCCATGTATGAACCAAAAAGAATCCATTCATGGCTTGTCATAGCTTAAACAAGCTTGAACCATGTTCCATTTACCTTTTTACAACCCGGTCTACAAGATTTAATGAAAACCCTAGAATCACGAATCTTATTTTCAAGATTTGGAGGTGTTAGTGTAGGCTTTTGTGAGATATATATATATATATATATATATATATATATATATATATATATATATATATATATATATATATATATATATATATGGATGAGAAAAAGGAAAGAAAGATCTACAAGATCTTGGTGGAGGTGTATGTTCACTCGCCGGAAGGTGGCCGGATTTTATAAGGGGCGGCTAGGGTTTATTTTAGGGTTAGGGTTTGTAGAGAGAGAAAGTAGTGAGAGAGAAAGGCGTGTGTGTGTTTTTAGTGAGAGAAACAAATGGGTGAAATGAGGGTGGAGTGGAGGTTTATATATTTTTGGCTGGGGACTAAAAGAAAAATAAGAGGGAGGGGAGGGGTGGCCGGCCAAGGCTAAAAAGGAGGGGCCGAAGCCGTCATTTTTCGTAAACTATCCCATTAACCCATTCCCGAGCTCATATATTGTCCTACGAGTGTCCCACGACGTTCATTCGACTTTCTATTATGTTTATTTAAGTTTTTCCATGAGTTTTGACTATTTATTTGCCAATTTTCGAGTTACGCTCTATAAGTTACGTTATTTCTCGTTTTAGGCTTTTATAGTGCCGAATCGAAAAGTACCTATAAAAAAGAGTTAAAACTCACACGATAACTCATCCAATAATAAAATAAATCATAAAAACCAATAAACGATATCAAATCAAGTCATGGTCGATGAAAATAGTGATAAAGGCAAAGCTCGGTTTAGTTTAACGTAATGCGGTTACCTAAAATAGACACCCTAAATTGCCAGTTGTCACATTTTGTTTAGCTAATCTGAAATTAAGCAAACCATCAAGACTCTTTGGTAATAGGATAACTTTTCCCAAAAAGTTGTCTAAACACGTTACCAAGTAGATCTCGAAGAAACCGGAGTTGTCCATTGATATAACTCGTCAAATAGGGACACTCAAATTGCAATAAGAGGTATAACTTTTATGAAGACTTATCTCTAAATAATTCTAGTAAAACATGTGTATGTTTGCATGTCACTAAATGGTAAATTATGTGTTTATATGTTTTATCTTTATCTAAGCATATTTATATGATATACGTGGCCTCATTGGAAAAACTTTGTGCTTACGTGTTATCATCCGTCTAAAACTAGGTGTATCAATATGTGTTGTCTAAACCAAATATCTAAAAACCAAATCTTTCTAAATACAAATAAAACAAAACAAAAATCTCAAAAGTTACTCCTTCCCCATAAAACCCCTCCGATCGTCAACTCTCACCAACAAACCCCATTTTTCAAATATTTCACTTAAAAAAAACTCACATTCAAAACTTCATCTTCTTCATCATCTCACTTTGAGATCTCCATCGTCATGGTTTACATCGCCCTTGTGATCATCATCGTCTCGCTCATCGCTCTCATGTATCTCATGATCAAATTCTCTCATGAAGACATGTACTTTGTCTTATTGATCTACATTTGTATCATCTATCTTATCCTTTATATTGCTTTAAGCATTGAAATGAAATATAATTAATGTCGTAGTTTCTCTCGTCTATTTCTCGTATAATATGTTTATTTTTTCTCTCGCACATTTCAAAATCCAACATGTTTGAAACTAGTAATGCATGTTTAAGAATTAACATTGGCTAAAACATATTCCACTCTATAACATATGAGTTGCAAAATTTGATTCTACATCAAAACTGCAGATCCCCGGATCCCTGAGTTTTAACTAGACGGATCCCTTTTAAAAGGGAACCGGCAGAACCGTGGAACTGATGACAGACACTCATGCAACATAAAAACCAAAGAAAAACCTCACTAAAATGTTAAATGAGTAATCTAAATGTCATTGTTAATAAAAATAGAATAGACAATAAAAACATTAGGAGATCCTATCAATTTAGAATAACTCAAAAGCATGATTAAAAGTACTTAGAAGTATCATCGACCAAAAACGTTCTCACTCTTAAAGTTTTACTATGTACTAACATACTCATGTAAAATATTCATTCCATGTCTATAGGTTTCATCATGTCTCATGAGTATGACTTCGATCATCAACTTACTTATGTGTACATTCCAAATATATATCTCTTGAGCCTAACACACCGGGCAATCATATTCGTGGGTTCAACAATCTCGAAACTCGTTACTTTCATGAAGGACGTGTTGTTGACTCACCTCTAATCTTCCAAGAAGGTATCAACACTTCATTCCGCACCATAGGACTAGAAGGTCTTCTCAGGATCAACGAGAAAATTTTTCCGCGGTTTGTTTTGGAATTCTTCCGTCAAGTTGAACTCGTTCGTAACGAGGATCGTTCTCTCTCACTATGGTTTTGGATCAAAAACCAAAAGTTTGTTTTGACTCTTGAGAAATTTTCTCACATTCTACGAATTCCAAATTATGGACAATGTGCCTTCACTGAAGATTGGTCGCTTGATTCTCTCCATATTGTTCATACATACCCTCTCCTCAAGTAATAACTGAACTTCTATGCACTCCTCAATCCAATTACTCAAATCCAAACATAATTTATACGTGTGATCTCCGAGATGATCTCAAACCTCTCGCACTCATTCTACGTGAAAATGTTTGGAGTCTTACAGGAAATCGTGAGATACTTGCCGCATGTTGTACTCACATGATTTACTGTCTCCTAACTCAAAAACCATACAATCTTGCCTACTTCTCCACAAAGCTAATTGTAAACCTCCAAGGCAACAAGGATAAACTAATTCCATATGGGATGTTTCTAACACGTCTTTTGTTGAGTTTATAAAATATATAACATACAATAAACAAGTAAACATCAAGAGTACACAGCGGAAGACTTAAGATCATAACAAATAAATTAATTAACTGAAAGTAAGCGTAACGTACCTCTTAGAATGTCAAATCCTCGAGCAAAGCAAAACAACCCTCGAGCAAAGCAAAACAAAGAAGTACTTATTGGTGTAAGAATAATGTCTTACAACCACGTTCTTGTACACACGAATTAACCAAACGAATCAAGCGATTGCTAGATCTAACACAAGTCCTCGTTTAAGGAAAACGAAACCGAACCCCCTTACAAGTGGGGTGCTCGGCCGATTATAGGACAAAAGAGAGGATAGGAGAGATCTAGGGTTAATTCAATGCACAAAGATATGAATGAAACCCTAGAACCTAGCCTTGCTTATATAGTGAATGGAATTCTTGAAAAACAAGTTAGGGATTAGGCTTGGATAAGGCCGCTTGGCCGTCCATACTACAAGCCCAAAGCCAAACCCATAAAATTTCCAAGTTTTCCATTTCTAGTCCTTCTCTTTTCCATTTAACGGTCGTTAGTCATTTTTCCGTTAAATACTTAACGATCGTTAACCGGACTTAATGCGTAATAATTAATCGTAAACATAAACATTAATTATTAACTTTAATTCTCAATCGCTAATGTGTGCAATCCCGTGATCACGAGTTCGAATCCGGACATTCACATGTTTGTAAATATATACATTTCCAACAGCTCCCACTTGGATATGTTTACAAAACGTGAAATGACATTGGTTAGCGTCTAGCAACACGCCAATGCCCCCGGTACAACTCGTGTATGGTTTTCTGGAGAAAAACCAAGTTTGATGATTCATCATCATATTCATCCTTTTGTTTCTAATACCATGTTAATAAGAATATGGATCTCACTCATTTCTTAATTAACTATTCTGTTTCTCGCTTTATGTGATTGATTAAGATTACCAATTCTTCTAAACATATTCCAGAAGACCTTGGGCATGGCCATGCAAACATCTTAACAACCCTACGAGGGGCCCGGTAGTATTATACTTCAAAATAAATTTGAAGGAAACAAATCCCATTTTGACTACAATCAGGATTCATAAATTTGCAACACTTCGAAAACAACCCTTATAACTACCAGTTACGTGTAGCGTTAGATTGCTTCACAAAATGCACTACATCCATGACATATCTCTTGTATCTCAAGTCAGAGGATAAATATCCATGATATACTTAATGACAAAGATCCATAAAGTATTATCAGGCGGGTGGGATAAGTCCTATACTCAATTCATTGAATATCATCCGAAATTAGTCATGCTACGCATCAATATACTTTCAAGTATATTCTAACTAATACTCTGATTTGTCTTAATTCAATATCATTCCCATGTTATTGATTGACAATGGACTATTTAGAATAACTTAAGTTATTCAAGGATTTAAACATGCAAATATAGGACAACATCATAATAAATGAATAATAAACATAACAAAAATACTTTATTTCATTTCAATAATAATGTTTACAATATCCTTTTATCTAAAATACTTAGTCACAGATGGGCATGAAACTACTAGCTAAACGAAGTCCAAACTTATCTGACAAATGATTAAGTTTTTCACCAGGTAAGGCCTTCGTTAATGGATCTGCTAGGTTATCATCTGTGTGAACTTTGAGCAACTCAATTTCACCTATCTCGACTTGCTCTCGAACATAGTGATATTGTCTAGGATAGTGTATGGTGCCCTTCATGACCTCGGTTCATGGGCAAAAGTAATTCCTGCAGAATTGTCACAATATACTTTAATAGGATTTTCAATCGACGGCATAACACCAAGCCCCGAAACAAATTTCCTTATCCAAACAGCTTCCATGGCAGCCTCAGACGCCGCTATGTACTCACTTTCTGTAGCAGACATTGCAAGTGTTGTGCATTTCTTACTCTTCAATCCACGGCACCTCCATTGATGACAAATATGTAACCCGTCTGAGACTTCGTATCATTTGTCACACTTCCAGGATGCATCGCAGTAACTTTGTAACGAGCAGTTCGCTTACGGATTTCCTCCATACACTATGAACATATCTCTTGTAGCCCTAAGGTACTTGAAAATATGCTTAACAGCGATCGATGAATTTCACCCGGATTCTGTTGATACTGACCGGTCAAGTTTTGAGCAAACGCCACATCAGGCCTTGTGCATCGCACCGCATACATGATAGATCCTACAGACGAAGCATAAGGAACTTTCTTCATACGCGCCACCTCTGCAGGTGTTGAAGCACGACCTTAGCTGCTCAAACCATGATTTACTTGCATTGGCAAAATCCCTTCTTGGAATTTTGCATATTGAATCTCTTCAATATTTTGTCAATGTAAGCACTTTGGCTTAAACCAATTAGCCGCCTTGATCTATCCCTGTAGATCTTAATTCCAAGGATGTATCTTTGCTTCCCTAAGTCCTTCATCGAAAAACATTTACCAAGATAGGTTTTCACCTCATTTAGACTTGGTATATGATTTCCTATGATTAATATGTCATCGACATACAGAACAAGGAAAGTAACATGACTCCCACTAGCTTTGTGATATACACATGGCTCATCAAGATTCTGAGTAAATCCAAAACCTTTGATTTCTCCATCGAATCTTTTATTCCATTGTCTTGATGCTTGCTTCAGTCCATAAATGGACCTCTTAAGCTTGCATACTTGGTTAGGAAATAATGGATTCACAAACCCTTCCGGTGAGCCATATAGATGTCTTCATCTAGGACGACCATTCGAAAAGCGGTTTTGACATCCATTTGCCAAATCTCATAGTCATAGTGTGCAGCTATAGCTATGAGAATCCTAATAGCTCTTATGTCCGCCACAGGAGAGAATGTCTCCTCGTAGTCAATGCCATAGGTTTGAGTAAAACCTTTAGCCACTAGACGAGCCTTGTAGGTGTGTACATTGCCATCCATGTCAGTTTTCTTCTTGAAGATCCACTTACTTCCAACGATTTTCGCATTGGGAGGAAGGTCAACTTCAATTCAAACTTCATTATCTTTCATGGATTGCATTTCCCCATTCATAGCAATCTGCCATTTATCCTGTTCAGGATCAGCCATGGCGCCTTATAGTTGGCGGTTCATTAAGATCCCCAATCATATTTTCCTCCACCTCTACGTTAAGACATAGACGGTCAGGTGCACGTATAGTCCTTTCAGACCTCTGAATGGGAACAACCGGAGGAGCACTTAAGCTTTCGGTTCTTCTTGAAGTTGGCTAGTATTTTCAGAAGGTGTTGTATCTTCTTGATCATATTCGAGATCATATACTCTCCCATCTGAGTTCTTGAGATATGAGATTCCTTTCAAGGAAATCTCCATACCTAGCCACAAAGACTTTATTCTCAGCTGGGTAGTAAAAGTAGTAACCCATAGTTTCCTTAGGGTATCCTACAAAGATACACTTAACAGATCTGGCTTGGAGCTTATTCGGTGTGTCACGTTTAACAAACGCTTCACATCCCCAGACCTTTAAGTAAGAAAAGTTGGGAGCTTTTTCAGTCCATATTTCATATGGAGTTTTAACAACCTTCTTTGTTGGAACCATATTCAAAATGCGAATAGCAGTTTCAAGGGCATAATCCCAAAAGTAAAAGGTAGAGTCGTAAGTTCAAACATTGATCGTACCATGTCAAGTAAGGTGCGATTTCTCCTTTCAGATACACCATTTTGTTGTGGAGTATAAGGAGATGTGAGATCTTTGGATAATTCCACACTCAGCTAAGTAATCTTTGAACTCTTGACTTACATACTCACCACCTCTATCGGATCGAAGAGCTTTAATCTTCTTACCGAGTTGTAATTCTACTTCACTTTTGAAAACCTTAAATGTTTCAAAGACTTCATGTTTATGTTTAAGTAAATAAACATAACCATAACGACTGAAATCATCCGTAAAGGTTAAGAAGTAGACAACACCACGTTTTGACACATGTCTAAGTGGACCACACACATCGGTGTGTATTAATCCAAGTAGATCAGAAGCCCTTTCCACTTGTGGTGAAAAAGGTTTCCTTGTCATCTTCCAAGCAATGCAAGATTCGCATTTGTCAAATGATTCATCATTGACCGTTTGTAAAAGCCCATCGTGTTGCGGCTTTTCCATGCGTTTCTTGCCAATATGGGTAAGGCGACAATGCCAAAAATAAGAAGAATCACAGTTCAACTTGCTCTTCTTATTGCTAATGCTATACAACGAATTATTTCCATTGGATATACAACCATCCATATCAATTTCAAACACACCAAGCATAGGAATTGCATTAAAGTAAAAAACATTATTTAAAGAAACTGAAATTCCATAACCGGTAAAAGTGTGCACAAAACCAATATCTTTTAACAAAGAAACTGAAATAACACCCCTAACAATGGAGGGTGCATAATGAAAATTATTTAGTTCTAAAATTAAGCCCGAAGGCAACACTAAATCAAAAGTCCCTATGGCTTCGGACACGCGCTTTCCATTTCCAACGTACAAGTATCTTTCTCCACAGGTCAGCTTCTTTGCCCATCTAAGTCCCTGCGATGTATTACAGATGTGAGTACCACATCACTGTATCATATATCCGGAGTTTTGCTTATGAGGAAAAGAAAATAATTCAAACATAAAAATACATGATGAGCTAGGCACCATCTTATTTTTATTCTGAAGGCACTCATTCGAGATAAAGCTGGACAGTTCCGCTTCCAGTGACCGGTGAGTTTGCAGTGGTGGCAAGACAAATCCTTCTTAGGATTTTCCTTTTTCTTTCCAGGGTTCTTCTTAGGAGCTGGTGGGATGACAACTTGCTTCCCCTTTCCTTTTCCTTTCCCTTTCTTATCTGCTTGCGGCTTAGGCTTATTCACCCTACCACCCTGTATTGCGAGTACAGCAAGTGTAGGAGCCTTCTTTGGCAATCTCTTCTCGTAGTCTACAAGCATTGCATGTAACTCATTCACTGTCTTCCCTGTGCAATGCATGTTAAAATTTCAGACAAAATCACCAAACCGATCCGATTAAGGGAGTGATTGATGAGGCCGACACATACATCATTCGAGTAACCACAGCCGAGCTTCTCCAATTGGTCCAAGTGATGTTTCATCTCTAGGACGTGGTCGGAGACAGATTTGCCAACCTCTTGCTTGCAACTATGAACCTTTTCAATAAGTTCATACAGTTCAGCTGCCGGTGGCTTCTCAAACATACGTTTGAGTTCATCTAGCATGCTCATAGGCGGATAGTGCTCAAATTGTTTTTGCCATTGAGCAGACATCCCGAAAGCATTAGACACGCCACATCATTGTGCTTCTCATATTCAACACGATATGCCTCTAATTCAAGAGCAGTTTCCGTGTTGGGAGGAGCATCGGCAGAGGTGTAGTCAAAATTTCAACCCTTTTGGCAACACGAAGGATGATCCTAAGTGAACGATGCCAATCATTGAAATTAGGGCCGGTCAGCTTGTCCCTTCCAATCATATCTTTGAAAGCGGCACTCAATAAGCTCATAGTGTTATCAGATTGAGCCATCTACAGAAAAGTTCAAAAAACCATAATTAGTATTTTGATAATTTTCCTTTTCAATAAACAATTAAATACCCAAGGTTCATATTCATATAACCAATTAATATTTATTGAAAACTAGGATCCAAATTGTCATAATTTCATTACGTCGGTTGATCTGCTAGTAATGAACCTTATACAAAATGGTAGAGCATTTGCTCAATTGCCAATTTCAATTGCAATTCCTAGATTTATGGGATTTACATATAGCCAATATCAATCGCCATGTAATCATGTTTTATCCCATCTTATGCCTTGAGTTGCCAGTTCTCACTGCCTAACCCAATTAAGTTGTCCAACTTAAGAAGCTGCAAAATCGTCCATGCCCGTTCTCACGACACGTGGACATTTTACCCTTCAATTAAGATCTAAGTCACGTTCTCACGCAAATAGAAAGTAATCTTAGGTGTTTCCGTTTAATTGGATGGCATATAACTTAAATTAAAGGGTAATAGTTTTGATGTTAAATCAAATATGTACAAAGATGTCATGCATTCATCTTTGTAGCATAGTTTTATTAAAACATTTATATCTTGTTTTAATGTATAAGCTTTTCATCATCAAACTTTAATTGAGGTATTGGGTTCACCAATCAAGGAATTTAGTGTTAATTATCATCCATTATACCGTACTTTTGCATAAGTGTAAACACTTAGTGTTTCGGATAATTACCACTGAAGTGGCGCATGGAATTAAACTAATTAAGCCCTTAAGATGAGCTTGCACATTTAACGGCTTACTAAGTAGCTCCACTCGAACTTACAGGGGCAGAGGACAGTGCGCTAAAGCACAACCTTAGACATCCTTTCAAGTGGTATGCACTTCTTTAAACCCCTTTTGTTAGTTCATTCTCATGGGTGAGCCGTTCAGACCATTTGTACCAAAGTCATCAATCAATTAAACGATTATGATTACTAGTCTTAAAATACATGTTTCACCATTGTTTAGGTCGGTTTATTTTTCTTGTAAAAATACCCTTGTTACACATAACAAACAAGCAAGTATTTATAAAAATAAACAAATAAACAATGAATGCATAACAAAAAAAAAGTCATGCATATCAAATAGCCACATGCAAACGGTTTTGATAAATCCTATTAATAACCAATTCTAGATTTGACAATATGCATATATTTAATTAAGACTTTCACCCGTTTTCATCTATGTACAAGGTGAACCACATGCATCGATTCATCGATTGAGCAAGTCAAAATTAAATACATACCACATAGCACATAATTGATTAAATTAATAATTATTGAGGTCTTCCCCAATTTTAGATCTATCAAAAATTAGTGTATATCACTTAAACAAGAAAGACATACAATAAAGCAAATCCATGATAAAACAAGCAGATAATTATCATGGATATAAATTACACTTAACAATTAATGCAATTAAACCAAAGTTACGCATATACACATAAAGTTGCATGCATCTTAGGGTTTCTAATCCAATTAAAACAATAGTTTACAAAACCCTAATTAGGGCACCAAAAAACGCCCCCCCCTCAAAATTAGGGTTTAGGTTTTGCAAACCCTAGATCTAAGCATACAAATAATAACACATTCATGTTTATTTTAATTATGTGTTTCAGTAATTAATTACTTGTTATACAATGCTCGTGATGCCACTTGTTGAGTTTATAAAATATATAACATACAATAAACAAGTAAACATCAAGAGTACACAGCGGAAGACTTAAGATCATAACAAATAAATTAATTAACCGAAAGTATGCGTAACGTACCTCTTGCGAATGTCAAATCCCTCGAGCAAAGCAAAACAACCCTCGAGCAAAGCAAAACAAAGAAGTACTTATTGGTGTAAGAATAATGTCTTACAACCACGTTCTTGTACACGAATTAACCAAACGAATCCAGCGATTGCTAGATCTAACACAAGTCCTCGTTTAAGCAAAACGAAACCGAACTCCCTTACAATTGGGGTGCTCGGCCGATTATAGGACAAAAGAGAGGAGAGGAGATCTAGGGTTAATTCAATGCACAAAGATATGAATGAAACCCTAGAACCTAGCCTTGCTTATATAGTGAATGGAATTCTTGAAAAACAAGTTAGGGATTAGGCTTGGATAAGGCCCCTTGGCCGGCCATACTACAAGCCCAAAGCCAAACCCATAAATTTTCCAAGTTTTCCATTTCTAGTCCTTCTCTTTTCCATTTAACGGTCGTTAGTCATTTTTCCGTTAAATACTTAACGATCGTTAACCGGAATTAATGTGTAATAATTAATCGTAAACATAAACATTAATTATTAACTTTAATTCTCATTCGCTAATGTGTGCAATCCCGTGGTCACGAGTTCGAATCCGGACATTCACATGTTTGTAAATATATACATTTCCAACATCTTTATCATCATGTCATGTACTATCACCCTCAATTTCAAAGCCCTCAATATATACTTGTGAACAAAATGATGGAACCTTTGAACACATCTTTCATCACTTCATTCTTCATTTCTGAATCATCAACTACTCACAACCCACTCGACGATCCATCAAACAAAAACATATGAGCAAAAATAGTTTTCTTTTCAATCCTTAGGCTTTGTCTTTTATTTACCTTTGTAACTTGATCATACCTATGAATTAAATCGTTTTTTGATCATTTGATGTTCTTACATGCCACTCTTGCCTTGTCTTGCTTGTATACATGTATAGTTACTGTGGATATAGTTAGTTTCAGAATTCGATACTTAGAGCAAAATATTGCACGCTCACTATTGAGTAATCTGTCCCAAATGCCAGATCCCTGGCTTATAACTAGCCGGATCCCTCAAGTGAAGGATCCAAAGGATTCGGGAAAATAAAAGAGCTATTTTATCATAATTGCATCAATCCAACCCTCCAGACCTTATTACACTAGTTAAATATGATACATTAGGATATCTTTACCTATCCTTAAGCTCAGTTGATCTCACACTCACTCATGAACGACTTAGGATCACATTCAAGGTATTTTTGATTTATCATTACTTCAAAACTCACCATCTTTCTAATCCAATGTTCACACATTGTTCCTCTCATCTTAAAACACTTAGTTTGATATTTCTCTCAATTTTAGTAAATTGATTTTAGTCATCTTGATCTTAAAATGGTCTAAAAACTAGTTTTTCATTTCTTATAATTCTTAAGGAATTTTCTAAATTTTCCTTAGATCATCATCTGGTCTCTAGGATCATTTGACTCCACTTGACACCCTAAAAATCTTAGTGTCATCCTTGATCACCCATTGGTGTTCATAAAAACCTCCATTTCTATCCATAAAAGACATCATTAGCTACCCTCACTCATTACACTTGATCATTTAAGTCTCGTATCATTTAAGACACCTGAGGAGACTGAAATACTCAAGATATGTAGGTACTAGACCTTACTAAAACCTCATCTTTCTTATCCATGGCTCTTGAGAGCCAGATCCCTAGGTTTAGCTTAGACGGATCCCTCAAGTAAAGGATCCGTTGGAACCAGCTGCACAGACTAAACCAATCCTACTTGATACAATCATTTCAAAACCTCTTTGTTATCAACAAAACACAAAGAAATCGCTAAATATGAATAAACGTTTTTACGATTTATTTGTATTAACAATCTCCCCCTTTTTGTTGATGACAAAACATAATGTTATGATGAGTAAAACTTAAGATTAGATGTATATTTTGAAAGCATATGTAAGTTTTACTTCTTTCCCTTTTTGTCGAAATAAAAAGCGAACTTAATAAAGACATAAAGTGTGAAAAAAATAGTATAATCCACGAAGCACTAACTCTCCCTTGACGGTAGCTCCCCCTAGAATTGGGTGTCAAGTGAGAAAATATAATACCTACAAAGAAAAGGTTAGTAGTAACATGTAATAAAATCTTGTATGGGACGAGAAACAAGATGGAGAGCCAAGGTACGTAAACAAAGCCTTGTAATAAAATAACAAAGTGTAGTGGTATATAGGCCACATACAAAAATGTAAAAACTAAGAACAAGGTTTGTTCTTTAAAATGACTCAAAATAAAATTAGCGAAAATAGTAATATCATTCCTTCCATGCTTGCATAAGGTTAATTATGGAAGTTTTGGTGAGTGATGATGTTGATGCGATCAAGGATGTGGTTAAGTATGAATCGCATCTCGTCCCTTATATCTATTGCAAGTTCCCTAGTGGATTGACAATGTTCACAATGTAAATGATGTGGGTAGTTTGTGTGGATGGTTTCCGGGTAAGTTTGATTTGTGGAAGGCGGAATATGTGGTGGAAAAGTTGAAAAATATGGATCAAAGTCCATTATGTTGGTGAGTGGTGGAATATAGGATCCTAGATGTTATTGTAAGATAATGGGAGCTAAAGGTGGTGAAGTTGCAAGATCTTTGTAAGGTGCGTTTGGAGATGTTAGTAGTGTTAAAAAGACTAGTTCTTTTGGGTTTAAGTTGGAAGTTTGTTGAAATGATGTGGGTGGTGGACTAGACATGGTTAGTGGGATTGTTTTCGTAGTCTTAAGGAGTTCCGATAAGGTGATTTTAGGTGGAGACTCGATAGGTGATGGTGGTGATGTGCTTGTTGGAGATGATGGAGGTGCTACTATGGAATCATTTGGTGGTGAATGAGTAGTTGGTGATGGACTTTTTGACAATGGTTTGGCTAAGCAACAAGGCCGGATGCTAATCCGTGCGGGTTTTCTAGACTTTGGTGGTGGTACTACGGAAGGTGGTAGGATAAAGTTTTGGATTTCTTGAAGAGGATTGTTTTCACTAGGTGGTTCATCAATGTTGGAAGATCTTTTGGATGACATGATGAAAATTGTTTGTGAGGTTGAGAGTGGTGGATATGCAAGCATTTTGGGAACCTTATTTATAGAGAAAATAGTGTATTGTAATGAATGCTAGACCCAAAATGTGGACTAAAATCTAATGATTAGATATGAATTTAAGGCATGTGATCATGAGAACACAAGCATTAAGTAACATATTCATTATTGGAAGAGCTAAAATGATGAAAATATGAAGGTTTTTGGCCAAAGTGAGAAAAATATAAGAAGAATTTATGCTTCTGTCCCACGGATCCGTTCCTTTAGGGAACCGTCCATCATAAATGCTGGGATCCGTGGTACTGATGATCTTAGGCAGCTCAAAATTTTCTTTTTGAAAACATTGGTGCCTAGTGTGTGCCTATATGCAAACCATTTGGAGTTGCGGTTATCTCGACTCCTAAAAAGATAAAAATAAACGAAGAAGTGAAAAAGCATATTATTATGTGAGATAACCCGAGTGATCCTTAATTCATTTTTGCTTAAATGAATGTACCCGAAAACACATATTAGTTATGTGTTTCCTTTAGCATTCAAAAGACATGAGATACAATAAAAACGGGTTTTTACTTTGTATTAATAATGAAAAGGTTTGTCCTAGACGTGAGAATAGCGTTAGGAAAATGATACGGGGAAGTATCCTTTTAGAAGGCATTTCAAAAAGTTTCTTGTATAAAAAAATTTATCGTTAGTTTTGAGGAAAAAAATATACCATGAGTTTTGAAAAATTCCCATATTGTTTGTGAGTTGTGTGTGAAATAGAGATCCTAGCCTCAGAAAAGAAGGTAAGGCTAATGTTTACATACCTTGTAGAATTGAGAGACAAATTACGATGATTGTTCCATGAGACCTAGACCAAAACGAAGCAAGTTGAATTGTTCTCGCTTGAACGGTTTGGTGAGGACGTCGGCAATGTTGTCTTCGGAAGATACCTTCTTAATAGAAATGTTTCATTTTTAAACATTGTCTCTTAAGAAGTGATGACGGATCTCTATATGCTTGGTACGAGAGTGCAACACCAGATTCTTGCTTAAGTCAATAGCACCTTTGTTGTCGCATAGAATAGCTATGTCACTAAGATGAATGTCGTAGTCAACTAACGCTTGGTTCATCCATAGTGCTTGCTGGCATGCTTTGCCGGCGGAGACATATTCGGCTTCAGTTGTTTTGCTTCTTCGAGAACCAAGATGTTAAACAACATCCCATAAAAGTACATACACCACTTGTACTCTTTCGGTCAACATAATTGATAACGCTACACGCGTCGTTCGGGGTCAAGGAAACTTCCTTTTCTTTGAGCAAGTTTTATAACACCCTAGGCAGTGAACCTAATCGTTGTAGTGTAGTAATTAGGGTAAGCCACGGGTATTGATATCGTTCTCTATGAGAATAGGAATGCTAGTAAGAAGTTACTACGCTAAGGTTGGGGTTGAGGAAGATTATTTTTTTTATCTTTTTATGTTTTTTAGGAAATTGAAAGGTACAAATCTCGGGGTTTGGATTTAGGGGGTTGGTATTGCTACCGATTACTCTACTTATCTAATTATCTAATCTAAGGTGTATGTAGTCTATGTCTAATTATTGTGTGTTCGTATGATAGTTTAAAGATGTGTTTACTTAGGTTTTACTACTCCTTAATTATCTCCTATTGGTGGTTGAATTGTCACGTCCTTATTCTTAGTTGCGTTGTGTATTTAAAGTTGTAGGGTATCGATGTTCCTAACTCTTTGAACTTACCAAAGGGTCTTGTCTACAATACCCACTAGGGATAATAAACTCTTACTCTAAGGCACTTTTTGGATGGTTTAGCTTACAACTACTCAAGGAGTCATATTCTAAGGTTCACAAAGATTTAATCAAGCATTAAGTACACAACGAATGACCTCTCGTATTACTAGATCATTTAATCAACTAAGATAAGAGACAACCAATCAATATTCAATAATTAAGTTTCATATTCCCTAAGCAAACACACAAATAAATTAGCCGGACATGGAGAACATGCAAGCATACACACAAATAATCAAAGACATAATTATATTAATGAAGTAAAGAACTTATCTTGATGTAAGATAGGGTTTGGAACCCTAAAATACTGTACAAGACAGCCTTGGTTCGGTTCTAGGTTTTACTCCAAAAGACTACACCACAAATCTGAAAAATTCGGATTCTATATATAAGATTACATATGCGACGGCGTCACCTTATGTTATGTGGCGCCGTCATGTGCGCGTCATTAGGGTTTCGTCTTGGCTACGTTAGACTTGCGACGGCCACCTTGTGCTTGTGGCCGTCCTCTTCATTCTGACGCCAGTGCGGATTGCATCTAGGCGTCGAGGAGTTGCGACGGCCTACACTTTTATAACTTGACGTCGTCACTTGAAAATAGGAGTTTTGGCTTCTGTCCTGTCACAAAATCCTCGGACGGCGTCGCAAGATAAGCAGATGACGCCGTCACCTTATGTTTTAAGCAGGGAGTGTCTCGATTCTTGACTTTGGCCATTTTCTTCATATATCCGCGCCTTTTCGTCCAAATAAGTGCCATTCCAGCATTTTGCCTTCAAGAGACCTAAAAGTGAAAAGGAACGATATTAAGTAATAACGGATACAAAAGTGATCAAATAAGGGCTTAAATGACCCCTAAAAAATGTACCTTTTAAAACCTTATCAAATATCCCTACACTTGGTATTTGCTTGTCCTCAAGCAAATGTGCTTTTAGCCAATTAATTTATAAGTTAGGGGTCATGAAGCATTGGTTTAAAACAGTCCACAACACATATAAGCCCCGAAAAAGTCGTAACAAGCACGGAAATTACATACTAGCTCCTCACATGGGGTGTTTGGATACTCACATCTCTCTCGGGTGTATATGAAATATAACAAATTGGAAATGGAAGATAAACACTCATTAACTGGTCCTAGTACATAGATTACCATAGGCTTGAGACCGGATCAAACCTCCAAACTCGCTTTGGCGTAAGCAACTAGGAAAGACTATCAAAGAGGTCTTTAAAGGGTTGTAATATTAGGCTTACGGTAGGGAAACAAAGGGTTTGGTGGGATAGGCTATTTAGTGGTGGCAAGTCAAAAATCTCTATGTTGGAAGTATACGAAGAAAGGCGTTGCTAAGCCAAGACTCGACACTCTAAACTCTAGCTAACTGAAACAAACAAACATAGATTTAAAGGATAGATGTAGGATGGTAGCCCGTATGTTTTGTTTTTTTTTTTCACTCTAATTTTTTTTTTCAATTTTTTTTTTTTTTCATACACTTTTACTCTACCATCCTCTATGGTAACATCAAAATGATAGGGATTTATAGGTACATCGCTACACTTGAGTTTTTATTACTCTAACACTAATTTGACCCGAATTGAAAAGATCAAAACACTTGGGGTATGTTATTACGCAAACAAAGGGAATTTGAATTTAACGTTCCCTTCCTGTCATTTCATAAACTTTAACTTTTCCCATGAATCCCAATCGTCCCAAAACTGTATACAAAGGATATGACTCGACTTAGCAACTCATGCAAGCAACCAGATAATTGAACTAAGGGTTTAGGGTGATAGCAATAATGCACTAAAAGTGAGTGCATACAGGGTAGGCTAACGCGATTTGGGTGTATATTTGGGGTGGGGTGTAAACAATGCTCTTCATTGATATTCCGGAAAAACGAAACATCACGAGAACCGCGAAAAGGATAGGCTCTGAGGGTTAACTAGGGGTATCGTGTACTAAAGATGAGTACAACGCAAAAGGTGTGGGGAATTACTCAACCGATGTGGAAGAAGTAATTATATTACGGGTATCAAACAAGGGTTATCCTAATGCCTCTTATCATTTAGTTATTCCTAACTACACAAGTGTAGTCTTACTAGCGATCTCGGAATGCATCACAAAACAAGTTCTAGAATCTAATATACTACCGGTTCACACTCTAAGCATTAAAGATGAATGCTTTTAATTCCTACTAATCTAAGGGCGATTGTAACACCCCCAAAATCACAATGTGACAGCGGAAGACTATTTGGGTATTACTTAGAGGATCATAATCATAAGTTATAGAAAACGACTCTAAGGAGACGTTTTTAATAAAAGGTTATTACCATTTCATAAAACTCAATGTTTTGGAAACACAAAAGGAAATACCACATGTTTTGAAGTTACATAAAAGATAGTTTAAATGTTTACGAAATGATAACTTTAATTGAAAACAACACCACTACAAGCGTCCCATGACGTCCACTCCGCGCCTTCATGATATCCTAATTAGTACCTGAGATGAACATGCTTAAAAAGATCAACAAAAATGTTGAGTGATATCCACAGGTTTAATAAATTGGTTGAACACAAGTAAGGGATGATAATTGCTTCGAATACAATTACCATGGAAAACAGAGATTATTATTACGCACTAAGCTCATGACACCAAACTAACTGCATACACCTAATTACTGGTGTAAGTAAAATATCGCCCTCAGATGGAATTGCCAATTCCATAGTTAACCAAATATAGTGCGGCCCGGTTATTTCCGATAACCGAGTCGGGGTCGTTAATTCCCATAGTACTATCCACAATATTCGCGTTCACTCATAAGTGATTAATGGTTCATGATATAAGGGACTTATATGGCGGGCAACTTAGGCTATAATAATAATGATCGACAAGCATAGTTTAATAAAAGACTTGTGTTCTAGTTTATAGCATGCATCTCCCTGCGAGGGTTTGATAAACAAGTAAAAGCGAGGCTATGAACTCACCTTAGCAAACAGAATCCGAGTAGTGTAAAGTCAAGTAGTATGAGCACAGTACGTCAGACCTATAATTAGTATGGCAAGTCTTAGTCTATTGTTTTATTCATGACTTAGTGTATTGAAAACGGTTGAAGTATTCTCAAGAGTTTGTGTTTATTATCGCTTGTGTGGCAATGGTTACGCTTAAATAGGTTTCAAACACTTGTAAGTTTTGTCTTGGAAAAATGCTTACATTATATAATTATATGAAAATAGTCGGGACGAATAAGTCCTTGGTTTGAAAGCAACCGATTGACTAAGAATGCGGAAAAATATTCACAAGTAAAGTGTTTGTGGTGTTTTTATCGTTAGTCGGTAAATAATAAATACTTACGTCAAGTATTTATAATATAAATGTTTATGTTCTCACGATAATATATATATATATATATATATATATATATATATATATATTTATATATATATATACTATATTAAATTAGTGGGTGATAAGTAAAAAAAAAGTTTATGTTATATTTAATATCTAGTTTTCGTAATTTAGTCAATTTTATGAAAATAAACTAAGTATATTATTTTTAACAAAAATTGGGCATGACCCGTCCGTAATTATTAGTTCCCCCCCTCTTATCAAATGTTGCAAAAATACTCTTAATCACGGCAATATATAATTATAACTTAACCGAATTGATTTGTGTTAACGTAGTTGAAGAAAATAACAATTAACCCTTATTATCTCAAAAGTATTAAATGTGCACAAAATAAAATAACAAAAAAATAATTAAAATGTGACAGGCACAAGGGTCGGACCTTGTACCTCTTGTATGGAATGCCAGCGCTTAAACCAGTAGACCAACCAAACTTTTGTGTTATGTTATCAAAACTGTTTGTATATATTAAATTTTAGTATAGTGATTTCATTTTACACATATAGCAGGAAGTATGTATTAGCTTAGTTGTGTTCGAAGTGGATTTTCTTTGGACAAAGCAAGTTGGTAACTCTTGTTAAGAAACTTCAAAGTACGAATAAGTACTTATTAATAAGCCAAACGAAATAAGAAAATCAAACGCCCCTCTTAGGCTTGTCTCGGCCCAACATGGGTCGATTAGGAGAGAAAAGAAACTCGGTCCATTTAACCGGTTTTACGACAATAAGTTACGTATTAATTTAATAAGCTAAAGTTAAACAACTAAATACTTTGTCCAATTGAGCCAAAATTTATGTTTTTATTAGACCTATACTTTCTTTACTTGTTTTAATGTTCAAAAAGCTCCCAAGAATTTATAAATTTATACATGTGTCGATTTGTAGTGCAAATTATCATTAGCTCATTTTTAAGGTGTTTATTAGTGCTAACCATGTTCAAATGACACCACACAAGCTCACAACACTACTACTTATCATGTATATATGTCGAGTGAAAGAAAATACAAGAACATATTCATAGTCTTCGAAACTTAAAAATAGTTACATATTATCAATTTATATTATGTTTGGCACTTAAGTAAACTAAAAAAAAAAAAGATTAATGATTTGAAATCCTTACAATGGTGTGTTATATGTGTGTCGAATGGAATGACAAACCAAGAACCAAATTTTCTTAACCCAAAACTCCAAATATTAAGCTTGTTTTACCAAAGTTCTTCCAAGACCAAAATCTCCCAAGCACCAACTTAAGTAAAGTGGAGTAATAGTTTTAGTAAAATCTTGTGGAATGAATGTGTGTTTTGTGATGCTCGTTTATAGGCAGAAAAAGAAAGAAGCAAAAGGGACTAGATCTTGATGAACCCAAGAACACAATGGTTATTCTTATGCATGGCCCTTTTTAGATCTAATATCCATGTATTATCATGCAAAGTGGCTTTTACAAATTCATAAGTTAGGCATGTGATATAGCTGAGAAACTTAGATCTTGACAAGTCTAAAAGTCAATTGGGTTATAACTTGCATTCTTCTTTAAACCTTATTATCCATTTAAAAAAATGTAAAGACACTTTTGTAATTTCATAAGTTAAACATGTGACTAAGATGAGTTGGATGGGGCGGCATATTCGAATTTTTGGGAGAAAAGATATATTTCGAAATTTACGTAATGTATTTTATGTCCCGCTTGAGCTTAAATGTGTGTCGCGGTGTCCCGGTTTGACGTTTTTGGCGAAACGTGTAATATATTATTTAGAGCATGTTTTTATGAAGGTAAAAAAAATAAAAATATTAATTCTAACTCGTAAAAATATTTATTTGACTTTAGCCATAACTAATTGAGTGTGGAATGCAGCGTGCTCGTAAGACAAGAAAATTTCTTGTGAGGTGATTTAGCTATCAGAAATATCGGGCATGATTAAATAAGACTACTCGGAGATGCATAAATTTTATGCAATAAAATGAAACGTACATGCTAAAATGCTCAACTTAGCTCAAATAAGTTTTGATAAACAATCTAGTTTATTAATATGAAAGTTGATGATAGTGAAATTTTACAGGTGGCTACAGTACCAACCCCTTAAGAGAATTCCGTCTCGTGAATTTTAGTTCTGGTGGTTGTCGGAGTTGAATTAGCAAACAGATGCGTAGTTGTGCTCCTACGTTTTCCTTCTCTTAGAGGCCCACTCTATTATCTCAACCCTATTTTCATCACGAATATATTCAGGGCCTAACTCTAGACAAGCAGTATAGTGAATCTTGTCTTCCCAATCAACTTCAAAGGCCGGAATGCTGTCTACATCGAGATCATCAATACCTTTGAACTTCTTATTTTTGTAGGGCATTATATACTTAACACATTCAGTTCCATTTGAGAATTTGACTATTCCTTCCTCTTGATCATAAACCATCCTAGACTCTTCAATAAATGGTCTCCCAAGTATCACATCTCCTAAAACTCCATCGATAATGCCCTTAACATTTTCTAGGATCATGAAATCACACCTATATATGAAGTTTCCTATGAAGACATGCAATCCTTTAACCCTCCCAACATAGTTACTCACCTTCCTAGGGTAAAAGGGATCCCTCATGGGTCCTAACTTTTCACTCATGATCCAATTATAGTAAAGCCTAGACATTATGTTCATAGGTGCCTTATAATCTATGTAAGTGTGATCCCTATATAAGTATCCAATCATGCACGATATCTTGATATTTTTGGGGTTACCACTTTTTATGCATGGGTCGAAGGGTGGTCGTGGAAAGTTAACTACGTTATGGTGATAAGCAGTTTCCTTCCCATTAGGGTATGAATCGAAATACTCCCTAAGTTCTTCCTCCTCCTTACTTCCATCCATAATCTCCAGAACCTTATAATCTCCATCCACAATTTCATCTTCCGAATCACTATCTAGGGTACCAGTGGATTCCTCAAGGGCTTTTTCAAGTGCACTCTCAATTATCCTATTAAGCTTTTTAAGTTCTCCAATTTCACTAACAATGCGAGCTCGGAGTTGGTTGGCAAAAGTTGGATCGAGTGGGGGTATTTGTTTGATGGTAAAGTGTTGTTTGGTGGTTTATCACCTTCCATGATGGAAAGTGATGGGATTACGAACAAAGGTCACGAAGAATGGGGATAGACTAAGAGAAAACTAAAAATGAGAAAAAATTTACTTGATAGGAATCAAGCAAAGGAACCTAAACGAGGTGGACTACTCACTAGCTATTCTATTCCCCGGCAGCGGCGCCAAGAACTTGATAACGCTACACACGTCGTTCGGGGTCAAGGAAACTTCCTTTTCTTTGAGCAAGTTTTATAACACCCTAGGCAGTGAACCTAATCGTTGTAGTGTAGTAATTAGGGTAAGCCACGGGTATTGATATCATTCTCTAAGGGAATAGGAATGCTAGTAAGAAGTTACTACGCTAAGGTTGGGGTTGAGGAAGATTATTTTTTTATCTTTTTATGTTTTTTAGGAAATTGAAAGGTACGAAACTCGGGGTTTGGATTTGGGGGGTTGGTATTGCTACCGATTACTCTACTTATCTAATTATCTAATCTAAGGTGTATGTAGTCTATGTCTAATTATTGTGTGCTCGTATGATAGTTTAAAGATGTGTTTACTTAGGTTTTACTACTCCTTAATTATCTCCTATTGGTTGTTGAATTGTCACGTCCTTATTCTTAGTTGCGTTGTGTGTCTAAAGTTGTAGGGTATGCGTATGTTCCCTAACTCTTTGAACTTACCAAAGGGTCTTGTCTACAAAACCCACTAGGGATAATAAACTCTTACTCTAAGGCACTCTTTGGATGGTTTAGCTTACAACTACTCAAGGAGTCATATTCTAAGGTTCACAAAGATTTAATCAAGCATTAAGTACACAACGAATGACCTATCGCATTACTAGATCATTTAATCAACTAAGATAAGAGACAACCAATCAATATTCAATAATTAAGTTTCATATTCCCTAAGCAAACACACAAATAAATTAGCCGGACATGGAGATCATGCAAGCATATACACAAATAATCAAAGACATAATTATATTAATGAAGTAAAGAACTTATCTTGATGTAAGATAGGGTTTGGAACCCTAAAATACTGTACAAGACAGCCTTGGTTCGGTTCTAGGTTTTTACTCCAAAAGACTACACCACAAATACTGAAAAATTCGGATTCTATATATAAGATTACATATGCGACGGCGTCACCTTATGTTATGTGACGCCGTCGTGTCGCCGTCATTAGGGTTTCATCTTGGCCACGTTAGACTTGCGACGGCGTCACCTTATGCTTGTGACGTCGTCCTCTTCGACTTCGGCGCCGTCGGATTGCATCTAGGCGTCACGAGTTACGACGGCCTACTCTTTTATAACTTGAAGTCGTCACTTGAAAATAGGAGTTTTGGCTTCTGTCCCGTCACAAAATCCTCGGACGGCGTCGCAGATAAGCAGTGACGCCGTCACCTTATGTTTTCAGCAGCTGGAGTGTCTCGATTCTTGACTTTGGCCATTTTCTTCGTATATCCGCGCCTTTTCGTCCAAATAAGTGCCATTCCAGCATTTTGCCTTCAAGAGACCTAAAAAGTGAAAAGGAACGATATTAAGTAATAACGGATACAAAAGTGATCAAATAAGGGCTTAAATGACCCCTCAAAAAGATACCTTTTAAAACCTTATCAATAATCACCTGCATGGTCAGAATTCGCGTATACAATAGTTTCTACACTTATTCCTATAGGATACCATAATCCCAATTTAGTTGTACCCTTAATTTATCTAAATATTCTTTTGACGGCTTCTAGATGTGATGTTTTAGGGTCTTCTTGAAACCTAGCACATAGACAAACACTAAACATGATATCCGGCCGACTACCCGTAAGATAGAGAAGACTACCAATCATGCCACGGTATTTTGTGTTATCAACGGATTCAGCGTCTTCATCTTTTGTAAGTTTAGTATCGGATGACATTAGTGTTCTTATGGGTTTTGACTCTTCTAAACCAAATTTCTTTAACATTTCTTTTATGTATTTGGATTGATTAAAGAAGATATTGTCGTCTAGTTGTTTGATTTGTAGACCAAGAAAGAAACTTAGTTCTCCCATCATACTCATTTCAAACTCATCATGCATGATTTTTGAGAAATCATCACACATGTCTTGACAAGTCGATCCGAATATAATATCGTCCACATATATATGAACAATAATTATTTGTGATTCCTTTTTCTTTGTGAAAAGTGTATCATCAACTAACCCCATGGTATATTTGTTTTTGATTAAAAATGATTTGAGTCTATCATACCAAGCCTTTGGGGCTTGTTTAAGATCGTAAAGAGCTTTCTTTAGTTTGTACACGTGTTTAGGTTTTTCGAAATCGATAAAGCCCGGAGGTTGAGCTATATAGACTTCTTTATTAATAAAGCCATTTAGAAAAGCACTTTTAACATCCATTTGAAAAAGATTAAGATCATTAGTACAAACATAAGCAAGAAGTATTCTTATAGATTATAATCTAGCCACGGGAGCATAGGTCTCATCAAAATCTATGTCTTCTTGTTGATTATACCCTTGGGCAACAAGTCTAGCTTTGTTTCTAGACGCTACACTATTTGCATCTAACTTGATTTTATATACCCATTTAGTTCCGATTATGGTTTGGTTATTAGGTGGAGGGAAGAGTGTCCAAACATCGTTAGAAATAACTTGATTTAACTCTTCTTGCATAGCCATTACCCAACTTTCATCTTTTATGGCTTCTTGCGTATTTTTAGGTTCTATGGTTGAGACAAAACAAAATAAACTACTTTGGTTTTGGACTTGAGATCTTATGGTTCTTTCATTTAACTTTCCTATAACCTTCTCTACGGGATGATCTTTAGACTCTTTAATATTGATGATTTCATTTTTTAATGGTTCATCTTCTTTATTTATATTTTCCTTAATTTCTATGGCTTCACTTTCGATTATCTCGTCATCGACAAGAGGTTGGGTAGGTTTAGGTGGACTTTCATCAAATTTTACATTTAATGATTCTTCAATCTTCATTGTTTCTTTATTTAATATAACATAAGCTTTACTATTAGGAGCGTAACCTAAGAAGATATCTTTGGTTGATTTAGGATCAAATTTAGTTAGGTAATCTTTAGTTTAAGTAGGAGACATTTGCTACCAAAGACTCTAAAATGTTCTAACGTAGGCTTTTTGCCTCGAAGTAACTCGTATGGAGTTTTACCTAAGAATGGTCTAATTAGGACACGGTTAAGTATGTAGGTTGATGAGTCAACGGCATTGCACCAAAATTTTTGAGGAATAGATTGCTCATTAATCATGGTGTGACTCATTTCTTGTAGGGTTCTATTTTTCCTTTTAACTACCCCATTTGATTGTGGAGTGCGAGGAGCCGAGAAATTGTAAGTAATACCATTAGCATCACAAAAAGCTCCAAATTGTGCTTCATTATCAAATTCCCTACCATGATCCATTCTAATAGACACTATAGGACTTCCTAGTTGTCTTTGGATTTTCTTACTTAATATTTCAACGTAATTGAACGTTTCAGTTTTATTCTTTAAAATTTTAGTCCATGTGTACCTAGAGTAATCATCCATTATAACCAAAGTATAGAAGTTACCTCCATAACTTTGAATAGAGGATGGACCAAATAGATCCATGTAAAGTAGTTCTAGACACTTAGTAGTATAGACCATATTTTTAGCTTTGTGACTAGCATGGACTTGCTTTCCTATGTTACAAGCATCACAAAAATGATGTTCATATTTTAATTTTGGTAGATCTCTCACTAGTTCTTTAGATGATAGCGATTGAAGAAGTCGCATATTGGCGTGGCCCAATCTTCGATGCCATAAGGTCGAAGTATCATCCATAGAAGTAAGACACAGTTTGTCTTTTGGTTCATTACCGATTTTAATGACACAGACTCCATATTTTCTAATTCCTCTTCCTATAGTAATGCCGTTTTTCAATATTTTACTATCGGTTTCACTAAAAAGCACGTTGCACTTTTTATCACATATTTGTCCTATACTTAGAAGGTTTAAGTTTAGGTTTTCTACGTGACACACATCGTTAATGGTTAAAGATTTGTGAGAAATTATACCTTTATCGATGATTTTACTCTTGCTATTACCAAATACCACATTTCGACCATTGAAAGATTCGTATGTGGAAAACAAATCTTTGTTACCGGTCATGTGCCTCGTGCACCCGCTATCTTTGATCCATTCATCCGGATCTAGGTCGACCTTTATGCACACCTAAACAAACAATTAACTTAGTTTGGTCCCCATTTGTACATGGGTCCATTAGTATTATACATTTCATTTATGTTAGGCATATATGAAAAAGGTGGGAAAGCATTCCATGGTGAAAAGTTTTGAAATGGAAAACCGTTTTATACATTAGGATTCCATCCCATTTGATGGTGGTTACTTCTTGGATAAACATTATTTATTCTTCTTATAAATGTGTTCGGTTTAGAAAATGATGGACCTTTGTTTCTCATAAAACTTTGATTTTGTTTTAGTAGAAGTGGTTGTTTGACATTTCTAACAGTAACATGTGTTGGTTTCTTCTTGTTAACTATAACAAAGTCGGTTCTAGATGAGGTAGCTACATTATTTCTACTGTTTGCTGGTACAGACCCACTGATCCCTGGTTTTACACTAGACGGTTCCTTTTTCAAGGGATCCGTGAGATCCGTGACTACAGTAGCTTGTTTTTCTTTTGCTTTGACGAATTGTGTTTCTTTAATCTCGCTAGTTGGCGCATTAAGTTCCTATACACCTAAACCCTTTTGATTATTTCCCGTTTTAACACTCTCTAGTATTATATCAAGAGTATTAGTATTCATTCTTGCAATCTTGGAATCAAGATTATCAACTAACGTTTGAAGTTGACCACAAAGCTCACATTCATCATCTACTTTCTTCCCCTTTTCTAAACGTTTTAATTTATCTTTTATCTCAATGACTTCCTTTTCTAAACGTTCATTTTTGTTTTCAAAATCGTATTTTTGTTAATTACTTTTAGACTAATTTTGAAGAGTTTATCATATTCGTGATGTAATGATTCATCATCTAATGATGAGCTACTATAATAGAGAGATTCGGGACATACCTCGTTTGATTCATTTTCCATGAGACAAATTTCTTCGTTCTCCTCCTCACTCATTCCCCACGAACCACTTACAAACGCCTTTTGTTCGTCACGTTTGGGACACTCACTAATGAAGTGATTAGGGTCCCCAAATATAAAACAGGCGAGTTCATCCCTTGCTTTCTTGTCTTCTTTGCCTTTCCGGAACCCCTTCTTGTCGTCATATGGTTGCTTGACATATCTTCCTTTTCATCTAAAGAACTTTTTGAAATCCCTTACCGCCATGGCATATTCTTCGTCATCACTTTCCGAGGAAGAGTTTTCTTCATCACTTGAGACCTTCTTGGCTTTTAAGGCAAGAGATTTGTGCTTCTCTTTCTTTTCTTTTGAGGCTTCGGAGTCTTTAGGGAGGACAAGTTCATATACCTTTAGATTTCCTATGAGTTCGTCGAGAGTGAGGATTGACAAGTCTTTGGATTCTTCGATGGTCGTCACCTTTGATCTCCACTTGGATGGAAGCGCCCTTAGAAATCTCCTGACATGATTACAACTAGAAAAAGACTCATCAAGTGTTTGTAATGAGGTAATAATAATATTAAAGTTAGCAAAATAATTATCTATACTATCCTCATCCAGTATTGAAAATTGTTCATATTGTTGACCAAATAAATCTTTTTTATTGTATTTAACTTGTTGATTTCCTTGATGAGTTACAACTAAAGAATTCCAAATTTCTTTAGTGGTTTTAAGCATAGAAATTCTTTCGAATTCCTTTTTGGGTAAAGCATTGTATAAAACCATTTTAGCTTCACTATTTTTGGAAAGCTTTTTCTTTTGATCGTATGAGAGGTGTTCATTAGGGATATTTACTTGTTTGTCGGTTTTATCATCTTTTGCGGTGGCTTGAAAGTCACCTTCAACAATGATGTACCAAAGATCAATACCTTTTGACTTCACATAAGTTTTGAATCTATTCTTCCAATAAATAAAACCATTTGTTTCAAGTAGTGGAGGTCGTTTCACAGATTGCCCTTCTTTATAATTTTCAAAACTCATTGTGATAAAAAAGTTTTTAAAATACGATTTACTTTAAAACTTTTGTAAACCTAGCTCTTGATGCCAATTGTGGAAAACTAGAAGGGGGGGTTGAATAGTTTTGCCGATTTTAAGTTTAGTTTCAAAACTTTAGATTCGATCTTATGTGAATTCGTATGGATGGATAGAAAGTATAAAGCAATAAGTAATGTAAGTAATGAAAGCAAGTAAAGTAAAGGATAGAAAGTAATGACACAACCGATTTATAGTGGTTCGGCTACAAGGACACCTTCCTTGCCCTACTCCACTCCTCGAGTCACCTACTCGAGAGTTCAAGCACTATGTCAACAAGCTCCTTCAACTCGGTGGAGAAGCCTCACAACATCGCTTACACTTTTTCTGGTACAAAGCTAAATACCGAGTCCTTAACACGGCGGACCAAACCAACACAACTTTAACACAACAACTATGTGAAATATGAAATACAAGATCTTGCTACAGAAATCTTGCGGAGGAACAAATCAATCAAGGACCCCTTGCTTGGATGACTTGTAGTATCTCGTGATCTCGCTTTTGAGAAGGACCTATGTGAGAATCACAACAAAAGAAAGAAGAACTACTAGATACATCAATAGATCTAGGATTAAAAGAGAGAAGTAATATATGAGAAGAAGAGGGGTGAGTAACAATGAAGAAATGGCTCACTATTTATAGGAAAAAACTTCTACTGTTCCCCGGATCCCACGGATCCCTTACTTGAGGGATCCGTCCAGTGTATTCCTAGGGATCCGTGGACGCTCCTCCTTATTTGGGTTATGGGTCATGGATCATGGGTCATGGACTTTGGGTCATGGGTACCCACAATAGATACAATGTATCTAGACATTGGATCATGGATCTTGGGTTATGGGTTATGGATTTGCTCCATGGGTACGGGTCAAGGGTTATGGATTTTACCCATCCTAATAAACTATTACAACAAATGAATTATTACAACAATTTATGTTAAATGACTATATGTAAATGCTTTACAAAAATAACATGTATCCTTATAATTTTACTTA
Source organism: Chrysanthemum makinoi (assembly GCA_910596185.1). Classification (NCBI taxonomy): domain Eukaryota; kingdom Viridiplantae; phylum Streptophyta; class Magnoliopsida; order Asterales; family Asteraceae; genus Chrysanthemum; species Chrysanthemum makinoi. Next base: position 245,818,635 of record OU343225.1, on the reverse strand, counting down.
TGATAACTTTATATTTGTTATCAACAAAACACAAAGAGATCGCTAAATATGAATAAACGTTTTTACGATTTATTTGTATTAACATATATTTCTTAAAGTTTTTAAATTCTATCCAATTTTTCACGATGTTTCAAGATAAGTCACCGTCCATCCCATTCGACTACTTTTTTGCCATATTTTTTTTGTTAAATAGATACGTAAATGTAAATGGTCAGAGTAGTATGATGTCACAATAAGAGCATCCATAATGCAAAAATTTTTTAATGAGTAAGAGCATCTAGAATGCATAAACTATTAATAGCTTTTTACTATTTCAAAAAGTCATTTGAAAGGGTTTTGGCAATTTCTTTGTGTAGGACCGATAAAACTATATGATTCATGTGGTTCGGGGGGTCGGTGAAGCTCAAAGAATGAATAAGACATGGTATTGTATTAGATAGAAAAGGGAAGATGTGTGTGTTTCTAGAGAGAAGAAGAAGAAACTACACACACCTTTATTACAAATGTGAACTTCCTACCCTCCTAGTTGGGACTAGGAGGAGTATTTATACTAGATATAAGCCTAACTTAGCAAAGTGACTAAACTAGTCCTTGTGGATGAGTAAAAGAAGAAACTAATGCAATTCCTGTAATGAGTTCACTTTAGTGAGGCTAACAATCTCTCCCCAAGTGATGTCATACGGGAGTTGCTTACAATTTTCCCTACAAGCAAACTTAAATACAAAACATAAGCGTAGCAGCTCCAAGAGTGTCTTCACAATCTTTAAACTTCATGAATCTTCTCAGCTGCCATCTCTTTACTTGTAGAGGAAAAATGCGAGCAAATCTAATTAGGGATTAAATCTGGCCTTTTTGCTCTCCCCTAATTAGTGCTCTCCCCCAAACTGACAACCTTTCTGATGAATTTCTTGAATCCGAAGAAGTCGTTTGATAATTAAATTTGAAACGTCTTTAGTCTTTTAACACGCAGCGGAAAATGTAGAATAGACTGTCGACTTGACCTTCTTCAAGATTGTCCATTCGGGGGAATAAGATATCAACATCTTCATCTCACCAAATGCATTCCAGTTATCTTTCATATAACAAATCAGCCCATAATGTACACATGAAATGATAACACCAAAGTAACAAGTTGAACCACTTATCATCTTGAATATTTTGCCCGAAATTGCTGATGGTGGATAAGGTAGAAGTGCATAGAAATAAACGAGAGAAGGATATAGAATCAACCAATTTCTGACAAAAATCATTAAATAAACCATTAAGCCCGATCACGTGAACTTGTTGTGCGTCCTCGATGTACACATTTCTCTCCCCTGATGTACGATTTATCAGAATCAGGATAAAGTTGTGTACATGAAGCATTAACTGGAAGCACTTTATCATAAATCAGATCAGCCCGTGAGAATATGTCGATAAACAATACCATTTGAAATTGTCTAACTCATTTCAACCCCCTGTATCAAAATTCAACGACTGTCTGTAGTAACCACATGTGAAGATAACCCAATATGACGAACTTGAGAATGAAGTAAATCTCCCAGATTGGTTACTTAAGCTTGTACTATCCTTGTGAAAAAGAACGGTGTACCAAATGTACAAAACCTCTTGACGTATCCTAAATTGCGTGAGACACCGAAAGTAGCTACTTTGTGGATTAAGAGATAAGGAATCACAAAGTAACTAGATAGCCAAGTCTTCGTCTCATTCAATATATTTGCCCAAACAAGTCATCTTCGCGGAAAGGAAGAAAGAAAGAAGACGAAATAAGTAAACTCGCCCGTTAAACTTCACGTCACACCCAAATAAATAACAAAGCATCATCTTCGTGGTCACAGTTGAAATTCATCAAAACCTTTAGCCGTGGAATAGTAACCTCGTGAAAATTTGTAATACCAAAAATACCACTCTTGATCGAATTGTATCAAAAAAATTTATCCAATATTTTTATATAAATAAATATTCGGATAACAAATTTTTCTTTAGAGCCCATGAGTGATCCACCAGTCCGAAACATTATCTCATGACAAGGCGAAAATAGAACCATTCATATGATATTGCCTCTTAGCTTGAATGAACACAATCCAAAAGTTCGGGTATTAAATTCATATTGCCCAGCATCTTAAAGAGAAAGCCCAATCTATTGAATATATATCACAGCCCAAAACCATTAAACCCAATAAAGCCCAAACTAAAATGAAGTACCCGATCCAATCTTAAGTGATAAACCCGGTACAAACTAATACCCGTATAAGATATAACCTGATTTTCACATATCAAATTAACCCTAATACTCATAGATACTTTGTTGTCCGCCTACCATCTAACGTTTCTTACACCTAACTCTTCTCTTCAAACATATCTCATCCAATCCACCAATCTCATCTCTTATACATCATATTCATTCTATCAATCCGAACAACAATCAAACCCATATGATTTTCTTGTTATCACTAATTTACTCGAAACAAGCCTTAGTTATGTAACAAGAAACGTAATTCATAGACGAGCTATATCTTTCTGATCAGCATAAATCAAGAAGAATTGAAGAACATATGGCTTCAAGATCTTGAGATAAGGTCTCAGGTAGGTGTTATTTGTTGTGTTTTCTTGTTATGAACGAACCAAAGAAAACATATAATATATTTGTTATTGTGTTTCTCTTTAATTTTTTCGGATATAAAATGCAGTGAATCTTCAAAAATTGATCAATGATGTTACTCTTCTTTCGTTAGACCTTAAAGAGTCTTGATGCATCTTTGTATACCACGAAAGAAAAAAAAACTGAGATCGTATAATTAATTTTTTTAGTACGAGTCGTGTTTGAAGTGATGATGGGAATAGAGTAGATTAGATTAATGGTTGTTGAACGAGTGATAGAAGGGTGTTATGTTGAGTTAGGATAAGGTTATTATTTGGATTGTTATGGCTGTTTTATGCTTCAAGTCACCATCAGTCTCGTATGTTTTGATCTTTTCGTTTTGTGACCTGGACGTATGATGTTGAAACTGATGTCCACGTTGAGTCTTGTATTTTGGTTATGGTTATGGTTTGGTCAAGGTCTTCATCTTCATGTCATTTTTCTGTCAAGAGTCTTAGGCGTAAAGATGTTGGAAAGGTCTTATGCGTAAAGTTTCTTCCTTATGCTTAAAGTCATGGTCGAAGAGTCTTATGCGTAAACAGATCTTATGCGTAAATCTTTACGCGTAAGACTTACTTATGCGTAAAAACCTTACTTCTTGGTCCTGAAGTCCTTATGCGTAAACCTTTACGCGTAAGACTTAGGCGTAAGCATTCTTACGAGTAACTTTCCAAGTTACCCGTAAAAAAATTGTAGATGAGTCCTTAGGCGTAAAAGTAGGGTTTTGACCATCGTTGACTTTTTTCCGGCGACTTTTCCGACAACTTTTCCGTTCATTCTTGATAGACCCAGAAACACTTGTAGAAAACACATCAGTATTACCCATTTGACCAAGAAGCTTGACCAGTTGACCACATAAATATACACGGGATGGACAAAAAGTCACAAATAAACAGTTACAAAACTGTTTCGAATGAAAAGTATTAAGAATGTAAAGTTATGACTTTTGACCAATATTGATACAAAACATGTGAATAAACTGTTAACAGCAAAAGGAGGAAATTTTTTTTCCAGGACATAAAAATTGGTTAAAAACAGTTTAGACACAGAATCGAGACCACACAAATCTATCAAAATAAATAACCTGGCTCTGATGCCAATTGTAGGACCGATAAAACTATGATTTATGTGGTTCGGGGGGTCGGGGAAGCTCAAAGAATGAATAAGACATGATATTGTATTAGATAGAAAAGGGAAGATGTGTGTGTTTCTAGAGAGAAGAAGAAGAAACTACACACACTTTTATTACAAATGTGAACTTCCTACCCTCCTAGTTGGGACTAGGAGGAGTATTTATACTAGATATAAGCCTAACTTAGCAAAGTGACTAAACTAGTCCTTGTGAACGAGTAAAAGAATAAACTAATGCAATTCCCGTAATGACTTCACTTTAGTGAGGCTAACCCTTTGAAAGCTTTTTCAAAAGCTTTTTAGAAAGACTTGAGAAGCTTCAAGTCTTTCTTTAAAGTCTTATACATTAAATGCAAAAAGTTACTTTTTGCATTGTGGATGCTCTAAAAACTTGAAATTTATCAAGTCTTTCTAAAAAGCCTTTTAAAAATCTTTCAATGCAATGCTAAAAAACCTCTTCAAAACACTTTTTGAAATAGTAAAAAGCTATTGTTGGTTTATGCATTAGAGATGCTCTAAGAGCACTCGGTGTGATTACCTTTGTGTTGTGTTAAAGCTTAACGCAAGGTGTGTTAAAGCCAAGTTACCACACCCTCGTCTCGTGTTAAAGGCCAAGTAAAGGAGACACGTTAAGCAGCTAACGCTGCGTTAAGGGTTATTTCAATTAAAAAAAAATTACACCTTTTCCCATTATAACGTCTATTAATATTTGAATTCAAAAAAAAATTAAATAAAAAAATATATAAATAAAAATAAAACACCCCTTTAACGGCTAGTTTGAATTAGAATTCGAAAGCCTCTATAAATACCAACGTTTACAAGCCAGTTTCACACACTTTTCATACACTACTAATAAAAAAAATACAACAAACGCCCCTTGTGGCTTGTCGTCTGCCACATTCTGTCAAAAAAATGCAAGTGTTTATTCAAAAACAATGTGATAAAGAAGATGATGATCGTCAAAAGGCTATTATTGAGGTTATCAATCAGTTTCGGCTTGAAAAAGCAAAAAAAGAGCGTACGAGGCAACAATACGCCAATTGTACAGGAATTTCTGTAGAAAGAAAAGTTTTGATTGACCAAATTTTTAACGAGGAAGCCAATAAAGACGAGGCCAATAGTGACACGTTGTAGGGTTGTGTTACACATATACAAACCAACATCAGCAACAAAATCCGGTGGAGCTATGAGGAAAACAAAGAGGTTGGTTCTGTATCACAACAACTTCTCAACTTCGGCTAGGTGCATCAACTTCATCGAATGAACCTACAGTATTGAGCAACAACATTCTCCCTCATTTTCGGGTTTTGCCGACGAGACAGATAATCCTTTTGGCTTAACTGCAAAACAGCTGTATGAAATTAGCTTTGGCGAACAGACGTTTAGCGAATTTGAAGCTTCAACAAGAGCGGGAGGAGAAACTCAGGATGGAAGAAGCAGAACGTAACGCGTTCATTGAGGAATTTCCTGAGTATAAGTCTCCTTCGTATGATTCTGCATGCGTGGATCACTCAGATTAAATTATGTTTATGTATTTTGTATGGTTTATTTAATTTTTATTATGTTTATTATGTAATGTTTATTTTCATATTTCTATGAATTCGTATTGTAAAATGTTTAAGATTAAATGTTATGTTATTTATTAAATGAAGTATTAGTTTTAGTTAGAGCATCTTCAATGTTGGCACTAAATGTGTTTTTTGCACTAATTTAGTGCCAAAAAGTACAAAAAACCTTCTCCAATGTTGACACTATCTTTAGCACTAATTTAGTTATGTGAATAGTAAAACACTAAATATAGTGATACACTATATTTGTCACTAATACTATTCATCTTATTTAAACTCAACATATTTATAAAAACATTAATACTTAACTATAAAAACAAAAAATAACTTATATAAACTATATTGTTTTAAGTCTCCGATCAATACGTTTACAATGAGCTCAATATCGATATATATTATTTTAACTATTTTTTTAATTTATTGTGTCGACTTGTACTTTAGATAATACAAATTTTTATTGATAACATTGAAGATGCTTTTAGAGGTTGAATTTATAAATAGTTGAGTTAAAATTGAGTTATGATAAAAAGTATTTTTTTTATTTTATTTAAAGACTAATATGACACTGAGTGAAAGTTTAACCATGAGTTATCACACCCTCTACGCTAATAGATTTTCCCCATACTTCCAAACTAATTTACGGGAATATTCTTCATTCAATGGTCGCTACTTTCTTTAAACATCTATCGAAGGTGAAACGAGTAAAACTATCATCATTTTCTTGACAAATAATAATTTTACAGGTTGCCTCACATGATACCTGAATATACATGTGATCCTGCCTATTTCTTTTAATTCAAAGCTCCAAATATTTATTGCAATTTACCTTTTCATTTAGCTTTGATCAAATATCAACCAAAAGTATCACCAATTTTCTTGCTTGTCAATGATAAAGATATATATTTTGTTTGGGGAGAGTTATTTTACATATTAAACTTTTCTCACATATCAAGAGACTCATTTTCATCATCCATCTAAAAAGAAATCAATGGCTGAGATTAAAAGAGTTTTATTATTTCACATATTTTTTATAATTTAAATATCTCTTAAACCGTTAATCGTTAAGCGAAAATATTTACACCGTCGCGACGAGCATTTAATTATCTTTCTATAGATGGGCACTTTGATATACTTTCGAAAAAAGAAAAAAAATCGTTTTTTTCACGCTTTTTTCGTTTTTTTTACGTTACTGAAATTTGCATGAAAAAAAAAATCATATATGATTAAACACTAAATTGAATATCACATGTAATATTAGTGTTAAATCATATATGATATGTAATATCACATTTGATATGATAAATATATCATATGTGATTTTACACTAATATCACATGTGATATTACATATCATATATGATTTAACACTAATATCACATGTGATATTCAAATTAATGTTTAATCATATATGATTTTTTAATGCAAATTTCTGTAACGTAAAAAAACGAAAAAAAAATGATAAAAATGAGTTTTTTAAATTGTTGAGATTAATCTTATCCATTAGATCAAATAAAAATAAATAGTGGAGATTGATCACTTGATATGTAAAGAATTTTTTATCATATTAAATAATTTTCTTTAAGAGGATTAAAAGATTAGCATTTTGTTGGATTTCAAGTAGCTAGGGGACACACTATCAATCCCTTGAATGTTGTATTTGTTTCCTAGCTCTTTGTAATCTTGGTGCTGGCTAGTCTATAACTTCATTAATACAATTTATTTGCCATTCAAAGTAAAACAAATAAACTTACTAATAACGAGTCAAGAGGCAATACCTTGAATTGTTTTCTATGTTTTTATCTAATAGTAGATCGGTCCTCTTAGCTGTAAAGAGATTGAGTACTTAAGGGTGGACGAAGTGGAGAGCGGGTAGGGGTCCGGGTACCAAGTACCCGAGTGGGTACACCGCCCCGCCTAGCTCGGGTACATGGTTCGATTAAGGAATTCGAGTTCCGAGCTCGCAAGAGTACCCGTGTGAAACAAGGGTTGTGTGTGTCTTTGTGTTTGCGTTGTGTGTCTTTGTGTTTGCATTTTTTTGGCGGTAGCTAGGAAGAAGAAGAAGATAATGATTTGGATTTTTGCAGTTAATGAAAAAAAAAATAAAAAAAAAATCGGGTATTAGGGTACCACTCCGTCTAGTTAGGGTAGTGTTAGGGTAGTGTTGGGGTAGTTTTGAGTTGTAAGGTTTTTATTGGATAGAGGTGAGGTGGCACCCTCAGGGTATTAGGGTATTAGGCAACCACTCATTCCTCCTTAAGAGTTAAACATAAAAATAGTACGGAGTAATATAACAGTATATCTATCTATATATATATATATATATATATATATGGGACTAAGCATGACACATGTATAATGCTTACTAGGCATTTTAATGTTGACATGGCACCTCTATGATGAGGTGGAAATGGTGACATGGCACTATTTTCGGATGAATATGTAAAAAAATTGTAACATACCAGGCTCGAACCCGGGTTGTAAGCCTGTATAATCATACCTCAACCAACTGAGCTATGTCACATTTGTGAACAAACTCCCTTACACATTCATGTCATGTTTAAATGTAATATTCGTTCTTTCAATATATCATCTCTATCTTCTAAACTTAAAATTCAATGCAGTCAACCATTATCTAAACCTCCCCCTTTTCATTCGCCATTTCCAAAATCATATCATCAAATCAATACCATGTTTATAACTGTTTTTTCGGGGTTTGATTGTTTTGTTTTAAAAATTATACAGCAAATCACGGAGTATTTTTTTGGGGGTTGATTCTTTTATTTTCAAAAAATACAGCAAATCACGCAATCATCAGTGTGAAACCACCCTTTCAAGCCCAACAAAAAAAACAATATTAAAAATCCAGTCATTATCCGATGTTTATCATCATCAACAGCCGCCAAAAAAAGTTACAACATAACTTTGCTTCCAGCTAAGAATGTTCTTAATCTTGCTGCTTCTATTGAAGGTCTCATGTGTACATCTTTATAATTTGTTTAAATTCAAATGTATATATGTTTATTGTTTTAGGATTGCTTTTGATAAACTGATTATTGGGTTATATTAATGGGGTCTTTGGAAAAGTCTTAAGATGTGTCATTTTTAAGTTTTATAAGATGTGTGGTGTTTTACGTTTTTTCCTGGCCATCAGTCTTGGTAAAACCAAATATTGAATTATGTTCCTTGATTGTTCACTAACCAAACTATTTATACGATGCAATATTATTGGTGATGAAGGTTTCTTCGCTTTTTAAGATATATCTATGGAGTCCAATGGATAGGAAGTTATATTTTTCTTTTTTTCTTTTTATAATTTGTGTTGACTATGCTGATGTAATTCTCATTTTTTATGTGAAAGGCAAAGCTGCAAATACATACAAATTTATGTTGGGGCACAACACTTTACAGAAAATGCTACTTCTATGGGTGCCTTTAATCTTCGGTTGATTTTATTTCTCCTCTTGATGGTGACGGTCCGGTCCTACAAGGTATGTGCAAAATTTACAGTATTTTAAGCTTAATTAGTTTTGTAATGATTGGGAAAAGTCTTGCAATTTGAACTTTGCCATCAAACTGGGTACTTTTAATTATATTGTTTGACAGTCACACTGATTCTATCATTGCAGGAAACAATGGAGTTCATGTGCAAGCACATAAATATGAATTTGGAAAAGCAAGCAAAAGGACTCCACGTGGTATTTTTTTTCCCTAAGATATCAAATTTTTAACTTAATCTGCAATGACTTTTATGTATTGAATACTTATCTATAAATAGATTTATGTTTACAAAGCATCTATCGGGTGATTGGAGGATTTGTTGCTGATGTCGTTGCTGCCATTGATCAGGTTTGCTTACATTCATTCAATACCACTAAAACATGCCAACATCTTTTTACAAATGTTGTAATGTGTGTTTTGTTGTAACAGGTGGTTTATGTTGGAGTTAACATTTTTAATCTTTCGGTGGGGCCTAAAGGTCCACACGCCACCCACCTCTTCAAACCCGTTTAATGCTACACTTCTGTCGGCTAACAAAGTTGGCGTATTTGTCGCACAAGCGACCGTCAATGAAGGCTCGATGTCCAAAACCATCGTGTCTTACAGTCCATAGATCACATGTAGCTGCTGGTGTTGATTTTAATGTGATGTTGCTGCAGATACGTTTGGCAGAAGGTAAGTTTGTAAAAAATAAGATAAATTTTCATTTTACTAAGTTTCCCTTTCTAATATTTTGTATGTTGCAGGTTTGGACAGTATTAAAACCTAAATATATGGCTTTATTGGAGGATCCTTTTGATACCACTATCTTTAATATCATTACCATCCAAACATCTATGCCCTCAATAAGGTTAGTAAAATATTTTTTACCTTCTAAAACTTAGCTATAAATTAACTAAGCATGAGTCTATTTTCACAGCTAATAGAATCAAAGGGACTGCCAAGAATCAGATTAAGGGGTCTCATTTGGGTTTTGTGATTGATTAAAGAAAGTATTTCCTGTCGTAAACTTTGATTGCCTTTATGTGAATTATGTTCTGGGCAAAATTGAATATTTACCATATCCATCAGCCTGATGCGTCTCTGGATCGTTTCTGTTGTTACTTTTCATATATTTCCTGAAATTATATATGAAAATAGTACTACATGCTTCTAAGTATGTGACTTATCCACCAGCTTATACAAAAATAATCCTTTTACTTGTGTAGATTATTCTTTCTATTCCAATTTGATATTCTGCATTGTAAATGCTTTGGCAAGTCCTATTATTCTATAGCATAACACTTAATTATAAATAAATTCAGTGGTACTCTTATCACTTACTCTAATATGATTTTTTTAGATATACGGGGCTTTGCGAATGTCTGTTAAATTGCACTTGAGGTTGTATTCCAAGATCCTTATACATGGTGATGATGAGGGGGATCCAATTATTTCCACTTCATTGGTTGAAGCTAGCATTTTTTTGGTTCACGAGGTAACCTTTTATCTTTTCCCTAGCTGAAACATGTTTAAGAGTCTTACTTAAATGTCATTTGAAAAGTGGTTAACAACAATCTAATGTGTCAAGGGCATCCGTGATACAATCAAATGCAAATCTTGGTGTTCATGGACAAGGTTCTTTGAATTTGACTGGGTCTTATAGAAGCTGAGCATCTGGTTTATTAATATTTTGTTAATTTATAAGCTTAGAAGGCCCATAATATATTTTGAGAATCATTAATTTTTTTTAAGCATTAGAGCCCAATAAGATTTCCTCATATAAATTTATATTAAGACGGTGCCAACCTGTACGAGTGTATGCAACTTAGGTTGCTTGACTTATTTAGTTTTGAGTATAGGAGGACTTTCAAGTTCTTTAAAATGGGTCAATTGGGGTTGTATCTAAATGATAAGGGGCCACTTATCAAAAGCTAGCTTAAACTGAAATGGTTCGAACATGTTTAACGTGTCAACGGCGTCTATCATGTATTCAGATCCTTATAGCATAATAAGCCACTTTCTTTTAAATAGATTGTACATTGTTTAAGAACTTTTACTATAACTCTTCTTTAATAAATTAATTAATTTTGAAGTTCAACAAATTGAAAGTATTAGGGCATCATTCCATAACCTGGACCATTTGAGAATAAAAACGATTTTTCTTATGCTATTTGCAACATGATTTATGTTTTTTGATAGAATAAAAATGAGCTTTTATATTGAATACTTTTAGTGGGGACATTGGCGCATGTACAAATTTTTAGTGTTTGTTATGCTTAATATTCTATAACGAGTTACTTGAGTAACTGCGTATTAATAAAAGTCAAGGTTTCTACAAAGGCCCGTATTCTCACACGGTCAACTGTATGTGGCTCTGTCAGGAGTCAAGAGCAAGAAAGGATTGAAAGCTCTCTGTTGCGTCAAGGACGACAACTACTCAAACTCCACAACAAACTTCGTTTACAAAGAAATTTTATTTTGTATTTGAATAGGCATCATACTCTTTTTATTATTATTATTATTATTATGATATACAACATTCATTATCTTTTTGTATTCAAACAACATCATTTCTTTTTTTGTAGATTTGGTTACATGATACATATACCCGCAATTGCCTCATTTTTTAAGTATTTCAATGCTACTTCACGACTGGTTTACATACATTTAAAATTTAACATGTATTTGAAGCTAGCCCGCCCATCCGGGCGGGCTATGAAGCTAGTAATTACTATATGCATCTATTTGGGCATTGGATTCTAAAAAATGGTGTATACTGTGACTAATAAAATAAAAAACGACTAACATGACTCTTGTCCGTGGTCGTTTCTAAATTATCATATGCAAATTTTTTTTGTTATGTACTTTTTTTATACAAAAACTATGAGTTATGTTGGAAATGTATATATTTATAAATACGTAAATGTCCGGATTCGAACTCGTGACCCCGGGATTGCACACATTAGCGAATGAGAATTTAAGTTAAATAATTAATGTTAATGTTTACGATTAATTATTACACATAAAGTCCGTCTAACGATCGTTATGTATTTAACGGAAATGACTAACGACCGTTAAATGTTAAATGGGAGAATATATGGTGAATATCTTGAAAATTGAAAAGATTTCGAATCTATTTTCTTCTCTTAGGGTGGCCGGCCAAGGGAGGCTTCTCCAAGCCCAAACCCTAACTTGTTCCCAAAGATATTTGATCACTATATATACAGAGGCTAGGGTTTAGGGTTTTTCATAACTTTGTGCATTGAATTAACCCTAGATCTTGCCTCTCCTTTTCTCTTGCTTAACTTCGGCCGAAACCCCTCATTAGGGTGTTTTGTTTTTGTTTTTTCATAAAACAAGGATTTGTGTTAGATCTAGCAATCGCTTGATTCGTTGGTTAATTTGTGTGTACAAAACTGTGATAGTAAGACACTATTCTTACACCTAATTGGTTTGAGTTGTAAAACGGTAAGGGACAACTCTTTAAACCACTTCTTCTGTTTTGTTCAAGAGATCTGACATTCGCAAGAGATATGTTACACATTCTTCAGTTAATTATTTATTTGTTATGATCCTTAGTCTTCCGCTGTGTACTCTGTGGTGTCTACATGTTTTATTGTTATTCATGTATCTTAAACTCAACAAGTTATTCATGTCAGCATATGATAAACTTAACTAATAATACAAAGTGCATGTTATAATTTGCCAACATGAAATCTAAGAAGCAGTTTGTAATAATTAACTAGCCTAGTAAATGATTAGACTAGATAAGAGACGAATAATGCAGTAAGCAAATAATTAAGTTTTTGGTTTTAAATTAAATCTGGAACAAATCCGTTCGACTCAAATCTGTATGTACAGTTAATGATTGAAATTTCTGTGATGATTAGACACCACATATGAAAGTTTTAAACACAAACAATATGTAGGGACTGCATGTTTTTAACGTGTCGCCCAAACGTTTAGGGTTTGTTTGGTAAAACGGAATGAAATGTCAACTGAATAGAATAAATAAATGTAAAGAGGGAAGGAGTGGTACCCTACTACCTAAATTGCCACATCACCTCTATCCAATAAAAACCCTCCAACTCAAAACTATCCAATTCTACCCTAACACTACCCTAAGTGGAGAGAGTGGTACCCGATCCTACCTAAAACTACCTTTCACAAAAAGACAAAAAAAAAATAGAAAAGAAAGGAGATAACCGATCGGCTTGTGAAACCGAATTGATACCCGATTTCAAGTACCCAAATGAGTGGGAACGGTGTACCCGAAATACCCGAGCATACCCGAAGCATACCCGAGCATCCACTCCCTCCTGCCTAATAGAATGAAGAGTGTAATGTAATGATTCACTGTAATTATTAATCATGTTTGGTTTGTATGATAAGATGTAATGGAATCGATAACAAAAAGACTAAATACACATTAATGATAGAAAATTTATTTAATGTGGTTAATTAATGATGGAGTTTTATGTAATTTTAATTTCATTACAAGATGTAATGAAAAAAATATGGGACCCTTAAAGAATAGTTTTGGTGTAATGGGTAATTACTTGTAATGAATATTACACTTTATAAATGTAAACAAACAACATTTATTTATTATATTGTAATAGACTTTTTCATTATGACTTTGATTACAATATACCAAAAAAGTAAAGGACCTCTAAAGAATGATTTTGGAGTGATTTACAAAAATTTATCTCTCTGAACCACTTAATTTAAAAAACAAACCCTAACCATATTGATCACATTTTGTCCAAGTTTCACATTTACATCACTCTTTAAGAGTGAACGGTGCAATACGCCAATACATTATGCGTTAATTAGATATGCGTTGATGGACGTATAACGTCGCCAACTATAGTGTTGTTGTTGGCTACGTTATATGTCCACTGTTGTGGGTATAACAAGCTATTTTGTCCTTTTTTCTGTGTCCAAACAACTAGTTTTTTCAAATAACATTCAACAAAATGAATAATCAAAGAAATGATTGGATCATGAACAATTTATTCAACCACCTTTTTCCGATAATTCGAGTTCACCACAACCTGCTACATGTTGAAGCAAATTCCCGCTATCCGGTTTGGCTGGGGAGTTCGACTACATCAACGATACCGGAGGAAATAAGTGTTCCTTCCTGCACAATAAGCAACACACGTTAGCCTCGCCCTGGACGGTGTCCAGGACCAAGCTCCGGCGTGAAAGTAAGCTGGAGGGAAAGGATGGTAATAAATGCAGTGGTTGATGTAAGTGTGTGTATCTATTATGAAACATTAAATGTGTTGGGGTATTTATACTACCCCAACTATGTACCTTCATCATTGTAGATACAATGTTCGATGCGAGCACTATATTACGCGCTGCAAGCCTATAGCTACCCTAGTTGAGCGCGTGGTGAGAATCCCTTAAAAGCGGATCTTTGTCGTTTGGCGTCCGAACGGTTTAGACAATGCCGTCCGGACGGTGATGTTGCCGGACTGCATGTCCTCCGGACATATACGCCAACATGTCCCCCCAGTGTTGGATTACCGGGTGAAAACCGGTGGTGCAATACTTGAGAGTATATAATGTTCCTAAAGATGCCTTTTGAAATGCCTCGCTGTGGGCTTTAATAACATTTGTGGTTTTGGGCCGTTCTGATGGGTTGATCAGTTATGACCTGGATGGGGTGAGCCTCGAAATACCTCCTCAGCCTTACGGATGCGTGTAGCGCATACAAAGCCAACTTTCTATAGGGCGTAGTATTTCTCCGCTTCATGTAGTGTCCGGCTAACATAGTGCAACGCAACTGTCTCCGTTTCTTTCTACCAGAGTACCGCGACTTACGGCTCCTATTGATGCCGAGAGATATATGAACAGTTGTTCCTTCGGATTTGGTGTGGATAAAGAAGGTAATTCGAGTATCAACCTCTTCATCTCCTGAAAAGCCAACTCGGCTTCCTTCGTCCATCGGTATTCGTCCTTGTTTTCTTTAGTGATGTTCTTTAGCGTGTCGAAGAAGGGGAGAGCTTTTTCCGCCGACTTTGGCAGAATCTATTTAAAGGCAAGCTTCCCACTCGAGCTTTGCATTTCTTTTAAGGTTTCCGGAGATTTCATCTCCATTATAGCCTTTGTTTTCCTTGGGTTGGCCCTTATTCCTTTCGATGTCACCATATAGCCGAGGAATTTACCTTCCTCTACCCCGAAAGAACACTTTCGCGGGTTCAACTTCATGTTTATCTTCATAAGGTTGTCAAAGGTTTTCGCTATATCGCGATCATTTCTCGTTACGTTCGGCTTTTATGACCATGTCGTCCACATATGCCTCCAGATTTCTCCCTATCTCGTGATTGGCGAAGTCTATCGCTGATAGGTTGCCCCAAGATTCTTCAACCGAAAGGCATTTTCGTATAGCAGTATGTTCCTCGGTCGTGTAGAATGCCGTTTTTCCTCGTCGTCTCTATTCATCCGGATTTGGTGATAACCCTTGTAGCGCCAAGGAAGCACTTATACTTATACCCCATGACGGATTCAATCTTCCAATCTATCTCCGACAAAGGATAGTAATCCTTGGGGCACGAGGAGTTCAGATTTTTGAAGTCAATACACATTCTCCGCTTAGTCACATTTCTTAACCAACACAGGATTGGATATCCATGTCGGGTACCTTACCGCATTTATGCCGACCTTGACCCATTCCTCCACTTCTCTGTTGATCACTTGGTTCTTTTCTCGTGAGAATATTCTCCTTTTGGGCCACCGTTGTTGTCCGGAGATGTTCACGCAGAGAGTCTTGTATGAGGCGTTTTGGCACCGGTCATGTCTCCGCCCCGGTGCAAAAATATCTTTGTTCTTCCTCAAGATCTCGATGAGTTGCCTCCTCGCATTTCGTGAGAACTTGGTTCCTATGGTTACTCGTTGCTCTGGGTAGGCTGCGTTAACTAGGATGTCTTCCATTTGTTCCTGACCTTCTTGAGTTTCTTGATCCCAAGTTTCTATTTCCCTCCGGGCGGCTTCTCCGGGGTCCTGCCCTTCCTCGAATCTCCTACCTTCCATGACTACCGCTTTTGGCGATCGAGTGGCTATCCCTTCCGGAGTAGGGAATTTCATCATTGCATGGATGGTAGAGGGTATGGCTCTTAATTCTTTGAGACCCGTTCGGCCTAGTATTATGTTGTAGGGAGAAGGCGATTTTACTACCGTGAACGTCATCATCACCGTTCGAACAGACCATGATCCCCATGCGTGCACCTCTAGTTCTATCTTCCCCATCGGCCGGATGACTTCGCCGAGAAAATCCTACCACGGAGAACTAGTTTCTTGCGTAGGGATTGGATGGAAGGACAAAAGTTCCTGAAACAATGTTCATACATGACTTGGACGGAGGCGCCTTCATCTACAAACACCCTCCTTACAAAATATCCTTCTATTTCGGCCTCTACGATTCACGGCTCGTCGACAATCGTCAGTATTTATCCGGGGAAGGATATAGGGATATTCATCCATCTTCATCATAGAACCGCCGCTTTCTTTTACGATCCTTCGAGTATTGATGGACCATGTTGATCACTTTTCCTTTTCCATTGTGACCTCTCGGTCTTTCCTTTCCTTTTTGCTGGACATTCTTAACCAAGTGATCTAACTTCCCTGATTCAAGGGCCACTTCTAATTGCCTTTTAAATGATAACATCATTGGTGAGATGACCTCTTTCTCCATGATATTCACAGAACCGATCCTCATTTTCTTTGCTTGACTTCCCTTGTAAGGCGGTGGGGCAAGTTTAGGTGGTGTTCGGTGGAAAGTATTTCTTTGGTCATTTAGTAAGGGAGAGCGGATCCGAGAACCATCATGTTTATTGAATTCGCTACGTCGAATTCATTTCGGGTCGTGCTTCGGCTTTTGGAGAGACATAAGGGGAGAAGACTTCTCTCTGTCGAGAATCATTCCTTTCCCAAGGCCATCGGTCGCCCTCTTCTGTCATTGAATCCTCCCCAGGGTTCCTGTCTCTTGAGACTTGACCGCTTGGCTTCCGGGATAGGTCATGGGTTTCTCCCTTGGCGGCTCGGTGTTTTTATAAGCCTCTTCCGCCCGGATATAATCGTCTACCCTGGTCATCATTTCTTTCACAGATTTTGGAACCTGATCAGAGAACTTCTTTGCCAAATCAGGGCACCGATGAGCATTCATAAACGCCGATATCTTCATGAGTTCGGGAACCCCGGTATCCGACCGCTTCGTCAGTCCACCGTTCTTTGAAGGCCGGTAGTGTTTCGTTGGCCTGTCGACAATCCGGTGATTTCGTAGGGTCTTCGTGTTTTTGCCGTAGGGCAAACGACGGATAAATTGCTCCCTCGAGTTCGTCCCAATTGTCAATGCTACCCGGCTCCAAATTGTTGAACCGGCCTTGGGCCGCTCGTCCATAGTTTTTTGGAACATTCGGCACCACACCGGCATTGGCCATTCTCCTTGATTTGCTCCCACGGCGGTTGATATGATCGTCCGGTCACCGAGCCATCGTATAGTTTTAGATTGGTGGGCATGATGTACTTCGGGCCAGCAAACTCTACTATTCTTCGTGTAAAGGGTGATCGAGCAATTTCTTTATGGGGTTTACTGAGATCATCCTTCGGGTTTGGTTCACACCCTCCTCCTCGGTCGTCTTCTTCTTCAAAGAGAGCCGGATAGGCTTGATGACTCCGGGCCCGGTTGCATTGTACTTTCTGAGGAGGGTCTCTAAAGATGCCATCTGGGCTTGTAGTTGTTCCGGTATTCCGGAGGTTTGCCTATTGAAGACTCCACTCTCGCCTACGTTTTCCGGAGGGGAGTTGGGTTCAGGCGGAGGCGGTGGTTGCGAACCTGCTATCCAATTCTCTGGTAGAATGAATAACGGGTCTCACGGATTTTTTAACTTTGCCCAAAAGTCTTTCCAACAAAAAAAGAAAAATTAAAACTAAGAGCCACGTGTGTACCCATAACATGTTATAGCTTAGGAGAGTGTTTTTCCAATTTTGTATGATAATAATGTTATATGATAAAAACTACATTACAAACGAATAACTTTTATGTAACCCCAATGCACCTAGTGCTTTAAGAAATATGAGTACTCCGCATTTCATTTAAGAATTTGCCTTTATTCGCAAAATATATTAAAACAAAATAACAAAAGTTGAATTCACAAATTTGTATTTATATAAAAGATGTAACATGCATACACACAAATCTTGGATTCACGGAAGAGAAAAGCCTGTTCCATAATTTGCAACTTAAATTAAGGCTATGCGCTTTCATTCAATAAAGTTGACATGCCATGAGAGTTAGCAAGAAACCACCATCATGAGTTCGGCCAAGGGATTTTCTAACAAACTAAATGCGATCCAATCCATGAGGTAGTTTAACCAATATTCAGATCCTGTTAGAATTTCGGATGTGGATTACAACTAACTACTGTAGTATTTTTAGATTATAGGTTTATTGGCCTAAGTTAGACTGAGTCTTGGAAAAATATAAAACCCATTGCGAATGGAGTAACGTTTACAATGGTACGAATTGGGAAAACATTGCGCAAATGTCTCATGAGTTTTAATACTTTTGAGTATCCTATACAGGGGTGGATCGATTTTTTTAATTGTGTCAGCCACTGAGCCTAAAAGGTCCAAACCCGACACTATTAGTCTAGTACAACTGACATAGCCAAATGGATCATAGACAAGTATGAAGATTGAATCAATAATCCGTATCAAGAAGAACTTGGGAACTAAAAACCGTGTTAATAAGGCGACCCGTAATGCATCGGTCGACCTCACAGGCGACGAGTCTCGATTCCCCCTGGGCCCGGGCGCCGCATCTTAGGCACAAACAAAGAGGAGGACTCGGTCTTAATATCGACTGAGTCGTTGGCTTTCCTTGGCAAAAAAACACCAACGCTTTAGAAAATGAACGTTTGGTTAAAAGAAAAAAAAATTAAACATATATCCTATAAATATCCTATTACTTCTCAATTTTAAACACAATTTCAAACCAAATCTTTATTATAATCTTCGCAACAAAACGTCCCGACGCCAAAATCCCGACGCCAACAAAACGTTCAGACTTTCCAACACCGAATCTTAATTTTATATGACCTGTCACTCAGAACCCATTAAATTTCAACCACCAAATTTCATATAGCAATCACAACAACAACAACCTCATTATAAAAATAATCAGTTACCACCCCCGTTTTAACATGACCAACAACAACAACAATCTCAAATGTATTGTCCGCAACTGTTATACGATCCACCACCCCCATTTAACCAACCGATGGACCAAGCTCAAACTTCTCAATGATATTCTCCGGTAAACCGTCTTAATCTTGATGATATATGGATTCATTTTTTGCTAGTCAAGATTATTCTACAGCTCAAGGTTCGGGTGGTGCATCCGTACCCGTTGAAGACGACGATCCCGTCGAACACGTGGCTCCTTTAAAAAAAGGCGTAAAAAAGATGTAATCTAAGAAGTTGGAAAAAGATGACGCTAGAAATCCATGGACCCCGGCAGAGAAGCTAGCGTTGTATAAAGCTTGGATAATCATATCGGAAAATAGCGTCAACGGAAACGCTCAAATAGTAGGGGGTTTTGGACGCAAGTAGTTGATTGCTTTGCGAAGGAAATGGGTGAATCGACAAGAGGATACGATGCCCTCAAGACCAAATGGAAAAATAGGGTTCGTCATAAATTGGTCAATTTTGCATGATTCACGATATGTAAAATGGAGAAACGAGAGTGGTGCAAGTAACCAAACGGTGTTCGATAAACCGTGTTCTAAATACCAAGCGACGTACGATCAAACCTTCACACTGATTGAGCCGTGGAAGCTTTTGAAGGAACATAAAAATTGGCAATAAATTGAGATGCCAAACTTTTACAAAAATAAAGAAACGACTCTTAAAAAATCAAAGACGTTGGAAACTACCTCACACGCCACTTCGGACTCGGCACATGGTGGTTTGAATCTCAACGAAGAAATTGATGATTCTTCGGAGGAAGAGGTTCAGAAAGTTCGAATGGGTCAGGACAAAGCTAAGAAGAAAGCGTCATCCTCATCCGTTCATTCGGAATTGCCAGCTACTGCACCTCTTGTTGATTGGTTAGTTGATAAATGGAAAGACGTCTAAAAAATGAAGCCCGTGATTCTTATTTAGAGATGAAACAACGACAAATGGAATTGGAAGAAAAGGCGCGTCAGCAACAAATCCAACTGGAACAGCAGAAGATTGAACAAAAGTAAAAGAAATTGAGCTGCAACGTCAAATGTTTATCTACAAATAAGAAAACAAAAAGGACGAAGACCTCACGTTTTATAATAGTCATGATGACCGTTTGAACAGAAGACAACGAGATCAAGTGTTGAAGATGAAATAAAAAATAAAAGAAAAATATAATTAGACTACTAGTTTAAGTTTTAAATTTTTATTATAATATTTTTTATTTTATCTGAATTATCAATGTAATATTTTTAATTACTTTAAAAAATAAAAATGAAATAAGATGGTGTCTTCGGTTATCTAATTATGGTCAGTTGGTCATGAAGTTGTTGTAACAAGAGAAAGTTGTTGTGACTTGTGACAGTTTTATCGGTAGTCGGTCACTAGTATAGGTAGCTTAAATTATCACCCTTGTGGTCTTGTCTACTACTTACCTTTGGCGGACCATTATCTTTAGTAGGGCCCATTGTAAACTGGTGTCCGGCTTAGCTTATTTAGCTTGTATTTACCTTGTGACAGTTTCATTGGTAGGTCACTATTATAAATAGCCTAAATTATCACACTTGTGATCTTGTCTACTAGTTACCGTTGACGGACCATTATATTTACTAGAGCCCATTGTAAACTAGTGTCCGATTTAAGTGGTGTTTGAATGCAATTTAATTTACTTAATATGAAAAAACTTAATTTATTAAGTCATATAAAAAGTTGTTTTTCACTTAATCAAAATAAATGACTTAAAACAATAAGTGATAAAAGTGAGGTCCTTCACATTAAGTCATGTGTTAATTAACATGACTTAACGAAAAAATTAAACAAACAAGCCCTTAGCCTATTTAGCTTGTATTTTGTCTGGACGCATTAGTGGCAGTTAAGTAGTTTAACACTTATCACACAATTCATTAGAGAGTTATTTTGATATGAAAAACACATAAGAAAAAGGGATTATAGACACGTGTAATTCTGCTGATAGAATAGATTCATGTTTCAGATTAAAAGTTTAAAAAAATGATTGTCCCGAAGAACCGATGATTGCATTAATCCAGAAAAATAGTTTTAAAATATAATATTTTGCTAAAAATTTACGAAATTGGTCCAAACAGTCAAGGAATATTCAAATTAAGGGCTAATTTTTTTCTTGGGCTTTTAAGATCTTTAGTCTTCCTTTTTCAGATTGGGCTTTTTAAATACAACAAGAAAAAGATATATACCTACATTTGGGCTTCTACAGGTTAAAAAGAAAAAACTTCATGCGCATCCAACCTATTGTGTTTTGATAATGTTGATTATAAGTGTCACGGTGTTCATTGGTTCGGTTCTCGGGTTTTTTGATTTTTTCAGTTCGGTTTTTAGGTTAAATTTTTTTTGAGGCAACACTGAACCAAACCGAATTCAAACTAAATCAAACTAAACCGAATATCAAATTTGAATTGTTCGGTTTTTGAAGAGGATGGGTGAGGAACAATAAAGAAATGACTCATTATTTATAGGAAGTTATCTGACCCCACAGATCTGGCGGATTGCTTACATAAGGGATCTGTCAAGTGTAATCCAAGAGATCCGGCACACTGGATAAGCCAGTCTAGAATTGGGTTACAATTCCGAGTTTTGGTTCATGTGCTCCGGGTTTTGGGTCACAAATACCCAATAAATCTTGTTAGATCTTGCAAATCTTCCAAGTATCTTGCCAAGTCATGTCATGCATGAAGTAACAACTATATTTACTTAAGTATATAATTAAAAACAAATGTATAAGGAACTAGTAAATGATGTGTAGTTTAGTAACAAAATAATTGTGATGACTAGTTTAAAAACTTGTGAATGCAAAAGGTAAAATGTGGTTCGAAATAGAATGATTAACCTTTTATATACTTAATGACTCTAACAAGTATTTTAAACATTCTTAATGGTTTGTGAAAGGGTTTGATTATAATGCAACATAACAAACATGTACGAACCTGTGCTGTAGCATATGACGACCGAGACATCGAAAGATGTTGAATGTATGTTGAGACAAAACATGATTACGAGTAACTTGTACATTTTACGTTATGTGTTAAAAGTTACATGTTTGTCATCAATCAAAACAAACGAGACTGTATAGATTAAATATCATAATATTCGCACTAACAAATTTGATAAAACCAGTGTTAATGGAATTGATTCTACCTTTTGTATATCTGAAATGAAAGTGTAGTATAGTTCGGTTGTAAATCACGGTCATCACTGTTAATACAAATAAACCGTAAAAACGTTTATTAATATTTAGCGATCTCTTTGCGTTTTGTTGATAACAAATATAATGTTACCATAAGTAAAATTATAAGGATACATGTTATTTTTGTAAAGCATTTACATATAGTCATTTAATACAAATTGTTGTAATAAATCATTTGTTGTAATAGTTTATTAGGATGGGTAAAAACCACAACCCATGGAGCATATCCATAACCCATGGTATTGACCCATATCTATTTGACTAGATGCATTGCATCTATTAGATACATTTTATCTAATGAAATACCCATGGACCAACCCATAACCCATGACCCATGACCCATGACCCATAACCAAAAACCCCATGGGCAAAGAGGAGCGTCCCACGGATCCTTGGTGTTACACTAGACAGATCCCTTAAGGGAGGGATCCGTGCTATAGTGGCAAGTTTTTGCCTATAAATAGAGAGCCATTTCTTCATTTTTCTTTACCCCTCTTCTTACTAACTCTCTCATATATTCTTACACTCTTCTAACAAAAGATCACTTGATCTAGAGAGTTGTTCTTCTTTCTAATGTGATTCTCATATAAGTCCTTCTCTAAAGCGAGATCACGAGTTTTCTACAAGTCATCCAAGCAAGGGGTCCTTGATTGATTTGTTCCTTCACAAGATTTCTGTAGCAAAGATCTTGTACTTGATATTTCACATAGTTGTTGTGTAATAGTTGTGTTGGTTTGGTCCTCCGTGTTACGGACTCGGTATTTAGCTTTGTACCGGAAAAAGGTGTAAGCAACGTTGTGAAGACTTCTCCGCCAAGTTGAAGGAGTTTGTTGACATAGTGCTTAAACTCTCGAGTAGGTGACTCGGGGAGTGGAGTAGGGAAAGGAAGGTGTCCTTGTAGCCGAACCACTATAAATCGGTTGTGTCATTTCTATCACTTAATTTACTTTCTTTACTTGCATTACTCTTAGATCTATACTTTATCTTCATCCATACGATTTCACATAACATCGAATCTAAAGTTTTTAGAAACTAACTTAAAATAGGCAAAACTATTCAACCCCCCCCCCCCTTCTAGTTTTCCACAATTGGCATCAAGATCTAAGTTTATAAAAGTTTTAAAGTAAACCGTATTTTAAAAACTTTTCGATCACTATAGGTTCTGAAAATTACAAGGAAGGGCAATCCATGCAACGACCTCCACTACTTGAAACTAATGGTTTTATATACTGAAAAAATAGATTCGAAACGTATGTAAAGTCTAAAGATATTGATATTTGGTACATCATTGTTGAAGGCGATTTTGAAGCCACTGCAAAAGATGAAAATGAAATTTTAGTTAACATAGCTCATGATAAACTCACCGATGAAATTAAGAAAAAGCTTTCCAAAAATAGTGAAGCTAAAATTGTTTTATATAATGTTTTACCCAAAAAGGAATTCGAAAGAATCTCCATGCTTAAAACTTCTAAAGAAATTTGGAATTCTTTTGTTGTAACTCATCAAGGTAATCAACAAGGGAAAAACAATAAAATAGATTTATTTGTTCAACAATATGAACAATTTTCAATATCGGATGAGGAAACTATAGATCATTCTTTTGCTAACTTTAATATTATAGTTACATCTTTACAAGCACTTGATGAATCTTTCTCTAGCCATAACCATGTTAGGAAATATCTAAGGGCACTTCCATCCAAGTGGAGATCTAAGGTGACGGAGATCGAAGAATCAAAAGATTTGACAATCCACACCCTTGATGAACTCATAGGAAACTTAAAGGTCTATGAGCTTGTCCTCGCTAAAGATTCCGAAGCCTCAAAAGTGAAAGAGAAGCACAAATCTCTTGCACTTAAAGCCAAGAAGGTCTCAAGCGATGATGATGACTCCTTTTCGGATAGTGATGACGAGGAATATGCCATGGCGGTAAGGGACTTCAAAAAGTTCTTTAGAAGGAAGGGAAGATATGTCAAACAACCATATGACGACAAGAAAGGATTCCGGAAAAGCAAAGAGGACGAGAAGCCAAGGGATGATCGCGCTTGCTTTAAATGTGGGGACCCAAATCACTTTATTAGTAAGTGTTGTTCCCCGTTCACTATCGTAAAAAACAGTTTAAGAATAAAAAACAAGTTAATAGTGAACAATGACTGAAATTAACATAAGTAAAACACACAAAATAATTTTCAACATAATATTCTTTATTAGAAATTAATCAAAAAGAATACGTTACCCAAGTACTTGCGTAATAGTACTTTGGATTGAAATAACAAGGTTTGGTGACTCCTCTCTAAGCTCAGGCTAAGTCTGAGCACAACTCTTAGAGCTCACTGAGCTATCTCAGGAACTAAGTTGTATTTGGAGGAGTGAGAAGATGGCTTGCGTGTATGTGTGTTTTTACAATTCACAAGCTTCATCTATCACTCCATCTCTTATGCTATTTATACATGTATGAGTTTTAACTCTTTCCTAAGTGACAAACTGACATCATACAGAAGACAAAATACTGATGTATTTTGTCTCTTTTTACAAAGACTATTCTAGGTAAGAGACAAGACTACTTTCCTAAGGTCAGTGATGACACTGAGCCTGATCTTTAGCCATTCAAGGAAAGTTGACTTTGGTTGATAAGGACTTCGTCTTATCTGATTCAAACTTATCCCGCTTTGTCTCGCTCATTCTTCAGTCTTTACATCCTTCAGTCTTCTACTTCAGTTTATCTTCAGTGTAAGTAGTTGGAGAGGAGTCTTTGGGATTCAGTGAGTTATTGTCATCACTCACTGAATCCACCATCTTCTTCTTGACTCAGTCTTCACCCTTTAAGTTCCGTCTTGCGGAGTGGAGAGACTATCTTGTCGCCTCGTACTGAGTATCCTGAAGATGGCTCACTGAGAGACTATGCACTCAGTGACTTGTTAGTGTTTAATGGACTAGACACTTGGGCTATTTTCTATTCAAATCCTAGATTAAGGGGTTTGGGTATTTACTGAACCCAACAGTCTCCCCCTATTTGGATATACAAATAACCTAAGTGTTTGATCAGTGTAAGTGAGCAAATGACTTCTTCTTACACTGAATGTACTAATGAATACAATAAGGAACACTGAATATTTTAACAAAAACATACATCGTTTATTGATCAAATTACAAGGTTCCTATTACTAGTACAAAAGATAATTCAAAATGATGTCAGTCTAGATGGATTCCCAGTGCTTCAAGCTTGACTTTCTTGGTGATGAGTGTTTCCCTGTCAGGATGGTCTCTTATCTTTGAATTTAAGTCAGTCTGATGAACACGATATTCACAAGAGTCTCAATTTGAGAGGCCCTGGAATATAGTGATCATTGTAGCCACTCTGCCTCGATCGATATCACTCCACCTTTGGAATGCTGGGTTTCCATAGACATCAATGAAAAATAGCCCTCTTTCAGGCTTTTCAATTACCAGACAGTTCACAAATTTCACTCCTTGGCAGCTCCCCTATTACACTCCAGTCCGGGTACTTTAATCTCGTGGATGGAACTCAACTCTCTTCCTTTTGCCTGTGGATGATTGTGGTTGAGATCCTTGAGGTGCAGTTAAGGCGGCTGAATTCTAGTTGGGATGGACAATCCTCGGTCTTTCATATCTTTTCTCGAGCATCTTCATTAGGTCCTTAACCACCCCATTCTTCTTCTTTTCAATAATTGGACCAAGCTCATCGAGTTCAGTGATCCCAAAGTCGGTGAATTTGAGGGGATCATGAACTTCGAAGTGTCTTTTATCAACCCCTCTGTAGAACGTTCATTGCCGTGGTTTGGTATTGGGGATGATTTTGACATCTCGTGATCTTTTTCGAAAGCCTTCGGCTTGTCATTGTCCAGTTGTAATGCTCAATTTTGCTTTGCCTGAGGGCTTCAGTTTTCTTCTTCTTTTCTTCCAACTGTTTTTCTCATTTCACCATCCGAAAGCAGAAAAGCTTCCTTGAACTTTTTTCCTGCCTGAACTTTTTGGAGTTTCTTTGGATCAATTCCCATGTTCTCAGCTTCTTCAGCGACTACCGTTGCCAGTACTTCTCTATTCTTCTTATCTTATTCAGCTTGTTTCAATCTCTTTTCTTCTTTAGCAAGATATTTACTTAGCTGTTGAGGTGTGAGAAGGTATTCAGTGTCGCCGATTTTGTAGGGAATCTTCTCAGGCTCAGGAGTTGTCATTTTTCCTTTTCCTTTGTCCTGGCCTGAGGAAGATGAAGTTGCTACCAGGGGTGGTGGTATTGTTGTTATTGGTGTGATTACTGTCAGTGTTGTTGTTGTTGATGTTGGTGGTGGGATTGATGAGATAGGTATTGCTGAGGCTGGTGGTGATGATGAGATTGGAGCTACTGATACTGGTGGTGTTGTCTCCCCCTCAGTGTGAAGAGGAGTTTCTTCAGCTTTCTCCCCTCAACCTGCTGCCGGAGCGCCGTGAGGGCAAGAGTTGGAGTTGGTGCTGAGGGGATGGAGCGCTTGACCCTTGAAGGCTCGATAAATTTCAGAGATCATAGCCTTGATATCCTGAAGTGTCGGTTTGAATACCGTGACTTTTGCTTCCAAATTAGCTCGAGAAACTTCCGCACAGTCATTCGGGTCCAAGATTCTAGGCCGAGATGAGGATGCCTCGAGCCAAAGTAGCCACTGCGTATTCGAGTCCAATGTAGCTTGAAGAGATCGGATCGAGGATGGAAGACCCTGAACATTTGCAGACTTGAGCATATCGAGCAGTTCAGTGAGGCTTGAGGATTGTTTCAAGTACGCCTCAGTTGCCTCAAGCACTTTAGAGTTGAGTGCTGGTTCTTCTTTGACAAATTCCCTGATTTCATCTATCTTTGTACCTACACCTCGAAGGTGCCCGAGGAATTTAGCTAAGTTGTCATCTAGTCGGTGAAGGTTGTCATACATCGATTCTCGTGCTCATGAACATTTTCATCAAAGCCTTGTACCTCAGCCTTTAGATCAGCATAACTCGCAGCAGCCTCAGTGTGTTGTTCCCACAGTGTTTCAGTGACCCCATAGTATAACCTTCTTGAAGCTTTAGTGATCCACGAACAAGTGCCTTCAAGAAGTGGGAGAACATTATCAAATCTTTCGAATTCATCACTGGAGGAAGATGAGTCATCATTTTCAGGCTGGAATGGTGAATCAAGATGCTCCCGTGGATCAGCCGAGGCTCTTGTTCGATTGAACCTCAACGCCCACTTCTTCCCCACCGATAAAACTTCATCATCGGTTTAAGCTCATCTTCCAAAAGAGTATTCCATAACATCAACAACGGTTAACCAAGGGTTGGTGATGGGTTCCATATCAGCGGGTGGTATGTTTCCCTCGAGTCTTTGTCCCCGTTGACCCCTCGGACAGGTGGGCGTTCCAGTGCCTTCGCTGGAGTCAGGATTGGTTGTGGGTTCCATATCGGCGGGTTGTTTCTTTCCCTCCGAGTCTTTGTCCCCAGTGACCCCGAGACACCGGTGGGTGTTTCCCAGTGCCTTTAGCAGAGTCGCATGCTTATATCCTATCACGGGTTGTTTGGTTCCCTCGAGTCTTTGGGATCGATCGGTGTACCCTCGGACAAAGGCTGTGATTTGCTAATGTCATCCTTGGTAATGGAAGGCGCTCCCCTACCGCGGGTTGTATGTTTCCCTGGATCTTGAGGAGTAGTAGTTGGGACCAAGGGCACCGACGCGTGATTTATCGTGTCCTTCATTGTCACCTGGGTGGGTATTGCTTGGTCTCCAGTGGGTGGCAGATCTGTCTTGGGTTTTCTTTGCCTTTTGGCCAGTGTTCCTGAAGCCTCAGGGCCCTGAGACTTGGGTTTGGTCATAGTCCCAGTCTGAGACTTCCCCTTTCTCTTTTTAGGAGCAGGGTTAGGAGACACTGAATCCCTCTGGTTGTTTACAACAACCATATGGGCCATCAATTCAATATTAGAGACTTGGGATGGGTC
Organism: Chrysanthemum makinoi; assembly: GCA_910596185.1. Lineage (NCBI taxonomy): Eukaryota > Viridiplantae > Streptophyta > Magnoliopsida > Asterales > Asteraceae > Chrysanthemum > Chrysanthemum makinoi. The sequence continues at coordinate 245,790,405 of OU343225.1, read as the reverse complement.
CTTTTGAAAGTTAGATTGACTCAGGGTACTTGGTAAAGCAGTGTATTTGTACTCCTGAGGATAATTACAACCCAGTAAAACTTGTAAAGCACATGAGACAAACCTAGGGTACGAAACGTATTTCACCCTAGTTTTGCTCAGTAGCTTGGTTACGAGATCACTGTAAATGATCTCTCCCATGTCGACAGTGACCCCATTCATCAAGCAGTGAGCCATCATCAACTGAATAGAATTAACTTGTTCAGTGGACGAGTGGTTCCCGCCGAGGACCTGAACCACAAAAGTGAACAGGATCCTCCAAGCCACAGGAAATGAATTCTTGGTGACTGGGGTTCTGTCCAAAAAGTTTGGATCTAAAGCAATTTGTTTTAACCCATCCTTAACTGTTGAGGGTTCAGGATGGCAACGTAGACTCCATTGTTGTAATCTAACCCTGTTGAAGTGCAAAAGGTTTTATAATCCAGGGTTAGTGACTGTTCCCCATTGAAAAGACTGAACTTAATGAGATACTCCCTGAGAGGTCGTAGGTCAGTCTCATTAGTTGAGGGTGTCGGGTCATAGGTCGTGGCTGTAGCCCAAAACTCCCGAGGAGGTTTTGGTACAAAATTGAGGACATTTCACAAAGGCCGCTTTTAGTGGGCGCTTAAATAAAAATTTCATAATGTCTTTGTAGGGGACAGTTTCGGGGTATTCAAAATTGCCTATGACATTATTAGTTTTAAATTCAACATTTGTAAGATCCCCTACCCACTGAGAAGCAAACTGGAGAGATTGTGTTCTAGCCAGTTCCATTAAAGATTTTAGGGTTTTTGAAAAAATAATTTCTTTTGACTAGAACAATCAAGGTTTTTAGATCTCTCAAGTTTGTGATGAAAAACTTTTGTAAATGTTTACAAGAAGGGTTTTCCAAAAGAGGTTTGAAGAGTTTTTTTTGAGAACTCACAAATATTTCTGGGTTTTAGAAATGATTTTGACAGAGTTTTGTTGCAGAAAATAATTTGTGTGTGTTTGTTTATCTTGGAAGAGGGTATTTATAGAGTGGTGAGAGGGGTAAAATGTGCATAAATGGGAATTTGTAAAGTCAGTTTACGAAAACATTTTGAATCTCCACATTTAATGCCACCCACCACTACCCGCAGTAAAATCCCGTATTTCAAGGGAACAGTTGCAGTGCACAGTAAAAGTGCACTTTTGCAGTAATAAAATATCCATTGGATATTTCATGTGAGATGAGGCATTTAATGCCAAGTGGGGGTGAGGTAAGTGAGAAGACCCCTGACAGTAAGATTTCATTTATTGAAGTAAAATAGAGTTTAAAAAGGTTTATTTGTTGCGGAAAAATGGCCCATCAATAAAATGTGGTCCCCATACGTAAGTCAGAGTCATCTATGACCATGCCATGCCAATGCTCAAGCGCCTCCAGAGTTAGCTATTGCCTTTTCATCCTGAAAATACATGCTAAAAAGTCAACACAATGGTTGAGTGAATTCATAGGTTTAGTAACAAAGCAGTTGATCACAAGAGTTTCAAGTTTAAAAGAAGCCATGGGCTACGTTGTTATACGCCCATAAAAGAAAGTTGATATTATTGCACTAAGCTCATGACACCAAGACTCAACTGCATACACCTAATTACTGGTGTACGTAATAATATGCCCCCAAGAGGTAATTGCCAATTACCTAAGAGATTCAAATATGGTGCGCCCCGGTTATTTCCGATAACCGAGTCGGGGTCGTTAATTCCCATAGTACTATCCCCAATATTTGCGCTCACTCGCAAGTGACTAATGGTTCATGATGAAGGGGTCTTTTGGCAAACAACTTAGGCAGAGTCATAATATCAAGAGAACATCAAACAGTTTTCAAGCAATTGTGATCATAAAAGCAGTAGTAGCACGTATTCTCCCCCAAGGAGTTTATAAAACAGTTAAAAGAGTAAAAGTGGGGCTATGAACTCACCTTAGTGATACGGTAGGAAATGCACAACAATAGCAAGTACGATATGACAACGGCTTCAACACGAAACCTAGATATAGTATGGCAAGTCTTAGATAATATATTCCGTTTACGACCATAAATGGTAATGTTTGAAAAATAATTTGCTATGAGACACTTGTATCATTTTAACTTGTGTGGTAACGCTTAAAGTTCAAAAATAAATGTTTTCAAAGACTTTCTCATGTGTTTGTGTTACGTAGCTTATGTGGACGTTATCGACGTACATGAAATGTAGTTGTGAAAATATTGCTTAACTTTTGGCTCATGGAAATAGTGAGTGGAAAGGTTTACGAAACTTTCGTATAGGAGTTGACCTGGAATATTGGCTAGAGTATTATTGATGTGGGAATAATTACAAGTCGAAGTGTATTTATTAGATTTGTTAGTCTTCGAGGTGTGTAAAGTGCAATACATATTTATCGGATTTGTGAGAAAATAATAAATTTGGAAAAAAATATAATATTTATAGTTTACGGGGATGTAGTCGTCAAATAAAAATACGTGTTACATATATTTACTTAAACGAAAAAGTGGTAGAATGTATAAGTTTATCAAATTTGTAAAAGTTTTAGGGTGACAAGTGTCAAAGTGCCAAGCTTGAGGAATGAAGTTGTAAAGATTATTAAATGTTTCAAAACATATAAAAGTTTCTAAGAAAATTGTTAGTTGGTTTGAAGTTAAGGGACTATAGTTGTAAAAACATATATAAGTTACGAACTTATAAGATTTTAAAGAAAAGTGGCAAGGGATTTGAAGTTGAGGGGCTAAGGGTGCCAAAATGCGAAACTTTCAAAATAACTAACCAAAAATAAACTAGAACTGCCAAGTGCGGGTTTCGAACACATGACCTCTTTGCTTACAAGAAGGACGACTCATCCATCTGAGCCAAGGGGTGTTTCATGTTTTCCTTTGTCGTTTAAAAGTATTTAACGAACGTGTAACTGTATATTTTGTATCCAAAATTTCCTACTGAGCATGCATTCTTTAGTGGTTGAGCTTTATGTTTGCATGCGTATGGTTTTCAAAAAAAATGTGAATAAGTGAATAAGCTCATGGATTTTAAAGGAAATGAGAACCAATTGTATCCTTACTGAGTTGTGGTTTGGTTGAATACATTTATAAAAAGGCAACCTTGGTTTGTAGAAAACTTATAAAAGTACATTTGGTTTGTAAAATGTGAAACAGGTACGTTTAGTTATACGAAGCAAGAACAACGAGGCCATTGTAAGTGTTGATAAAATGAGTTTCTTAACCACACAAGTTAATAACACAAGTGGTCGTGACAACGTATCGATGTGTTATAAATGATTTTGTTAAGAAATTATATCGTCCTATGTACGGAAAAGGAGAGGAATACTTACGACACCAAGAATGGTGGTGGAGAACACGTACGGACAGGGATGAGAACCAAAGAAACCCGATATGCTTTCCAAAGTGAACCCAATTGCTTCCAAAACTCAGACCCGTGATGAACTAAACCCGTAACTATACAACTCCCACATAACATTTTTAGCCATTGTTTTCGTTCACCAAATCTCCCTTTCTATTCTCTTTGGCTTGACAGTGGTGTAAGGATGGGGTAAGAGTTTTTGTATTTGAGTTTTGAGTGTGTTAGCAAGAGGAAAATGTGTGAGCTTCGTTTACTTGTGATTCGGTTATATAGTGAGAAAACAAGAGTAAGTTGTTGACTAGTTTCTTAATCCTTTTACGCATGGTACAAAAATATATGAAGTGTTGGGGTTGCTTGATTTAGACAATTCACTGAATGTTGTATTATGGCTTTTCAGCTAGAAACAAGGAAACAAGAAAGCTCACATGGGTTGGATTTAGCCTTTGTGTTTTGTGTTTGTCTTTTGTCGTTGATAGGTCTAACACACAAGAAAGGAGAAAGCCAACTGTGCATGCTAGCATGTGGGTGTGTTTTAAAATGAAACTAAGGTATGGTAAATATATTATATCATTAACTTAGATCAAGCTACCACAAAATGATACGACATAGGGTGAGGCGTGCTTGGAATAAAGATGATATAGCATACGTTTTTGATGGAGATAGGCATGTGGTTTTCTTGGAGATGAGAAGAAGAGCAACAGATGAAAGTGACGGGTCATGGGGGAGTAGTTTAGAATTAGTATTTTTAATTTAAATACTGTGTAATTTGTACCTCGTGTTCTGTCGAGTCTCTGCGTAAACGTATCTTCCCAGTACGTGTAAAAATTATATTTATAAAAACGTTTTCGAAGGCGTAAACTACGGTGTGTTTATTATGAAAGGATTAAATTATAATCGTTTTGCTGTTAACCTGACGGTGTAGGTATATGTCGAGTGTCGGATTTGAGAAAATCTATCGTTCTTGATTCAAATAGGCTCGGAAAAATCCAGGAGTGAAATTTAGTTATAAAATTACTATTAGTTTACTTTTAAAATTTGATTGAAATTTTACGGGTTGTTATATATTCCGTAGTTGACATCCGCAAAGATGATTAGTGACTCAACATGTTACATAGATGTCATCATCTCCACTCTTGTTGGGTACATGTGTACATTATGGGCTGATTGGTTATATGTTAGATAACTGGAATGCATTTGGTGAAATGAAGATGTTGATATATTGTTCTCCCAAATAGACAACTGCTCAAACTCGAAGAGTAATGTGTACATCGGGGACGCACAACAGGTTCACGTGATAGAGCTTAATCATGTATTCAAGGGTTGATAACCGCAAAGATGATCAGTGTTTAAACTTGTTACTTCGGTGTTCTCGTGTTCTTCGGGGTGTTGAGTTTCATTCAATAAGACTGTTTCTCTACACATTCTACTTCTTGGGAAAATGGTCTTTATTCGAAGATTGTCAGTTTGGGGGGAAGCTACCAAAGTCTCACTTTCTGTAGGCTCAATTTCTGACGTCCATTCAAGAGTCTCGAAAGCTTTGGTGGTGAAAGTTTAAGAAATGATGAATTCTATCTTCTACTAAGTGCTGAACGATATCCTTATCTCGGTACTCGTATCATCATCTTCTTAAACTATATCATCTTATTTGTATATATTTAACAAAAAGAAAATAGAAAAATATAAAATCTTCAAAAATCCATAAAAAAATAAGAAAATTTTGAAAAAAAAAAAAAAAAAAAAAAATTACTCAAGACATGTCTTCTGGTATCGATAACATCTACGGTCTTAGAAATGTCATTCAATAATGGCACGGGACTTTAGATGAAGTTCGACCAGGAGGTGTAAATATATCTTTTCATAACATATCTCTAAATATGGTTTGCAGTTATTTCAGACTGTAACCCGTTCTTCAAAATTATGGTTTGCTATTATTTCAGATAGCAACCCGCTCTTCATGGAAGGAAAGTGCTGCGCTAAACCAATTTTCAAATATTTCGTGCACTTATCCTAAAACAAAATGAGGAAAGTATGTCGAAGGACTGCTGTTCCTACTCAAATATTTTTCCTTCTAAAATTCTTCAGAAAATTATTTGTTTTAACAAAATGATGGTAATTGAGTTGCTTGAAAATCAATCAGAATCATGTTTTCATTAATTTGCAAAACCCAATCAATGACTACGGCTTATTTAAAAACTTTTCATAGAAAGAGTCATTGATTGAGGGGGAGAATGTTTTTCAAATTTATATCATCTATCGGGCTTATCTAATTATCCTAAATGCTTAACTAAAAAATGATGTTAACCTACGTTGAAGGACTAGGTGCCTAGGATATGATTGTTAGGATTAGATGATTAGAGTTTGATGAACATATAAATCCCATGCCTTATGTGAACTGATTGATATGTTGAATTGACTTTTATTAGTCGATTGCTGTTTGGGTGTTGTCGACCACCATATATGTCTATCTGTTTCTACTAACGTATGCAGATTACATGGTATATAAGAATGTTCCCGTTCTGGATCTCACAAAATATGATGATTGGATGCCGAAAGGAAAGGGTAACTATTTCTTGAGTCGACAAAAGAAGAAACGAAGCTTAATTAGATCTCTCTATGGATAGTTGGCACGATAGATGCAACTTCAGAGGTCTCACTGCATCAGCAGACGGTTTTCTTCCAAGCCCTACAACAACAACAACATAAGCAGATTCTACACCACCTAACATATCTTTGTGCAGGATAATAGTGATGATACCATTTTTTAAACAATTTTTGAATAATATTGTTTTGAAAAATGGAAAAATATTGGTTTTGAAAATAAATTGGACTTAATTTTGGAAATCACCGGACTTCATTTTATCAAAAATTAAGTCACTCAAACATCGACTACGGTCATCTATTGAGGGGGAGAGTGATTTAAAATAAAATATTTTCAAACGATATTTCTTTATAAAAGTCCGTTTGTACAAATAATATGTGGTGATCTAAAGATTTAATGTTATGTCATGGTATGATTTTCTTTAAAACCCAAAGATCTTTCAAAATGAAATTCTTTCAGTTCTTGTTTGATTGTGAAATTGTTTTATTTTACTTAAAGATCTCTTAAAAACTATCATACCTGACACTAACAATCTTTAATGTCTATAATTGGTCCTCATCAGTCAATTTCAAAAATTAAATCAAGCCACGTCTTTCCCTAAAATTTTTAAATGATTTAAATCAATTGGGATTACAAATCTCAAAAGGTTTGAAATTTTTGATCGGGGGAGAGATCGTGATTTAAACCTCAAATCGGTTTTGAAAGGGTGATTGTTTCTAAAGCACTCATTCCTTCATGTGCCAAAAGATTTTGAAATACATAATGCACATGATTGTGGAGGTTCATTTAACCAAAAACCAAAAGAGTATTTAAACAAGGACACATTTTCTCCCATGTTTTCTAAACCTTATTAAATCACTTGGGATCCAAAATCTCAAAGGGTTTGATATTTTTGATCGGGGGAGAATTTGTGATTTAATTATGAAATTTGATAAAAGGTGATCGTTTTGATTCAAAGTGCAAGTTCTCTCTAATATGTGCTAAACTCTTTCGTTTATCGATGCACATATTGAGTGGGGGGGGGGCAAATGGTTTCTTAATGGCTTTTGTGTTCGTGGATGTACTTCAAAAGAACTCTTTCCTCTATGTTATAAAATGATTTAAAATATCCAACGCACATTTTGAGGGGGAGAATTTACCAAGAAAATTAAAAGGCTTTTTCTAAGGAAATTGTGATCAAATAAATTATTTCAAAAGAACTCTTGCCTCCATGTGCTAAACAATTTCATAATCATATGCACATGTTGAGGGGGAGCATTTCTAAATGATCAAAACAATTAAGGTACTAAATGCTTTGATATTATATCACAAGTACCTTGATTGATTTTCCAAATGATTTTTCAATTGGTTTCGAGAAGTAATGAACAATACCAAAAAGACCGACCAACTTACTTTATGCATGGTGTTATAAGGATGGTTAGGTTAGGTATTCATTCCCACGATCCCGCCAGAGCCGGAGGGATCTACCCAGGGACAATCCACTAGATAGTGTAGAGTCCTTAGGTATGATGAAAAAAGGAGAAAAATAAGAATATGGGAAGAGTCCCGACTGAGACAGAGCTAGTACTGGAATAAACCCAACAAGGTTCTAGTAATGAAGTCTCGGTAAGCACTGAAGGGGTTGAAGAATGAAAAAGAAATGAATGTGAAAAAGGGTGAAAAGAAATAGCCCTCCAATAATTCAACCTTAGGGCAGAAACCGGGTTCAATACATATGCTACTAGTTGTTACTAAGGTAACACTGGTATTGAAGACAAGACGTCATGGACCCAGTGATGCACTGCACCTAACTTCCCAAGCTACTCAAGCTCCTCTTAAAAGGGCTTGTTTCATTCTCACGGGAAACCTACATAATCTATCGACTTTCTCTTAGAGATTGTTGATATTGAAGAAGGAGACCCTTTCCCTAGTCTCCGACATAGGAAACCAAATGTGCACAATTGAGTCTAGAGCCAAGAGATCATCCACAATATCTCATTAGGACACAAAATTAATGAAGACTTGCTGTTTCACACAATGTGTAAAGTAAGTATATATTTTAAGAGTCATGCGCATTATCCTTGTGGTATTGCCAGAACATCCGAGTGATATGTAAAAATTCACGATGAAGATGGAAATCCTTCTAGAGCCAACATCAAACAAGCTCTTGGTGGGTGACATGTGAGATCTTTCAAAAGATCAAGCTTGTGACAACTGGATAGAAATGATGGGGCGATTCACTCGTGAATCAACCTTGGTCCAGGAAATGAATTGACAAATACTTTTGGAAAAACCTTTCGATGTGCAAATGTTCTTTTCTCTAGCACGTCGAATGTGTATTCATATTTCAAACACAAAAAGTATCTCTGATTGAAAAAAAATACTTTTGGAAAAACCGTTCGATGTGCAAATCTCTTCTTTTCTCTAGCACATCGAATGTGTGTTCTCTTTCAAATACAAAAAGTATTTTAAATTGAAAATTGACATTTCTCATAAAACCTTCGTCGTATTGCAAAACTCTTTCTTCTAAGCAATACGCGATTGTTTTCAAATCAATTTTTCATCAATCAGTGAATCTCAATTCGCTGGTTCACTCACTCCGTGTTGTCTTCTTTGAGATGCTCCGAATTGAGAACGGCTAGAGCAGCTGTGAAACCCTGTCAAGGAGATTTTTCGGATTTATACCTGATCACAGGCAGTACTTGTACTGATCAATGGGGAACCGTGGGCCGTGTACCTCAATTCAACGAAAGTGATCAAAGACACTTTCGTGTGCTTTATTGCTAACTGTTGTTTGCAGGTACACTTGGACGGTTGCAGCTGATCGATATTGAGAAGTCAATTCATAGCCGCATGCTCACAGCATCCACACTTAAATTAAAGAAATCATGACAAGTGCTTATCTACATAACCTGGCTCTGATAGCTGCCAATATCATGAACCAGTAAAGCTTCCGCTACTCTGATGAAAAGATGTCATGATCCAGAAAGTGTGAGCATGTAGGTCCTAAAGTCAAAACATCACATGAAGGCAACACTACAAAGGGTAGAGATTTACTGTGGCTGATGATCTCAATGAAAGCTCGAAGATCATCAAGACGTGGATCAGTTCAAAGACCTCCACTGAAAGTACAAAATCATTGGACTATGAAGAGTCACTGCTAAAGCACAAAGAATGCGGACATTGAAGAATTGAAGTCTACGAGCTCGGGCATAAAGACAAAGATAGAATGCTAGGATTCGAAATGTAAAACATGGGGTGACCTCCCTTAGGGGGAGATTGTTAAGAATTAGAAATTCCATTGTAAAGTGTCGGTCACCCCAAATATAATCTAGCATAAGTTAGCTCGTAGACATTACGTTATTTACTAGTTATTTAGTTTAGAGCAACACCGTGGAGGAAGGACGGGTCTTTACCCACTGTATGCCTGATCCACAGCCCAACAGAGGGCGTATTATGTAAAACTATAAATACCCTCTACCTCCCAAGGTAGAGGGTTGGACCTTTCATTCTAATCTAACATTTTCTCTTTTGTTTACTTTCTCTCTCTAGAAAGGCTCCAATCTTCCACTTTCTCTCTCTAAACATCATTCATACGCCTCTTATATGATTTATGTTATGTGTTTATGAAAACCAATATGTTACAACTCGACACACTAACTCTAACTCTTTTTGTATTTTTATTGACACTTTCTTGACTCAAACAAAAATAAAAGGCGAATGGTAGTCCATATGTTTTTCTCTTTTATTCCATACACTTTTGCCCTATCATCCGCAAAATAATACATCAATACCCAAGGGATTTTTAGTTGCATCCCTACACTTAAATTAAAACATAAATATAAACTATCTAATGACATAAATAGCGAGGATCAAAATACGTAGAGTGCTTAAACATTAACATACATAAGGGGGTAATAATTTTGAATTTCTTCCCCATTACTCCATGACAATAGTACTAAACCCATGAGTTTCAATCGTCCCAAAACTGTATTTACAAGATATGACTCGACTTAGCGACCATGTAACCAACTAGACAATTAACTAAGGGTTTAACATAAATGTTGTAACAATAATGCCCGAAATGAGTACATACAAGGTAGGCTAAGGCGATTTGGGTGTAACATTTGGGGGTGATGATAAGGATTTAAAACGTACACTTTTAAGGGGCCGTTTAAGCCCTTAATTGCCCACTTTTATATCCGTTCTTGCTTAATTTCGTTCCTTTTCACTTTTTAGGTCTCTTGGAAGCAAAATGTTGGAATGATGCTTATTTGAACGAAAAGGAGTGAGTATATGAAGAAAATGGCTAAGTCAAGATCGAAGACACTCAAGTTGCTGAAACTGAAGCTGATGGCATCCCAACTAAAGGGCGACGCCGTCCCTCTCTACGGTTTTAATTAAAATACACCTGACGGCTCAGTAGACTTTTTGCTAAAATACACCTGACGGTGTCAGGATTTGAAGAGGAAGGGCGTCACTAAGACTTTTCATCTCAGAAGGCCTAGATCCAGAATTAGAAGAAGTCCCTGCTGAAGCCCGACGGTGTCACAACTACAAAGTGACGCCGTCCCATCGATAACTTGGCCAAGACGAAAACCCTAATGACGGCGATCTGACGGCGTCCCACCTATAAGGCGACGCCGTCGCAAGTGTAAAATTATATATAGAAATCGAATTTTCAGAATTTTAGGAGGTAGACTAGTGGAGTAAAAACCCTAAACATTTGTAGTCCGACTTGGACAGTATCTTAGGGTCCCAAACCCTATTTTACTCATCAAGATAAGTGTTTTATTCCATTGATTTCATTATGTCTTCCACTGAATGTGTGTATGCTTGCTTGTTTAACATGTCCGGCTAAATTTCTTGTGTGTTTGCTTAGATCTATGAAACCTAGTTATTAATTATTGATTGATTGTCTCTTATCTTAATTGTAATTGGCTTAGGAGTGCAATTAGGCTATCGTTGTGTTTAAATGCTTGAGTTATCTTTGTGAACCTTAGTTTATGAATCACTTAGCGGATTTCGTAGTCTAAACATCCAAAGATAACCTTAAAGTTAGTTTATGAATCATCTAGCGAATTTCGTAGGCAATAACCTTAAGGTAGTCTCAAAGAGTTAGGGAAAAAGGCACACCCTACGACCTTAGAAAACACAACGCGTTAAAAATAAGGACGTGACAATTCAACCATCAATAAAAGATAACTAGGGAGTAATAGTATCTAGGTAAGCACATTTTTAATCATCATACGAGCACACATAAAAAAGACATAGACTACCCGTTGTATTAGATAATTAGAATAGTAGAGTAATCGGTAGAAGTACCACCCCCCAAATCCAAGCCCCGAGATTTTACCCTTAGCTTTCTAAAAAAATATAAAAAGATAAAAAAGAATCTTCCTCAACCTCAATCTTAGCGTAGTACACTTCTTACTAGCATTCCTATTCCCCTAAAGAACGCTATCAATCCCCGAGGCTTACCCAATACTACACTACAACGATTAGGTTAACTGCCTAGGGTGTTGAAAAACTTGCTCGACAAAAAGGAAGTTCCTTTGACCCCGAACGCGCTTCGTACGCGCACCAGGTGAATTGTAAAAAATGTTCTTTATTAATATTTTAGAATCCACCAAAATATCACGAGAACCACAAAAAAGATACGCTCAGAGGGGTTCACTAGGGGTATCTTATCCATACTAAAAATAAGTACATAGCAAGGGTGTGGGGTGATTACTTAACCAAAGTAGCCAACGTAATTATATAAACAGGTTTAAAACAAGGGTTATCCTTGCCTCTTATCATTTAGTCAATCCTAATCACACGAATGCGATCTCACTAGCGACCTCGGGATGTATCACTAAACCAAGTTCTAGAATCTATATACTACCGGGACACTCATAAGCATTAAAGGTAAATTTGTTTTCCTAAATATCTAAAGGCGACCTTACATTTTTGGGGTAGAGTTTGAGTGTTAAGGTTTTTGTGCTAGCTATATAACTCCTATCTATGAGACGCTTTATTAAGACTAAGTTTCACTCGTATATGTCATAAAAAAATTTAAATTTGGTGCTAAAATTACATTTATAAGTATTTCTTTCAGTTTATTACACAATTACTAACGAACAAAACAAATAACAAATGTGGGACTAGTTTCTAAAGTGTCTCTTTTTACTCTCCCTACTCTTAAATTGAACATTGTCTCCAATGTTCTTAAAAAGTACCAAAAAGTGATAATGGGAAAAATAAAAGAGCTTAAATAAACTAGTACTCCCCTGATTAGCTCGGTATGAACGTAACGGAAATACGATCACATCCTCCAAGAAGATAAAATTGTCCAATAATATGCTTCTCCCAATCATATACATTCATGTTACTGTGTGGATTTTGTTTTTGTAAAATTTGAGTAGGTATAGTATTCCTCGAGTTTTTTATCTGACCATAGTATTTTTAAAATCTATTTAATAAAAGATAATTCCTTAAAATTTATTTAACAAAAGATAGTACTTTTACATAAACAATGTTTTTTTAGCTTTGGCATTAAAATGAAACCAAACAATACTCTTAAGATCCAAAACAAAGGATCTCATTTTCCTATAGAAGAACATTCCAAACATAAATCATCTAAACCAAGCTTTGTTGATAATATCACAATCAAGAATTTGAGTCTTCATTTAAGAAAAATGGTCAAGTTTTGGTTCTTATTGTATTCCTAACTTATACTCATGGAAAATAATGAATAAGAAACATGCAATCAAATAAAAGATGGAAAGATTTTGCTTATTAACAGAGCAAGATGTTATACTTGATGCACACACACATGAAAATGCTATGCTAGTTCATTTCATCTACATCCAAAAATGCTCTACTAGTTCATTTCATCTAGCTGTCATAAACATGAGTATGAACACGATTGCCGAGAATAAAAAGAAAAGTTGTTATCATTTCAAGCACACAAATGAAAAAACTATATTAATAAACAAAAACAAACTTAGTGACCTCTGTTACATAAGGGCCCAATCACTTGTTTAATGTTTTGTTTAAGCATTTGAAAAAAGGAAGCATGTTCATATTTGTTTAGATCTTTAAAGATATAAGGAATTGTACAAATTTTGGGTAAAAGGGTATATTAGTATTATACTACAGATCAAACGAAAAATATAACCTTCTACTATCATTTTGTATTCAGTAAGTATTTCTTTTGTGGCTTTCGTCTATGTATATAAACGAGGTGCAGGTCCCGTCGCGCTGCGGCGGAAGTATTTGCTATATTTTTGCATTCGTTTAAGCATACATTTATAACACAAACAATTAGACAAATCAATACATAATATGTTTACGCCCACAACCAGCATCGGACTGCCATAACATTCACATATAAAGCTAGAACTTAGTTCTTGACAAGAAAAAGGAAGAGAACACAAATATACTAAGAAAAGGAAGAGAACACAGATATACTAAGAAAAACACTATTGGGCCCGGTGTCGCTTCTGTTATGCATGAATGCTCAACCGCAGTTTGCGTCTTTGGTTTGTTATCATAATCTGCGCATTAAAAGCTAAGTTACTATTCCATGAGGATAGGTAATGATGCAGATAATCATCCAGCTTGTTAAAATCGGCTAGGTAATTGTGCCTTCTAAAAAATTAGAGTTCTTACTTTCTAAATATACATGTAAGCCAAACACGCCCGCACATTATTTTTCATACTAATCTAAGCCTATTTATATATGGATTCGTATTCGCCATAGATATAACCTAAAGGTAAGCAGTTCCATTTAGAGGCTCAAAAGTGCGTATCCACTTTACACAGTCATAAACAAATAAACAAAAAGAAACCCCAATAACACGGAAATTCGCGATCACTTGCATGCTCAAGGAGGTTATCGCTATGAGCTTGCTGAAAGAAGCTTTCATTTTTCCTGACAGTTGTATCCGCACAACTTGTAGCCCCCTCGGGTTGATTTTGTTTCATACCTGAATATTGTTGTGTCATCGAGTAGAGTCTTTCCACTCGGAAGTACACCTCAACCTTCACTCGCTGATATTGACCTGAGATGTTCAGGATAGCGAGACCCGTCTAATCGCCCCCTCTAATTCCTTTTGCTATTTCAACAATCTTTGTGCAAATGTCTGCAATACGTCAAATGTCTGCACCAGACGTATGACAACGAAAGGAATTCGAGGGGAGAATTAGAACAGGGCAGTATCTTAAACATCTCGTGTCAATATTAGCAAATGAAGATTGCGATATTCTTCTAAGTGGAAAGATTCCAATCGAGGACACGCCTATTTAGTTGGATAAGAGGTTGTATGAGACGTTTCTTGAATGCTTAAAAATTATAGAAAGATCATATCTGATCTACTTTCTAATATTTGAAAAAGAAAAAATGGGGCCATAAAGAACTTACTTGATACAACATAAATCAAGCTCAAACATCACGGACATGGTGTCTGATACTCTAAAACTAAACCATGACAGCTCTCTTGGCCCATAATTCTCAGTGTCCCGTTTTGACCCCAATATGTTTTGACTCCTAACTCGTGCTGACCCAAAACCCAACCCAATAGATAATCTGCAAAGTTTATCCTTTATGCATACAATTCTAATTTTCGATATTCAAGTGCTCATATGACAACAACAGCTAGCAAGAATCGTATGGACCTTGCATCCATATGGTAAGGCCGGGAGCATTTGTAACAGTCACTGTCAAAAGATTAGAGTCTTCCAAACCTGTTCCAGTTACTGCCCTTCAACTCGCAAGAAGAAAATGTCGTTGGAACCAAGAATTAAACGGGCAAAAAAATTAAAATTAATTCATAACTAACATAATCTGTTGTGGAAAAAAATATCTGCGACCAAAAAAGAAGTAGCACATAAACCTTTCTTCACCTATATTTTCGGTACCATCAGATTCAATTCCTACTCATGTTGTTCAGTATTTGGAATTTAAGATTTTCTTGCGCGTCGTCGGCAACATATATCATACACTCACTTTTCCAGAAGCAGATGATACCTACACACGTATGTAGACAGGTTCAGAAAATATACCTACC
This sequence comes from Chrysanthemum makinoi, assembly GCA_910596185.1. NCBI lineage: Eukaryota > Viridiplantae > Streptophyta > Magnoliopsida > Asterales > Asteraceae > Chrysanthemum > Chrysanthemum makinoi. Next base: position 245,775,387 of record OU343225.1, on the reverse strand, counting down.
GTCGTATCCCAAGTGGCAGGGGTTGCAAGAAGGCATCAAATACATGAAAGTGAGAATGTATGCAAACACAACTAACCTCGTGTAAGTAAGCTCCCAATGGTTACTGTCTATAACAGAACGACCCTAAACGGAGGGCTATGAATGCAATAAATCTGAGTCATAGCAAAAAGTTAACGGGTTAGTATAACTAATATCACATATAAGTGTTCATCTGAAAGTCCAACAACTTTGTGCAGATGCTACCTGGCTATGTATGACATACGTGTCTCCTGTTCGTATTGTTTTATTCATGAACACGCAAAAAATCTCTAAGAACCTCCTCTTTTGTGATCAACTTTCTTTACATGAACTTGTCAACAAATAACAAAAATAATAGTATCAAATGAGGAGGCAATAATCACCTTTCTGTCTCTTGTACACCTACCAGTAAAGAAGTAACAGGAAAAAAAGGATACATCAACTGCCCAGTTTATTTGCGCATCAGATTTCAGTTTTTGAGGTCCTGTTTTATACCTATGTCCGCGCTGAGTCCTTGTTCCTCTGAAATCAAGACATTCGCCCCAATCATTTTCTGCTTGGATTCATAGCCCTACACTCGAGGCAACAGACACCTCCTTCTGTAAAATATGGAAGCTTTGAGTGAAGCAAGCCCGGCAAATCAAAAGGAAAACCATCACTCTAACATCAATAAATCTACTACAACGACATAACCCTCTCAACAACATACCTCTAATTTGTAATTCATGGCGGAACAGATATAAATAACCAAAAAACATACCTCCAATTCGTATAAACCAAGCCCAGATTCGTTATTGATAAATCAACCTTTTGTTAGAGGATTAGATTATGGAAGACAGAAGGTGCTAGTGAGTGGGAAAGTTTCAGTCAAGCGGTGCAAAAGGCGGCGAGAATCTATCAAGTAAGACATTTGGTGTACACACGTTTTGTATATCAGATAGAACCGAATGGCCAGAAGTAGTACTGGGCTCTTGGCACACATGTTGGGCTAAACATTACCGGCAAGAACTAAAGTAAGAATATAATAAAGTTTAAAAACTATTAAAATACGTCACCGACGTTTTGATTTAGTATGTATATAAAATCATAAACCACCTGATAATATGTTTCTTCCTCTCATATTTGTTTTCCCTTATACTTTGTTTACATTACTACACAAGCTAAATTATGAGAAACAACAAGTTTGAACTACGTACCAAACCATCAGGACCAAAGCTTCTTTAATTTATAACCCGACAACCCGATCACCCGACCCGACTTAACGAGAATCGATAAACACCCGAATCCGATAACCCAACCCAATAAAAACCATGATTTATGTAAAAGTACTATTTTTTATTAAATAAATTTTAAAAGCACTATGGTCAAATAAAAAACTCAGTATTCCTCTTGATTTTGTGATGTCCTCGAACTCTAGAAGAGAAAAACCGTCCATATATCACCTTTTCTTTAAATATAAGGGTTATAGAATTTTTCAATGCAAATACGCACATACATACACGTAATTTCTTTTATGATTTGTCTGCATTCAATGTATATACTATATAGTAACTTTGTAGATGACATTTTATTATATACTTTACATTTACAGATTACAAGACTTTAAAATTTATGACTACATATATTTTCTTTTGCATGCAGATCTTTTCTCTTATATCTATTGCTTCCATTCTTTGTAAATTCAATCCATGTTTATAATACCAATCGAATATAAGACATCTAAAACCTAACGACATATGAGATCATTGTTGGGTCTCTATTATGAAAGTTTTGCCGAAGAAATATAATTGAACAAGTTACGTAAACCATTTGTTTTTGTTTGCAGTTTTGCATGAACAGTTGAGTATGTAAAGTTATAAACAATGAGTAGAAAAACGTAAAATTTATTTATTACGGCTGAAAAGTAAAATAGGAAGAAATATACTAAAATATCTATATTTTGTCATAAAGAAGATTCTTTATGGCCTAGTTGCCGTGAGGGGTACAAAGATTTTATTGTCCGTTATAGTCATTTCCAGACGTTAGGAATTCAAATCCCAAGGGTTGTTTTGTACGAACGCTAAGCCCATCTCATCTCGGGCACTGATTGTCACACTCAAATAATGGATTTGCACACTCACAATACAAGCATATAAAGTACATTATAAATTTTGTACAACCAGTTAAACAACAAATAATTCTCACTGCGCTAGCGTGAACCCGGTTAAGACAACATAGTCTGAGTATATATTGGATGAGGGCCTACTGTGTGTACCACATGGTAGGTGAGACTCTCGCCCAAAAAAATGAAAGTCACCGTCCAAAAAAAAAAAAAAAAACAACAAATAAGAGTGTCTTAATAAATTTTAAGAATGTGCAAACCATTACTCATCTCAAATGAGTGTTGATAACTTCATATCACATTACTAATGCATACTGTACAACATTTTCATGCATGATTGGTGGTATACAGATCATTTTTAGTGGTGTGCATGTCACCCATATCTCAATAATGCCATTTAAAATACATTTTTCTTTGTATTTGAAGAACGATTTTTTGTTTTTCTTTTTTTTAAACGGCTAGTTAGTAAGTGGTTTGAGTCGTACAGTGACATCCAAACGGCTAATACGCCTTCCTCGAATCTTCATCTTTAGAGAATAAACCTTTATTTTATTTTTATTATTATTTTTTTTCTTTTTTTTTCTTTTGAAAGAAAATTTTATTGGCAAGCCTCGAACTTGAGACCTACAAAAAAAACAACCCCTAAAGCGCCTTTGTGACCACTCGATCTAGATCAAGTGGTTCATATTTGAAGATTTTTCTTGAGGCATTGCTTGAAATCTTTTATATATATGAAGGATTGTCATTCATCATCTAAAAACTCTTACATAATTTTTATCATTATTATTTGACTACTCATTAACTCAATTAATTGAAGATAAAAATGTCTCAATTTGAAGTTGTGAGTATACGGTTGGAGACGAATTCTTTTTAGAGAATGAATGTAAAACAAAGATGTTTTTTTATCTTTCAAATTTGAAAATTTTGGAAGATATGATTGATGATGACCTAATGAATGCATAATATTTTCCAAACAACTTATTAATTTTATTTGAAAGAGTTGGTTTGATGACATTGGGCCTGTTTGGCAAGGGCTTTTTGAAGAAGCTATTAGCTTTTTGTTATAAAATAATCTCCAATAAACTTAGTAGCTTTGTTTGGATGAATTAACTACAAGCTTTTATTTCAAACAAATAGCTCCAATATAAAAAGCTGGTTCATGAAGCTTTTTAAATGTCTTGGAGCTGTTAAAACTGTAAATTACTGATATACCCTCCAAACATTTATTTACAATTATAGATTTGTCCTTTTATGTCATTTTAAATCTTATAATTATATTTAATAGCTAATTTACAAAACAATTTTATTGAAAAAAAATACACCTTGTAGCTCATGTTAACAGCTTTGCAGTTTACAGCTTACAGCATACAACTTACAGCCAGTTTTGCCAAACATACCCATTGTCAATAGATACAAAAGTAATATTTCTAAACTAATTATATTAGAGTTGATTTTTAAATGCTTTTTGAAAAAAAATAATATAAACATGCATTAGATAGTTATATAAACTTTAATAATTTGTATAATAAACAGAGACATTTTTGAAGCAAACCAAGAAAAATATGGCACATGAGATTATAAAGAGATTATGTTTATTTTTTTTAAAAAAAAATAAGCTACTTAAAAAATAATATTTGTTTGACAGATATAACTTATAAGAGATTATAAAAAAAGATAATATTTCATAATCTCTGAAAATAAAAAATTAATTCATGTAGCTTATAAAAATAATTTTTTTTATAACCTTTTTCAGCAACACCACCACTCCACTAGCACCAGAATCAGCAACAACAACAACACAATTTATTTTTGACAAACATACCCATATTGTTCAATTGGCGTGAAAAGTATGTTTGGCAAAAACAGATTGTGCTGATGTTGGTGCTTTTGTTGATGCTGGTGCTGGTGCTTTTGCTGAAAAAGATTATAAAAAAAGATTATTTTTATAAGCTACATGAAGTAACATTTTATTTTCAGAGATTATGTAAGATTATTTTTTTAATAATCTCTTATAAGTTCTGTCTGCCGAACAAAAATTATTTTTCAAATAGATTATTTTTAAAAAAAATAAGCATAACCTCTCTATAATATCATGTGCCAAACATAATCAAAATTGAGGGATTGCCGAAATGAATTTTGTGATAGAGTCAAAAACTGAAACATTTTATTTTTATAAAAAACCAAAATACGCAATTAATGTTGTTTTTATAATTTTGGATTTATATGTAAAGTAATCATATATTTTGTTTTATCAATAAAACTTAAAATCAAGTCCAAAATATTTTAAACATGAGTTAAATGTTAAATTTAATTTTACAGATTAAGTTCAAAATTGTTTTATCGTAATAAAAAACATTAAGAGTTGTGAAACCAATGACGTTCAAAATAACTTAAACTAACCGTCAATGTGATTGACTCACAATTACGAGTTTTTTTTTGTTTTTTTGTTTTTTTTTGTGTAAAAGTAAAGTCTCTTTTTTTCACAGGAAAATTGTTCGTCTTATATACGATGTTAGATAATTCTTATTGTTCGTCCTATTAATCGAAGATGACATGGTGGATTTCAAGTGTGATTAATGGAGTAGAAAGAAACTTTAAAAAGACATTGACATTTATTATTATCTACTCTATTATATTTCTCTCATTATATCTAGTCTTTATTTTGCCAAGTACAATAATATATGTTACCAGTTACCAAACCAATTAAAAAAGTGAGTGATTATAACAGTAACGTTATCAAAAGCTAACTCAAATTAAGTCAAACATAACTGATCATGTTAATTTTATTGTAAAAATAAACAAACAAGTGGGCTCAAAATTTTTAATAAAAGAATTTTTTTATATATTTATTTTGTTTGTGATTTAATGAATATGATCAATCATATTTAAGTCAACTTGAGAAGATATTAATAGGTGACTGAAAGTTTAGTTAGAATAATACTCCGTAATATCGAAATGATTAGTTGTAAAATTAGTTTAAAAATGACTTAAAAAACAAACAAATAAACAGCTTCAATCATGCCTTGAACTAACTTTGTCTGAATAAAAAAAATACACTTTGAACACACATCACCTACTACCAGCAGGCAAAACCAAAAAAAGTAAAATTCTCATCTTTCTCCGGTCGACTTTGCTCAATTCCGTACAAATTACTGTAACTATATACACATTTATATACCTATATATCATCTTCTGCTTCAAACGCATTTGCGTAACTGATAAGCTGAGGATTTTGATCGAGTTCGACTTTTATGACGAAACGCGGATATAAATTGCGTATCCTTTTTTTAATTTTCATCTCGCAATTTTGACCTTTTTATTTAAACTTATTACCAGTATTATTTTGATATATTGCATGTTACGGATATCATCTCAATTCTCTTCATTTTATACAAGTTACTTATATCTCTCGTTAAGTCTCTACTTTAAACTGAAATTGTGCCTTGCAGAACAATTATTTGGTGGTTTTGTTATTTCTTGACTGAAATGAATGTAGAGGAATTTGTGGCGCATTCTGCGAATGTCAATTGTGTTAAAATAGGAAAGAAGACACGTCGACATTTTGTTACCGGTGGTGATGATGAAATTGTCAATCTTTGGTCAATTGGGAAACAAACATCTATTGCGGTTAGTAGTCACTTCCACATATGGCTTATTTTTGGTATTATTAATCATAGACATGCAAATTCTGAATGTTATTTCCTTATAACAGTTACATGTTAGGAATGTACTAAGGTTATCAGGTGCTGTCTATACCTCTTGACTAGCAACTTATAACGGTTTTAGTTAATTAGGTTATTGTTGCACCCAAATGATTGCTAATTCAAATAAGCAAACACAATCACCAATAACATCCTTATCTTAGGTGTGCATTATAGCTAATGGTTTCGAAGGGTTTTCCCTGCTATCTACTGGCACAAAATGATGTTTAAAGGGCGTGTAACTACTTTTAATTACCCTTGAGGCGATCATAGAGTGGGTGTGCCGAACTAGTCTTTGAGTGTTGGAAATGAGAGAGTATTGGGCATTGGCCATCTTCAGGATATGTTCTGTTTTTGCTTTATTTTATTTTTTTCTGATAAAACTTTCTCTTTGTTTCTATCTGCAAATTGTTTGGTTAAAATACTTTACAAGGGATCCATGAAACTTATCAAAACTTGTTTGGGTAGATTAGGTCATGTACTCTGACCAAGTTTCGCTAATCCAAGTGATTCATTTTCTTTGGCACTCTTATTCTCGGTGTTTTTTACACGATCCCCACTCTAACTATTGCTCAAAAATTCTAGGTTTCTCCTGATATTAGAATGATTTCGTCTTAGCTGATTTGGTGCGAGTATGAAAAATGAGAGGGTGTTTTTGTTATACTAATTCTCGCGCAAGGGGCAGTAAGCAGAGGGGACGGTCTTTCTTTTACACCGTTGAGATTTCTTTCTATCTTTCCAGTTTTCAGTGAAAAACTGGAGGTCGAGAATATTGTTCCGAAGATGAGAGAAGGAAGGTTGAGGTGGTTCGGGCATGTCAGGAGGAGGCCACAATCAGCGCCAGTTAGAAGGGTTGAAGCTCTAGTAGTTGATGGCTTGAGGAGAAGGGGCAGACCCAATCTCAGGTGGGAGGATAGACTTAAGCTAGACATGATGGAGCTTCGTCTAACCGAGGACATGACCTCAGATAGTAAGGGGTGGAGAGATAGAATTAGGATTTGCGGGTAGCTAGGCTAGGTGCTTAGAGGCTTTTGTTAGTTTGTTAGTTTGGTGTTCTGGCTTTTAGGCGTCTCTTTCTTGCCTTGCCCCTTGCGTTTTTTGGTTTTGTGGTCTTTTGTTTTGCTTTGCCGTAGCTTTAGGCCCAGTGCGTTCCTTGGCTTTGCTTTTTGTTGTTCCCTTAGGTTTGCATGCTTTTCTCTCTCTTTGCGTTTTGGTTTTTGGTGCTGCGTGTGTTTTGCCTTGGCGCTAGGTCCCGTCTACTGCTTAGCTTTACTCTGCGTTGCCCCCTTAGGTTGGCCTGCTTTTCTTGGTGTCCTGGCTCTTTGTTTTTTGTTGCTTTTTGTTGTAGTGCTCTTTTGCCTATGCTTTTGCTCGGTGTCCTTTTGTGTTTCTGCCATGCCTGCTTTCTTTTCTTGCGTTTATGCCTTTTTTAGTCTGCCTTGTGCTCTTATTTCTTTCCTTTACCACCCGCACACCTGCACTTGCCGGAGGTCTCGTTGGAAGCAGTCTCTCTACCCTCGGGTTTGCCCGGGAGTAGGGGTAGGATCTGTCTACATTTTACCTCCCCTATACCCTGCCACGGCGGGATTGGGTTTGTTGTTGTTGTTGTTGTTGTTTCAATAGTATAGATGTTAAAGGATATCCTCTTCGTTAGTTCCTTTTTTATTTTTCTCTTTCTGGTCTCATCCTTCTCATTTGTTCCCTAGAATTTCATTTCTCTTTTTCTTGCTAAAGATCATGCCTTTTAGGAGATATATCATGCCACCCAATGGCATATGAGCACCTCACCCTCTTTCTTTGACCTCCGAATTGGTAGAAGTCAAAGCCTTCACATTAACAATCAGTATCACACGACTTTATCCCCTTTCAAAAATAAGCAGGAGAAAGGATTTTGTGTCTTCTTTTCCATCAGTGGCGTATTAACATGTTGCATTCTCTTGGCCCTTATGCTTGTATAAGGTGAGGTATTGTCCTCAATCAGTTGCCAAAGTGTTCATCTCAGTCCATCAGTTAAAAGCTGGTAGGAGACATAATCTCCATCTCCTCTTCCCCTTTATAAGTTGATTTCATATTTAACTATAGAGCATGTTAGAATGTAATGCATGATTTAGCTATTCTCAAGAGCACAAATCTTTTCGTAGATTTGTTGCATTAGAGCTTGTTTTGTCTTACCAGACTGTATGGTATCCATGTACCACTAATTTGATGGACATGTTCTAAGAATTTTAGAAATACCGGATGTAGGAAAGTTGGCAAACCACGTGGATACTCGGTATTTCGTTTACAGTTCTTAGCATGTGCATATAAGTTATAACTTTATGTGTTGTTTTGGTGGCCCGCAGATATATTTGTGACCTGCCGATTAAATAACTAATTAGGAAAGATCTTTTATGATCTTCAAACTGGTTGAGAAATGTAGATCTGCTTCTGAACTTAATATATTTTGTGCATTCCTTTGTGTGTAATATGGTGGTTCCTTTTGTAATATGTTACAGAGCCTAAGTGGCCACACGAGCCCTATAGAATCTGTAGCTTTTAATCCAGCTGAAGTTTTAGTGGCTGCTGGAGCTTCCTCTGGTGTTGTAAAGCTCTGGGATCTAGAAGAGACAAAGGGTAAGTTGATTTAGTCTTTATGACTTGCGTGAAATCTTATTACTTTATGTAATGATATTGTTTCCATTTTTCTCAGAAGTAATTCCTTGGATGCATTACTTGCAGTCTAAAGTAGTGTTTTCTTGATTTATGATTTTATTTTGTCAAATGCAGTGGTTCGGACGCTTAATGGACACCGGTCCTATTGCACTTCTGTGGAATTCCATCCTTTTGGTGAATTTTTTGCATCAGGTTCCATGGACACTAGCTTGAAGATATGGGATATTCGAAAGAAGGAATGCCTTCATACATATAAAGGCCATAAGAGAGCAATTAGTACCATCAGATTTACCCCTGATGGTCGTTGGGTGGTGTCGGGAGGACTTGATAATGTTGTAAAGGTATAACCACTCTATTATGTTAGCAGCTCAAGAAATCAGTGCAACTAAGTTTCTGTTGTTGCCTATTGGATAGATATGGGACTTAACAGTTGGAAAACTCTTGCATGAGTTGAAGTTCTATGAAGGGCACATTAAGTCGATGGATTTCCATCCTCTTGAGTTTCTTCTAGAAACAGGTTTGCATCTAACATCAAAGTCCATGGCTTCTTTTTTTCTTTTTGTTTTTATGTTTTGTTATGCATTCAGTTTTAAAATTGAATATGTTTTGGGGGATCATGATTATGCATTACCGTTGTAGTTTAGGCCCCCTGGATGGTGTAGCAAAATATATCAATTGCACCAGGAAACTAAACTCATGCGTATTTGAGACCTATTGAGACCCTGCATATTTGTTTTTGTGCATGGGACCTATAAGTTTAGCTTTTCTCCTTTATTCGAATTTATTTGTAACTTTCTTTTAGATGTTAGTGCCAAATACTGATGAATGGGTCAGATATATATATTCTAAGCGTACATAAAGGGAAGTCAAACTTGTCCTGATCACGAGAATATAGACTCTCTTCTACTTGAGAAAGAACCATGCCTGGAGAGAACATATGAACTACTATTATCATATTCCATAGTGAAATCCATGCTCTGTTTCTTTGTTTAGTTTTTTTATTTTAAAGAGCCAACTTCTGTTCTTCTTGCCAAATTTGTTGTTTCAAAAGCACCCTATTAATTCCCGTGTAAGTTACGAACAGTTATAACAAATGTACAGCCAGTTTTTTTGGGTAACCATTTGTGGATGTGCGTCACAAGATATCGCCATCTTGATTCTTGAAAGTTGGAAATGGTAACCTTTGTTGTCTTCCTTGCTTTTAGTTTCCGTGACATATATATTATTCACTGCAGATATGCAAACTTGCTGGCTGGTCAAACCTTTACTTGGTCACATGTCACACTAAGAGTTTGCTGGCTCTTTTTTAAGTTCAGCTTGTAATTTCCTTGGTTAATGTTATTTCATGAACACAAAGATTATTTATTCTTCGTTTTTGCAGATCTTTAAATTGTTTTTGCATCCTGAAAATGTCTTGCATGTGCAGCATTACTTTCTTAACCCGTCCGTAACTTAACTTCTTTTTTACCTTTTGATAGAAAAATCGTAAAAATATTAATATTTGCTCCAGGTTCATCAGACAAAACTGTAAAGTTTTGGGACTTGGAAACCTTTGAATTGATTGGATCAACTCGACCTGAGGTATACATGTTCTTTACCATTTAACAAGACACTGTTGTTGTATCTTCTTCCTTGAAAACTACTATTATTACCATAACAAACTTGTCTTATGTTTCCATATGCTCCATCAAACCTCAAATTTATACAGATATTTTATTGATTGTCCAGGCAACAGGAGTACGTTCAATTACATTTCACCCAGATGGGAGAACACTATTTTGTGCGTTAGACAGCAGTTTGAAGGTTCTAAAGTTAATTACTTATCGTTGCTATAATTTTCTGAAACAATAAGTCTCACTTGTGCACACCCATTACATTTAAGGTGTATTCTTGGGAGCCTGTAATCTGTCATGATGCTGTTGATATAGGATGGTCAATGTTGGGTGACATCTGTATCAATGATGGGAAGCTTTTAGGATGCTCATATTATCAGAACTCTATTGGAGTTTGGGCGGCAGATGTTTCAGTAAGTATCTTCATCCTTTTCCCTTATACAAGTGTTATTTGTTCCGAATATATATTTTCATCATTTAGTAGTATTGTTTTATATCAAATGCTGTCTAGTGTTTTCTATCTTGAAGTATGTTCATATTATAAGAAACTTGATTAATTGTGTAACTTTGTTTGTGAAGCAAATTGAACCATATAGCAAGTCATCCAACAAAACCTCTCGCGTGGAGCCAAAATCTGATCTTCAGGGAAATCATGTAGAGAGAGTTGAGACTGTCAAAAGTTCATTCACACATTCAGACAATGACACTAAGGAGATCAAGAATATATATGTGGATAGTAAGTTGTTATTTCAGTCATATAGAACTTTTCCTGGCATTAGATTACATAAAGTTGGGGAGTCAATGATTTTCATGGAGAACTGTATCAAATTCTTGTACGTACATCAAATGCTTTACATTTGGCTTAGGAATATATCTCATGTTATGTTACCCTAATTCACTATTTCTCATAACACTGTAGGCATGACTGCGGTTGCTTCTAGGAAACCCAAATCTCTATCGAAGGTTGTACATTTAACAAGTCCTAAAGAGACTAACACTTTGCAGAAACATAAACATACTCTTGCTGCTGAGAACATTGAGCAAAAAAACTCCCTTGTGTATGGTAATGTGCCTCCTGATAATTCTGACATGAAATACTTGGTTAAGTCTAGGAAGAAATTAGTCGCAGGTAGCACCGGTAAATCATTGAAGCCGCCTCATAGGGGAAGGCCATCAAGTACCAAATCAGATGTAGAAGAGCTATCAGCAGGTGTTGAAACTCTCTTGAAGAGTGGATCAGATAAAGAGACTAATACAAACATCCAGAGAAGGCTTTTTACAGACGATACACCTAAAGACGCATCTAGGGAGAAGACTCCTACATCTACATGTTCTAAATCTCCGTGTCAAAGGACACTTCCAAATGATAACTGTAAGCTCTGTGATCATCTTGTAAATAGAGTGATATGCTTTAAACTCCTATTTTTCATAATAATTTGTGCGCTGTTTCTGGATTTTAGAGTAATTAACTATCTCGATGAAGGGATGAGAGATAGTGGTAGTAATTCCCATATTTCTTTATTTGTCTGAACTGAGTATCTTTTTCGTTCATATCCTTGCATTACTATCTTCTGATTCTGTGCACTTCTTTCTATGTGGAACCAGTGTCCTTAATAATCCTTTTAGCATCTTAAAAACTAGACGAGTATCCGTACATAGCACGATTTAAACTGAATGAAAATAATATGGATTATGAGTTATAAACGAAAATAATAATAAAAGTTTATGGTTTCCATATATAGTTTTCTTAATTTTTCCCTTTCAAGAATATGGGTTTTTCCTTTATATAGTATATAGATATAGATATAGATATAGATATATTCACATAATAAACATTTCCAAGAACCAATTGCTAACATTTTGCATAGCTTAAGACTATAATTTCCTTTTGTCATTATATTTATTTTGTTCCATTTTCATGGACATGCTGTGCTTCTAACCAGGACTTGAACACTTGTATCACTAAATTGTGATTGTCTTAGATAATAGGATCTGGTATGGGCCAGGAACTTTAAAAAATTCTGTATGTCCGTGATTCAATAAAGAGGCTATCTTTCTTAAAGGGTTGGAGCAGTGGTGCCGCTTACGCTTATAGCAAATACCTTTGTGTAAGGCGGAGAAGTTATCATTATATAACAAAAAAAATTGAATTGTTTTTACCAATGTGATGAGGTCAGATATCATGGTGTGATTCTTCTGACACTCTGTTCTATGTTGATCATGCCCTTCAAACTTCAATTGTAAACGTGTATTGTGTCTTGACTCTCCTAACAGCCTTTAAGACTTCTATCATTTTTCATTTTTCAGGTGATGTGCCTGTTGGTTCAAAAAAAGGTTTGAAGTCTGTTAAATATGTAAATGGAGGTAGCTAATAAACCAACGCTTGTATTGTTTAGTAAGATCAAGTGGCTTAATAACATATACACATTCTTCCTTTTTGCAGTTGCTGTTATGAATGGAAGGACCCGTAGCCTGGTTGAGAAATTTGAATATAGAGACAACTTAGATACAGATGAATGTCATAAATCGGACACAGAGAATGTGCCTGCCACAACTGTACAACACTCTATTGATGTGATCTCTTCTCCAATACCCGAAGCTACAACATCACCGATGCATGTAACGGTACCTGGCACTGCGTCTTATGCACAATATGTAGCTAAAACATCCCAGAAACTGTCAAAGACGCCTGATTTGGTGTCTTCTCCAGAATCGGAAGCCACCAAATCGTCCACCATCACACATAAGAAACCTGATGTGGTTTCCAGTGCAGTAACTGAAGCTAAAAGATCCCAGATGGTAAAATCACCTGATTTATGTCGCAAGAAAATAGTGGAAGCTAATACATCCCCTTTGCTGGTAAAAACACCCAAAACATCCCCTAACATGGCAGGTGAGAAAGCTAAGGCCTCATCAACTCAAAGATCTGTTGTTTCTCGCCGTGTAATACCTGAAAATTTTCATTCATCTCAAATGTTGGTAACAAGGAGATCGAGAACACCCCCTCACATGATACATGAAAGGACTAGAACGTCACCTGTGTCTACTGTATCAAGGCACGATACTTCCACTTACATGACAACAATGAAGGTAGGCTGCAACATGAATGTATGAACTTGTTGTTGACATCATAACCATGTTATTTTAGTATATGTGTAATGGTGTCGGAATGTGATTTGAAATGGGAAGTTACTTGTTTTATCATGTTAAAAGTATTAGAAAAACTTACTCTTGGCAATTGGCAGGAGGATGTTCCACAAACAACAGGAAGATGTATGACATCTAAGATTGATGATGATCTTGCTGAAGATTTGATGCTTGATCATGATTTGTCTTTAACCACTCTTCGATCTCGCCTCACAAAGCTCCAGGTAGCTTTAAATTGATCATTTTTACTATCTCACAACAATAGTTAGTCTTTCTGACATGTTTTCCATTAGTCAAATGTACCTTGCTAATAGTCAGTGTGTCGTTCAATGTATAGATAAGTATTCCTCATAATTTTCAGGTGGTAAAACAATTTTGGCAACGCAATGACATGATGGGTGCTATTAGTGCGCTGCAAAAGTTGCCAGATCATGCTGTGAGTGTTCATTTTTGTTTCTGTATTCTGATAGTTTGTGCTGTTAAATTTCTACCTTCGATGCTCTAGCCTCTAACTTATGTTCATTTCTATATTCAGGTACAAGCAGATGTAATTAGTGTTATGCTAAACAACATCGAGTCTTTGACATTAGATCTGTTCTCTTGCTTGCTGCCTATACTTTTGGGTTTACTTAATAGCGAGACTGAGAGGTACATATATTTTAGACTCTACTACTGTAAATGTTGGTTCGTGGTAGTGATGCATATTTGGAAATGTATACAGGCATATAAATGTGTCACTTGAAATGTTATTGAAGCTGGTTGTTGCCTTTGGGTCTGTTATTACTTTGACGGCCTCAGCACCTCCAGCTGTAGGTGTTGATCTTAATGCAGAGAAAAGGTACGCTTCCTGATCTGTAATAAAATAAAAATAAATGATTTATTCTTACCGAAAAGTATTTCACTTTTTTTATAACTGTCACACTTATGATCCTATGAAAACTTGATGACAGACTAGAATCCTGCAATCAATGCCATGTCCATCTTCAAAAGATACACAGAATTCTCCCAAATGTTATACGGTAAACATGTTTCTAACTATTTCTGTTTTAAACAATAGGAAAATATTAGTAAAGTGTGAGGGGGAAAAAAAAACACACACACACACAGCAGTTTACGTGGTTTCTTTTTTACTTGTAGGCTGGGTGGTTTGACAGCAAGAAGTGCTCAAGAACTAAATTTTAGACTTCAACAATCGTGATCCTAATAATACGGGTGATTAACATATAACAAGCCAGGTACAAACAAAACCCTTACAAGCACCTCAAAGTTTTGTTTTTGGATTCCTTCCCATTTATACAAAGCATAGAGCCGTTACAGAGAAGCAAAATAACCATGGCCTACAGATTTTTAACAATCGACCTTTTGTGAATAGTTTCTTATGTAATGCCTTTGTTCATATACTTTATGTGAGGAAAAAAAAGATGGAAAACAATTGATGTACAAATGTTTGCAACAGACATAGAATGTTCATGTTAGAACAAATTTTGTTACAAATATTTCATGCTGAATTTATATTGTCGAGATTTCTACGGTAAGTTATTGTTGACCCTTTCGAGTAGGTACATATGTTACTTCATTGCCCAAAACTTCAAACCCGTATAATTTAGTGTTGGAAAAACATAAGTAAAGTTAGATCATGTTGTTTAAGAGTATTTGTCGACGCCTACTTGTGTCAAATAAACATGATACAAGTGATACTCAGAGACCTATATTATGAAATGATAAAGAGCTTACATTAAATGAGGACGAAACCCGTGGAGTTGAGATAAAACCACAACACCCGTCTCGTGACAGATTCATATAAGAAGACTTGTAGCAACCACCCATATAGTACCAGTTTCGATAAAACAACACCGAAACTTCCATTCAGCTTCTTGTCTTTTCTATAAGACACAAGCTGTAAATATTAAGAGACTTGCATGGAAAGAGGTTTCATGTCCTTAAAAGGTGTTTACGCGGTCGATTCGTTGCGAGCCTCACACGTAACGACTCCAGGATTAATGCAGACCCGTTTTGTCGATCATTAGCGAATGATAACAAGACAATGAATATGGTGGTAGTAGAAACAAATAATAAGGCTCAAAATATGTAAACAAGATGGCAGCAGCGAACTCTTGGACTTCTCATATGTGTGTTTTGGACTTTTGGTGTATTTTTTTATGTATAGAAAGTCAATTAAAGTCCCTTTTTATAGCATAAACTAAAGCTTGAATATTGTGCCTACAAAAGGGGAGTATGGGGATGACGGTTTAAACTGATTCTTGCATGGCATGTCAAACGCACTTCCTTTTGATAAACCAACACTCATGCTCTACACTCTTGTACAGCAGCTTCTTTACATGTACACCCACAATCTATTATTCTTGTTAGACTATGCCATACTCACCACACACGTCCACATATATAGTTGCTACTTTGACAACATGCATGCACCATGTGTCATACTTCTTGTACAATAGGTTGCTACATCAACCACTTGTTTATTTTGCTTTAGTGAAACAAGTAAAACTTACCAACCTTCACTATAATACCCAACAATCCCCCACCAGGTTGGAAAGTTTTCTACTACTCTAATAGGTTGTGTGACAAACATGTCATTACGATTAAACCTATGTTTACTCGTAGCATGTAAAGTGAAATCAATTCAATGGTGTCCTAAGGATGCCTCAAGCATCTCTCAATAAGTCTCTCGTCTGAGGCTTAAAAGAGAAATTTCGATAAGTTACTACAATGCTTATCGATCTGATAATGTAATAGAGACCACTGTAGGATTTACAGTGTCTGAGAGTGTAATAGAGACCACTGTATCTCACAGTGTCTTGAAAAATGAATGATACCATTGTATCTCACATATGCTGGAAGTAGGAAAGACCATTGTAATCAGTTACAATGTCTTGGATAAAGTTTCGTAATCCTAAAATGCACGAGTAGATGCATGATTCGGAGATTGGGAAAATATGATTGTGCCGTAATGCCTTAGAATAGGCATACGCAGATATGTTTAGTCTATCGTTTAGCTAAAATGATTGAAAATATGTCAAGTGTATATATCAATATACTAGTATGTTTGTATAGCTTAAAATGCCTAAAAGTCACATAATCGTCTGGAGGATGGAAGGCACGGAGAATGAAAGGCTATAAAATGTTTTTGTTTGTAAAAGTAGTTATAGTTTAAGTCTCAATTAGACCCGTTTATCTATAACTGTGGCTCTGATACCAATCTGTAACACCCCAATTTCGCGGATACGCAGCGGAATTCAAACTGGGTGTTACTTCATGGCACAACAGTCATAACAATAGAAAACGAACTCTAATGGAGTCGTTTAAAAAAAAAGGCTTTATCATTCAAATATATCAGAGTTTACAAAAATGAGGACCCAGATGGTTATAAGTTTACAAAATACATTAAATTGATTTTCGAATGATAATAAAATTTATAGCCTTCGTGATCTAGTCCTTGCTCTTCCGTACTTCGACATTATGGACCGAAATACATGCTTAAAACTGTCAACACAAAGGTTGAGTGAAATTCATAGAGTTTTGGAAATCAGTTGAACACATAATGTTTGTAGTGTGAGTTATAAATTCACACCAATGGTTTGAAAACCAAAAGAGATATTATTGCACTAAGCTCATGATACCGAAAACGTTAACAGTTTGTCAATAGAAATTGATATAATAGTAACAGTTGCCCTAATAGGTAATTTGCCAATAAACCTATGGTTCTTCAAATAGAGTGCGTTTGTTTACCGTACTTGGTCAAACAAACGGGATTCGTCAATCCCGATAGATCTATCCACATTATTCGCGCTCACCCACAAGTGATTAATGGTTCATGATAATAGGGACTTAAGTTTGGCAATAGTGGTACTTAGTGCACATAATACATTCAGATAAGCATACAGTTTCAAAGCAATGTGTTCGGTTTAAGAATAAAGCATGTATCTTCTCCAAGGGTTTGTAAAACAATTAAGTAATAGAAAGTGGGACTATGAACTCACCGAGAGTTGATGATATTAAGTACTTTAACGGATGCGATGGATAAGTCGGAAGACTTCTACGTACAACCTAAAAACGAAATGTTGCGACTTAAGTTTGGAATAATGTTTAAGAAAACATAAACCATCCTATATATATATATATATATATTCCTATGTTGATCATGATGTAGTCAATTATCATATGATGTTTATAGAAAGATCTTTAATATGTGAAAACATATTTAGTTTATAGATATCGTACTACCGTTCGGGCCATCATAATACAGAGGTCATGCAGTAAACGTTTGAGGAGCTAGGACACTTTAAATCGTAAATCCAGCAACTCGTCGATACGTTTTACTCAAATGAACCCCTCACATGAAGCTCCCTACTATTGTAGCACTTAGTAGATACAACATATGTTTTGAGTGAAGATTGTTACATAAATAAGCTTATCATGTTTTTACAAGTTCTCGTCGTTTCATAAATATGATTACCTTAGTTAACGGTCTTGGGTAAACAAGCCTTAAGGCTTTAGCCATGGTCTTGCCGTGACTTTGGTCTTGACTACCATGGTATTGAGACTCATCCTTGACCTTAGCCGTAGTCGTGGTCTTGGCTTATGGCCATTAGGCCTCTTGGTTTGCTTTTAGTTGTGACAAAAGTATAGTTATGAGACTATATTTACGGCAGTTTCTGTTTTTGAAAGATTATGGCCTATTTATGCGTTTTCAAGGTCCGAGCTTCTTTACTAATGAAGGAAAACGTCGTTCCGGACAACTTTCGTGTTTTAACTTTTTGATGATTCGGACCAGAAGTACCATTTTTAAAACGACAGAACTCAAAACAGCAAGCTATTGGCAGTTTCGGCGTTTAGGTTTTGCTAACTTCTTTTGCTTATAACTTTTGAATCATTTGTCTGTTTCGGGTGATTCAAATTGCTATGTTTACCTTTTTATCTTGTCTACCATGTTATGTAAGTTATAAAGTCCTTATGTTACTGTTTTTAATGGTCTCACATGTGTAGAATATGACTAGTTTACTAGTTTGTTACTTTTATGACAATATGTGAATTAAAACAAGTGATTGAGTATATGTACATCATGAATCAACATAGTAACTATATATATAGCATAAAATAGTTAAGATTATGAATAATAAAGATGAGATGATGGTGGTGATAAGTTGCTTACAACTTTTGGCTTTCAATAAGAAAGGAGTAACTAGTAAGGATCGGACTTTGATTGATCGCTTAAGACTTTGGATTGAGCTAGCTTTCCACACCTTGGCACCCTTGCAAACTTGAAGGGTTGGTGATGAATTAATAAGTGACTTGAGTGGATTTAAACTCAAGAAGATCACTTCAACTTGCTAGAGATTTGATGTAGTAGCTTGATCTTTGGAATTTCCTTGCATAAACTTGTACTTTATAGATCAAATGATGGAAGATGTGAAGGATTTATGCTATGAACGACCCAAAACAGAATTTTAGGGTTCTTAGGATGTATTTCACTTTCTATTTATAGGAGGGTAAGTTTGGTTAACCATATATTGGGTTAAATATTAACCATGGTTAAGTTAGGACACATGTAATTTTCTAAATGAACTATGGTTATGATGATGCCACCAAAATGATGACTCCCCCCCCCCTAAGTCGGCCATATAGTGATAAGATGACTTAGGTGGATAGTTTTGATCTTATCTTGAGTTTAGAGCATGATTTGGTTCCGTTAAATGCCAACCGTAAGTCGTTAAGCCATAAAACGTAAAACCGGGTATCGTAAAAATATGAAACTTGTAGGAATGATGAAACTCATCATTATACTCCATCTAAAAATATAAAATGGGTGATAAGTCTCATTGGGTGCAAAAACACTGCTTAAAGCCGGAAATACGGGTCAAAAACGCGTAATTCGCATTTATCGAAAAGAACGAAATTTCATGGAAACGACCGTGAATTTATTTAGAGTAGACTAAAATTAGTCTAAAAGTGATATGAGATGTTAAAATGTGGTTTTCGTCATACGCGGGATAACTTTACAGTTATTCGTGAAGTTTAAAAGTTACGCGATTTAAGCAAAAATATAGAACGTACAAGGTTAATTTCTTTATGGTCAAAGGAGGAGGGAAATATGTTTGACTTTTTCAAAAATGTAAAAGTTTCAAAAATATATTAGAAACAGTCTGCAGAATCGTTAAGCCCGGATGTAAGTAGAATTGTTTAAAACGTAAGTTTAGTTTTGTTCTGCGCTGGGCTTATTTGGTAATATTAAAAATAATAAATCTTAAAAGTTCTCAAATTAATCATGAGTGATCTAAAAATTTATCTGATGCGAGTAAAATTGTCAGAGTTAATTTTTGTTATGCGCGTGATGTTTAAACGGTGGACCGTCTAAAACGAAACTTTAAAACGATGTTTACTTAATAACTTATGCGAAAATAATCTAACGATGGTCGAACTCTCTGGTTATTACTAAAATAATTTATCTTACGAGAATGTGGATTAAAAATTTTACGAGATGAATAGTGAATGTGAATAGTAAAAGTCTCGAAAATGAAAAGTAACCTAAAAATGCGGGTGGTTACACCCATTTGGTTCAGTCACATGCCAATGTGGTATTCTAAAGTTGCCTAAATTCACATATCAGATTCTCTAGTTTTAGCAGTAACGCAAATTTCTTTCCTAAACTTCATATATTGTAAAGTATTAACATTGTCAAAATAACAGTTTTGAAACCAATTTATGTTTTTACTGTTCATTGTATAACCAATGTAGTAATAAACAAATAAAACGTACTTCTTAATCAAAACAGACTTTAAAAAGAACTCACATTGACAACTTCAATTCAAAACTAATTACAACTACTTCTTTGAGAAAACAAAGGGTGCACATCTTGCGATTTCTCAATGGCGATACATTCCTTCTTAAATGTATGCTCACAAACAACAAATCACCCAAAACTTATACATGGTATCTCCTTAGCCATGTGATGATCATGATTCCATCTTTAATATATAAACCAACATGCTAAAATATATTAAAAAGGTTTAAAGATTGTCGAAACAACTTTAATCTTGACTTTTAGTGTTATAAATATAAAACACCAAGTGCATTTCTCAAAATAACACACATGTGTCCTAAAACCAATTAAAAGTCAAATGAATCAATTAGCCTAGTATTTGTCAAGTTTGAATTATTGATTGTTTTATCTTATTTCCAAAGGAAAACATATTTCATTGTAATACTATAAATAAGCTTCATAACAATCATGACCCAAAATCGATCTCGTATCCCTTTTATAAACTCTTAAACAAACATGGGCATAACGTTAAACACCTTTTAAGATTGTTTGAAAAACATAAGTAAAGTTAGATCATGTTGTTTAAGAGTATTTTTCGAAACCTACTTGTGTCAAAGAAAATGATACAAGCGATACTCAGAGACCTATAGTATGAAATGATAAAGAGCTTATATTAAATGAGGACGAAACCCGTGGAGTCGAGATAAAACCACAACACCCGTCTCGTGACAGATTCATATAAGAAGACTTGTAGCAACCACCCATATTGTAACAGTTTCGATAAAACGACACCGAAACTTCCATTCGGTTTCTTGTCTTTTCTATAAGACACAAGCTGTAAATATAAAGAGTCTTGCATCGAAAGAGGTTTCTGTCGTTAAAAGGTGTTTATGTGGTTGATTTGTTGCGAGCCTCACACATAACGACCCCAGGATTAATGCAGACCCGTTTTGTCGATCATCAGCGAATGATAACAAGACAATGAATATGGTGGTAGCAGAAACAAATAATAAGGCTCAAAATATGTATGCAAGATGGCAGCAATGAACTCTTGGACTTCTCATATGTGTGTTTTGGACTTTTGGTGTGTTTTTTTCTGTATAGAAATAGTCAATTAAAGTCCCTTTTTTATAGCATAAACTAAATCTTGAATATTGTGCCTACAAAAGGGGAGTATGGGGATGACGGTTTCAACTGATTGTTGCATGCCATGTCAAACGCACTTCCTTTTGATAAACCAACACTCATGCTCTACACTCTTGTACTAGCAGCTTCTTTACATGTACACCCACAATCTATTATTCTTGTTAGACTATGCCATACTCACCGCACATGCCAACATATATAGTTGCTACTTTGGCAACATGCATGCACCGTGTGTCATACTTCTTGTACAATAGGTTGCTAGATCAACCACTTGTTTATTTTGCTTTAGTGAAATAAGTAAAACTTGCCAACCTTCACTATAATACCCAACAATCCCCCACCAGGTTGGAAAGTTTTCTACTACTCTGATAGGTTGTGTGACACAGATGTCATTACGATTAAACCTATGTTTACTCGTAGCATGTAAAGTGAAATTAATTCAATCGTGTCCTAAGGAATTAAACCAAAGAACCTTTATGATCTCACAAAACACACTTCTACACACTTCCCATCATAACCATTTCATTCTCACTGAGCGCTAATATGGTCATTCGCTTAAATCCTGATTCATGACCCTCTAACAAAGAAACCACAACTCTCCATTCAAGGCGGCACCACCACCTTTAGGTCATATAGGCAAAGCTACTCTAACTTCTTTGTTTCTAAGACGCCACAAAAGCTCTGTTAAGAGAATATTATCATCCTCATTCTCGGCAACGCCATGCTATCTTTGCTATACATGAGTCAATATTTTAATAGCATCTTCTATCGATAAGTGAATTCGTTATTACCCATTAAACTCAAGAGGTAGGAGCACTACATTCAATTTTGGCTTCCATCACTAACTGATTCACGTATGGTTTCAGACGCATGCCTCTAGCATCTCTCAATAAGTATCTCGTCTGAGGCTTAAAGGAGAAATTTCGATAAGTTACTACAATGCTTATCGATCTCATCATAATTCACAAACACTCACCAAGTCTCTCTTCAGAGTCTTAGTGGTGTCAAAGTCAAGTTTCTAGTTCACTTGACGTATGTGCCACTAAAGGCCATTCTCAGTTATATCAAGAAATTCATAAACACCAGAATATTGAGGTATTAAGTCTATATTCCACTTAACCTCCTCGATTGCCACGTCTAGACAAATAGCACAACCTCCATCTTGATCCATATTGAAGTGCAAATACACACTTGTTTTATTGCACGTTCAAGAATCAACGTATTGTGTATGAGTTTAACGATCCACCAAATTGTGAACTTTCTTATGGTTTTCATGTGTATTTGAAATCCTCAATATATTCTATTAGGATCTCGATTACACTATTAGAGGGACGAAAGAGAAAGAATCATGATCATAGTGATCAGTTATGATCACAATTCTATCCTAAATAAGGGGCATAAGGCGACGGTTTCAACTTCATGTTGCTTGCCAGGTCACCCATGCTATATCAATCACCTACACATGAAACGATGTACACAAAACTCATTCAATAGATTAAGCATAAGAGTATAACTCGCCTCTTAAACCCCTACCATAAATCACAAAATTAAATTTATGTCATTTAGAGTTCACATATTACTACCCCCATTTGGTTCAGTCACATGCCAATGTGGTACTCTAAAGTTGCCAAAATTCACATATCAGATTCTCTAGTTTTAGCAGTAACGCAAATTTCTTTCCCAAACTTCATATATTGTAAAGTATTAGCATTGTCAAAATAATAGTTTTGAAACCAATTTATATTTTTACTGTTCATTGTATAACCCATGTAGTAATAAACAAGTAAAACATACTTCTTAATCAAAATAGACTTTAAAAAGAACTCACATTGACAACTTCAATTCAAAACTAATTACAACTACTTCTTTGAGAAAACAAAGGGTGCACATCTTGTGATATCTCAATGGCGATACATTCCTTCTTAAATGTATGCCCACAAACAACAAATCACCCAAAACTTATACATGGTATCTCCTTAGCCATGTAAACTATGATCATGATTCCATCTTTAATATATAAACCACCATGCTAAAATATATTAGAAAGGTTTAAAGATTGTCGAAACAACTTTAATCTTGACTTTTAGTGTTATAAATATAAAACACCAAGTGCATATCTCAAATTTCACACATGTGTCCTAAAACCAATTAAAAGTCAAATGAATCAATCAGCCTATTTATCAAGTTTGAATTATTGATTGTTTTATCTTATTTCCAAAGGAAAACCTATTTAATTATAATATAGTAAATAAGCTTCATAACAATCATGACCCAAAATCATTCTCGTTTCCCTTTTATAAACTCTTAAACAAACATGTCTTTCATAACGTTAAACACCTTTTAAGATTGTTGGAAAAACATAAGTAAAGTTAGATCATGTTGTTTAAGAGTATTTGTCGACACCTACTTGTGTCAAATAAACATGATACAAGTGATACTAAGAAACCTATATTATGAAATGATAAAGAGCTTACATTAAATGTGGACGAAACCCGTGGAGTCGAGATAAAACCACAACACACGTCTCGTGACAAATTCATATAAGAAGGCTTGTAGCAACCACCCATATAGTAACAGTTTTGATAAAACGACACCGAAACTTCCATTCAGCTTCTTGTCTTTTCTATAAGACACAAGCTGTAAATATTAAGAGTCTTGCATGGAAAGAGGTTTCCTATCCTTAGAAGGTGTTTATGTGGTCGATTCGCTACGAGCGTCACACGTAACGACCCCAGGATTAATGCAGACCCGTTTTGTCGATCATCAGCGAATGATAACAACACAATGAATATGGTGGTAGTAGAAACAAATAATAAGGCTCAAAATATGTAAGCAAGATGGCAGCAGCGAACTCTTGGACTTCTCATATGTGTGTTTTAGACTTTTGGTGTATTTTTTTCTATATAGAAATAGTCAATTAAAGTCCCTTTTTATAGCATAAACTAAAGCTTGAATATTGTGCCTACAAAAGGGGAGTAAAGGGATGACGGTTTCAACTGATTGTTGCATGCCATGTCAAACGCACTTCCTTTTGATAAACCAACACTCATGCTCTATACTCTTGTACTAGCAGCTTCTTTACATGTACACCCACAATCTATTATTCTTGTTAGACTATGCCATACTCACCACACACGTCCACATATATAGTTGCTACTTTGACAACATGCATGCACCATGTGTCATACTTCTTGTACAATAGGTTGCTACATCAACCACTTGTTTATTTTGCTTTAGTGAAACAAGTAAAACTTGCCAACCTTCACTATAATACCCAACAATCCCACACCAGGTTGGAAAGTTTTCTACTACTCTAATAGGTTGTGTGACAAAGATGTCATTACGATTAAACCTATGTTTACTCATAGAATGTAAAGTGAAATCAATTCAATGGTGTCCTAAGGAATTAAACTAAAGAACCTTTATGATCTCACAAAACACACTTCTACACACTTCCCATCATAACCATTTCATTCTCACTGAGCGCTAATATGGCCATGCGCTTAAATCCTGATTCATGACCCTCTAACAGAGAAACCACAACTCTCCATTAGTGGTGTCAAAGTCAAGTTTCTAGTTCACTTAACGAACGTGTCACTAATGGCTATTCTCAGTTATATCTAGAAATTCATAAACAACAGAATATTGAGGTATTAATTCTCTATTCCACTTAACCTCCTTGCCACATCTAGACGAATATCTTAACCTCCATCTTGAAGTGCAAATACACACTTTTTTTATTGCACGTTCAAGAATCAACGTATTGTGTATGAGTTTAACGATCCACCAACTTGTGAACTTTCTTATGGTTTTCATATGTATTTGTAATCCTCAATATATTCTATTAGGATCTCGATTACACTATTAGAGGGACGAAAGAGAAGGAATCATGATCATAGTGATTAGTTATGATCACAATTCTATCCTAACTAAGGGGCATAAGGCGACGGTTTCAACTTCATGTTGCTTTCCAGGTCACCCTACTATATCAATCACCTACACATGAAATGATGTACACAAAACTCATTCAAGAGATTAAACATAAAAGTATAACTCGCCTCTTAAACCCCCACCATAAATCACAAAATTAAATTTATGTCATTTAGAGTTCACATATTACTACCTCCATTTGGTTCAGTAACATACCAATGTGGTACTCTAAAGTTGCCAAAATTCACATATCAGATTCTCTAGTTTTAGCAGTAATGCAAATTTCTTTCCTAAACTTCATATATTGTAAAGTATTAGCATTGTAAAAATAATAGTTTTGAAACCAATTTATGTTTTTACTGTTCATTGTATAACCCATGTAGTAATAAACAAATAAAACATACTTAATCAAAACAGACTTTAAAAAGAACTCACATTGACAACTTCAATTCAAAACTAATTACAACTACTTGTTTGAGAAAACAAAGGGTGCACATCTTGTTATATCTCTATGGCGATACATTCCTTCTTAAATATATGCCCACAAACAACAAATCACCCAAAAATTATACATGGTATCTCCTTAGCCATGTGAACTATGATCATGATTCCATTTTTAATATATAAACCAACATGCTAAAATATATTAAAAAGGTTTAAAGATTGTCGAAACAACTTTAATCTTGACTTTTAGTGTTATAAATATAAAACATCAAGTGCATATCTCAAATATCACACATGTGTCCTAAAACCAATTAAAAGTCAAATGAATCAATCAACTTATTTATCAAGTTTGAATTATTGATTGTTTTATCTTATTTCCAAAGGAAAACCTATTTAATTGTAATATAGTAAATAAGCTTCATAACAATCATGACCCAAAATCGATCTCGTTTCCCTTTTATAAACTCTTAAACAAACATGCCTTTCATAACGTTAAACACCTTTTAAGATTGTTGGAAAAACATAAGTAAAGTTAGATCATGTTGTTTAAGAGTATTTGTCGACACCTACTTGTGTCAAATAAACATGATACAAGTGATACTCAGAGACCTATATTATGAAATGATAAAGAGCTTACATTAAATGTGGACGAAACCCGTGGAGTCGAGATAAAACCCCAACACCGGTCTCGTGACAGATTCATATAAGAAGACTTGTAGCAACCATCCATATAGTAACAGTTTCGAAAAAACAACATCGAAACTTCCATTCAGCTTCTTGTCTTTTCTATAAGACACAAGCTGTAAATATTAAGTGTCTTGCACGGAAAAAGGTTTCATGTCCTTAAAAGGTGTTTACGTGTTCGATTCGCTTCGAGCCTCATATATAACGACCCCATGATTAATGCAGACCCGTGTTGTCGATCATCGGTGAATGATAACAACACAATGAATATGGTGATAGTAGAAACAAATAATAAGGCTCAAAATATGTAAGCAAAATGGCAACAGCGAACTCTTGGACTTCTCATATGTGTGTTTTGGTGTATTTTTTTTTGTATGGAAATAGTCAATTAAAGTCTCTTTTTATAGCACAAACTAAAGCTTAAATATTGTGCCTACAAAAAGGGAGTATGGGGATGACGGTTTCAACTTATTGTTACATGCCATGTCAAACCTACTTCCTTTTGATAAACCAACACTCATGTTCTATACTCTTGTAATAGCAACTTCTTTACATGTACACCCATAATCTATTATTCTTGTTAGATTATGCCATACTCACCACCCATCCTCTTTTTAAAACACTTCACTGTATTCATCATGATGATTTTCACTGATGCTTTCTGAGCTACATTCCATGTCGCATATACTTTGTCTTTAAATGAATGGGATTCAAGTCATGTTATTACAATTAATGAAATAGAATTGATGGCCAAGCAAATGAAAGAATCATTGATTGACTTTGTCTTTAAATGAATGGGATTCAAGTATAAATGTGTATGAACTAAAATACCCTCAACTACATAACAAAAATCAGACATTAACTTTGGCATTAGTGGTCAAGGGACTTCTTTGGCATTAAAAACTCATGTTTTGGACCTCCAGCGATGAAAACGCCTAGGTTTTATTCAACGTGATGCGTGTGTACAAGATTAGGGACGAACAGTGTATTTTAGTCTTGTTTATGTTGAGAAAAGCGAAACCGGATTGAAGCAAAACCACAACTAAAATAAGAAATTACTAATAAAAGATGACACACGGATTTTATGTGGAAAATCCCAATAGGGTAAAAACCACGGGTAAAAAAAGATACGTTTCACTATAATGGAAATTAGGAGTTACACCTTTTCTCTAATTACAAAGATTAGAGTAATATTTTGTAATTAGGAAATATTACACAAACTCTCTAAAACCTTACAAACTTAAGAGACTTGTATACTAGATTTGGAAAGGATGGGATGAGCAAATGAGGCTTCCAGTTACCTCTATTTATAGTGTTTGTGAAACACTGAATTGCATGTGGAAATACTATATACGGCTGAGTAATGTAGGCGCCAACAATTGTACAATTCATACTTCAAGTTGCATTATACTTCTTTCAGTGATATGACCACCGTCCACCATATTCAACAATTGTAGGCTATCTTTTATCCACCAACCAATCATATAACACCATTCATTTAACAATCTCCCACTTGAAGATCTGATTGAAGCTAAATCAATCTTCACACCGTTATCTTTCCTTGCACTTCCAAGTTGCTTACGTTTCTGCTAGGCCGCATGAGGATCGGCACCATATAAACTTGTCACAGTTGATTGCTTTCTTCAGATAATCCGCCACGTTATCATCAGTATGAATTTCCTGCATATCCACGGTTCCTTCTTCCACTTTCTCATGAACGAAGTGATACTGAACTCGTATATGCTTTGTCTTTGAATGAAATGCTAGATTCCTTGCAAGATACAAGGCACTCTGGTTATCACAAAATAGAGTAATTTTCTCTTGTTCGTGCGCGAGCTCTTCCAACAACATCTTCAACCATACTGCTTCTTTGCTGGCTTGAGCAGCTGCAACGTATTCTGCTTCGGTTGTTGACATAGCCACAACTGACTGCAGTTTTGAAACCCAACTTACTGCTCCACCAAAAAATGTAAACATATACCCGGTGGTTGATTTACTTCCGTCAAGATCACCTGCATAATCAGAATCAACATATCCCTTGACAGTTAAACCCGATTCCCCATAACATAATGCAACATCTGAGGTTCCTTTAATATATCTAAGGATCCTCTTCACAGCTTCCCAATGCTCTCTACCAGGTTCCGCCATGTACCGACTCACTACTCCCACTGCATGTGCAATGTATGGTCTTGTACAAATCATTGCGATCATTAAACTTCCCACTGTTGATGCATACGGTACTCGAGACATCTCCATCCTCTCTTCTTCACTGCTGGGACTCATCTTGGAGGATAACTTGACATTAGTAGGAAACGGGGTTGATATTGGCTTACAATCTTGCATGTTGAACCGTTGCAAGATTTTCTTCAAATAAGTCTTCTGTGAAAGCCAAATCTTCCTACTAACTCTATCTCGGTGAATTTGCATCCCTAGAATCTTGTTTGCCGGTCCCTAGTCTTTCATCTCAAATTTCCTAGCGAGTTGTGCCTTCAGTTTACTGATACGATCTTTGTTGGGACCTGTAACCAACATGTCGTCAACATATAACAGCAAAATGACAAAATCATTGTTTCCAAACCTCTTGAAATATGCACAAGGGTCTGCGTGTAGTCTGTTATATCCAAGGCTAATGATGAAAGAATCAAATCTCTTGTACCAACACCGCGGCACCTGCTTTAAACCGTACAAAGATTTGTTTAACCTGCAAACCAAGTTCTCTTCTCCTTTTTGTTTAAAACCTTCTGGCTGGAGCATGTAAATTTCTTCCTCAAGATTTCCATGAAGAAATGCAGTTTTCACATCTAGCTGCTCTAGATGTAAATCATACGTAGCACACATTGCTAGAACCACTCGAGATTGTCATTCAACCACGGGAAAATATTTTCTTTGAAGTCGACTCCTTCTTTCTGAGCATATCCTTTTACTACCAATCTTGCACGATACCTCTCCACCTGGTCATCACCGTTCCTCTTGATCTTGTACACCCATTTATTTCCAATGGGTTTTCTACCTTCCAAAGAGTGGCATTAGTTCCCATGTTTTATTCTTATGAAGAGCTTCAATCTCTTCTTGCATTGCGCCATCCGTAACGACGATCTCGAATTATTCAAGCTTTTGAAGAGTTGATGGCTCTCCTTCCTCTATAAGAAGACAGTATGCAACATTGCTCTCCTTAACATAATCCGAGTGCCACACCGGACGTTTTCTTTCACGATTAAGAGTACGAGTCGTTGGAGCTTGAGACTCGGCTGTCTCATTTACCTCGTGCTGTGGTACGGCTTCAAAAGAATCACTCGACTGAATTTACTTTTCCATCTGTATTGATGTAGTTTCTCTTGTAGTGCTATCACCTTCTTCATTCTCTTGAATTTTGTCTTCCATAAAGACAACATCTCTGCTGACGACTACTTTGTGGGCAATGGGGTCCCACAAGCGATACCCCTTTACTCCGTCAGCATACCCCAAGAACAAACACTTTCTGGATTTTGGATCCAGCTTCGTAGTTTCTTGGGTATTGTACATCACGTAAACAGGACTTTCGAATATATGGAGGTCTGAATAGTTGACTGGCTTACCCGTCCACATCTCCATCGGTGTCTTCAACTCAACTGCAGTTGAAGGTGACCGATTTATCACATAACATGCGGTATTGACTGCTTCCGCCCAGAATGATTTTTCCAAGCTTGCAGTTGCCAACATTGCTCTTGCTCTTTCTAACAAGGTTCTATTCATCCGCTCTGCCACTCCATTCTGTTGAGGAGTGTATGCCGTCGTGAACTGCCTTTTGATTCCTTCTTGCCTGCGAAAAGTATCAAATTCATCACCTGTATATTCGCCTCCATTATCTGTCCTCAAGCACTTGATCTTCTTTCCAGAATCAGGTTCCACCTGCGCTTTGTAAGCCTTGAAAACTTTAAACACATCTGACTTCTTCTTGATTGGGTACACCCAACATCTCCTGGAATAGTCATCAATGAAAGATACAAAATACCTTGCTCCTCCCAAGGACTGAACTGGTGCTTGCCACACATCAGAGTGAACCAATTCTATAACAGAAACACTTCTAGAATTCGATGTCTTGAATTTTAGACGATGCTGCTTGCTAATAACACAATGCTCACAGAAAGGTAAAGAAACCTTTGTGAGGCCAGGAATTAGCTTCCTTTCCACAAGAATCTTCATTCCTTGTTCCGACATATGTCCAAGCTTGTGATGCCATGTTACTGCAACTCTATGACTTGGACTATGTGAAGCAACAGATGCTTTCGCCTCCTCCATTATCTCTCCCTTTAGTTGGTATAAGTTCGCAGCCACCTTTTCTCCTTTCATAAGTATAAGCGCGCTTTTTATAATTTTCATGATCTTGTTTTGTATTTCAACCTTACAACCAAGATCATCTAATTGTCCTAAAGACAATAGATTCTTTTTCAGGCCCTCCACGTATCGCACATCCCGAATAGTACGAATTGTACCATCATGCACCTTCACCATGATATTTCCAATTCCAATGATCTTTAGTTCATGATCATTGCAATCAGTACACGATCCGCCTCCAGAGATAGGTTTATATTGGTGAAACCATTCTCTTCTTGCGGTCATATGAAAATTAGCTCCCATATCGAACAACCATACATCTGCAAATCTCTTCCTGCCTTCATTTGCAACCGCTGCTTCACAACACAGAGCGTTACCATCTTCTGAAGTGCTAGCGACATTTCCCTGAGGATTAGAGGTACTTAAACCCCGACAATCTTTCTTAAAGTGACCTGGCTTGCCACATTTGTAGCATTTAAAATTCTTCTTCTTTCCTGTTCTAGATTTACCATGATTGTGACTCCCACTGGGGCCACGTTCCATTGACCTTCCTCTCGTCACTACCAAAGCCTCCACCTGTCTTGAACTGGTTTGTCTATCCTCCCTATTGTTACGCCTGTTTTCTTCCTCCAGAATAGCGGCTGCAACATCATCGAAGACTAGATAGTCAGAAAGAACATTATTGGTTAAGTTGATTATAAGTTGGTCATATGAGTCTGGTAAACTCTGAAGTAGAATTTCAAAGACGTTCTTGTGGCTCTATTATACAATTCAAAGAGGTGAGCTGAGAAAATAGAGTATTCAGACTATTAACGTGCACTATCACCGAAGTAGATTCCATCATGCGAAGAGCATAAAGTTTCCTCTTAAGGAAAATTTTGTTGTGGAGCAATCTTGCCTCGTACAGTCGTGCAAGATGATCCCAGATATCCTTTGCA
The DNA here is from genome assembly GCA_910596185.1 of Chrysanthemum makinoi. Classification (NCBI taxonomy): domain Eukaryota; kingdom Viridiplantae; phylum Streptophyta; class Magnoliopsida; order Asterales; family Asteraceae; genus Chrysanthemum; species Chrysanthemum makinoi. The sequence goes on along the minus strand of OU343225.1, from coordinate 245,743,918 downwards.
GTCATCTTCTCCTCTATGTTTGACAAAACTCCATCTGCTAATGCAAGATGAAGATTTGAAGTAGCATTTCCATCCATCTCGTCCCATTTACTATCATCCGTGACCTCAGTTGGCCTTTCACCAATGGCCGCCAAACATTTATCCTTTCTAAGGATAGCCTTCATCTTTAATTTCCACAATGAGAAATTATTCCCATTGAACTTTTCAATTTCAAATTTCGTCGCCATAGCTACAATCACAATCTTCTTTTCGAAAAAACTACTATTTGCGGGGAATAGTAATGAGCACCTTTTGAGTGCGTATAATCTTATTTATCTTTTGATGTGGAGGGTCCACTTATCAGTGGCAACCACAGAGCATACGATAAATAATTATACACACACCCAACCTTTGCTCTGATACCACTTGTTGAGAAAAGCGATACCGGATTGAAGCAAAACCACAACTAAAATAAGAAAATACTAATAAAAGATGACACGGATTTTACGTGGAAAACCCCAATAAGGTAAAAACCACGGGTAAGGAAAGATATGTTTCACTATAATGGAAATTAGGAGTTACACATTTTCTCTAATTACAAAGATTAGAGTAATATTTTGTAATTAGGAAATATTACACAAACTCTCTAAAACCTTACAAACTTAGGAGACTTGTATACTAGATTTGGAAAGGATGGGATGAGCAAATGAGGCTTCCAGTTACCTCTATTTATAGTGTTTGTGAAACACTAAATTGCATGTGGAAATACTTGGTCAATATACGGCTGAATAATGTAGGCGCCAACAATTGTACAATTCATACTTCAAGTTGCATTATACTTCTTTCAGTGATATGACCACCGTCCACCATATTCAACAATTGCAGGCTATCCTTTTTCCACCAACCAATCATATAACACCATTCATTTAACAGTTTATATTTATGAGTTGTCATCTATACTACTTTATAATGTATTTAGGCCTTCTAAAATTAGAAGGCTTAAAAATTCAGACTTTTTTACTTGCTTATTATGGAAAGAGTTTTTCTAACCAAAAATTAAGATAAGGAGCTCCAATCATTAGATGACATGTGTCACTTCTTAACAAACTCCAAGCCTAACTTCTAACAAACTCCAAACCTAACTCCTAACCACTAAAAATTAAGATAAAGAGCTCCAATTATAAAATGACATGTGTCATTTCTGAACTAAAAATTCATCTTTATTTTTAAATTAAAATATCTTTTTATCTACTTATTTTTTTTATAATCTAATTTCACCATATTTTCTAAAATTTTATGCTCTTTAATTCAACGTCCATTTTGATATAGTTTTATGAGTTTTTAATTTTTATATTTTTAATGGGTTTATTTTATTTTAATTCAAATTTTTACAACTTTATCGTTTATTTCATTTATTTCAATCAATATAATCTTGATTCGTCAAAATCATATACTTTTGGGTAGTGTTTGACGCGTAAGAGATTGCGAGGGTATTTCTATATGCGGGAATAATGATGTCGCGGGAAAGCTACGGGAAAGTTACGGGTAACCCAAACAAACACTTACAACTAACACATATATGTGAAACGAATTCACTAAACGGGTAAGCAAACACATATAACTATACTTATCGCCGCCGCTGTGCGCGGGTACCCGGCTAGCGTTATATAATTCCAACAACTATACCCAATGGTCTAGTATATTGTCTTATATACTCGAACATAAAATAAAACCCGTCCCTCGCAATTGAGTTTTGTACATGGATTTTACTCTAGACTTCAATCGATAAGACAAATAAGCTAAAAAGCGCAAGTATAATCAGTTATTGCTCATCGTAAGAAAATAACAACTCAATGTACATTTTCAAAGTTTTTGTCGTTAATGACAATTAACTTGATGTTACGGACATTACTAACTCATTGGTACTAGACATGCGTCGAGGACATTAATTCTAAAATATGCTCAAATACAAAAAAAGATAAGATTGAAACGCTTCTATACGATTATAATAACTCCAAGTTTGATTGTGACTTACAAAGGTTATAAAAAAGAAGAAAACCGTCTATAAAAATATAAAAAGACTCAACAAACGCCTCGACGAATCTGTTTGGTCTACATAAATGATTTCTACATTGCTTTTTTATTTAAAAAGTGTCTCAAATCAATGTGGAAGTTAGACCCACTATTTTTAACTTGAAGTCTTGTTCTATTAGAGTTAGGTGACCTATTTTTGTCAACAAATATTGATATTGCAAGTCTTATATATAAATAGTCAACATGACCGTAACATAAAAACCTCATTAAATTATAACCGTATATTTGTAGCAATTTAATGTACATTATTAAATATGACAAACGTGAATATTAAAGACCGAAAAAGAAAAAAAAGTTCAATATTTCATCAACAAAGATAAACATGCAACTTATATCTCTATGACGTTACAGCCACAAAACCGGTATATATGTACATAGAGGCTATGTTTGGCGCGCAACATTTTAGAGCTTTTTGGGGCGATGAGCGGTGAGCAATGAGCTTTTTGATTTTTAGTGTTCGTTTGGCAAATGAGCGGTGAGTTTTGCTATTTTTTAGGAAAGCTCATTTTTCCAATGCTTCTTTAAGCTGTGGCTAACGCCCACATTTCACCTGCTCAGCACTGCTTCACTGATACTTTTACCAAACACACCCACAGTCACCAGCTTACAGCTAGTTTTACCAAACATACCCAGAGCCTATTTTTAGAAAAGCTTATTCCCAAATAAATGAATCATCAACTACTCTCTATTAAATTAAATTGGTATAAAGCATAAGCAATAATCATAAAGACTGTATCTTAAATCACTCATTGGGTATATTGTTTATGATTAATTCTAAACCTAACGAATTAGTAAAGGTCTTTTATCTATTACTCCCTATAAAATAGCTTGATTATTATATATCTAATAGAGTAAATTGCAAAAATCATCTCTGCAGTTTAGCCAAATTGCAAGTTTCATCTCTAGTTTTTTGAAAGTGCAGGCACGGTTCTTGTAAGGAATTTTGGGTTGTAATTTTCGTCCTTAAGTTGCATTTTTTACAAGGGCATTTAGTCATTTTACTTTGGACAGGTTTAAAAAATGCAACCTAAAATTTTTTACAAAGATGGTGCATACATTTTTAAAAGGTTAGAGACGAAACTTACAATTTGAACAAATCATAAGGATGATTTTTGTAATTTAATCTATCTAATTATTGATTTTTGTAATTTAGTCTATCTAATTATTATAATTTCTGAAACAGTGAAGTTGATATTTCTAAGAAGAAATTGGAGAAGGTGGGGTTTGAAATTATTGATTTCTAAATATCTAATATTCTAACAAGTTAAAATTGTTTTTTGTAGGGCGAATATGGGGAAGGTGGGGTTGATTTTTACGGGCTATTTTAGTTTTTGTCGGTATGTAAATAGAAAATATCATGTGCAAGTAAATTATTCTAGTAACAATCTTTTGTTGAAAAATAAAATAGACTCAATATAGAATTCATTGTTTCAGCTTCTTCTTTTTTATTTATTTTTCAAAGGGGAATTAATTTGGTTATTAAATATTTATAAAATAGACTCAATAGCTTCTTCTTTTGTTTAGTTTTTGTTAAATCCAGCTGGTCTATTATTTTACTGGTTTTGTTGTTACTGTGTTTGGGCATGAAAAAGAAGAGCACATTTCATGTTGTAATGTATGAAAGTATGATGGATGACTGTTTTCATTTTCAAGTCACATGATAAATATGAACTCTACATCACATAATCCACGCGAGATTTTGAGGATTTAAATTTCTTTAAAAACAACATGAAACGAAGCATGCATGTCTTCTAATTTTCACACTCAACTGAGTAAATTAGTGGTGATAACCAAATGCACGTGAAATTAAAGATGCTTGGAGTCGTGAATAATGCATTTGTGCGTCATCATCCCTAACATGTTATTTAAAGGAATGACTTATGAAGTTAGATAGTTAAGTTCGTGACAAAATGATATCTCGAGGCATGAACTTAATTGTCTACTTCCCATAAAACTTTCTTTAATTTTGAGCATACAACGTTACGTGTAAGAAAGAAAGTTTACCCAAAGATGGGTATTTTTTTTCCAGTCTAATGTTAAGTAAACTATAACTTTCTCAACATGAAATAAACCATACTAACATATCATTACTTGAATACAGGAATTTCGATTCTTGAAACAGGATTTGCGTTTCCTTCAGGTGTTAAGATTTTAATATATCTTTTACGACAAACACAGCTATCGTACGGCTCTTTGATACATATATTGATGAGTGTGTAAATACTCATCATTTTTGGTTAAATCTGAACTGCAAAACGTCTAAAAATGCTCAGAAATGCATCAAAATACTGAAAATATTCCAAAATTACATTTTATATGTTTCAGATGCAAAATGTTTAAAATCAGATGAAAAATGAGCTAAGATTGCATAATTGGCGTTTCATCCCCAAGTTTCTAAAATTGTCAAAAATAGTCCCCGAGTCAAAATTTCAAAAGAAAAATCACCAAAGGTCCTTTTAAAATCATAAGTTGTCAAATTTAGTCCTTTGGTGAAAAATGTCAAAAGTTTGAGAAAATTACAAGTTTGGTCCTCCAACTTTGAAATTTGGCAAAAATGGCCCCTGGAAAATTGAAAAATGTCAAGTATGGTCCTTGTAGTATGGAAACTTGTCATTAATGGTCCCTTGAAATAACTTTGTTGAGTTGGCAGGAATAGTCCTTGATTTTCAGAAAATGGCACAACTAGTCCTTGTCATTTATTAAGTCAACAAACCAATTTGGACCCTTGAACCCTTTGACCCCCTGCCATATAAGCTTTTTGAACCCCCTTTTACTAATACACTGCCCAGTCAAATGTGGGTTTGACTATCACCCTTTGGCGCCAAACACTGTCCCTTCCACTTGCACCCTGCAAACTCCTGCTACACACAACCAAACCTCACCTTATCTCCTTCCATGTCCCCCCTCCTCCACTACATCCAAAATCATTAATCTTTCACCTTACCCACACTCAATCTCACACAACAGGTTAAAAACCTCTTTTCCCGCCAAAAACAATGAATGGCCAAAAATGACCTTAAGTCATCCAATGGTTGAAAAAAGAAGTGGGATTTATCAGAGATGAGAGAGAGAAGCACTGGGAGTATAAAAGAGAGAAGAAAGAAGCAGTTTCAAGTGGTAGTTAGTTTATAAAAATTTTACTTATGTCGTTTTTTTTTATTATTGTCTTAGTTTAATTTAAAATGGTGTAATTTCAGTTTTATTGTATCAAATTCAAGTACTCTTAGCAGTTTAATCTAATTTTAAGCTCAAATTCAAAGTTGTGTTCATCTCTAATTTTTCATATTTACTGTTGCACATGTGCTTTTCAAATTCCTATGCTCAAAACAATAGCAACTTATTTTTGAGCTTATATAAGCTTATATAAGCCTCTCTTAGCTTTTTATGAGTTTACCTCTAAGTTTTAAGCACTTTTACATTATGGTCAACAAAAGTCAACTTTGACTCAACAATGGAAATGGTGATGAATTTGGTTGATACAGAGGTGATATTGGGTTGAATTAGCATAGGTTAGGTTGGTCTTGGGTTTGTTTTACCCTGCTACACCAGCTGGGCTCATGTGAGTAAGTTTCCAACTTTTCAAGTTTCAAGTCAGATTTTGCATCTTATGCTTGTCTATGAATCTGTGATCACCATTAGTTTAATCTAGTCTATTTAGCTTTATTTATGATATTTAAGCTTAGTTTGATCCTTATTACAAGTTTGTTTAAGGGTTTAGCTCATTTTGATTGCAACACAGTTAGATAAAGGGTGTTTGGATTTGAGATTTATACTGTGTTAGAGGGTCTTGCAGTGATAGGTTTTAGTTGGTTCAAGTCTTTGTAGTCCATTTTAGCTAATATCTGTCATTAACTTGTGCATACAAACCTCCAAAGTCAAAATGTTCTTCTAACCATATTAACAGATCCACTGTTGGAATTTGAGGATTGCAGATCATGGTATTGTGTTTAGAAGTCTTAAACAAAGCTTGCATTACACTTATTACATCATATAACATCTATCTCAGTGATAAAAATTGGATCCAAAGTTGGATAAAGTCAACTTCTCATTTTTAGTTCAAAAGTCAAAATATGAAAATCAGTTTTTGAGCCAACTACAAAGATTTTTCATGATCTCATCTTTGGGTCTTAACAAGTGAGACTTGGTATTCTTAAAAGTTCAACTGGCACCCTTGCTTATCTGCATTTTTGTTGATTTTTGTCATTTTTCTATAAGCTTCAAATAAGCCCTTCTTTTAGGCTTAAATGCCCTGCATCACAAAGCTCAGTACACTGAGCTTTTTCTCAGTTTGTGCAGCTTGTGCACAGAGCTCAAAAGAGCTTTCCATGGCCTGATTTTTGGTACACTTAATCTCAACCAGGTCTGCTTTAGATTACAATTTATAGTTTTCAGTTTGAGCTTATTGTTAAGCTTGTGCTTGTGCTTAAAGTTGCTACCCAGAAACTGTTTTAGCTTTTAAAGCTCAAACATCAAATCTGTTGTATCTTGCTTATCAGAGTGTTTAGCTTGTTGTTTATTGTTGTATTTTGAGTATTTTAGCTTATCATAGCTTGAGTATCAGTTTGGTAGCTTTTGGTGAGCTTTTGATTTATCAAGTGCTTATTTCAATAAGCACTTCCATAGCAGTTTCAAATTCATCCACATAAGCACCTATTTTTCCATTTTTCTTATATTCCTAATATTATTTTAGACTTTTCCTGAAATTTTCAGATTTTTCCAAGTTGTTTAGCTATTTTTCTTAATTTAAATTAGTTTTTAAGCATTTTTAATTAGCTTTAAATACAAAAAATTAAGAAAAGGTTCAAAAAATTAATTTTTCATTTTTATTAAGTTAAGATAAATATAAAAAGCCAAAAACATATTTTTCCATATTTTTCTTAGTTAAATTTGTATTTTTAAATATTTTAATTAGTTTTTAATAGTTTAAAATTCATAGAAAATAGAAAAATAATCAGAAAAATAAAAAAATAGTTTTGAAAATTCTAGTTTGTTATTTTAGACTTTTCTAAGTCTTAATTTTATTTTTCTAGCTTTATTTCCTATTTTCTTGTATTTTAGGTAATTATTTAATAGTTAAAAATAGTTTTTAATTAATAATAATTAAATAATTAGTTATAAAAATAATTTTCTTTTTCTATAAATTTTCTTTTATCATTAGGTTTGTAAAAATGTATTTTTCATATTTTTAGGACTTTTATTTCTTAGATTTCACTTTTTATTTTGTACGTTTACGTAATTTTTATTTAAACGTAAGTTTTAATTTTTAAACGTTCATCATTTTAAATATAGTGATAGCGTTTATTTAATAGATTTTATCTTTTTAATTTTCTTTAATTTGCATTTAAGCCCCTGTAGTTTATGGGCTTTCTCTTTAGGTATAGATCAACCACAATCCTTTCCCGTTCAAATCTTCTCGATCACTATACGTCTGACTATTCTCGCACAGCTCGCTGGGACTTAACGACCTGGGGAAACACTATACTCTCCTGATCTTCATTGCATTCGTGTTTGAGCAGTTTTAAGCTGATTACGGTCTGCCATTCACAAGTGGCGGACTTGAGTGATTTAGCTTGACTGTTTTGCGCGGATCAAATTTTGGCGCCACTTGCCGGAGTGTGCTAATTGTCTTACGTCTAGCAGATTAGTGATTTGGATATTCACTCTTTGTTCATACCATCCATCTGTATATGTTTATATTTTCTTAGCCAAAAACCCCAAAAATATTCTTCTCATTCCTCTTATTCGTTGATTCTATTTCTCTTACCCTCTTTTGCCGTTTAATTCTATTCTTCGTATCCTCTTGACCATTTGATTCTCTTCTTTTCCCTCTTATGTTTAATTCTAATGGCGGACACGCGTACGATGTCAGAATTGCTCCAAGTACCCACCGAGGGTTACGAAGATGCTGTTGTTGTACCGGAGATTCTTTCCGAAAATTTCGAGATACAAACCGGTTTAATTCAACTAATTATGTCAAATCCATTCTATGGTTTTGAGAGGGACGATCCCTATGCTCACATCCGATGGTTTGATAGATTAATTTCAACTATAAAATATAAGGATGTTCCTCATGACACAATTAAGTTGATGTTATTCTCATTTTCTCTCGAGGGGGTAGCCCGGAATTGGCTCGATAAAGAACCCCCACGATCGATCACTACTTGGGAAGATCTCGTTTCAAAATTTGTAAATCGTTTCTTTCCTTATTCTAAGACGGAAAATCTTAAGAACGAGATTATAAACTTCCAACAGCGTTTTGATGAAAGTTTCGGTGAGGCATGGGAAAGATTCAAAGATCTCCTACGAAAATGCCCACATCATGGTTTCTGGAAATACTTCGGATCGATATATTCTACAACGCTTTAACGCAAACCGATCAAGATTCACTCAATACAGCCGCCGGTGGCAATATCTTGTATCGTACACCGAGGGATATATTGACGATCATCGAGAACAAATCGAAAGTTCCGACATCAAGAAACAAACCGATTGATATGGCTGGGCTTACCAATGATATTCGATGCATGAAGCAAAAATCAGAGCCCGTTGATGCCGTTACCAAAAGATGTGATTGTTGTGGTGGTCCCCATCCTTTTTACGATTGTCAAGCCACCGATGACGAGGTTTATAATGCTACATCAACCCAATATCGCAAGACTTTCATTTTCGATGATGACGAGGACTCAATTCAAATGAAGGAATATTATGAGAGCTTGTCAACTGAAATCACACCCGAAGAACCCGTAAACTCTCTAAGAATGGGGGACGAGCATCTTAGCACCATTCTGGAAACGGAATCATCTCATGCTGAGAACCTCGTCCCAACCCCAAGTGAGTCCGAGGTTATCTCCGGTAATATGTGTGATGAGCCTCTTAATGATGATTCTTCTCCTCCTCGTGACATTCCTAACGATCATGTCGAGATGTTCTCTGATTCTGACAACGATTGTACTTCGTTTGACGATTCTTTATCTTATGGAGACATTGATTATGTCGAGGACTTACCTTCTGAGCTAGTTAGCTTAGAGGAAGTGAGAGATTCTGATGATCTGGAAATTGAGGACGAGATACTTCGTGAAAAATTGTTCAATATAAATCTCCTCGTTTCTAAGATCGAATCATTCATGCTAAGTCAGCTTCATCTCCTATCCCCGTTGTGGATAGTGACTTGGAAAAGCCCGAACCATTTCCTGAACTTAAGGCTTTTTCCAATGATTCTTTTCCGGAACTTGAAGTATTCCGCTTTGATGACGATCATACAGAAAAGGAGAGTAGTGGCATTCCCACTTTTCATCTTTCTCTTCCCGAGTATGATTCGTTTATCTTTGATCTAGATCCTGAGGAGTTCTCCGGTGAACTCTCTCATATCATATCTCCTCCGGAGTATGATCATTTCTATTTTGATCTTGATCTTGACCTGGGGGGAGACATGCTCTATCATAAGAGTTTTCTTATTGAGGACACTACCCCGCCTCTCCCTCCCGAGGTAATTGTTGAAAATAACCAAAAGAGCTTTAATGATGAAATACAAATTAAGGAAAATATAAAATTTGATTTTGAGGATGAAGAATGGATCCTAATTGTTATAAACATCTTTCTTCCATTCCTCACATATGTTGTGACTTCTCCCCTCCTTCATTCTTACGGGAGTGAGGACATCATCTTTGACCCAGGCATTTTCATTTATCATTTGTGAGCCGGGTCATTCTCTCTATATCTCATCGGTGTGGAACTTTCATGTACTTCAATGTTTATCCAAACATCTTGAATGAAAGTCCGATGGAGATTGTTTCTTCCACTTTGCTTCCCCATGAACCAATGAATGCGGGGATCGAGTCAAGCTAGCGACTCGGTAATTAAAAACAGTAGCATGCCATATGGGTTTTCACCCATATTTCTGACTTCTTTCTATCTTTCTACCACCCTAGTGTGGGGGGGTTGCCCCACATGTTGTGTATATATGCAAGTATTAAAAAAAAAAAAAAAAAAAAAAAATCTTCTTTCTAAATAATGGCCGTAGTATTTCCCTTTTACGTTCTTTGTTTCGGCATAACCGCCGGTACTTTGAATATTGAGGGCAATATTCATTTCTAAGTGTGGGGGGGAATTCTCACGAATTTTATCATGTAATTATACCGCCTAATTCCCCCGTTTTTGGCCAAAAAATTTTTTTTTTTGGAGTAAGTGTTTTACACTTACTCATTTGGTTATCAGTCCGCCATGTCTGTAAGACAAAAGGATTGGCTAATCCAGGAGCAAACGGCTCTTGGTAAAGATATTTCAAATCCGTTTATATGGCTTGCAATTTGCCCAAAATTGTATGGTTCTCAACTCACCATATCCTAAAAAGTGAAGAGTTGGCTAGCCCGCAAGTTTATGGCTTGTGGTAAAGGCAAGTGGAAAAACCATAATTGGTAATCGACTCACCAAAGATAATATTGATAATTTATCTAAGAGTTGGCTAGTCCGCAAACGGCTTCCGTAAAGACAAATCAAAACCGTTGAAAGTCGGTGGTTTGCTCAAAATCACATGGTTATCGGTGTACCATGGTTCTTACTTGAACTGAAACATGTGGCTACTCCGTAAGTAATGGCTTTTGGTAAAGAGATTCAAATCCATTAAGTTTTTCTCAAAAGATTGCTAGGGACTAGCAATAGTTTAGTGTGGGGATTGATGAGTGTGTAAATACTCATCATTTTTGGTTAAATCTGAACTGCAAAACGCCTAAAATGCTCGAAATGCATCAAAATACTGAAAATATTCCAAAATTACATTTTATATGTTTCAGATGCAAAATTTTTAAAATCAGATGAAAAATGAGCAAAGATTGCATAATTGGCAGTTTCAGTCCCCCAAGTTTCTAAAATTGGCAAAAATAGTCCCTGAGTCAAAATTTCAAAAGAAAAATCACCAAAGGTCCTTTTAAAATCATAAGTTGTCAAATTTAGTCCTTTGGTGAAAAATGTCAAAAGTTTGAGAAAATTACAAGTTTGGTCCTCCAACTTTGAAATTTGGCAAAAATGGCCCCTGGAAAATTGAAAAATGTCAAGTATGGTCCTTGTAGTATGGAAACTTGTCATTAATGGTCCCTTGAAATAACTTTGTTGAGTTGGCAGGAATAGTCCTTGATTTTCAGAAAATGGCACAACTAGTCCTTGTCATTTATTAAGTCAACAAACCAATTTGGACCCTTGAACCCTTTGACCCCCTGCCATATAAGCTTTTTGAACCCCCTTTTACTAATACACTGCCCAGTCAAATGTGGGTTTGACTATCACCCTTTGGCGCCAAACACTGTCTCTTCCACTTGCACCCTGCAAACTCCTGCTACACACAACCAAACCTCACCTTATCTCCTTCCATGTCCCCCCTCCTCCACTACATCCAAAATCATTAATCTTTCACCTTACCCACACTCAATCTCACACAACAGGTTAAAAACCTCTTTTCCCGCCAAAAACAATGAATGGCCAAAAATGACCTTAAGTCATCCAATGGTTGAAAAAAGAAGTGGGATTTATCAGAGATGAGAGAGAGAAGCACTGGGAGTATAAAAGAGAGAAGAAAGAAGCAGTTTCAAGTGGTAGTTAGTTTATAAAAATTTTACTTATGTCGTTTTTTTTATTATTGTCTTAGTTTAATTTAAAATGGTGTAATTTCAGTTTTATTGTATCAAATTCAAGTACTCTTAGCAGTTTAATCTAATTTTAAGCTCAAATTCAAAGTTGTGTTCATCTCTAATTTTTCATATTTACTGTTGCACATGTGCTTTTCAAATTCCTATGCTCAAAACAATAGCAACTTATTTTTGAGCTTATATAAGCTTATATAAGCCTCTCTTAGCTTTTTATGAGTTTACCTCTAAGTTTTAAGCACTTTTACATTATGGTCAACAAAAGTCAACTTTGACTCAACAATGGAAATGGTGATGAATTTGGTTGATACAGAGGTGATATTGGGTTGAATTAGCATAGGTTAGGTTGGTCTTGGTTTGTTTTACCTGCTACACCATTGGGCTCATGTGAGTAAGTTTCCAACTTTTCAAGTTTCAAGTCAGATTTTGCATCTTATGCTTGTCTATGAATCTGTGATCACCATTAGTTTAATCTAGTCTATTTAGCTTTATTTATGATATTTAAGCTTAGTTTGATCCTTATTACAAGTTTGTTTAAGGGTTTAGCTCATTTTGATTGCAACACAGTTAGATAAAGGGTGTTTGGATTTGAGATTTATACTGTGTTAGAGGGTCTTGCAGTGATAGGTTTTAGTAGGTTCAAGTCTTTGTAGTCCATTTTAGCTAATATATGTCATTAACTTGTGCATACAAACCTCCAAAGTCAAAATGTTCTTCTAACCATATTAACAGATCCACTGTTGGAATTTGAGGATTGCAGATCATGGTATTGTGTTTAGAAGTCTTAAACAAAGCTTGCATTACACTTATTACATCATATAACATCTATCTCAGTGATAAAAATTGGATCCAAAGTTGGATAAAGTCAACTTCTCATTTTTAGTTCAAAAGTCAAAATATGAAAATCGGTTTTTTGAGCCAACTACAAAGATTTTTCATGATCTCATCTTTGGGTCTTAACAAGTGAGACTTGGTATTCTTAAAAGTTCAACTGGCACCCTTGCTTATCTGCATTTTTGTTGATTTTTGTCATTTTTCTATAAGCTTCAAATAAGCCCTTCGTTTAGGCTTAAATGCCCGCATCACAAAGCTCGATACCTGAAGCTTTTCTCGATTTGTGCAGCTTGTGCACAGAGCTCAAAAGAGCTTTCCATGGCCTGATTTTTGGTACACTTAATCTCAACCAGGTCTGCTTTAGATTACAATTTATAGTTTTCAGTTTGAGCTTATTGTTAAGCTTGTGCTTGTGCTTAAAGTTGCTACCCAGAAACTGTTTTAGCTTTTAAAGCTCAAACATCAAATCTGTTGTATCTTGCTTATCAGAGTGTTTAGCTTGTTGTTTATTGTTGTATTTTGAGTATTTTAGCTTATCATAGCTTGAGTATCAGTTTGGTAGCTTTTGGTGAGCTTTTGGCTTATCAAGTGCTTATTTCAATAAGCACTTTCATAGCAGTTTCAAATTCATCCACATAAGCACCTATTTTTCCATTTTTCTTATATTCCTAATATTATTTTAGACTTTTCCTGAAATTTTCAGATTTTTCCAAGTTGTTTAGCTATTTTTCTTAATTTAAATTAGTTTTTAAGCATTTTTAATTAGCTTTAAATACAAAAAATTAAGAAAAGGTTCAAAAAATTAATTTTTCATTTTTATTAAGTTAAGATAAATATAAAAAGCCAAAAACATATTTTTCCATATTTTTCTTAGTTAAATTTGTATTTTTAAATATTTTAATTAGTTTTTAACGAGTGTGGAAACCCGCACGATGCAGCGGGATTGCTTTTGTAGACGTGAGTTTGGATAAGGACTATTTTTGCCAAATTGCTCAAAAGGACTTACTTTGTAGCGCCACTTGAACCTCAAAATGTTTTTGCCAAGTTGTGAAACGTGGCATTTAATGCGTGTGTGTGTGAACTGCATTTAATGCTTGTGAGTGTAGCATGTTACTGTAGCATTCTTGATGCTTAGTATATAGGATAATAGTTTAAAATTCATAGAAAATAGAAAAATAATCAGAAAAATAAAAAAATAGTTTTGAAAATTCTAGTTTGTTATTTTAGACTTTTCTAAGTCTTAGTTTTATTTTTCTAGCTTTATTTCCTATTTTCTTGTATTTTAGGTAATTATTTAATAGTTAAAAATAGTTTTTAATTAATAATAATTAAATAATTAGTTATAAAAATAATTTTCTTTTTCTATAAATTTTCTTTTATCATTAGGTTTGTAAAAATGTATTTTTCATATTTTTAGGACTTTTATTTCTTAGATTTCACTTTTTATTTTGTACGTTTACGTAATTTTTATTTAAACGTAAGTTTTTAGTTTTAAACGCTCATCATTTTAAATATAGTGATAACGTTTATTTAATAGATTTTATCTTTTTAATTTTCTTTAATTTGCATTTAAGCCCTTGTAGTTTATGGGCTTTCTCTTTAGGTATAGATCAACCACAATCCTTTCCCGTTCAAATCTTCTCGATCACTATACGTCTGACTATTCTCGCACAGCTCGCTGGGACTTAACGACCTGGGGAAACACTATACTCTCCTGATCTTCATTGCATTCGTGTTTGAGCAGTTTTAAGCTGATTACGGTCTGCCATTCACAAATGGCAGGCTTGAGTGATTTAGCTTGACTGTTTTGCGCGGATCATATATACATGTGTGATTCCAAACATAATTGTATCTTTGCATAAAGGCCATGATTTTTTTGTGCTACAAGCGATGCAAACCTTAAAAACATGCAGTCGATAACATTAATGTCAACTTGTCAACGTATCTTATACTTTTTTTTTTTTTGCTTTTAGATTCACAACCTAGCTGCCAATGGTAAACCAACTAAACAAGGTGTGTTTACAATGTTTTCACCATCATCTATAAAAACAATTAGCTTTTTAAGAGTTGTGATTTATAATCACTAGATACAGGTAATTTATCATAAAGTTTTCTAAGTTGTCCACTTACCTTGTCTTTTGGTTACCTAATGCACAATTGTCCCTAAATGATTGATGGATGTAGTTATGTATCATTGATGCTTACTACGGCTAACTAATTAAAAACTAAAGATAATACAAATTTGTACACGTGTTGGTATATATATTTTTAATCTTATAATAATAACATAATGGATCATATTGCGCAAGAGAATAACATAGTGGACCTTTATAGTTTTACAACTACGTTTGATTAATATGTTTCAGTTAACCACATGTTATATATACTGCATTTTGTTTCAATAAAATGCCGTTCAAAAAAAAAATATACTGCATTTGGAACTTTCAACACGGTTAAATGACTAAGGACTTTTGAATATTTTTGAAATTACAAATAGTCTTTCTATGTTTTGATATAGTTTTTATAATTACATAATCAATATTAAATCAACAATGCACAACAACTTTCAGAATTATAGAATCTTAATTTCACATTATAGAATCAATAGAACGTAGGTAAATCAATTATGCGTATTTATTTTTGGCAAATTTATGTGTATGTTATACTATATCATGTTTTGGCGATGGCGTTTTTATTTTAACATATATGTTTGTAATATAATACTTATTTTGTTGTTTTATTTGACGTTGTAACTATTTTTCGGATCACATTTAACAGTAAATAAATTAATTTGGAAGATAACCGCCGACGCCACGCTTGGATAATTGACTATTTTTAATAATCGCAAATTAATCAATAGAATGTGGATTTCAACATGAAAGTGTTACATCAATATTCTTTCTAAATGTAAACCACGCTTTCTTCGATTTTAAAAGATATATCATCTTGCTACTCATCTTCGATCTTTTAATTGTGTTTAATGATCTTTCCGGTCACTTGTCACTAGGGCTGAGCATCAAAGGTCCAAAACCGAACCGGACCGACAAAACCGACCGAACCGACAAAAACCGAGCCGACCCGACGGCCCGTCGGTTCGGTTTCGGTTTCATGTTTTACATGTTTTCGGTTTCGGGTCGGTTCGGTTCGGTTCGGTTCGGCCCAAAACCGACAAAAACATACCTAAATACACCTAAACCGGACCGAACCGACGGCCCGACACAAAACCGAACCGACCCGACGGCCCGTCGGTTCGGTTTCGGTTTACGTTTTTCATGAATTTCGGTTTTCGGTTCGGGTCGGTTTTGGACCTACGCTCAGCCCTACTTGTCACTATCGTAAAAAAATTGTAAGCACAAATAGTAAAGTGGGATATCATTTTTCTCATAATGTACATCACATCTTTCTAGTAATATACATGATTTTAGTGGTATTAAGGTGTTATATATATACGTAGTATAAAATAGAGTATGGTATTAAGATGAGTAACTTATTAAAACGCATCATTTCTTATGTATTATTGGTCCAATTTGACCTGTCTAGAAAATTTTGCTTTATTTGCTACAAGTTATACTAGTATATAGTCTTCTTTTGTTTAACTAGTACTACTAAGATGAAATAAATGGAAGGAAATTGAAAGAATGTTTAGCTCCTATTAGTTTGAATATAAATTTTTGTTTAAGTATTAAGGGTTTGTATTTAACACAACACTAGATGAATACAGAGTATTTGTTAATGAAAATTTACAAAACAGTAATAGCGCGCGACAATAATACATAAAATAGAACAAGTAAACTATATGTCGTGATCAAACAAGACTTCGTTGGGTCAATAACGTTGTTACGAAATTCAATAAGGTCATGGTCCACATTGATCTTCACATGCCTTCATCTATAAAGTCTACATATTATTAATTAATGTGATATTGTTTATAAGTACCTTTTTTTTTTATCTTCTTTATACGTACTTATTAATATTATTAATTATTTTTTTTTTCCAAAAACCTTAATATATAACCGAACAAACTAATGTTATTAAATTGCATTTAGTAAAACTATTAAAGCGGATTCCAAGAATACAATATAAAATTTTATTTACTTATTAAATGGTATTAAATCAATAGCATAGATAAGTTATAACTACACGAGGACCGTGCACAACAATGAAATTTTAGAGCGGCATAAGTTTTCAGCCGTGTATATTATATGACTGAATATTTTTTGAGATTATAATGATCGAATAATTTCAGCTAATAGATACATAATTAAGTTTCCAGCCATGCATTAGTTTGTTTCCTTAAATAGATTCAGTTTTCACTTTTCTCTTTTAAAAAAAAAAGTTGTTTTCAAAGTATAGATAGTACGTTTTTCCTTGAAAATTTGCCCAAATAGTTTTAATTTCAATTGAGAAATTATTCATATTTACCTTTCTCCTTATCGAGCGTTGGTAACAGAAATAACTAAGCAAGAGTGCAAGATATGAATATTTATTTTACAAATTTGTGGGCAGACAAACTTTAGAAGTTCTTTCCGAATTGGAAGTACAAATGCATTTTGATATACTAAATTAGTTAAAGTTTCCTTGTACATCTGACATTACCCAAATAGTTTCAGTATTTATATGAACTTTAAAGTACCATAAAAGAGTAATATCATATTATCATTGACCTGAAATGATAAAATCGTTACAAAAGAGTAAATTGCAATGCATGTAATACTCATGAACATAATACGAGTAGGCTTGTGAAAGGTTGGGTTTTACTCCTTGTTATATTATTTTTCGTATAAGTCTAAAAAATTCATCTCTAGTATTTGATGTTATTTTTATTTTTTTTATCTATAATACTTTATTCGTTTTAAATGAATAGTTCATGTTTTATTTTTGAGATGTTTCAATTTAACTGTTCGCTACTAAAAATTGATAAAAATAAGTTAAAAAAAAATTACTATATTACCTTTTATTTAAATTAGAGTAAATTGCAAAAATCGTCCCTAAATTTTGGCCAAATTGCACGTTTCGTCCCAAAACTTTGGAAAGTGCAAATATTGTCCCTGTGGGGAAACTTTAAGGCAGAAATCGTCCCTGGCTTAGATCAAATGACTAAAATACCCTTATCTCATTATTATTTTTCAGTTTCTTGCGCAAACGGTCCCTGTGTTTCGCCAGATTTTGCAAATTTAGTCCTTTTTTTTTTTTTAATTAACTATTAATATTAGTATTATTTTTTTTACGTTTTCGTCCGATTTTTTACGTTTTCGTCCGTTTTTTTACGTTTTCGTCCGATTTTTTACGTTTTCGTCTCTTTTTTTTACGTTTTTTTTTACGCTTTTATCGATTTTTACGTTTTTGTCTCATTTTTACGTTTTCCGTTTTTTACGTTTTTGTCCGTTTTTTACGCTTTCATCCGTTTTTTTACGCGTCCGCTTTTTTTTTTCGTCCGATTTTTACGCCGTCCGTTTTTTACGCCGTCCCCATTTTTACGTTTTCATCCGCTTTTTACGTCAGATTTTTTACGCTTTCCTTTTTACGTTTTTCGTCCGATTTTTAACGTTTTGTCCGATTTTTAAGTTTTCGATTTTACTTTTCGCAGATTTTTTACGCTTTTGTCTATTTTTTACGTTTTGCTCGCTTTGTTACGTTTTCCTCCCATTTTTACGTTTTCATCCGTTTTTTACGTTTTCATCCGTTTTTACGTTTTCGCCTTTTACGCGCCCATTTTTCACGTTTTCGTCCGCTTTTTTACGTTTTCGTCAAATTTTTTTATGTTTTCGTCCGATTTTTTATGTTTTCGTCCCATTTTTTACGTTTTCGTCCCATTTTTTACGTTTTCGTCAGATTTTTACGTCCATTTACGTTTTCATCCGATTTTAACGCGTCCGATTTTTGTTTTTCAGATTTTTACTTTTCGTCAGATTTTTACGTTTTGTCTATTTTACGTTTCGTTCGTGTTACGTTTTCCTCCGATTTTTTACGTTTTCATCCGTTTTTTACGTTTTCGTCTGTTTTTTTACGTTTTCGTCTGATTTTTTACGTTTTCGTCTGATTGTTTACGTTTTCGTCCGTTTTTTGACGTTTTCATCCGTTTTTGTCCATTTTTTACGTTCGTCCGTTTTCGTCGATTGTTTACGCGTTTTCGTCCGTTTTACGTTTTCGTCCGATTTTTACGTTTTAAAAACGGACGAAAACGTAAAAAATGGGACAAAACGAAAAACGGACGAAAACGTAAACAATCGATCGAAAACGTAAAAAATCGACGAAAACGTAAAACGACGAAAACGTAAAACGGATGAAACGGACAAAACGTAAACAATCGACGAAAAAGTCAACGAAAACGTAAAAAAGCGGACAAAAAACCTTAAAAACCGGGCGAAAACGTAAAAAACGGACGAAAACGTAAAAAAACGGACGAAAACGTAAAAAATCGGATGAAAACGTAAGAAATCGGACGAAAACGTAAAAAAACTGACGAAAACGTAAAAATGAGACAAAACGAAAAATCTTAAAACGTAAAAACGGACGAAAACGTAAAAAAACGGACGAAAACGTAAAAAACGGATGAAAACGTAAAAAACGGACGAAAACGTAAAAAACGGACGAAAACGTAAAAAATCGGACTAAAACGTAAAAAAAATAATACTAATATTAATAGTTAATTAAAAAAAAATGACTAAATTTGCAAAATCTGGCGAAACACAGGGACCGTTTGCGCAAGAAACTGAAAAGTAATAAAGAGAGAAGGGTATTTTAGTCATTTGATCTAGGTCAGGGACGATTTCTGCCCCAAAGATATTTGCACTTTTCAAAGTTTTGGGACGAAACGTGCAATTTGGCCAAAGTTTAGGGACGATTTTTGCAATTTACTCTTTAAATTATTATTACACATTTTATGGAAAACATTAATTAATTAATTAATTAAGAGTAAAAAAGTTAGTTTATAAAAAGTTAGGAAAAAAGGTAATAATTATGCTATTTTAAAATAAACAAAGTATTTATCTTTAAAAATAGTTTTAAATTTTCAAATATACACATCTCCATAATCATATGTTATGACAATTATGTATTTTAGTACTCCATAATTGACCCATAGGATTACACAAAGCGTAATCTAATTATGTGACAATAGTCAAACTTTTATTATTAACTATAGTCAAGTTGTTAATTTAGGAGTAAGTTACAAAAGCCATCCCTACACTATTGGCTGATCTACGCATCTAATTTAACAACTACCTTTTTAACTTATATTTTCCCGCAAACTTATGTTTTGTTTA
The DNA here is from genome assembly GCA_910596185.1 of Chrysanthemum makinoi. Lineage (NCBI taxonomy): Eukaryota > Viridiplantae > Streptophyta > Magnoliopsida > Asterales > Asteraceae > Chrysanthemum > Chrysanthemum makinoi. The sequence continues at coordinate 245,724,111 of OU343225.1, read as the reverse complement.
ATCAATCATTGTTGATAAAGTTTTACACTTTTACTAGGCATGAAACATAAAAAGATGAGTCACATTGAAACTTTTTTGCTTGTTAATCTTTTCGTTAGCCAACTTATGCAAATCGGCACTTATCAACATCAACACCGCAATCTTAAATTGATCAACATTAATACCATATACAATGTTGAGCGACTTCCGTATAATACCGTGGTCTAAATGAGGTATTTCTCTGAATGTATATGCACTATTCCCACAACTATCTAAAAATGTTTACCTCAAAAGCTTCAAACCCGAAACCTCTCTTAAAAAGATCATAACGCCTGACCAACAAACCATCTTGTTAATGGTTAGTAAATACTAAACATGCAACCTTGAAATAGCTTGTCCCTAACAATTCATTCTTCAAATCAGCTACTAAAACAGATTTCTATGATTACCTACATTCTACAAACAAAATAATAAGATAGTCTTTTACACAACAATATTCAATCAACATTTGTATTAACTTTCTATTTAAAACCTCATATGTACACAATTTATGTAACAACCCGCATTTTCTCAGGTCAATATTTATTTGAAACCTCATATGTACACAATTTATGTGACAACCCGCATTTCACCTATATATTTCATTTAACGCGTACTCGTTAATTTTATTTTGCGTGTATCGAGAAACAACAGTAAATGCGTACAGTATCTAGACTACATTTAGTGTACGTTTAACAACGACGATATTAGCACGTTTTACAAATTTTATAGTTTTGGTTTATAAACTTTTACGTAAATATTTACGTTTTACATTTTTACTTTTACGTATAACCGTTAGGTTAAATTGCGTAAACCAGAAAACGACATTTAACGTAAACCGGCATTGGACTGAGTTAAGTCTACATAAAACACATGTTATATGACTTATTTATGCAAGTTTTATAAGTCCACATATTTTATTTTGCAAGTTTTTCTTAAAACGCTTATGTTTCGCATTTTAGCTCAAGCATGCATGCACAACTTACCCAATACCCTCACCACCTTTAAGGTATCAATAATAAAAGTATATACCAATTTTAAAAATCATTTCCCTCCCCTTTTTAGCCTAAAAAATCAGCCTCCATAAGTGGTATCACTAACATGATCGGTAACCCTCCCATTCCATACCCATACTTACACAAACCTCTAGTAAGCATGCAAGACACCCCTCCCTCTTGTCCTTATCATTATGAACATCCAAAACCACTCCACAACACTCCAAACACATGACCATTTAGGTTTGACACACCATCTTTGACCCCTAAAGCTCCATTCAAACTTACCTTAGGTATTTCTATATAAACCATGGCATGTGACTAGTCTTCATTCACCACATTCAACCACACACATACTCTTTATTTCTCTCATCCTTCTCAGCAGAAAACATACAAAAATCAAGGGTATTTAAGTGTTGGAAAATTTTGGTTAAGAGTTTACACAAAAAGGTTGCAAGAAATTTGAGTTTCAATATTTCAATTAGGGTTTTCTAGTTGAATCTTGGGTAGTTTTGTGTCTATTTAATCATCATATCATCCATTCATTGTAAGTATCATATTTTCATGTTTTCATACATTTTTAACACATCATACATTATTTATATCACCCACGTATGCTTGTGGTGTTGTAAAACTTTGGAATAAGTTAGTAAAAGTACAAAACTTTTTGTCCTAGAAAAGTCAATCCATAAATCCACATAGGAACCCTATCTAGACTTCACTATGGACCTTGCCAATTTTTGAAACCTATATACATTTCTTAAGTTGATCTTTGCAAACTTTTGTAGTCATTGGAGTTGATTTTATATTTTTTATAAATCACACGAGAAAGTTACTCAAAACCGACAAGAAAATAAGTAATCTATTTGTTTATTTAAAAATACCTATCTTATGAGCATTATGGGTACTCGGGCTAGTTTAGACATTTGTATAGAACTCTTAGACCTTTTCGTGGACAGTAAATTCGAGTTCTAGCGATAAGTATCGAAGGAGCTACAACCCCGAGATCGTAGGAGTAGGATTCTGAATTTGTAACAGCTTTGATACCTTGTTATGTTTTTGACTTTATAAGATAATTGATGAAGAACTGAGCCGAGAGTCTGCCACATTTGGAAATAGGGGTGTCAATCGGGTCAACCCGACCCGATAAGCCTCTATCGGGTCGGGTTGAATCGGGTTTCGACCTTTAGAAATATAACCCGCAACCCTATAAGAAATCGGGTTATCGGGTTCGGGTCTAATCGGGTGGTCCTAACCCGACACCCCTACACCTAAACCGATAAAACCCTAACCCGACCCGACCCTATAAGGCTATCGGGTTTATCGGGTTGACCCGATAAACCCGATAAACTAAGTTGGACCCGAATCAACCCGACCCTATAAGGCCTTATCGGGTTCGGGTCGGGTCGGGTCGACCCATTTGACACCCCTATTTGGAAATTAGACTCGAAAACGATGAACCTATATCCTTTAAAACAATTGCCTTCTTTAGAAAACGAGTGAGCAATAGCCCGATTTAGAGCAAGATTTTCTGAAAATAAGTCACACTCTCCCAATTTCTGTTTTAATGAAAACCGACACCTAAACCTTATTTTCTCGAACCAGAACTTTGAAATAATGAAAGTAGACACATTTACCTACATTTAGAAAATTTAACTAGGAAAAACAGACTTAAAACGGATTAGATACAAGATTCCCAAAATGGGTTTAAAATAACTAATAACACTTGAATTTCTAGGGTTTTAAAGTAACAAAAACACGTTTTAAACATATTTCTTAGACGACCAACTTACGTAACTTGTTAAAACCTCATTAAAAATATATAAAGGTCCTAAACTTTATAAAACTCATACGCATATAGTACGTGTTGCATATTTCCCTAAAACGATTTATATTTCTAGGTCGCGTTAGGATTCCCGGTTGATTTCACTACCTTACACTTTTCCTCGTACATTCACTATTTGAGGTGAGTTTCATAGCCCCGTTTCTACATTTTTTTTCGAAATACTCCAGGTGAGAATACATTGCTCTTTTTACTTATGGAAACAAGACTTTAAACGATCATGCATAACTAACCAAATGAACCGCCCAAACTAAATGAACCAGCCAAACCGAATGAACCGGCCAAACTACTATGTACATACATGACCGAATGTATCGGTCAACCATTACCTGTTCATAACCAAATGCAACGGGCAAACAAATATTAAATCTTGTGGTCCATAGTGCTTTTACATACTTAAACCTATGAACTCACCAACATTATTGTTGACATTTTGGTATGTATTTCTTAGGTCCTTTGACGTTTTAGCATGATTTGCACCTGGAACATCATTACTAGAGACACATTTTTGTAGTCTTATTATTTCGAAGATTTATTGTATTACTTTTAAAATGTTCGGTTGAGGATTCTTGAAAAATTGTTTTGTAAAACCTTATTATTGAGATTAAATGTGTATTTTCAAACGACTCATGTAGAGGTCATTCTTTATAACTTTCCGCTATGAAGTCACGCCCCCGGTTACCTTTCCGCTACAATATTTTAGGGGTGTGACAATTTAAGGTTGTCATAGATAAAACCTATAAACTAAAGGCAATACTTGACTGACTATTTATACACTCTTTAAATATAATAGATGAATACCCGTGCATAGAGACGAGATTTTATAGCGACATATAATTATAGCCGTGGATATTTTAATTAAGTGTTTCGTGTAATATGTATGAATAAAACTTAAAATTAAAAAAGCCATAATATACGATAATTTAACTAAAAAACAATTTTTAAAATGTGTCAAAGAACGTTCATAAACATTTAGTGAGAAAGCAACTTTTTTTAATCGTTCCAACAACATAAGTCAAATAAAATATGACATTTTTTTAAAATGTAAGTTCACTATTTTTTCTAGGATATTAAACAAGAATTTGATATTTAAAACCATTAAGATTAAAATATCAGAATTTTGCATAGAAATAAAGTATCAAATGGTTTATTTATCTTGGTGTCCATTATGCAGAGCATACAAAAAGCTCAAGTGGTTCATTTGGTTTGATGGTGTGCTCAATTTGGTGCTCGTAAAGGGATTTGGATGGCACATTTTTAAAGCCCTCAATCAAGTGTTTGTTGCAATTGTGAGAATGGTGATTTTGTTGTTAAGGTGGTCTCTTTATATACTAGTCTTAAAGATTGCCTTGCTTAAAGCTAATTTAGTTTATGTGCTTAACCTACTTTAGATGTAATTTGTGTATAAAGTTTGTATACAAATAAGAGTTGGTATAAAGTTTAACCGGTTTATCCGTTTTATTAAAAACACGACCTTCTTTTTTTGTTTTAATGTTATATTATTTAACATTATTGTATCAAGCATTTTACTACTTGTTTTATACTTTAAATAATTCTTGGAACGATCTTCTTTTACTAATATTCGTTTTATTAAAAACACGACCTCCTTTTTTCGTTCTAAGGTAGGTCTATATTTGGAATGACCTGTTTTTTCACACGGACAACTCTATGGAGCCTTTATCAAGGGTAAAGAGCAAGAAGGTTCTAAAAATTTTATGATGCGATAAAGATGGCAACTATAACACTTCTACAACAAACGTTGTCAATAAGAAAAGTCCATTGACTATAAGTTTGTTCTTATTTCTTAGCTACTTTTTGTGTAAACAATCAAGGTTATTTAGTTTCCTTGCGGATGTTTTGCAAAATGACATTTACCATTGTAATTTCACAATAAACGTTGTGTATAAAGAAGTCTCTCATAGACTATTAAGTTTTCCATTATTTATTTAGCTTTTTAACTTTTAAACAATACACTCAAGGTTATGTAGGTTGATTCCGGAGTAATTTACAAATGACATATTACGTTAACTTTTTACCTTTCAACATTATGTCATTTACGGATTTATATTTAAATCATATTTGCACTACATTTTTTTGTTTCATAATAAGACTTAATGCTAGCCGCCCATCTTGCGGGCCTTAGGCTAGTTTTGGATATTACAATGCACTCACTTTTTAAATTTAAAGAAAAATATTTTCTATTTATATATAGCTAAGATAAGATGCGATAAAATATTGATAATGAATTAAGTACTATATACTCATTTTGTTCAAAAAAACAAACAGTATAAGAAAAACATAAATATTATTCTTTGCTCTATCATACTTTTTAGCATAATATCAATTTTATTATTAATTAATTAATTAAAATCTTTTTTAAAATTTGTAATAATAATTTCAATCAAATATAATAAGATAAACTTAATTAAGCATGTCTTTTTATTTTTAATAGTGAACAACTAAGTTAGAGAATATTTCAAGAATAAACATTTCGAGAAAGGTTTTACAAATTTTGACCATTGATTTTCGGGTTACAAAAATAGACATAGCGAGGAAATTGTTTGCTCTCCATCCTTATTTGCTCGCTCTCCATTCCATTTGCATACTTAAAACTAGATGTAGCAAGCAAAATTGTTTGCTCTCAATCTCATTTGCTCCCCATCTCTTTTTCTTTTATTATTAAATAACTTTTTATTGAACAAAGTGACGAGCAAATGGTGAAGCAGCGAGCAAATGGTGAAGCAGCGAGCAAATATATTTACTTGCATTGTCGATTTTGGTAAAGTGAGAAAATAGTTTCGATTTTGATTATTGAGTTTGATAAAAATAGATTTTGGTAATTGATTTACTAAATTAGCACATCACGAACTACTATTAGTTTTGAGACAAGGATAATTTTAGGGATGAGCACGGTATCAGAATGGTACCGAACCCGTACCGAATTGGATGTATCGATTTTTTCTCGAGCATGAAAGTGGGTACCGGTACCGTACCGGACGGGATTCGGGTACCGGATCCGATACCGGTACTCGGATCAAGAAATCGGTACTTATACGGTTCTTTCTGTTTTTTGTTAAACCAAAAAAGATTTCAAGAAAATGCAACAAAAATAAGAAAAAAAAAATGCATTTTTAAGTGATTTCAAACCACGATGTGGCAGAAAACACAACCAACATTTAAATAAATACATCACCAAGATATTTGTAACGTACATATGTTCTAAAACTTATAAAATAGGTTCGGGTTTATTTTTAGGGAGCGTTTATGAAAGATTTATAATTGCCACAATAAGTTTTTCGAACGCTTCTTTTCATATATTTTACATGACTATTGTTTGACATGGAACGGGCAAAATGAGTGTTTGGATAAGTTATTTAATTCAAAAATATGAGTACTCAATTTTCGTGATTTTTTTGGTACTTCGGCTTAATTCATGATACCGGTACCGTATCACGTATTGGAAGTCGGTACGGTATCGATATGATACCGGTACAGTTCCGGTTTAGTACCGGAATTCGAGTCTAAATGCTCATCGTAAGATAATTTAATACAAGAGTAATGATATTTAGACCAACAATGAGACCTAATATTAAACCTATATACCATTAATTTTTTGACAAATGAATTCACATTTTCTCTTAATAAAAAAAGTAAGACTATGAAATTACAAAATACACCCCTAAGAATAAATGGGAAGAAAGACGCATGATTGATGCGTATATATTAATCTGTATTCTCACCGTCACCGTGAAACGTGGAGAGCCTCATTTCCGACACTTTTCTCCTTCTTTCTTTCTTTTCCTTTTCTCTCTATCTATAAAAATAATATACGTATATCTATACACACACACACACATAGCAAAACACGCCGGAATATTCGACCTCACTGTAGCCAAATAAAAAACTTTACTCTTCAGCTGCTGCTGCTGCTCAGATTATTTTATTCCCAGTTTACTCATTCGTGTTCGAATCTAATTGGTCAGTTATTATAATATCATCTTGTATATTTAATTAATACTATTATTTTCTGTTACTAAAATTTAGTGTAAGATCTAATTGATTTGTGTAAAGGTGAATGTTACTGTTATTTAGAGATACTACTTAGTTTGTCAGTTAATATCGATATAGATTTGTTAAAACTTTAAATCGATTTTTTTGAGCTGATATTATTATTTTTTTAGTTTAGTTTAAGTAAATCAACTTGAGCTGATTTTGGAGATGAATAACTGTTTTAATTTGAATTTGTTTGTTGAATTATTATTATATAATTAATCACATGCAGACAACATGTTTGAGTAAGAATAACGATTTGCACGCAACTTGTTGAAAAGCCTAGTTAATTACTTCTACTACAGGCTATTTTTGTTGTTGTTCAAATTATTTATTTAATTTACAAGTATCTGATTTTGACCTTTGATTCTCAATTTCACACTTTTCTAGATTAGAAAATCAAACTAAGTAATTAATTTTCTTGGCGACGCTAAATATGTGAAAGGAAATGTTCAAACACACTTGGTATGGGAAGAAATTTCCACGGTTTCTGGCTCTGATTTTGCCTACTATGTATTGCAGTTAAAAATAGCTCAAATTTCAGATATTTTTATTGTCTGTGAGTTGATTGTGAAATAAAGATTTTAAATTGAGTGATAATGTTTATATTTTTTAAAATTGCTAGTTTAAGATATATGTATCCCCTATTTTTAGGATAGCTGTATGTATTTTAGTCAATCTCTCCTTCTTGTAATCTCATAACCAACAGAATTGCATTAGCATTAAAAGAGTATGCCACTTATATATACAAACTTGAATATAGTTTTATTGAAATTTGCTTCTGCAGTTTGGAATGAGAAGATATAGAACCAATATTCTTCTATGAAGGAATTCAAACAATGGAGGAATCTTTTGAGGAAACGACAACTTATTTTTGATTGGGTAAGCTTATTAGTTATATGGTTGTCTTCAGTACTTCTGTTTTGGAGCAAAATTTGTAAGAGATTAATCATCTAGTGTTTCGATATGTGCAGGGACTGTGCAAATTCAGTATGAAGCCGTTTATGGGATTAATTTGTACAATAATGTTATACATTGTATATAGGACAACAAATTATCAATACATACAGACAGAGGTATGTCATTGTCAATGAATGACTATTACTGCTTTTTAATTTTTAGATTAGAACTCATGCATCCTGCATGATTTGATTTTAATATATGGTCTATTTGCATATTAATTGATGTTCCCTTTATACACGTTGCATTTGTTAAATGGTCTCTTAAAGGATCTATAGAGTGCTCTAAGTATGTCGCCTATTAGCCCTGTTATGTAATTACCTCGATCATTTGTTTAATAGTAAACAAAAAAAAGTTGCGTTTGTGTAGATGTTTCCAAAACTGGTTTGGTATCGATTAGAGATTAGTAGTAAATACTACTTCAAATTGATCAAGCTGATTTTAATTTGTGATGGCTTCTTGTTCTAAATTAGCTTCCAATACCTTTTCATTTTGTTTAAGTAATATTTTTCTAATAGACAGTGATAATATGTTAATACTCATCTTATGGTAGGTCGATTGATACTAATTGATTGATTTCCATGTCCTATAAGCTGATGTTTCTAAACTTCCACTCTTCCATCCCACTTTGGTTTTACTGATAATCATATTTTTTTTATTTGTCTTGTCAGCTGGATTCAAAATTATATCGGTTCTACACATCAAAGGTACACCTTGAATAAACGTTATCTGCTTAATACTTAATAACTTAATATTGGTCTTCATCTAAGTATTCTCTTTCTGAGGGTTTGTGAGTGAATTCTATCGTGTGAAACATTAATTTGCTTGTTGGTGGTTATCTATAGGAAGCTGTGTCGTCTTCAACAAGCTTGAAGAGTTTACCACGTGGAATTATTGCAGATAAATCTGACTTGGAATTAAAACCTTTGTGGTCAACAAGTAGTTCAAAATTGAAGGTTAGACAACCTTGTTGCATTGCAGGTCTTGTATGTTGATCTGTTTTTATTTAACCGCCAACAGTTAGTGATGATCACTTAGTCAACGTTAACTGATTGCAGGCTAATGATACCAGTTCTCATAACTTGCTGGCAATGCCAGTGGGTCTAAAACAGAAGCGGAATGTTAATATCATAGCTCAAAAGGTACAATGATCAATTATTGGTCGACATTGACAAGTCGTTCTATATGCATTTGATATGTCCTTCTGTGAACGATAGTATCCTAACATTAGCACTTTTTCAGTTTCTTGAAGCAAATTTTACGATTATTTTGTTCCATTATGATGGGAGAATGGATGGCTGGCGGGATCTTGAGTGGAGCAACAAAGCCATACATATTGTAGCCGAGAACCAAACAAAGTGGTAAGAGGTTCATAACCATTTTTAGTAATCTATGCCGCACTTACTCTTTTCACTTCATTATTAAGTAATCGTCTAGTTTACTAAGAAATTTACATTATTGCAGGTGGTTTGCAAAACGATTTCTGCATCCGTCTTCTGTGTCTATTTATGATTACATATTTCTTTGGGATGAAGACCTGGGAGTGCAACATTTTAATCCCAGAAGGTACCCAACATTTCAGTCTCATTTACGATATACTGATTCACATTTGCTACTGGTTGTAAATATATCGTTACTGAATCCTATTTATACTTGCAGATACTTGGATATTGTTAAAGCAGAAGGATTAGAGATATCCCAGCCAGCTCTAGATCCGAATTCAACTGGTATACATCATAGGATCACAGTTCGGAAGAGGACAAATAAGTTTCATAGGTGAGCGAATTGGATATTGTTTATACAGTAAAGATTAACATCACCGTGTTTCTTATTGCTAATGCACATAAATTTTCTAACAAATAGGAGAGTATATGACAGCAGAGGCAGTGTGAAGTGTTCAGATGCCAGTGATGGGCCACCATGTGCAGGGTAAGTTGCCTTCGATACAATAGCCACAGAGAGTCTCTTTAAAAAGTTTTCTCTAAATTGTATTTAAAATGGTTTTATATGTCTAGCCAAGTAATTCTTTCAATAAAAGAGCATTCGTATCTTGTTCTTTAAATTGCAGATTTGTAGAAGGAATGGCTCCAGTTTTCTCGAGGGCTGCATGGCATTGTGCTTGGCATCTCATTCAGGTATATTTCACTTTGTTTCTCTTACCAGAAATTTGTATAAGATGTGAGTTTTCAGTGTTTCAAAAATATCCATGTAAAGGCAGATGTATATTAATTCATATTTTTGGTTAACATTTTGTGAAAATTTGCTCATTGAATGCCAGTTGAAACCAAATAGTAGTACTTACTCAATGATGTATAAAAGAACATAAAGTTCATAATGCTTTGTGACAAGATCATGTTATTTATGTTGCTTATTGTTCTTACATCAAAATTAGTAATTGTCCATAAGGCATAAATATATAAGTGACACTATATTACCAGATTTTAGTCTCTTGCCCAGTTAGTAAGCCTTACATTATGTATTTTGGTTTTGCTTCCAGAATGATCTTGTTCATGGATGGGGAATGGATATAAAGCTTGGTTACTGTGCACAGGTTAGTTTGAACTTCTTAAAAAATGGAGATATTTCAGTTCTCATTGACATGTTTTTTCCTGACTTGGAATATGCGACATTGATGATTGCATTCTTCAGGGAGACCGGTCCAAGAAGGTGGGAATTGTAGACAGAGAGTATGTTGTTCACCAGGGAATACAATCGTTAGGTGGACCCTCTGCTAAAAAGGTTTTCCCTCTCATCCATGCACAAACACATTAATTGATGACATTGTGACATTTTAGTTAATAAATGATTTCTGACAGAAAGACTCGCCTATACTCAGTTAACTAATTATATATTGTAACTTGTTTTCTTGCAGACCAGGAATAATTCAGATTCGCCAAAGGTATGCCTTAATTATTTCTTTTGGTCATCTAGTAAGTCCACATTTTCGACTCAATCCTCGTCAGTTGATGTTATATTAATGTTTCTATGTCTGTTTCTACAGAGACACACTGTTGATACGCGAGCTGAGGTAAAGACACCTTGATTCTGTTTGATTTATTTCTGCTTCAACAAGTTGTATCCGTGATTCATGTGACACATGAAATATTTTACATGTGTCACATAATTCCTAAATGGCATGGGTGATTTTTCTTTTGGTATCAGCAAACTAAAAAAGTACAATGTTGTTTCTGTCAATTCAGATTAGAAGGCAATCAACAAATGAGCTCAAAACGTTTAAACAGCGATGGGAAAAAGCAGCTAAGGATGATAAAAACTGGGTGGATCCATTCTTTACAAGAAAACGAAGACGAAAGCAAACACCTACAGAAAGTGCTGACACGTGAATTTTGACCATTTACTTTAGCTTAGTTCAAGTATAGCGACTGTTTATAAAGCTCTGTTTTGTTGTTTTTCTATTATAAAGTGGTTTATAATTTAGTTTTGTCTGGAGGCCCATTTGACCTCATGTTTATAATTAAATTTGGACCTTAATGATTCTCTTTATACTCACCTTGATTTGTTGGTCATTTATCATTGCTCCTTAGCTTCACAAGTCATATCTGGGTGGTTTGGTACAACAGCCAACAGTTAATGAGGTCGAGAAAAACCTGTACGCTACAATCAGTGTCGTAATGGTGATTGTGAAGTATTCCCGATTTCTCATACAAGTGTTTTTTTTTTTTTTTTTTTCTTCCTCCTTTCTTTTGGTTTACAATTATATTTAAGGAAGTTAAATTCTTTGGTCAACCGGGTATAGTAGTATTTGTCAATTCTTGCTGCGAAGTTCTTCCATGTGTTCTATCCATTTTAATAGAAGTCCGAATGTATAAATCATCCATAGAGGCCTAAATTGACGCAAAACCATGCGACGATGGTTTTTGCTCGACTCTTTTTGCATAAATCAGACGTAAGAGAATGGTTTTCATAAAACTTTTAGCTTCTTACAAATGATTCATACCAATAATTTAGAACCAGGTGTCAATACATGGATGAACTTTGTAGTTTACTCTAGATATTTTACCTTGTGACACTTGAGCAATCAACGAACTTTAGCTAGTAGATGTCGTTGTCTACACTCTACTTATCAACAAGTCATGTGTCTATCTCTGTCCACGTTTCAAATAAGATCCAAAACATCCCAAACGCATTTTTTTTTCTTTTTTTGAAAGGCACCTCCAATATGAGTATTAATCTTCAAAAAACCCAAACAAGCGTGGAAAAAGAAGACCCACTGGACAGTTCTGTAAATCGAAGTGAAACTAACATGTAACGTTTTAGTTTATGATATTCTGAGCTTTAGTTTTAACAGTTTTGAACCATCAAAGAATCATGTCTTTTGTCTAGAAAACATGAGCACACATACAGAGTTTGGTAAATGTCTAGTTTGTACCATTTTATTTGGTAGGAATCATGTTCTCTTTAGTGCTACGTGTTTTAAACATTTTCATATGTCTCATTTATTTTGTTCAAAGTTTTAAGTTAATGTTTTGGCACATGTATTAGAAGTTCTACACGATAACAAAGAACCACCTCCTTCAACATTTTTTCTTAATGGCAATTTATTACACTTATAAATTATCATCTTTCTCATACATGAGATCTTATAAATGTCTCCAACAAAACTTGAACTCACAACCTTTTAGTTGACGAGCCAGGCCAAAAGCCTTTCATACCGCCACCTACGACACGTGAATAAACTCCAAAGTAAAAGTCTATAACAAAGTAACAAGACTAGCAACTAGTTATGATACGGTTGTAAACTCCAAAGTAAAAGTCTATAACAAAGTAACAAGACTAGCAACTAGTTATGATACGGTTGTAAAGCTACCTTAGCCTCCAAAGTAGCTCCATCAAGAAAAAAAAAATAGTGAGTATTATTGGTATCCTCTACATAAAAAATAGACTAAAATACACCATTGGTCCATAAACTTGTCACTGGGCATCGTAATGGGACAAACCTTGCATTTATCATCGTGGGGAGTCCAAAACTTGGGTTTTTAATGCCAAACTAGTCCCTTGACCAAATTTCTGTTAGTCAACGTCTGTTAATTTCCCCATGTGCGTTGCACATGAGGGTAAAATGGTCATTTCATTGTTTTGGTTAATTACCCTTCATCTTCATCTTCCTCATGTTTAAACCCAGATTCCGGCGACTTTAAACCCAGAATCCGGCGACCAATAATTATATCATGTGGGTTTAAACCCAAATCTGATCCATTTTGACTCAAAAGTTTGCTCACGCGTAATTCTTTTTTCCAGAAATTTGATTTCAGAGGACATTATTCTGCATTTAAGATCGGTATTTGCAATTTACAAAATGTTAGACTTAGCTTCATAAAAAAAAAGTAACTCCCAATGCCGTCTTCCACGGGTTATGGGTACCAAATACCGTTTCCGGTGTTTGGGGGAGGTTAAGATGTAGACAGCCTTACCCCTACCTAAGGTAGAGAGGCTGCTTCCAGTTCTACCAAAGGTAGAAAGGACCTCCGGCCTTTTGTAGGGAGTAAGGACCGAACCCCTGACCTCTCGGATGAGAGGCAAGGGGTTTTCCAACTGATCCAACCCTACTTGTTTTAGACTTAGCTTTGATGAGGTATGTCCTCCTCCGGATACTCCGGAGGAGACAATCACAATTAACTCCAAATGTTTCTAAGACAAAACCACTCTACGACGAGGCATTGTCTGCTCAGGAGATCAATGTCTGCTCAGGAGAGCATTGTATGCTCAGGAGAGCATTGTATGCTCAGGAGAGCTGTCTGCTCAGGAGAGCTATCTGCTCAGGAGAGCTATCTGCTCAGGAAAGTTGTATGCTCATGAGAGCTATCTGCTCAGGAGAGCTGTCTACTCAGGAGATCAATGTCTGCTCAGGGGGCAATGTCTACTCAGGAGGCATTGTCTACTCAGGAGGCAATGTCTACTCAGGAGGCATTGTCTACTCAGGAGAGCATGTCTACTCAGGAGGCAATGTCTACTCAGGAGAATGTGTCTGCTCAGGAGGTAGAACATTATCTCCATCAGAACTGGTATGCTGATAACTGACACACATTGTACGATGATGTACGAATAGCACAGCATCGGTCCACAACTAGCATGAAGACAACTTTGACCCCGAGGACCAAGCCTGGTGCTCATCAGCGCCTTATGTGCTTCCCCTAAAAGACAACTTAGCTTCCACAATAGATATGTCGTGGAGCTAATCTCAGGTAGTATAAAAGGAATGGTTCACACACATGAACAGGGACCTTTTTCCCACACACACACACTCCGAGACAGACGTCTCACCATCCTTACTCCTCCTTACTTATGACTTATTATTTATCACTCACTTATACCAAGTACTTACTCTCACGCCGGAGCTTGGTCTCGGATTAAAAACCCGGGGCGAGCTAACGGTGTTCTCTCTTATTTCAGCCTACAAGATGAAGGAGCTGCCGCGGAGTCTCCTGAAGCTTAGGGCTGAAGAGCATCTACGAACTTTTGCTCAAACATTGGCGCCATCCGTGGGACCCGTTATTTCACTCTACCAATTTTGCATATACGGTTAAGTTTGTGACGGGTCTTCATTCGGAAGATGGTTTGGTCCCGGAGACCGAAGGTCAATACGATGCAGGCCTTCCTTAGGAAGGGCTATAGGTCACCATTGGTTTGGGAGAAACCTTCTTCGTTACAATTAAAAAATGAATGAAGAAGTTAAGGGATTCGTTCAGAGTTAATAGATTTGCCCTCTCCATCACCACCTTGTTCGTTCATAGTTAATCTATTTGTTTGGAGTTGATGTATTGGTACTCTTTCATCAACGCCTAATTCGTTCGGAGTTAGCAGTTAATAGGTTCGTCACCACCGGTTCGTTCGGAGTTAATGGGTTCACCCTCTCCATCACAATCCTCTTCATTCGGAACTAATGGGTTCGTCCGGAGGTGTCGCGACATTTGGAGGTATATACCATTAAGTGTATGGGTTCACTTTTGCTTATATGTGACTGTGGCGGACTGGTAGCTTGTAAGTGCTTTACTCTTTATCTCTTCATTCTTTGTCGATTGCCGTGAAAACCATAAGTGGGCTATTAATATATGTTTACACCGTCACTGCTATTAAACATACATCTCATTTTACGTAAACCGCATGTTATCTAAAATACATTACGTGTGGTATTTATAATGGGCATGATTTACACTCTTTTTATATATGAGGTTCATGGACCATGCATATATGCATGATTAATCATCCTTCACGGATGATTAAGTGTATGTGGTTTAAGGCATATTGTACACAATATAATGCATGCACATTATTACGACTAAGTGTTTTTTATGCAATGGTTATAAAGAGGGTCATATGGGTACACATTATAATGCACATGGCAGAATCATAAATACACCAAAATACTAGGCATATGAACATGAAAAGTGGGTTTTAGTTCACGTACAAAATGTCTAGCAGTATTAATCTATGCATGATGTAATATTAAGATGAAATGCGAATGAAATAGGAAGGCATGTGTAGCACTTTCTTCATCACCTCTTTCTTATATTTTACCATACAAATATATTATTCGGGTGTTAGTGATGGTGACAACACAAAATTACAATACCTCACTCCTTTGTCAGCACCTAAATATAGCGACATGGTCATACTGCATTTTTACGTCTACTACGTGTCAAAAAATGGTTAAACTGTATCGCATAGAAATTTCTCTTTTCTATGTATCTCCGGTTGGTTTCTGGTCTTCTTCGTTAGTTACTCAGGCAACTATAATTGTCTGTTGGTACATTGACCCTTTGCATGTGACTTTCTGGTCCATCTTATTGGTTCCGACCTTGGTCTTTCGGTTATTCCTTCCGGCCAGTGTAACCCACAAACGTGAGCTCGGATTGGGTAGACTCCTCTCATTCTTATGATAACTTTTACTTTAGAATTGGATGACGAGTGGATCCTTGAACTTCATTTTTAAATCGTGATTGTGGACCTTTGAGCTTTCGACAGTTTTACACTTGTGCCTTGGTATTTGCCTTGTCAAGCTCGTTCCACTGATGCTTTTATACTCCGGTGGCCATTTGGGCCACTGTAATCCGATTCTAATTTTAGTATGGATCATGGTACATATATCTACGCTATAGGAATGGGTATATATAGTGAACATATTTTAAAATAAAGTTCACACATCAATGCATCGTACTATCATAGTGCATAAAAATAAGCAAAGATATTGTTAGATGCAGTACATATTCTTTTATAGAGGATACTTTATCATAGCTAGGTTACTACACACCTATCCTGGACCCCTATGGGAAAGGAGGTTGAAAGGCTCATGGTCTTCTCCTGATACTTCAATGCTACATAAACACGCTTTTGGACTCCGAACAAAAGACTCCGGACAAAATCCTCCGATGGAGATCCTTCGAATAAAACCCTCCTGTTGAAAACCTTTTTAATTCGTGGTACAAATAGTCATCTTAGAATCCCATGTGCAATATGTCTTCTCCTGATACTTCAATGCTTCACACCTCCCCTGGATAATACTTTAATAATTTAACATGTATTCTAGAGTTCTTTACCACAAATTAGCCAGCCAATTTCTAAAATCTCCGAATGTGACATGCATGGAGGAACCAACTTTGGTCTGAGCGCCGTCTTTAAGGGCAGGGCTTCTGGAGCACGGTCCGCGGGATCGCCCCGATGATTCACCTTTTGTTGAAACCTATCCAAACTCGTAAAAAAAAAAAAAAAAAAAAGAGGAGTGATCAAATATTCGATCTTCGCCTATGAAACCTGACCCTCGTGTCTCGTTCGTTAACGTATGAATGTTTGTTTCCAACCTTAAAGAAAAGAGAAAGAGAAAATAAAACCCATAATAGTTTATAAATGGAGAATTGGTACAACATCTTTGTATTCTTTGGTGTTTAACCTTCGGCTTTCACCAAATACTTACCGAATCGCTATGATTTTTGGCAGTTTAGTTTCTAGCCAGCCTTGGTGTTCATATAGAGCTCTGATTGATCATTAAGACTAGTGTCCCACACCTCCGATCAAAATCCCAACCTAGCTCGAACCTCTGAATGAAGCTACCTCCGATTGAAAATCTCTACACTCTTGACGAAACCCACAAAAAAAAAAAAAAAAAAAAAAAAAAACACTCGCCTTTGTGTTTTGTATACTTCGGTGAGTAGAAACCTCCAGACCCAACACCTCTCCGAATGAGACCTCTGATCGAGAGCCAAAAAATAACTCCGATCGAGACTTACAAACACCTCTCCAAAGGAGACCTCCGAATGAGACACTCCCCTCGATTGTGATCCTCACTCGTGGTCTACCCAGCACCTCTCCGAAGGAGACCTCCTATCGAGAGCCAACAAGTAACTCTGATCGAGACTTACAAGTACCTCTTATCGAAACACTTAATTCTTTAAGCTAAATATCTGGTCCAAACCCTTTGGTTCGTGACAATACCTACAAAGAAAATCCATTGTTAGTTATGATTCAAAAATCGAATGAACTATCTCCGATCAAAACCTTTATAAGCTTCGAACTAAATCGAAGGAAGTGCCTCTGATCAAAGTCTCTGTTTGAACAAAGTCCTTCGTCCTTGAAGAACCTCCGCAAGAAACCTTGCGATTAGGGGATTGGGGTAGAACTCTCTTTTGGATTGTTTATGTAAGCAAAAATTAAAATAAAAAGTAGGTAAAAGAGTTATAGAACTTTGGAAACACATCACTGGTTGAGCTTATAATGCGGGCCTCCAGATGAGACTCACTTAGTGGGCTCGCGAATCCAACTCAGAATCAACCCTTCATTTTGTAATAATGGCATCGAACGAAACCCCAAGGAGCGCGATGCCAACCGTATAAAACTCCGATTGAAACCCTCTTATTGAAACCCTCAAGTTCGGAAATATTATGCTTTCGAGCTCCGGCTAATACATTTAAAGTTTTGTACGTGAGTTCACAGACTCTTGACCTCTGGTCCTTGATTACATAACCTCCGAAGGAGCTACTTCATACTATGGACTACTTTTGGATGACTTTAAATTTGTTTGATATCTTATTGATGCTATGGATATGATAAGGTAATATAAAATATAAAATACTGGAGTAAAAAAAATATATATATGTAGAATACAACGTATATTTGGTAGCTGCATTTTAAAGTCAATTCTCAGGGCTTTTGATTACTTCCAAGGTCCGCTAACAATATTGTGTTAACACATATATATTTTGTTATTGAGGTGTGAAAAAGGTAAATTAATAGTGAATCTCATCAACAAACAGTAACCATTTATGGAAAGACACTCATAAAGTTTGATTTCCTACGCTAGCTTTGAAAAATATATATTGGTATCTAAAGTTACACTACTTAAGATTCTACAAAGATAACTTCGTTCGGTCTTACATGTGCGATATTGACTTAGTTAAAAATACGCCATATTATACAACTGGAAAATTGCGAAAATCATTTTTGGGTATTTGCTCCCTCATAACCTGGTGAAGGCTACGGAGACACTTTGGATAGGCTATAGTCCAAATAACATCTCCAAAACCTCCTTCGTACGAGAAGCAATATGTAAAAGTATGTCGTGTTCGGAACCTTAGGTCACCCACATCAACTTTGGAGGCTTGACCCTCATGAGTAGTTTGATGGAAAATGATAACTATCACGGTGGTGGTAGACAATAAACCCTCTGGGAGAGAGCTCATAATTGCTTGTAGAAGCTCTAGAACATGAATGTTAGAATCTTAACTTTAGACTAATGAATAACTATATGTATCGAATTTGGAGGAATTATATTTATTTATTCTTCGAAAACTCTGACCCTTAGCTCCATAGCTTTCCTCATGGTGTAATTTTGAGGCATGACTAATAGCTCTAATCTCATGAGCATGCTCGATCATGAGCTCATCAAGAAGGATATGAGCAGATTCATCCTTAGGGTGAAATGAATGAGAACTACATGCTTCCTTCGTCGGAGTAGCACTGCCACAAACAGAGGCATCAGAACCTTCCAGAATAGGAGATAGAGGCTATTCGCTTCTTTTCTGAGTTGGGATATCTGTTTATGCCCCGGTTGAGGACTATTGCCTTAATATTATAAATAATAGGAGGAAGCAGAGTCTCTGGAACAACCTCTGTTTGAGTTGTGTGATTGAACTTGTTATCACAAAACAATCAACTAGTGTCGGATGGCTCGCTACCTCCGTACGAAAAGGGTAACTCCTACTAATGTGTTCCCCATGGTGAAACTGTACCATCGGTGGTTAGGCTGAGCAACCTTTGCTAATTGACTCCGCAGCGAAAGGCCGGGAACACCCACCTTTCCTTTCGCGCGTATAGGCTACCGGATGACTAGCTACATCGGTAGCGGAATGTACATACACTATAACTACATTCCTGGGTTGGCAAGTTAAGCAACTCAAAGGACTAAGGTCCAAGATACATCGCGAGCAGGCAGTGCTCATGAAGGGCTTGCACCTCGAGGCTTAGTAATAAAAAAAAACATGTGGTTTAGTATTATATAGAAGGACGCTTCCATAGAGGGACGCCTCTTAAAAATCCTAAGGATGAAACACCTTGAGTTATTTTGTGCACTCATGATGATCCACATAAATATTGACATCCGGAGTGATGGTACAATCTTTGATTGGGCTAAAATTCCAACTAGCCGATAGCCTCCCGTGGAGTGGTGGAACAACCCCTCCGGAGTAATGGTAAAGTAATTAGTGGCACAATTATTAACTAGCTCATAATCTCCTCCGGAGTAGAGGAACAACGCCTCATTCGGAGTGATGGTATAGTCTTTGGTTGAGCAACATATCTGGTCTACTCATGATCTCCTCCGGAGTTAAAGACAAATGTCTCATCCGAAGTGATGGAATAAACTTTGGTTAAGAGACATGTCAAGTCGTATCATACCACCCGTCAGTAAAGTAGCATATAGCTCAACAAATGAGACATTATTTTTACCTTATAGTAATAATAATACTTTGACAAAAAATGGTGGGAAGGACCTCCGTTGGAGACCTCCATATGAAATCGGTACAAACAAGCATCTCCGGATGAAACATAAACGGTCACAAACAAGCATCTCTGGACGAGGACCTCCGATAGAGGCCACCTCCGAACGAGTCATAAACGGTCGCCTCCAATCGAACACTAAAGACCTCCGATCGAGGTTAAAGAGTTGCCTCCGACCGAGACAGCTCTGACCGAAACAATATTACCCTACCTCCGATCGGAACAAACTAGTCAAGACCTCCGGTTGAGACCTTCGATGGAGACTCTCTCACTATAAAATAATAAGAGGCGTTATGTTTTTACAACCTCTATTGAAGTTGTTCAGCCAATATACAAAAAAGAAAAAATAATAAAAAAGGTTGTATGAATAAGAAATGATGGTGAAAGTACTGCACAAGCCTTTGCCTTTTACAAATAAAGAAGTTCTTCGTATGAAACTTTGTTAAGTGGGCTCCAAATGAAACTTTTTAAATGGCTCCATATGAAACTTTTTCAAATAGATCCATATGAAACTCTTTTAAATAGCTCTGTATGAAACTTTTTTAAGTGAGCTTCGAACGGAATTGTTTCATTGGGCCCCAAACGAGATACTCAACTGGTGAGATACAGTCTCAGAGTCTAGTATCAACTCTTTGGCAATACATTAACACTAGACTGAGGGGCATGACGAGGTACATAGTCCAAAATTATTGGTATGTTCAAAAAATCTCTTAGCCTCTGAATGAAACACTCGGGCGGACGAGCAACCTTTTTAATTTGCTTGGAACATCGACACAAAGGCACAATATCAGCATGATCCAAGTGACTGAAAACATAAGGGACATCACTTCGGGAAGTGGATTCGGCTCTAGTCTCGACCATGGAGATATGGCGTACAATTTACCACCAAAATGCGTGGTGAATTACCAAGTGGGAATCGCCAACCAAATCGATATTCTTCCCATCGCAACCCAAACACTTGTACGGTCAAGTGGGAAAAGTCTCTTGTCAATCATATGACCTCCTTCATTTGATGGCTCACTGGACCTGCTTCGGAACTTCTCTTGGTCAATCCCCCCTTTGTGACTAGGTCACTTCCTTAGCCTTTGCAACCACTTTATGATCAGGTCAAATAGAAATAATCTCCTCCAGAGTAGACGCATGAATAGCCAAACCTTCTGGAACAGGTAAGGTAGTATGCTTGGTGACCCACTCTTGTATCGAACATCGAAAATTAATGGTACTCTTGGAAACTCTTTCATCCTTGATCGAGACATTTGAACAGATAGACAAATTTCTCAAGAGTACCAACTCTTTAGAAATTTTGGCCTCTGAACCAGAAAAACTTTTTCTTTTAAGTCTAGTACCAACTCTTTGACAATGCATTGATACTAGACTGGGGGACATGATGAGGTATGTCCTCCTCCGGATACTCCGGAGGAGACAATCACAATTAACTCCAAATGTTTCTAAGACAAAACCACTCTACGACGAGGCATTGTCTGCTCAGGAGATCAATGTCTGCTCAGGAGAGCATTGTGTGCTCAAGAGAGCATTGTATGCTCAGGAGAGCTGTCTGCTCAGGAGAGCTATCTGCTCAGGAGAGCTATCTGCTCAGGAAAGTTGTATGCTCATGAGAGCTATCTGCTCAGGAGAGCTGTCTACTCAGGAGATCAATGTCTGCTCAGGGGGCAATGTCTACTCAGGAGGCATTGTCTACTCAGGAGGCAATGTCTACTCAGGAGGCATTGTCTACTCAGGAGGCAATGTCTACTCAGGAGGCATTGTCTACTCAGGAGAGCATGTCTACTCAAGAGGCAATGTCTACTCAGGAGAATGTGTCTGCTCAGGAGGTAGAACATTATCTCCATCAGAACTGGTATGCTGATAACTGACACACATTGTACGATGATGTACGAATAGCACAGGCATCTGGTCCACAACTAGCATGAAGACAACTTTGACCCCGAGGACCAAGCCTGGTGCTCATCAGCGCCTTATGTGCTTCCCCTAAAAGACAACTTAGCTTCCACAATAGATATGTCGTGGAGCTAATCTCAGGTAGTATAAAAGGAATGGTTCACACACATGAACAGGGACCTTTTTCCCACACACACACACTCCGAGACAGACGTCTCACCATCCTTACTCCTCCTTACTTATGACTTATTATTTATCACTCACTTATACCAAGTACTTACTCTCACGCCGGAGCTTGGTCTCGGATTAAAAACCCGGGGCGAGCTAACGGTGTTCTCTCTTATTTCAGCCTACAAGATGAAGGAGCTGCCGCGGAGTCTCCTGAAGCTTAGGGCTGAAGAGCATCTACGAACTTTTGCTCAAACAAGCTTCATACCGACCAGTAAAACAGATATCTGTGATATGGGTCCAATAGAGAAGGTAAAAATCACGTGGCTCTTTAGCTTAATATTTTTTCCTAGTTTTGTTCGGGTTCTAAAGCACCCAGTTTCATTTTGTAGGTTGTAGCCCACTTGGTAAAACATGTGTACTCGACACCGACTCAGGTCCCAGATGTGTTTGATATGCAAGAGGTCTTAATCCTTAAAATCTTACTCAATCATATTTTATGAATCCCACCAAACTTACTACACTTGAATATACATTAACCTTGGAGGTGGCAAAATGTGCTAAAAACAAAAAAATAAGTTAAATGGGCAAATTTTTAAAAGATTTGAACACATTTAGCTCTTCCTTTTTTTTTAATGGGCACATATAGCCCATTGAAAACTTAAATGGGTACTAACAGACACATTTTATTTTCTCAATTGTAGAACATTACGATCGTTTTAAAGAATTTTTTTTTATATAATATATTTAAGTTTTTTAATATGAATAAAATATTACGTTTAAGGAATTTATTTCGTCGTTTTAGGTATTTTATTAAGCGATTTGTATAACATGTGCCCGTTTGGGCCATGTCCATTTAGCCCGTGCCCGTTCTAACTCGTGCCTGTGCCCGCCCGTTTTGCCACCTCTAATTAACCTCACCAAACTTCGCCCGAGCAGCTTTTGCAACCATAGCTATTGGAAACGGTAAGACACAGTATCATATAATCACAAAGCTAAAATCGAAAAAAATGGGTGGGTTGGGTGACAATAACAACGGTCTCGGGTATTTCGATGCCAAGTTGGGTCGACCCATTCCCCTTTTACCGTAAAATTCTCGATTTACCCGATTCGAAACATAACCAAAAATTGATGAACAAATCATAAATAATTGGTATGAACAGCCACCTTTACAAAACACCAACATTAATTCATGTGGATTTGAACTCTTGAAACAGGGAGATACTACACACTAATTGTTAGAGCAAATGAGCGCAGACGGAGAAGAGTAAGAAACCAGCTTAAAGTGGTAGCAAACTCATTCAAGGTGCTCGACATCTAATAGCAGGATATCATCTGTATATTTGTTTTTCATAAGTACAATGTAAAAAAGCAATAGCACTCTTAAGCCGCATGCTTTACTGATCACATGCCATTTTGAAAGTTGTAGCAGCAAATGTAACAAGTAAATTATGAGCAAAAGAGTCTTTAATGAATCTAAATCTCTTTATATACAAAAGTATTACAATAAATCTATACTACTTATAATAAATAGAGGAACGAATCTTTTTCTTCATAATCTTAAAATTAAGACTTATAAAATACAAAGCTTATTATACAATACATAATGCACTATTAATGATCTTTCTCATCAATCTTAATTTTAAGGCTTACAAGTCTTAAAGCTTAATGTACAAAATACAAAGCAATATTAATGTGATCAAGATATTTAACATAGTCAATTAATTAACTGGTCAATAAATACAATTAATGCAGTTATTAAAACACCCATTACACAAGAAATACAAATTCAACTTAAACACAATTCCTGCATTAAATGTCACTAATACAAATAATAAAACAGATTATACAAATATTCAAGCCCGAATGGGCAACGGGCCAAATGAGCCCGAGCCCGAACGGGCACGGCCATACGGGCTCAAGCCCGACCGGGCACGGGCTAAACAAAATTCTTGATATCCGTAAATTTATTGTCAAAAAGAATATAATAAACTAAAATACATGATTCACCGAAAAATTTTATTTCAGGGTACCCGCCGCTGCAACGCGCGGGGTACCCTGCTAGTATGTTTAAACATGAGGAAGATGAAGATGAAGGTTAATTAACCAAAACAATGAAGTGACCATTTTACCCTCATGTGCAAGGCACATGGGGAAATTAACAGACGTTGACTAACAGAAATTTAGTCAATGGACTAGTTTGGCATTAAAAACCCAAGTTTTGGACTCCTCACGATGATAAATGCAAGGTTTGTCCCATTACGATGCGCAGTAACAAGTTTAGGGACCAACGGTGTATTTTAGTCTAAAAAATACATCCAATACCCTCTTTTCCCCATAATACCTACTTTATTGACATGAAAATATATATATATATATATATATATATATATATATATATATATATATATATATATATATATTTATTTATTTTTATTTTTTTGTTCCATATTTTTGGTAATTACTATTTTTGATTTGTCAAATTTTATAGTTTATGGTCCAAAACTTTTTCAGCAGTTTTACCCACTTTATTAACATGATAAAACAGTCTTTTATGGTTTTCTGTTCCACACTTATTTTTAGCAGTTTTACCCACTTTATTAACAAGACGAAACAGTCTTTTATGGTTTGCCCATAAGGTTCAAAATAAACCACAAAATTGTGGCTTATTTTATACAACCCGAAAACATATAAACTAATAAGCTGTATATACTTCTCAATTGCTAATTTTGGTTTCAGAGTATATCACACTTTTGACCCCGTCAAATCCATCTAACATGCCTTCTTTCTTAAACACATCCAAGCTATGTGAACTATACACTTTGGAATGTGAGTAAAGCCCTAATCTCGATAGTAAGCATTGGGCGGGAAACAGAGAGGATGGTCTCTAGATTGATTTACGCTGGCAAAGGCATAAGAGCCGTTACCTATGCCCTGTGTGGTCTACTCTTACTGTTTGGCACTCGGAGCACAAATTGCTCAATCAAAAAGTTTAAATCAAAGAATAAGATATATAAATATCATAATGAAGATAACTATTAGTTCTATTATTTAGATTTATAAGATTTTAGTCCAAGCCAAACATTCCAAACTACAGAAAAATTAAGGTCGTACAAATATATGACGTCATGTTCATGTTACCCGGGAGGAGCGTCTTTGACTTAGATCTAAACGAAGGATCATTTTTGACCTGGCCACCATTAGATGTGTACCTGGTGAGGTTTAAACTTTTAACTTTTGTGAGGAAGACAAATACCTTACAACTAGGCAATTTGATGGTGGTTTTGTTGGGATTTTAGAACCAGTTAACCATTAACCTCTATGAGTACGCAGCGGATATTGGATCTAGTTAATGCAATTATGTTAAGCACGTATTTAATAAACAAATAATTAATACAATATTAATTAATTAAAAGGGATAAAGAAAGGCTAACCTTGTTTGGCAATTGATCTCTAGTAACGGAACAAGAAACCTAACGAAACCTTAAGTATCTAAAATAGATACCTCGAAGAGTATCACACACAAACCCGATAACGTATACGTTCGATATAGAAGCTAGTCGAGAACGTAATTAATATCAATCACCATGTGACATAATACTTTAATACATCAAACTAGTAAACTCATGACATGCATGCAATCAGTTAGTGAATTCCAAACAGCCAAGTTGCTGTTTTAACATATACCCGATATCGGTCCGATATCCTTTCCAGTTTGTTATCCGAGAAGAACAAAAACCAAAAAACCCCTTTATCACTTGATGTTGCTGCTGTCGATCAAGAGGAACATGAATCAAGTAATCACTAAACGATTTAAACCTAAACACTTGAATCAAAAGAGATTGATGCAAGTTTAGGAATCAAAACAACCAAGAACCCTAGTCGATCATGTGAACTACTCGACTGGAATATGAAGCTGAAAAAGAATCAGTTTAGTGATGTGTTTTAGGAATGTGATATGTCGTACATTGTGAGGTGAATGAATTTGCTTATATAGGGTCACAACTGTCCCATGTCTAGGTCACCTAGTCTTGGTCAACAAGTTACCAACCCAAGCAAACCCACATACCTTATGTCCGATCGTTTGGAGAACCAAGGCCCAAGGCAACTCACCAAACCAACCCATTTAACTAGCTAAACAGCCCATGGGTCGTAAGCTATGATCGAGTCAAGTAATATGCATATCGGGTAATGTTATTCAAGTATATATTAACGTTCGACACGTATACTCGTGTTTATCGTGTGTGCCCCCATCGGCTCACACACTTCTAGTCGTTTACGTGTGTTTATAACTCCCACAAACCAACAGCTCCCACTTGGGAGTTGGTGTGTCGAATGACACACAAAACTAACGACGGAAACACCTAGCAAACGCTCTCACTCGCTTTTTAACTAAAAGTGTCTGAGAGAATAGTTTCGTAAAAGTTTCTCAGTAGCATGGTCATTCAATGTCTTGCTCTAATCATCCTTTGTTATAGATACCGTTAAACCATGGATTATGGATCTTAAATCATTCCATATAGTTTAACCATTTAGAATCTCGTTATAGAATTTAATAAGATATACCAAATGTAATCAAGTATCATCTTGCATTACCCTTTGGGTTCGGCCGAACAGTTAACTTATTAATTCTGGAGAGGCGCCATGGTATCTTTCTGCACATATCAAGTGGAGTAACAAATCCTTTATTGACTACAAGTGTTGTGGATGCTGCTTCACATCACTCCGAAATATAGCTTTTATAACTACATTGTTCAGATAGCGTTTTGCGTATACTTACAAAGAATGATATCCACACATAACAGAACTTGCTTGTATCTCAAGTCTAAGGATGAAGATAACAAACCATTTTCAATATTTTACTTATGACAAGGATCCAAAAGTAAATGTTTGAGAGTTGGGGAATCCAATATGCATCTCTAGTGAATACATATGAGTTTGGTGGGAACAATCCAAATTCTCGTTAGAATATAACCAACACTCACATTTGCCTTACATAACAATATTCCCATATTGTTAACCGACAATGGACATATTTTAGAATAATAAAATTATTCAAGGATTAAACATGCAAATATAGGATAACAATTATTATATGAATGAATAACAAATACCAAGTATCTTTATTCATCATAAAGTAAAAATTGTCTATCAATCCCAATTATCCAAATACTAAAACAGATATGCATGAAACTCATTTAGTAAGTTGAACCCTAATGTTTCCAACATTCTCAACCTTTCTTTTACAAGAAAAACTAAATAGTCATCTGAGTAAACTTTCCGAATACTTGTTTCAAATTTCACATATAGTGAGTGATTTGAAATATAAGATGAGTGTCTTATCTCATATGCTCATACTATTGCAAGAATTATAGTATGGAGATATCGCCCTACCTTGCATGAGGTATTAAAAATCAACGACATACTGACAGTCATCTTTACAGTTTCTAAAAGTGTAAAGTATTATCATTCATTAATGTGTAATGCAACAATGCTCTATGTTGAGCATAACTAGTTAGCCGATTTTTCATAAATGATATAATTCTACTACAACTAGTATAAGTAATCCTCTAGCATCATTTGTACTTATACAACACAATGCTTTATAATTCGTAAACATCTATATTAACAATAACATAGACTCTCTCAATTAGATATTGTTGTTGCCAGCTCATTTTGTTCTTATACAAAAGCAACAACTATTCTTATACACAATATAATATATACATGATAAACCCTTAGTTTAAAAACACAAGGTTTCCATCCATGTAAATTATTCCAAGTGAAATATATCATTGAATACTTGCTTGAATAATATATTGCATTTGTGTTAGACTTTATTTTCCGCATTTGTTTATTCCAGATAAACATTTATTCCAAGGTTGTTTGTTTTATTCCCTAAATTCCAAGTGAAATTTCATTCTTAGCTTAAGGATCAATATCTAGCTTAAATAGAATGATATCATCAACATGTAAATTTTAAGAAAAAACACAATGCTCCCACTCAATGTCAGATGTACTCAAGAGTTATCTTAATTTAATCAGACTCATATTGTAATTAAATTCAAGATCTCAGCTCTTAGATGCATGATCCAATCCAAAAACATGGATTGCATAAATTTGTATACTACATAAAGATTATATAGATTCATAACCCTTTTGATTACACACCGTCCTCGCAAAAGGTAATCATAAAGAAAGAGTTATAAAATCTAATTGTCATATTCAACATACAAATCACATGTATGACAATTAAATATCTTTATATAATTAATGCATGTGTTATATATAAGAAAATTTAATCACAGTCAACTGCTTAAGTATGAATAAAAACTTCTTATTAAATACCAAGCATTAATATGTATACAATTTTGTCCATGTGAGTCATTCTTCAAAAGAAGCTCATTCCAACCTCATAGGTTAACTGTTAGGCGATATAACAATCATGCTCAAAACTCGATTTGCCTTTTAAGGACTGCATCTTATCATTCATAATTCTAAAATATTTATCAGATTCAAGATGTGATAATATATTTCATTAGTTAGCTGATTTACGATAATCTTCTAACTTATATCCCTCAGCATTGATATAAAATATCACTCAAGTGATGAGGCATCCTTTCAGATTTATGAATGAGAGTAATCATTATACTTCGGTCGACATTTTCATGTTTAACCTTAGTATGACATTAATAAGTGCATTTTAGAAGGTTAAGTATTTTGTTCTCAAAAACTTTGAGATATGTATATACTCCCACTTACTTTTGTAAGTAGAGACAATTCTCTAAATACTAAGTATTTAAGCAACAATAAATTGTTCTTTATGGAGAACCACAAAATACATTTTAAGTTCTCATCTCAAGATTTGTTAATAAAATGCTTCATAAGATTTTAACAAATTCAGAACTTAAACAAGACATAATGGAATTCCTTCCAACAACTCAAATTAGGATTTATAAAAAAAACTCTTAATTTAGTATCACTCTTTAACCAAAAGTTCTAGCAACAGTTTTGTGTTTCGTCAAGCTAGGAAGAACACTAAAACTACAATCTTCAAGCTAGGAAGTGTAGAAAAATCAAAAATCCAAAAGGGTTTATGATTCAATTGGTTTGAGTGGTAAAACCTCAAATCCCTAATGAATTAGGGTTTTCAGTTATAGGTTGTCTTGAATACCTTCTAGGTTTGAACTATATTGAGTGTATCCATGACACATGCAATTTCTAACCTTGATATGTTTTGGAGGTAGAGCAATTAAAGCTATCAGGAACCAAACTATATGAATAAGGTTTGATCCAATACATTAGACATACCATAATGAAGTGGTATCCTATGAGTTATTAGAATTGTGAAACTATATCAGAATTCTATAGATAACTTAATTCTCTTTGGACCAAATACTTGTCAATTGGGTCGAGCCAAATTTCATATAAAGTATTTACGAACCAAGTGCATGCAATAATGTATATTCATTGAACAATACAAGAAACTTATGTTCACGTGTTCACAAGAAGACAGAACTGTTCAAGGATTATATGTTCATGTGTTAACAAGAAAATAGAACATTTCAATAATACATTATAAGTCTTTGACATAATTCAAAGGCCTTATGTTTATGTGTTAACGAGAAGACATAACACATTTACTATATATACTTTATGTTATAAGTCATTGATAAATTCAAGGACTTTATAATTAAGTCTTAACAAGTAAGCATAATTATACTAACAAAAGTAATCATGAACGCAAACTCTTGAGTTCTATAGTAATTTCAAGTTAATTTTATACTTCAGAATTATGATCATTATCATATAACCATAATTATGTTGACTAAACATATAGTCAAATGTTGAAGTATCTTTACACTATATTATGACATTTGAATGTAGTAGGGCAACAAACATCTAGCGTGTTCAAGTCCTAGTAGAATCATTATTAGAATGTAGTAGGGCAATAAACATCTCATGTGTTTAAGTCCTAGTAGAATTCTTATTTTACATGTAGTAGGGCATTAAACATCTAACGTGTTTAAGTCCTAGTATAATTATTAGTTTCCTTTACCTTGCGGTCAAGAGATACCAATAATATTGTTGTTCCTTGCACACACTTTGAGATTTCTCCCACTTGCGTAAGGTACAACATCATATTATGAAAACAAACAACACATGATTGATTGTTCAAACAATAGGATAATGTCATATATATCATAAGTAGTTTTAGAACCATAACCTGTAATAAGGAATTGTGGATTATTGTTCTATAGATAACGTTTCAGGAAGCGACAGCAGGAAGGCAACGTGTTATCTTATAAAATAAAATGCAATTTTCCTTTAAGCAATGGTTGTTCATATTCGGAAAGTAATGGATTATTTCAAAGCTAGTTTGAAATGATATGGGTGACTAACAGGAAATAAATCCCGTAGCTCCCACTGAAATTGACAACATTACATGAATGATATTTGAGTTATAAAATGCAACTGCTCCCACTGGATTTGTCAACATTGTAAGTGTTACATTTCCAGTAGAAAGCATATAGCAGTTTTATATACTTTCCTATTCTTTTCAAATGCCTACGAGTATCATGTACTTAGGTATTGAGCAGAGTATATGAAGTTCTACTTCTGTAGACAATGGACTAGCCATTCTTTTATTCAATTAACTTGAATCTTTAGCATGCAATTCCTCCTTTATCGTCTACATATCCCCAAGGGCATTTAGCACTTTAGGAATAAACAAGAGTCCAAGAAAATTACCTAGCGAATATCCTAGTAATTTCTTTACTCTTTGTTGTTTAAACTCATACATCGTGACAAGTGCAGGATGTTATTTATTTTGGTAGCTCTAAACACAATGTTTCCAATTACACAAAATATTCTATCTTTCAAATAACTCTAGACCACAAAAGGGTAATGAAAGATCATTAATGAGTTTACCAATTAGTAATCCTATCTTAGTTTGTCAACTAAGGAGAAAAGATAGGTATAAGTCTCACTCTTCTTACTAGGAAAAGAGACTAAGTTTGTCTTTCAAAGAAAAATAAACTTGTTTACGAATTATGTTGCAATAACACAATTAATCAGAACATAAAAAGTTCAAATGTAGTATCTTCGATAATTACATTCTTAAAAGAATTAACTACCCAATTAATTACTATTTAAGACTAAGATCCATCTTGCAACCCCACTTAATTACCATAGGTCTGACCAGTGTGTAAAAAAATAGGACAAGAGGTAAGCGACGAGCGTTAATTGCAAAATGCAACTCTTAGATGTATGAGACTATTTAAGGCATTAGTATCAAGTAATAATGTCAAAAGCATGTTTAGTTCTCATCTTATGCCTCGGGTCCGAGGTCTGACCAGGTTAACTCGATATAAGTCGACCAAGTATGAACGTGTAAAATTAACCAGAGGTCTGACCAATGAGAAATAATTACCATGGGTTGGAAAGGCCTTTAGGTCTGACCAGAGAAGTCAATCCAAGTGCACGTGTCCATAGTTGGGTGGCATAGACTTAATATTAACAAA
Organism: Chrysanthemum makinoi; assembly: GCA_910596185.1. Classification (NCBI taxonomy): domain Eukaryota; kingdom Viridiplantae; phylum Streptophyta; class Magnoliopsida; order Asterales; family Asteraceae; genus Chrysanthemum; species Chrysanthemum makinoi. Next base: position 245,692,648 of record OU343225.1, on the reverse strand, counting down.
TAGGTATGCACATATAAATGTGGTAAAAGTCGTGTACAAAGGAGCATGCAAAACAACTTTGTAACAATGATTTTAAAAACTTTGGTAATGACACTGTAGTGATCATCATGGTTCACGGTAGCTCCAATCGAACGCACAGGGAGGCAGAGGACCAGGTAAGCGCTTAAGCATAACCTTAGACATCCTTTCTCTTTAAACCCCCTTTTGAGTTTGTTCTAGTAGGTGAGCCGTACATCCCAAGTGTCCATAGCGTCTAGTTTTTAAATTCTTGAAAACGTGTTTCATATATTAGGTCACTTTATTTTACAAAAACAATTTTCCACGAATCAAATAGCAGGTCACAATGAGCATGGTATTTAGGCGTGTAAATAAAGACCAATATTAATGTTATGGTTACGATATGTATTATTCCATATTGCATACAATTAGGTGTCAAAGCAAGTAATAATGCATATATAGGAATCACAAACATACAAGCATAAACATCAATATAAATAACCACATATTGTTCCGAGTTCTCTTGCGAGTCTTCCCCAAACGGAGAACCATAAGACCGTCACTAGGATGCAGTACCTAGATCGCCCCATACATCACTTAGAAAAGCAATTGAGTGGGTCTTGTGGCCGGAAAAACACATAAAGGCATGGCAATCTCAATTAACAAGTAATTTACGCAATATATGTATTTAATCAATATGTAATTCTAATTATTACAATAATTCTAATTAGCAATTAATAAATACAAATTAACTTTTAATTCTAATTAGCAAGTAATTTTAATTTAACATGTAATTCTTAATTAACAATTTAATTTTAATTAACAAAGTAATTATAATTCACATGTAAATTAAATTCTAATTAACAAATTAATTCTAATTATCAATATAATTTTAATTTGTGAGTGACTAGTTATTATTTATTAAAAATTGACAAGTATTTCATGTAGTTGTCAAAATTAAAATAAAACAAAATAACTAAACTAGGTTTCATGCAGCCCTTTTAAAACATGTTTATTAATTCAGAAACGTGTAACCCATAATCGCAAAAACGAGTTGACTCGTGATGCCACTGTTGGGATTTTAGAACCAGTTAACCATTAACCTCTACGAGTACGCAGCGGATATTGGATCTAGTTAATGCAATTATGTTAAGCACGTATTTAATAAACAAATAATTAATACAATATTAATTAATTAAAAGGGATAAAGAAAGGCTAACCTTGTTTGGCAATTGATCTCTAGTAACGGAACAAGAAACCTAACGAAACCTTAAGCATCTAAAATAGATACCTCGAAGAGTATCACACACAAACCCGATAACGTATACGTTCGATATAGAAGCTAGTCGAGAACGTAATTAATATCAATCACCATGTGACATAATACTTTAATACATCAAACTAGTAAACTCATGACATGCATGCAATCAGTTCGTGAATTCCAAACAGCCAAGTTGCTGTTTTAACATATACCCGATATCGGTCCGATATCCTTTCCAGTTTGTTATCCGAGAAGAACAAAAACCAGAAAACCCCTTTATCACTTGATGTTGCTGCTGTCGATCAAGAGGAACATGAATCAAGTAATCACTAAATGATTTAAACCTAAACACTTGAATCAAAAGAGATTGATGCAAGTTTAGGAATCAAAACAACCAAGAACCCTAGTCGATCATGTGAACTACTCGACTGGAATATGAAGCTGAAAAAGAATCAGTTTAGTGATGTGTTTTAGGGATGTGATATGTCGTACATTGTGAGGTGAATGAATTTGCTTATATAGGGTCACAACTGTCCCATGTCTAGGTCACCTAGTCTTGGTCAACAAGTTACCAACCCAAGCAAACCCACATACCTTATGTCCGATCGTTTGGAGAACCAAGGCCCAAGGCAACTCACCAAACCAACCCATTTAACTAGCTAAACAGCCCATGGGTCATAAGCTATGATCGGGTCAAGTAATATGCATATCGGGTAATGTTATTCAAGTATATATTAACGTTCGACACGTATACTCGTGTTTATCGTGTGTGCCCCCATCGGCTCACACACTTCTAGTCGTTTACGTGTGTTTATAACTCCCACAAACCAACAGGTTTAAGGTCGTACAAATACATATTACGAATTATAACTTCGTGTTGGGTAGGAAATAGGGATCTATTTGCTTTAGGAAACGTGGCGTGTGTCAGGTATATTTTTTGGGTAGAAGGTTACCCGGTAAAATAGTATGTCGGTATATTTTGTCAACAAAGTTTAAGAGATATGGGAAATATCTAAAAACCACTAGTAACTTAAATTAAACTAAACTGAACCGTTTGGTTTGCTTTGGTCAAAGATAAATATAGTTCACAAATTCTTTGAAGATCAAATGAATAATTTTTAATCATTCATTTTTGAGTAAACTTCAAAATATATTCTTGTGGTTTACCCCGTTTCACACTATACATCACATTCACAAAAGTTTCGACATATACATCCCTCAATTAAAAAAGTTAACTACCATACATCCTTCGGTTAAAATGAGGACTAACGATGCAAATTATTTCCATTTTATCTCTTAACGAGATAGAATATATTTACACCATTAGTCCTCAAGACTAACGGTATTTGCTTTGTTAGTCCTCTTTATTATATAAACAATAAAAGGGGCAAGCTGGAATCGAACCCGGGTCTGGTGAGTGAAAACACAACGACTCAACCACTGGACAATGCGTCCAGTGGTGAAAGAGTGTCAAAATATATTTCTTTTAACCCTTTTTTTTAATTTATATTTTTTACGTCATCTGTTTTTATACGTTTTATCCGTTTTTGTCTGTTGTTTATCCCTTTTTTGTACGTTTTAATCCATTTTTATACATTTTATCCGTTTTTGTACGTTTTTATCATGTTTTCCTTTCTCCCCTTTTTGGGTGTTTTTATACAGTTTATACGTTTTGTACATTTTTTTTATATTTTTTTTACGTTTTATCTGCTTTTGTACGTTTTTATCCATTTTTGTCCGTTTTTTATCCCGTTTTTATGCATTTTTTTATATGTTTTATCCATTTTTTGTACGTTTTTTTCGGTCTTTTATACGTTTTTATCCGTTTTTGTCTGTTTTTATCCTGTTTTTGTAAGTTTCACTCCTTTTTATTCGTTTTACCCGTTTTTGTACGTACTTATCCCCTTTTTGTATGTTTTTATCCGTTATTTTATACATTTTATCTGTTTTTGTACGTTTTATCTATTTTTATACGTTCTATCCGTTTTTGCATGTTTTATCCGTTTTGTCCATTTTTATCCCGTTTTTGTGCGTTATTGTTCGTTTTTTATACGTTTTATCCTTTGTTGTTCGTTTTTATTCGTTTTTCCGTTTTTATCCCTTTTTGTATGTTTTGTACGTTTTTATCCATTTTAAATACATTTTATCTGTCTTTGTACATTTTTATCCGGAGAAAAAGGGATAAAATCGTACAAAAACAAATAAAGCTTACAAAAAACGGATAAAAAGTATGGAAAACTAGAAGGGGGGGAGGGGGGAGGTTGAATAGTTTTACCGTTTTTCTTTTAAAATCTTTATGTTTATGTGAAACCAACCAAAGTAACACTAAGTATAATGCAAGAAAGGATAGAAACCATCAAACCACAACACGAGAGTTTATAGTGGTTCAGTATACAAGGACTCTTTTTCCTTGCCCTACTCCACTCTCTGAGTCTCCAACTCGAGAGTATTCTTCATTAATCAACAAGCTCCTTTATCCGATGGAGAAAACCTTTACACGTCGCTTACTAATATTTCCGGCACAAAACTAGATGTCGAGTTCTTTTACAAAGGTACAACCACTCCCGTCACACTACGTATTTTGAGGATTAAAATATTAACCGATCACTATGAAAACTTTATGATGATTTGGTACAAACAATGATGTATGAACTATTATAATACACACTTGTGATGAACAAATGAGACTTGCAACTCTTTGTTGAAGCTTATAAGTCTTCAATGATGCTTTGAAAAGCTCACAAAGATGAATATGAATGTGTTAGATACAGGGAATAATGAGTAGGAGAGAATATACAATGTTTATGTCTGTAAGTGTGTGAAAAACAACAAAGTTTGGCTTGCTATTTATAGGAAAAAAGACACAGCACGCCACAGATCCGACGGAACAAAAAACTTGGTTCCGTCGATCCCTGACATGGGATCTTTCAAAATCTTGCAAATCTAGTTCATATCTTTCCAAAATATTCTCTATGTTCCTAATAGATTTGATATCTCAGATAATCTTAGAGCAAGATGATCCATGCAGTGATGTAAAAATGCATTTTCATTTTGACTAAAAGATTTAACAAAGTAAACTTGTGAAATATGAATAGTAGTAGCTAGTTAAGTGATGTTAATTAAGAAGTAACTTATATTTAAATCTATTTTTAAAGGAAAAACTTTGTAGCTATATAAAAGACTTGACAAAATTTATATTTTGCTAAAATAAAGTTTATTACTGTCGTTAACAAAAGATAGCAAAGGGATCATAAAATATAAATGTGACAACTCGTATTTTCAGGTCATTCCTCAAAACAATTCACGTTTCACAATTTCATCATTTATCGTAAACTAGGTTTACGTGTTCCAAATTCGCGTAACCTTAATGGTTTAGCGGCGAATTCATGATCATATCATCACGAACATTTCATATAGACTAAGTTTAGTCTACATTTCATTAGCATCATTTTCATCATGTTAGTTCATTCATGACTTTGCATTTCACATTAAACGCGTAAATTTCATATTAAATAAACGCTATCGCGTAAGTTATTATTTTGAACATTTAATCCGATACTTCCAAAAATTATCCCGATATATTTTTATACTTACATTTAGTTTATAAAAATGATATTTTGAGTTTACCTAGTGTTTTAAATATATTTTGTATATAAATTGTTAAATTTATATAATTACGACGGTTTCTTTAAATTCAACCCGATAAATATTTATTCACTCAAATCTTTCAAGAAATGTATTTTTACAATTTTTATGACCTCAATATATTTTACTTTGATCCATTAAAAATTTCTTTTAGCCAATACTACCCTAATTACTCAAGTGTATATAAAAGTTACAAGTTATCACTTATCTTAAACTACTTTAACTTATACATTTTTCTTACACATGTATATATGCATTAAATAAATAAATGAACTAGACAAGATCCATCAACTCCACTTGAATTGTGGATCTTGTCTTGCAAACAAGTCTTTCTTACATATTGAAACTTATACTCAATCACTTTCATAATTCATTCACAATCATTCAAGTTCAAGTCAAGATTGTTTTTCTCTCTTTTTCTTCTCTCAAAAACCGGCCACCCTAAGGTGGAGGAAGAGCTCATCAAAAATTTTCCAAGATCAAGTTTTAACAATTTAGTTACACTCTTAATCAAGGTTTTGAAATAAAAACCTAGGGTGTTTAGGTTTAATCCTTTGTTCTAATCACCTCATCAAGTAACTAGTAAGCATATCATTTTCATTTTACATCTTTCATTATCATTTCTTATGTATTTCATCATTTTTGAGCAAAGCATGCAAGACTTATGGAGATTTATACCATTTTTACATTGTTTTTAGAGTTTTATATACATAAGTCATCCTATAATTTATCCCTTGTTATATATTGGTCTTGATGATGTTTAGGAACCCATGACACCCTAAGAAGGTGTATGGTAGGATTAGAATAGATTTGGAGTTGTTTTGAAGGGATTGGAATAGGTTTAGTACGAGAAAAACTCTTTTCGACAAGTATAAATAAGGGTCTGATCTTGTTTTGAAATTCTGGAAAAACGACAGTAGACATAAAATTTTTGGCCTAGATATTTAGAAAATATACTTTAAAACGAATCCGTGGCCGCTTGAACGGATTAAAACGGAGTTATAACGAAGAAGTTATGAATTTTTCAAGTTTGACGACGAAATATATATATTCTGAAAATTTCAGCAACCTGTTTTTGTTTTGTACGAGTCAAAAACGAGTCTTAAGCTTTATAAATTATTTCGACTTATCAAAAATATATTAGTATACTTTGATACGAAGCTAAGGACGTATAATACGTAGAAAACGGATTTGTAACGACTAAAATATACACGTTTTCATAAATTGCCGTAACTTTATTATTTACGAAAAACTATATTATTTTTATTTGACAAGTGTTACGGTAAACAAAACGACCATATTGAAGGCCATTTTAGTCACTTACATGGAATTTCCAACGACATTATTTTACGACGAAAAGTTATAATTTCGCAATAAATCATTAAGAAACTATTGTAGGATGACATTTTGACGTAAATACTTGCAAAGTAATTTAAGAATGGTCAAGACGTCAAAAGAGTATTTTTCGACGATAAGTATTATTTTCAAAACTCACAAGTGGTATAAATAACATACGAAATGCATGCATAACATTACATCATAACTCATTACACATCATATCATTCATAATAGGTCATTTTCAAGATTCACGCTACATTTCGGTGTACTCACTTTTGCCATCGCATCATTGTCCAAGTGAGTTTTCATAGCCCCATTTTCAATTGTTTTATACTACTTTTGGGGGAGATACATGCTCATCAACTTTTATGACATTCATGTCTATTTGCAAACTACCTGCTTAACTGAATTGAATGTTTAGTCATATCCTATATCATAAATCATGGAACTGAATGTCTTGGGATTATCATTGAGCTGAATGTCTTGGGATTATCATTGAGCTGAATGTCTTGGGATTATCATTGAGCTGAATGTCTTGGGAACATCATTGAGCTGAATGTCTTGGGATTTTCATTGAACTATTGATACATTAAGTCATGCACTATAATGTGAATTCATTTGGCATCATGCACTTGAACATAAACTATGCATATTTTGGCAGTGGGTTGTGAACACACAGGTTGCAAGTTTTGTATGGGCGGAACTTGGAACTGAGTGGATTTACAATGCCTTTGCTGCATAAACGATTTTGAAAGTCTTTACATTTCAACACAAACTCTATGAACTCACTCAACCATTGTGTTGACATTTTTAGCATGTTTTATCTCAGGTATCTAAGGCATTCACTTCATGGCATGCATGTGGACATATCATAGAGTCGCGGTGACGACGCGTCTCACATGGGTTTTATACACTTTAAAACATCGTTTGACTTGTACTAAACTTACTTTCCGCACATAGTAACTTTCATTTGGGACCTATACTTTGTAACTCTGATTATTTTATTAAATCAAACGATGTATTTTCCAAACGACACTTTAGGTCGTTCAATATAACTTTGATTGTGATGCTATGACAGTCAATCCCCAGGAATTCCATTCCGCTGCAAAACAGGTAATTTGGGGGTGTGACAGATTGGCATCAGAGCTTCGGTTATAGAGAACTAGGTTGCATCATTGACCCTAGACTATAACTACATCATCATAGCATCTCATCATTTCATCATAAGTGCATACTCATTGTACATGCGGGTTTATGACTTAATACCAAACATCATATGAGTCGATTAGTCCAAGCATTGCATAGTTACTCCTAAATTATACATAGCCTGATCACCTATGTCTAATTCAGGAAGAATCATGCAATGAATGGAGTAGTAGGCTTATATGTGTAAACAATTCTATGACCGAGCCAAATTTTCAAAAGACCCGTTACTCAAACCGATTTAGCCTAATCTCATGACAGTTCTTGTTTGATGAGTTGTGAGATTAAGTAAAAATCGGTTACCTAAGAAGTCTTTTGAGGGTTTTGCTCGAGAATGGGAAAGTTTGCCACATCAAACCTAAACCGGAGAGACCAACACGAACTGAATTCAGGGACTGAATTCCTTTTTTGATGGGCGAATGTGACAACTCGTATTTTCAGGTCATTCCTCAAAACAATTCACGTTTCACAATTTCATCATTTATCGTAAACTAGGTTTACGTGTTCCAAATTCGCGTAACCTTAATGGTTTAGCGGCGAATTCATGATCATATCATCACGAACATTTCATATAGACTAAGTTTAGTCTACATTTCATTAGCATCATTTGCATCATGTTAGTTCATTCATGACTTTGCATTTCACATTAAACGCGTAAATTTCATATTAAATAAACGCTATCGCGTAAGTTATTATTTTGAACATTTAATCCGATACTTCCAAAAATTATCCCGATATATTTTATACTTACATTTAGTTTATAAAAATGATATTTTGAGTTTACCTAGTGTTTTAAATATATTTTGTATATAAATTGTTAAATTTATATAATTACGACGGTTTCTTTAAATTCAACCCGATAAATATTTATTCACTCAAATCTTTCAAGAAATGTATTTTTACAATTTTTATGACCTCAATATATTTTACTTTGATCCATTAAAAATTTCTTTTAGCCAATACTACCCTAATTACTCAAGTGTATATAAAAGTTACAAGTTATCACTTATCTTAAACTACTTTAACTTATACATTTTTCTTACACATGTATATATGCATTAAATAAATAAATGAACTAGACAAGATCCATCAACTCCACTTGAATTGTGGATCTTGTCTTGCAAACAAGTCTTTCTTACATATTGAAACTTATACTCAATCACTTTCATAATTCATTCACAATCATTCAAGTTCAAGTCAAGATTGTTTTTCTCTCTTTTTCTTCTCTCAAAAACCGGCCACCCTAAGGTGGAGGAAGAGCTCATCAAAATTTTCCAAGATCAAGTTTTTACAATCTAGTTACACTCTTAATCAAGGTTTTGAAATAAAAACCTAGGGTGTTTAGGTTTAATCCTTTGTTCTAATCACCTCATCAAGTAACTAGTAAGCATATCATTTTCATTTTACATCTTTCATTATCATTTCTTATGTATTTCATCATTTTTGAGCAAAGCATGCAAGACTTATGGAGATTTATACCATTTTTACATTGTTTTTAGAGTTTTATATACATAAGTCATCCTATAATTTATCCCTTGTTATATATTGGTCTTGATGATGTTTAGGAACCCATGACACCCTAAGAAGGTGTATGGTAGGATTAGAATAGATTTGGAGTTGTTTTGAAGGGATTGGAATAGGTTTAGTACGAGAAAAACTCTTTTCGACAAGTATAAATAAGGGTCTGATCTTGTTTTGAAATTCTGGAAAAACGACAGTAGACATAAAATTTTGGCCTAGATATTTAGAAAATATACTTTAAAACGAATCCGTGGCCGCTTGAACGGATTAAAACGGAGTTATAACGAAGAAGTTATGAATTTTTCAAGTTTGACGACGAAATATATATATTCTGAAAATTTCAGCAACCTGTTTTTGTTTTGTACGAGTCAAAAACGAGTCTTAAGCTTTATAAATTATTTCGACTTATCAAAAATATATTAGTATACTTTGATACGAAGCTAAGGACGTATAATACGTAGAAAGCGGATTTGTAACGACTAAAATATACACGTTTTCACAAAATTGCCGTAACTTTATTATTTACGAAAAACTATATTATTTTTAGTTGACAAGTGTTACGGTAAACAAAACGACCATATTGAAGGCCATTTTAGTCACTTTCATGGAATTTCCAACGACATTATTTTACGACGAAAAGTTATAATTTCGCAATAAATCATTAAGAAACTATTGTAGGATGACATTTTGACGTAAATACTTGCAAAGTAATTTAAGAATGGTCAAGACGTCAAAAGAGTATTTTTCGACGATAAGTATTATTTTCAAAACTCACAAGTGGTATAAATAACATACGAAATGCATGCATAACATTACATCATAACTCATTACACATCATATCATTCATAATAGGTCATTTTCAAGATTCACGCTACATTTCGGTGTACTCACTTTTGCCATCGCATCATTGTCCAAGTGAGTTTTCATAGCCCCATTTTCAATTGTTTTATACTACTTTTGGGGGAGATACATGCTCATCAACTTTTATGACATTCATGTCTATTTGCAAACTACCTGCTTAACTGAATTGAATGTTTAGTCATATCCTATATCATAAATCATGGAACTGAATGTCTTGGGATTATCATTGAGCTGAATGTCTTGGGATTATCATTGAGCTGAATGTCTTGGGATTATCATTGAGCTGAATGTCTTGGGAACATCATTGAGCTGAATGTCTTGGGATTTTCATTGAACTATTGATACATTAAGTCATGCACTATAATGTGAATTCATTTGGCATCATGCACTTGAACATAAACTATGCATATTTTGGCAGTGGGTTGTGAACACACAGGTTGCAAGTTTTGTATGGGCGGAACTTGGAACTGAGTGGATTTACAATGCCTTTGCTGCATAAACGATTTTGAAAGTCTTTACATTTCAACACAAACTCTATGAACTCACTCAACCATTGTGTTGACATTTTTAGCATGTTTTATCTCAGGTATCTAAGGCATTCACTTCATGGCATGCATGTGGACATATCATAGAGTCGCGGTGACGACGCGTCTCACATGGGTTTTATACACTTTAAAAACATCGTTTGACTTGTACTAAACTTACTTTCCGCACATAGTAACTTTCATTTGGGACCTATACTTTGTAACTCTGATTATTTTATTAAATCAAACGATGTATTTTCCAAACGACACTTTAGGTCGTTCAATATAACTGTGATTGTGATGCTATGACAGTCAATCCCCAGGAATTCCATTCCGCTGCAAAACAGGTAATTTGGGGGTGTGACAGATTGGCATCAGAGCTTCGGTTATAGAGAACTAGGTTGCATCATTGACCCTAGACTATAATTACATCATCATAGCATCTCATCATTTCATCATAAGTGCATACTCATTGTACATGCGGGTTTATGACTTAATACCAAACATCATATGAGTCGATTAGTCCAAGCATTGCATAGTTACTCCTAAATTATACATAGCCTGATCACCTATGTCTAATTCAGAAAGAATCATGCAATGAAGGGAGTAGTAGGCTTATATGTGTAAGCAATTCTATGACCGAGCCAAATTTTCAAAAGACCCGTTACTCAAACCGATTTAGCCTAATCTCATGACAGTTCTTGTTTGATGAGTTGTGAGATTAAGTAAAAATCGGTTACCTAAAAGTCTTTTGAGGGTTTTGCTCGAGAATGGGAAAGTTTGCCACATCAAACCTAAATTCGAGAGACTAACACGAACTGAATTCAGGGACTGAATTCCTTTTTGGATGGGCGAATGTGACAACTCGTATTTTCAGGTCATTTCTCAAATCACTATTCAAGTTTCACTATTTCATCATTTATCGTAAACTAGGTTTACGTGTTCCAAATTAGCGTAACCTTAATGGTTTAGCGGCGAATTCATGATCATATCATCACGAACATTTCATATAGACTAAGTTTAGTCTACATTTCATTAGCATCATTTTCATCATGTTAGTTCATTCATGACTTTGCATTTCACATTAAACGCGTAAATTTCATATTAAATAAACGCTATCGCGTAAGTTATTATTTTGAACATTTAATCCGATACTTCCAAAAATTATCCCGATATATTTTTATACTTACATTTAGTTTATAAAAATGATATTTTGAGTTTACCTAGTGTTTTAAATATATTTTGTATATAAATTGTTAAATTTATATAATTACGACGGTTTCTTTAAATTCAACCCGATAAATATTTATTCACTCAAATCTTTCAAGAAATGTATTTTTTACAATTTTTATGACCTCAATATATTTTACTTTGATCCATTAAAAATTTCTTTTAGCCAATACTACCCTAATTACTCAAGTGTATATAAAAGTTACAAGTTATCACTTATCTTAAACTACTTTAACTTATACATTTTTCTTACACATGTATATATGCATTAAATAAATAAATGAACTAGACAAGATCCATCAACTCCACTTGAATTGTGGATCTTGTCTTGCAAACAAGTCTTTCTTACATATTGAAACTTATACTCAATCACTTTCATAATTCATTCACAATCATTCAAGTTCAAGTCAAGATTGTTTTTCTCTCTTTTTCTTCTCTCAAAAACCGGCCACCCTAAGGTGGAGGAAGAGCTCATCAAAAATTTTCCAAGATCAAGTTTTAACAATTTAGTTACACTCTTAATCAAGGTTTTGAAATAAAAACCTAGGGTGTTTAGGTTTAATCCTTTGTTCTAATCACCTCATCAAGTAACTAGTAAGCATATCATTTTCATTTTACATCTTTCATTATCATTTCTTATGTATTTCATCATTTTTGAGCAAAGCATGCAAGACTTATGGAGATTTATACCATTTTTACATTGTTTTTAGAGTTTTATATACATAAGTCATCCTATAATTTATCCCTTGTTATATATTGGTCTTGATGATGTTTAGGAACCCATGACACCCTAAGAAGGTGTATGGTAGGATTAGAATAGATTTGGAGTTGTTTTGAAGGGATTGGAATAGGTTTAGTACGAGAAAAACTCTTTTCGACAAGTATAAATAAGGGTCTGATCTTGTTTTGAAATTCTGGAAAAACGACAGTAGACATAAAATTTTTGGCCTAGATATTTAGAAAATATACTTTAAAACGAATCCGTGGCCGCTTGAACGGATTAAAACGGAGTTATAACGAAGAAGTTATGAATTTTTCAAGTTTGACGACGAAATATATATTTTCTGAAAATTTCAGCAAGTTGTTTTTGTTTTGTACGAGTCAAAAACGAGTCTTAAGCTTTATAAATTATTTCGACTTATCAAAAATATATTAGTATACTTTGATACGAAGCTAAGGACGTATAATACGTAGAAAGCGGATTTGTAACGACTAAAATATACACGTTTTTACAAAATTGCCGTAACTTTATTATTTACGAAAAACTATATTATTTTTATTTGACAAGTGTTACGGTAAACAAAACGACCATATTGAAGGCCATTTTAGTCACTTTCATGGAATTTCCAACGACATTATTTTACGACGAAAAGTTATAATTTCGCAATAAATCATTAAGAAACTATTGTAGGATGACATTTTGACGTAAATACTTGCAAAGTAATTTAAGAATGGTCAAGACGTCAAAAGAGTATTTTTCGACGATAAGTATTATTTTCAAAACTCACAAGTGGTATAAATAACATACGAAATGCATGCATAACATTACATCATAACTCATTACACATCATATCATTCATAATAGGTCATTTTCAAGATTCACGCTACATTTCGGTGTACTCACTTTTGCCATCGCATCATTGTCCAAGTGAGTTTTCATAGCCCCATTTTCAATTGTTTTATACTACTTTTGGGGGAGATACATGCTCATCAACTTTTATGACATTCATGTCTATTTGCAAACTACCTGCTTAACTGAATTGAATGTTTAGTCATATCCTATATCATAAATCATGGAACTGAATGTCTTGGGATTATCATTGATCTGAATGTCTTGGGATTATCATTGAGCTGAATGTCTTGGGATTATCATTGAGCTGAATGTCTTGGGAACATCATTGAGCTGAATGTCTTGGGATTTTCATTGAACTATTGATACATTAAGTCATGCACTATAATGTGAATTCATTTGGCATCATGCACTTGAACATAAACTATACATATTTTGGCAGTGGGTTGTGAACACACAGGTTGCAAGTTTTGTATGGGCGAAACTTGGAACTGAGTGGATTTACAATGCCTTTGCTGCATAAACGATTTTGAAAGTCTTTACATTTCAACACAAACTCTATGAACTCACTCAACCATTGTGTTGACATTTTTAGCATGTTTTATCTCAGGTATCTAAGGCATTCACTTCATGGCATGCATGTGGACATATCATAGAGTCGCGGTGACGACGCGTCTCACATGGGTTTTATACACTTTAAAACATCGTTTGACTTGTACTAAACTTACTTTCCGCACATAGTAACTTTCATTTGGGACCTATACTTTGTAACTCTGATTATTTTATTAAATCAAACGATGTATTTTCCAAACGACACTTTAGGTCGTTCAATATAACTGTGATTGTGATGCTATGACAGTCAATCCCCAGGAATTCCATTCCGCTGCAAAGCAGGTAATTTGGGGGTGTGACAGATTGGCATCAGAGCTTCGGTTATAGAGAACTAGGTTGCATCATTGACCCTAGACTATAACTACATCATCATAGCATCTCATCATTTCATCATAAGTGCATACTCATTGTACATGCGGGTTTATGACTTAATACCAAACATCATATGAGTCGATTAGTCCAAGCATTGCATAGTTACTCCTAAATTATACATAGCCTGATCACCTATGTCTAATTCAGAAAGAATCATGCAATGAAGGGAGTAGTAGGCTTATATGTGTAAGCAATTCTATGACCGAGCCAAATTTTCAAAAGACCCGTTACTCAAACCGATTTAGCCTAATCTCATGACAGTTCTTGTTTGATGAGTTGTGAGATTAAGTAAAAATCGGTTACCTAAGAAGTCTTTTGAGGGTTTTGCTCGAGAATAGGAAAGTTTGCCACATCAAACCTAAACCGGAGAGACCAACACGAACTGAATTCAGGGACTGAATTCCTTTTTGGATGGGCGAATGTGACAACTCGTATTTTCAGGTCATTCCTCAAAACAATTCACGTTTCACAATTTCATCATTTATCGTAAACTAGGTTTACGTGTTCCAAATTCGCGTAACCTTAATGGTTTAGCGGCGAATTCATGATCATATCATCACGAACATTTCATATAGACTAAGTTTAGTCTACATTTCATTAGCATCATTTTCATCATGTTAGTTCATTCATGACTTTGCATTTCACATTAAACGCGTAAATTTCATATTAAATAAACGCTATCGCGTAAGTTATTATTTTGAACATTTAATCCGATACTTCCAAAAATTATCCCGATATATTTTTATACTTACATTTAGTTTATAAAAATGATATTTTGAGTTTACCTAGTGTTTTAAATATATTTTGTATATAAATTGTTAAATTTATATAATTACGACGGTTTCTTTAAATTCAACCCGATAAATATTTATTCACTCAAATCTTTCAAGAAATGTATTTTTACAATTTTTATGACCTCAATATATTTTACTTTGATCCATTAAAAATTTCTTTTAGCCAATACTACCCTAATTACTCAAGTGTATATAAAAGTTACAAGTTATCATTTATCTTAAACTACTTTAACTTATACATTTTTCTTACACATGTATATATGCATTAAATAAATAAATGAACTAGACAAGATCCATCAACTCCACTTGAATTGTGGATCTTGTCTTGCAAACAAGTCTTTCTTACATATTGAAACTTATACTCAATCACTTTCATAATTCATTCACAATCATTCAAGTTCAAGTCAAGATTGTTTTCTCTCTTTTCTTCTCTCAAAACCGGCCACCCTAAGGTGGAGGAAGAGCTCATCAAAAATTTTCCAAGATCAAGTTTTAACAATTTAGTTACACTCTTAATCAAGGTTTTGAAATAAAAACCTAGGGTGTTTAGGTTTAATCCTTTGTTCTAATCACCTCATCAAGTAACTAGTAAGCATATCATTTTCATTTTACATCTTTCATTATCATTTCTTATGTATTTCATCATTTTTGAGCAAAGCATGCAAGACTTATGGAGATTTATACCATTTTTACATTGTTTTTAGAGTTTTATATACATAAGTCATCCTATAATTTATCCCTTGTTATATATTGGTCTTGATGATGTTTAGGAACCCATGACACCCTAAGAAGGTGTATGGTAGGATTAGAATAGATTTGGAGTTGTTTTGAAGGGATTGGAATAGGTTTAGTACGAGAAAAACTCTTTTCGACAAGTATAAATAAGGGTCTGATCTTGTTTTGAAATTCTGGAAAAACGACAGTAGACATAAAATTTTTGGCCTAGATATTTAGAAAATATACTTTAAAACGAATCCGTGGCGGCTTGAACGGATTAAAACGGAGTTATAACGAAGAAGTTATGAATTTTTCAAGTTTGACGACGAAATATATATATTCTGAAAATTTCAGCAACCTGTTTTTGTTTTGTACGAGTCAAAAACGAGTCTTAAGCTTTATAAATTATTTCGACTTATCAAAAATATATTAGTATACTTTGGTACGAAGCTAAGGACATTATAATCGTAGAAAGCGGATTTGTAACGACTAAAATATACACGTTTTTACAAAATTGCCGTAACTTTATTATTTACGAAAAACTATATTATTTTTATTTGACAAGTGTTACGGTAAACAAAACGACCATATTGAAGGCCATTTTAGTCACTTTCATGGAATTTCCAACGACATTATTTTACGACGAAAAGTTATAATTTCGCAATAAATCATTAAGAAACTATTGTAGGATGACATTTTGACGTAAATACTTGCAAAGTAATTTAAGAATGGTCAAGGCGTCAAAAGAGTATTTTTCGACGATAAGTATTATTTTCAAAACTCACAAGTGGTATAAATAACATACGAAATGCATGCATAACATTACATTGCAACTCATTACACATCATATCATTCATAATAGGTCATTTTCAAGATTCACGCTACATTTCGGTGAACTCACTTTTGCCATCGCATCATTGTCCAAGTGAGTTTTCATAGCCCCACTTTCAATTGTTTTATACTACTTTTGGGGGAGATACATGCTCATCAACTTTTATGACATTCATGTCTATTTGCAAACTACCTGCTTAACTGAATTGAATGTTTAGTCATATCCTATATCATAAATCATGGAACTGAATGTCTTGGGATTATCATTGAGCTGAATGTCTTGGGATTATCATTGAGCTGAATGTCTTGGGATTATCATTGAGCTGAATGTCTTGGGAACATCATTGAGTTGAATGTCTTGGGATTTTCATTGAACTATTGATACATTAAGTCATGCACTATAATGTGAATTCATTTGGCATCATGCACTTGAACATAAACTATGCATATTTTGGCAGTGGGTTGTGAACACACAGGTTGCAAGTTTTGTATGGAAGGAACTTGGAACTGAGTGGATTTACAATGCCTTTGCTGCATAAACGATTTTGAAAGTCTTTACATTTCAACACAAACTCTATGAACTCACTCAACCATTGTGTTGACATTTTTATCATGTTTTATCTCAGGTATCTAAGGCATTCACTTCATGGCATGCATGTGGACATATCATAGAGTCGCGGTGACGACGCGTCTCACATGGGTTTTATACACTTTAAAAACATCGTTTGACTTGTACTAAACTTACTTTCCGCACATAGTAACTTTCATTTGGGACCTATACTTTGTAACTCTGATTATTTTATTAAATCAAACGATGTATTTTCCAAACGACACTTTAGGTCGTTCAATATAACTGTGATTGTGATGCTATGACAGTCAATCCCCAGGAATTCCATTCCGCTGCAAAACAGGTAATTTGGGGGTGTGACAATAAATAACGTTTTTAGACGATATTTGTATTAACAAAAAGTACAAAAACGGACAAAAAAGAAAAAAATGGATAAAAACGTAAAAAATGATAAAATGTATAAAAGTGGACAAAAAATGTACGAAAACGGAAAAACATACGGAAACGGATAAAAAGTAAAATAATTGATAAAAATGTACAAAAACATATAAAAACGGATAAAAAGTAAACAAATAATGGGTCAAAACATACAAAAAATGATAAAACATACAAAAAACGGATAAATAATGTACAAAAACGGATAAAAATGGATAAAACCGTACAAAAACGGATAAAACGTACAAAAGACAGATAAAAATGGGTAAAATGGATAAAAACGTACAATAACGGATAAAACGTATAAAAAACGAATAAAACATACAACAACAGATAAAAATGTGCAAAACCAAATAAAACGTCAAAAAACGGATGAAAATATAAAAAACGGATTAAACGTATAAAAAACGGATAAAAATGTACAAAACTATGCAAAAATGGGACAAAAACGGATAAAAGGTTAAAAAAAAAGGGAAAAAAAAGGTTAAAACGTAAAGACAGACAAAAACAGGATAAAGACAGACAAAAACGGATAAAACGTATAAAAAGCGGATAAAAACGTAAAAAACGTATAAATCAAAAAAAAAGTTAAAAGAAATATATCTTGATATTCTTTTACCAATGGACACATAGTCCAGTGGTTGGTTCGTTGTGTTTTCACCCATCAGACATGCGTTCGATTCTAGCTAGCCTCCCTTTTTAGTTTATTTAATAAAGAGGACCAACGGTGCATATATCGTTAGTATTGAGGATTAACGGTGTAAATATATTCTAACTCGTTAAGAGGACCAACGGTGCATATATCGTTAGTATTGAGGATTAACGGTGTAAATATATTTTAACTCGTTAAGAGATAACGGAAAAATAATTGGCATCGTTAGTCCTCATTTTAACCGAAGGATGTATGGTGGTTAACTTTTATTAACGGAGGGACGTATATGTCGAAACTTTTGAGAATGTGATATATATAGTGTGAAACGGGGTAAACCACTTGAATGTATTTTGGAGTTTACTTTTATTTATTTATTTTTTATTTTAAATATAAATAAAATATTTTGCAAACGGTAAATTGTTAAGCGACAAAAAATATACTATCATGATGAAAATATTTTTATCTTTCAGGAGACGAGCAGTTCAATATTCTTGCGACGAACTCTTTTTTCAAGTTCCTTTTAGTTTTATTTACGTCGTGATTTGTTTTTGGTTTTTTTTTTTTAAATCACATGTAATTTTATAAATCATATGTAATTTTGAAATATATATATCACATGTGATTTTTCAGGTGTAAATTTCAATTAAGGTATCGCGCTTTCTTCATATGTTTTATTTTATGACAAGTTGCAGTTTTCAAGAGTACTTATATATATATTCGGGTGATCTGTAAGCCGTTAGGAACCACCACCTTTATTTTAGTCTTTAATTGCAACAACGATTAAATTTGGCCCGTTATGCACGATATTGTGACAAAATATATGTTTTATGATGTGAAAATCTGGATTCATGTTTTTTATGTTCATGGTATTCTTGATGTTTTGATTAAAAAAATAAATATAAATTTAAAACGAAAATAAAACCAAAATTTAAAAGACAAAGAGGATGAGGGTATTTTTGTCATTTCACTGGACGAATGGCCAACACAAAAACGACATAGGGTGTTACAAAAACATTCATAGCAGCATAAATGAAAACAGATTATTATTTATTCAGAGTAGACACAAAGTCCTGTCTGAAACACAAAACTGGGAAACATGAAATTTCTAAAAAGTCCATAACCTTCTAAGACTCCATTATTAACTTGACTAACCACTAATATCGACCCACCAAGATAAAATCGTCATCATCAAGAACCTGAACATCTTTCTCCCCAATGAAATTCTCTCGTCCGATATCCTTCACTAAATTGACAAATTCAACCCTTTTGGCTAAAGGAAGTGGTACATAAGGTAACCGGAAAACTGGTCTAATAACCCCAAGTTGAGCAAGAGCGGTGTTTATCCCAATTGGATTAGGCTCACAAAATAGCCATTTCATCAAAGGCAAAAGCTTTGCATCAAGTGATGGATTCTTACCTTCAAACATGAGTTGTCGCATCAAGCCAGGAACCAAATTGCTGGTAACTGAAATCACTCCTGTAGCCCCATGCTCCCACCTTGAAATGTGACACTCATCATCGTTGCCACTCCAAACAGTAATGTCGTTTTTGGTATATTCCTCTACTCTGTCATGTCCCACGCACTCTTTGACACCAGCTAAGTTGGTGTTTTCAGCAAGAGACTGGATGACACTTGGAGGAATATCTTGACCAGTACGGGATGGCACGTTGTAGATGATTGTGGGACCCATAGGGAGGACACATTTGAAGTGGGAAACCATGCCTTCTTGTGAAGTTTTCCCGTAGTATGGGTTGATATGAAGAGCAGCATGCATTCCAACTGCAAAACCTTGTTCGGTTGCGTGGATAGCTTCACGGGTGGAGTTACTTCCGGTGTTTCCTATGACCTGAGATCAAGGTGATATAGCCTGGTGTTTAGCATTGGAGATAGCAAGATGCAGGTTGGGTCAAATTTTTGTACAAGTAAAAACTGGGTTTACCTACGAAGCACTTTTTCATCACCTTTAAGATTTTGTTAAAAATTAGAAGACTATTGGCAACTTTCAACTCATTTAAGATGTTCCCTTTAGATTTAACCCATTTGAGATAAATTACAACCCATATCAACTCATGCATAAGTAAATGCCTAAATGGTTCTCTAGTAAGGCCTATTTTCAGCCAAACAACCAGCAACGCATGAAAACACAGAAAGTGTGAAAATAAGATATAATAATGGATTTTTCACCTTAATTGATGTCCCAAAGCAATTGATGGTGTGGCCAATGAGCATGATGTGTTCATCCCAACTCATCAGCTGACCTTCACCAGTGGTTCCACCTACAATCACACCATCGGCTCCATCTTGAATCTGCATATTCACCAAGGCATCATAAGCCTCTAGATCGAACCTCCCATCTGGTAAGTATGGAGTTTTAATTGCAGTTATCAATCTCAGAGACTTGATCTCATCCGTAGACGTCCTGACAACATAGCAAGGGGATGTATTATAGATACAATAGTAAAAAGAAAAGCATGTGTTACTAAAGGACTTCTTAACTGTAAGTCTGTAATCATGATGGTCAACACAAAAGGGTGAAAACTAAGATGGTTTGCTGACATAATGTATCCAAAGTGAGGCTTTACCATTGACATTATACATAACATTTCCCCCCTGTTACAACTATGTACACTCATATACAGGACATACTAATACCACACGGTAACCAAGCTCCTGAACACCAAGCCTAGCGAAGTGAACAAATGACAAAAAGCATATTCATTTATGGATATTTATCTTTCATCTCATTGATGCGATTGTGTCTGTATGTTGGGGGGTGTAGGAGGCAGGATACCTGTTCTTAACTTCAAAACTACGCATTGGTAGATGGAAATTGGGGATTACAGCTGCTTTTGGGGATACCCATCTTGCACTCCTGCTTGGTAAAAACAAAACAACAGAAAAAAAATCATTACAAGTCAAAATTCATAAAGAATATTAGATTGATAATATGTGATGCCTCAAGATCAACCGAATTTGTCCTACCACTACATCAACTAAAGGGGTGTTTGGGATTGCATATATGAGTGCTCATTGCATATTTCCCAAGGAAAAAAGGGCAATTTTGAAGTGTTTGGATTGTTAGACTTATGTAAGCAGCTTATGCTTATTTGAAAAAACAGCTTATCAGTTTATCTGGTATCAAAATACAATGCAGCAGATAGTGTTTGGATTAGCACATTTGAATCAATAGGAAAAGCTTAGATAAGATAAAATCACTTTCATTTGATAACTAAAATTCTAAAAAATGCTTTTTTTATCATTTAAAATAGTATTTTTACACATAAATTTTGCGCATATGTATAACTAATAAACAAAAAATTCATACATCATGATCATGATATTACATAATATAAATAACCAAAATATGCATACATCAAAACATAATATAATCCTGATTTGTCTCGATTTTATCTCATGAAATTATATTGCTAGTCATTTCATAAAGGTATGCAAAACATAAGATTTTTACATAAACTTATACTAACCATGTATCAATTGGACCATACACAAATAAGCCACATTTGAACTCAGATATTGCCCACCCAAACCCAGGTATACGACAAATTAATGAATTGGAAACCATTACTAAACTAGCAACTTGCTTCAAAACAAATCTTATAAAATAGATAACATGTTAGATTCTCCTGTGGTTACATCCATAAGTAGCTTGGTCCCTCCATATCTCGAACGTCCTTCTGAATGTTATCAGAACTTCAGAAGTTCAGAACTGAGGGACAATGCCCCTCTAACCTAAGTGGGCCAACCTAACAAGAAGCTTTCTGACAGGGCTATGAGGGACTCCTCGCGATCTAAAATAACAGAACGAATGTATAGGAAGCTTTTGTAGAAAAAGTGATGGTGGTGGGCACCTGGGAGTGACATTTCCGTGTGTTACTTAAAAAAACATCAACATAAAATAGTGGGGCAGAGGAAATGAAATCAAGCATTCTGCCAGATGGGTTTGAATTTAGCACAAGGTTTATAAATAAGGCTTTATAAAAAAAAGATAAAGAAAGAATTGTTGCGCATATATGGTAGAGATGTGAGAGCGCATGCAGGTAATTTGGAAGCAAAAATAGATAACTTTACCGAATAAGCTATAAGTTGGACTTGGGATATATGAGCTTATCAAAACAGCTTTTTTGCAAGCCAAAGAACCAGAAAGCGTAAGTTGAACACCGAAAAGTTCTCATTAGTTATTCCAAAATGCAATGAGCCAACAAGGCGTTGGCATAAAACTTTACTCAAACACCCATTTGCGTATTTGTTTAAATTCATGCAAACAACTACTCCAATATGTGTCAGAAGCTCGGATATGAATGAATCGATTTTTCAACCACAGTTTTGTTGCAAGTTAACCGCTAGAATTAGGAGATGAGGTAAGTATCCAATGATTAACTCGTACCTAGATGTATTTATATTTTATCGGCTAGTACCATTGTTAAAAAATACTAGTCACTCAGGAAATTACAACAAAACATAGTCAGCAACAAGAAAACAAAAGATGGGCAAACATTTGAATATTGTACAACAATAATAATCATAGTATATTACAAAAATAGAATATATCAGCTATACTATTATCATTGCAATAATAAAAATATAATAATAATACCTTGTGTTGTTTGGAGTGTTGGTGGTGGAATGTGGGGAAACAAATCGAAAAGCAGAGTGATTAGCCAAGCTTTTAAAAGCAGACATTTGTTGATACATTTTTCAATAATGTTTGTAACAGGATGCCTTTGATTTTAGTTCCTTCAAATGGAAATACTAATAATAATAATAATTGGTGTAGTAGTAGTAGTAATAGTAGAAGTGAAGGTACGGTTGATTTCGGCGGTGAGGTGGTGGAGCATTGCCTAGCCGTACAGTTTATTGAATGGTTATGCTGAAACAAAACCCTAGCCACCTTGTGTATGCTCTTCCACTATCTACTTTATTTATTTATTTAAATACTTTTGATGATTTTTGTGAGGTACTAACAGCTCACCGTTTTTGCTTTATATTGTTGGGTTTTTAATGGAAATTTCATGTTGTAGAATGATAGGGTAACACGTATCTCGTCTCTCTTGTTCCACAAAATTTTAATCGGAAAAATATGGCTAGACTATTGTGCGTTTTAGTTTAAAAAAACAAAGAAAAAAAAGTTAAGGAAGAGGTTATTATACATACAAAACTTTTATCAAGGGATCCTCCATTTAAAAAGAAATCAATGGTTGAGATTAAAAATATTTTATTATTTCACATATTTTTTAAACCGTTAATCGTTAAACGAAAATAATTACACAATCGCGACGAGCATTTAATTATTTTTCTGTAGACAGACACTTTGATATAATTTCGAAAAAAGAAAAAATTGTTTTTTCGTCTTTTTTTTTTTTTTCATTTTTCTTTCGAATCTGATATTTGCATGAAAAATCATATGTGATTAAATATTAATTTGAATATAACATGTGATATTTAGTGTTAAATCACATATGATATGAAATATCAAATGTGATATTAGTGTTAAGTCGCATATTCAAATTTATCATACGTGATTTAACACTAATATCACATGTAATATTCAAATTTATCATATGTGATTTAACACTAATATCACATGTGATATTCAAATTAGTGCTTAATCACATGTGATTTTTTCATGCAAATTTTAGTAACGAAAAAAAAAAATGTAAACAAAAAACGTGAAAAATACGAAATTTTTTTTGTCGAAAGTATATATCAAAGTGACTATCTATAGAAAGATAATTAAATGCTTGTCGTAATGGTATATTTTTTTCGCTTAATGATTAACGGTTTGAAAGATAGTAATATTTGGAAAAAAAAATAAAATAAAAATAAATAAATAAAAAATGGGTTTTTTAAATTGTTATGTTTCTGTAGATAGAAACTTTGATATAATTTCGAAAAAAGAAAAAAATCGTTTTTTTGTCTTTTTTTTTTATTTTTCTTTCGAATCTGATATTTGCATGAAAAATCACATGTGATTAAATATTAATTTGAATATCACATGTGATATTTAGTGTTAAATCACATATGATATGAAATATCACATGTGATATTAGTGTTAAGTCGCATATTCAAATTTATCATACGTGATTTAACACTAATATCACATGTGATATTCAAATTTATCATATGTGATTTAACACTAATATCACATATGATATTCAAATTAGTGCTTAATCACATGTGATTTTTTCATGCAAATTTTAGTAACAAAAAAAATGTAAACAAAAAACGTGAAAAATACAAAAAAAAATTTTGTCGAAAGTATATCAAAGTGACTATCTATAGAAAGATAATTAAATGCTTGTCGTAATAGTATATTTTTTTCGCTTAATAATTAACGGTTTGCAAGATAGTAATATTTGAAAAAAAAAATGGGTTTTTTAAATTGTTATGAATAATCTCATCCGTTAGATCAAATAAAAATAGAGGGAAGATAGATAATGGATATTGATCCTTGGTAAGTAAAAGATTTTTTGTCCTCAAATTATCTTAAATCAAAGTTATGAAGTATTATATTTCAAATATTATAAAAGAGGTATGATCAAATGAGAAATATAATTAAAATAAAAAGAATGAGAAGAAACCACAACTACAAATGTTAGATGCACCCATAAAAATAGATGCATCTCCATATTATTTCTTTTTCTTTATTTGAAATATGTTGCTACAATTTCTTCTCACTCTTCTCATTTTAAAAATTCTTCTCACTAGATCCATACTCTATTGTATAATAGGGAAGGAGTTTAAAAGATGTTAAAATTGAAGTTGTATTTTCCATGTTGAAGATAGTAACGTAACAACTCGAAAAATTCCACGTTAATATTTATTTGAAATATAAACATTTTATCTTAAAATCGCGTATAATTTTAAACTTTAAATATAACCATTTACGTTATTTTGCACGTAACGAAAACCAACTTTGAACATTTTTCATTAGACTAATTTTTATAATCATTTTATGGAATTTAAAATTTTAATTTCAAATATTACCAAATAGACCATGTGATTTACGAGTCTAAACTTGCGTTTTTAATAATTTTACTTATATGCAAACTTAATCTATACCTGCCACCCCATTTTCTAAAACGTTTAAACACTTTTACATTTTTAGAAAAGTTAACATATTTTCCCCTCCTTTGACCATAAAATCAACACTTATTCTTCTCGTTCCTCACCCTCAACTAGGAGTTGCCTGCCTCACCGATCAAATAGACGGGAAAACGATCTTCAAGTCACGATTTCCCCTTTTTTTAGTCTATCCAGGTGCTTGCTGGCGAGTGTTCCCCCTAGCTCTCCTTTAACAACTAAAAGCCTTACTCTCCGTTAGTTGACTTATGCGCCCTAAGGGGCGATTATTAACACTAAATATTACAAAATATCTCCAAAACTTAACTGGCCATTTTAGTCCTTATTGTCAAGCTAAGTTCCTAGATATTTTCAAGACTTAATACCTAAGTAACTAAGATATTTACTTAAACTTCCTAACTAAGTTTAACTAAATATTTAACATTTTCGGTTTTAGATTTAACGTACATTTAATACCAACCGACACTAGACTAGGGCCAGTCTACACATTATATGCCTTTTAGGTTCATAATAATCATATTTAAAAAGTAACATTTCACTTTTTCCATTTTAACATAAACTTCGTACATTTTACGTTTTACGCGTTTTCAACCTACGTTTTTAGGTTTTAACAACGTTTACGCACTTCGTTAAACTTATCACTCATCTAATATACCTTTATAGAGTATATTGATATGTCTTAACATCCTTGTTTTTTTATTCTTAATTTCCCTTTTTATTAAGGCCTAAAGTTGTAAGCCTTGTGAACCTCTTCACTTCTTGATTTTATACTTGATTTATGCTATATATGCTTGTTATATTGATCCCATGTTGTACAAAACTCTAAAACACAAGTTAAACTTGCATATATCTTGGTGTAAAACCTTATTAGTGAACTAGTTAAAAATAAGTATCTTATGCTAGTTATTGTCACAAAACCATGAACCTATGACCTTATATAAACCCATATAGTTTTAGAGGAAATCAAAACAAAACCTTAGCAATTCGAATCAACTAAACCGGACTTGTGGTTTGAAAGTTACGCCTAGTTAAGGTTACTAAAAGAAATACTTGAAATGGTAAAAAACTTATTTTAAAATGGAGTTTTGACCCCTCTTTATTCGAATCATCAAAAGTGTAAACCACAAAAGTTTTCCGGAATGATGTTATACGTCTAGACTCGCGTGAACTTAGCCTGAAAACGCAAGACGAGGTCTATATAAGCGGGTTTTTTCGACCCAAAACTTGATTTTTAACCAAAATATTTTCTCATTCAACCTAGTTCCCGAACTTGATAATTAACCAAACTCACCAAACTTCATTAGTAACCTATAAACGTCATTTCATAAAATTAAATCATACAGTTGACCCTCGGAGTAGTGTTTTCTCAAATGACAGGAATATTGGCCGTTTTGCCCTTTTTTGCGACTTATAACCATAAACCGTTTTTGACCTAATTCATAATTCATAACAAATTAGCTAAGTATTGCATATAAATTCATAACCATAACCATTAATGAAATACGGCAAAACCATATGTCTCCTTATAACTCTTATGAGTACAAAGTATACGTTTTAAATATTAAAAACGTAACATGTTAGTATGGAGCTTCATGTGAGGGGCCTCTTTGGGGTGAACGTATTGACGAGTTGCTAGATTTACGATTTAAAGTGTCCTAGATCCTCATACGTTTACTACATGACCTTTGAATTATGATTGCCCGAACAGTGGTATGATATTTAACTAGACACGTTTTATAAACTAGTAAGCCATTTCCTTAACAGCATACACAATTACTATGAACTACCATGTACAACATCATGATCAATATAATGACTTATATAGACTCATTTATCTTTCCATATCGTTATTTCAAAACCTAAGACACGAAATCATATTTCTAGGTTGTATGTAGAAGTTTTTCCAGCTTCATTTCGTACTTATATATGTCATTTTAAATATGTATGTCGACCATTTCAAAACCTCTTATGGTGACATAAGGCATTGTGCCCGGTTACAAAATCTCTAGTTCAGGATTAGAACTCGATGTGGCAAAATTGATGTTATCGCCAAATTACCACCACCAAATGTCAAATCCATTATAAGCTTTTTAGGACATGGGAATTTTACCGCCGTTTCATAAAGGATTTTTCTAAAATCTCTCGTCCATTGAAAAAACTTCTTGAGAAGGATTCAGTTTTTGATTTTAATAAGGAGTGTATCAAGGAATTTGAACTGCTCAAAGACAAGTTAATGAATTCACCAATTACAGTTTCACCAGATTGGTCATTACCATTTGAACTAATATGTGATGCCAGTGATTTTGCTGTTGGAGCTGTGTTTGGAAAACATAAAGGAAAACATTTTCGTCCTATTTACTTTGCTAGCAAAACTTTGAACAACACACAACAAAACTATATGGTTATAGAGAAAGAATTTTTAGCCATGGTTTTTGCATTTGATAAATTTCTCCCTTATCTCGTTTTATCCAAAACCATCGTATTCACCAACCATTTAGCTTTGAAATATCTTTTTGCTAAGCAAGACACTAAGCCTCATCTCATCCGATGGATTTTTCTACTCCTAGAATTCGATATCGAAATCAAAGATAAGAAAGGAGAAAAAAATCTAGCGGCAGATCACTTATCTAGGCTCAAAAATCCCAATCTAGAAGAGTTACGAAAAAACGAATGATGATACCTTCTTAGATGAAACTCTTATGAGAGTCGAATATGAAGAAGAAGATGTCATGTGGTTTGCAAACTTTGCAAATTATTTAGTTGGGAAAGTGTTAAGAAAAGGTCTCACCTACGCTCAACATTGTAAATTTGGCGCAAACCTCAAACATTATTTTTGGGATAGACTATATCTCTTTAATATGCCCCGAAGGGATAATCAGGAGATGCGTTCACGGTCTCGAAACTCGAAGAATACTTGATGAATGCCATCATGGACAGACTGGTGGACATTGTGGTCCCTCCACAATAGCTAAAAAGGTTTTCGATGTTATTTTTATTGGCCAAAATTTTTCAAAGAAGCTCACACTCTCGTTCAAAATTGTGATGTTTGCCAAAGATCTGACAGTCTATCAAGGAGAGATGAAATTCCTTAAACAACATCCAAGTCAGAGAAATTTCTGACTTTTGGGGAATTGACTTCATGGATCCTTTTCCTAATCCCATAAGTTCGAATACATCTTCGTTCCAATCGATTACGTATCAAGATGGGACGAAGCATAATATTTGCGCACAAATGATGCACGAGTGGTTATTCATTTTATAGAAAAGCTTTTCTCCTGATTTGGAATTCCCAAGCTCTGATCAGCGATAGAGGTACTCAGCGACAGAGGTACTCACTTCTGTAATCATCAAATGGATAAATTAATGAAACGTTACATATTTTCACACCATTTCGCTACCGCGTATCACCCTCAAACCAGTGGCCAAGTTGAGAATACAAATAGAGCTTTAAAAAGAATACTTGAAAAAGCGGTCAAGGACAATCCTTCCGCTTGGTCTAGGAAACATGATGATGCTCTGTGGGCATTCAGGGCTGCATATAAGACTCAATTGTCTCCACAGCGTATAAGCTTTTATATGGTAAGACTTGTCATTTGCTATTCGAAATCAAAAATTGAGTATACTGGGCTTTAAGGAGCTGTAATCCCGATCTTAAAGTGGCTGGAGAGACATGATTCTTGCAACTGCATGAACTTGATGAATTAAGACTTCAAGCCTATGAGACTTCCAAGCTTTACAAAGCTCGAACGAAAGCATGACATGATAAGAAACTCATAAACCAAAAAGAATTTAAAGCGAGAGGAAAAGTGCATTTGGTATGTACCATTCGTGGTCAAACATGGTTTTTCGTCTGGATATATCGAATTATGCGACAAACATGGTGGAATTTTCATTTTTAATGGACATCGTGTTAAACTCTACCATGACGATGAGCGATTGAATGAGGTTTCGGGTGATGAAATTTCACTTAAATGTGAAGATAAACCGACCAAATCAATTCCGACTTCGTCAGCTTTTTCTAAAAATCACACTTCACAACTCCTTTGGACTTCTGGGAAATTTTCGTATATGATGTGATGTCAAGTGTTGTTGATGCGTGGTTCAGGGTCGAAAGACTTCCTTTTCCAAGAGCAAGCTTTACAACCCACTAGGCAGTGTACCTAATCGTTGCAGTATAGTATGGGTAAGCCCAGGGGGTTGATCATTCTCTAGGGGAATAGAGATGCTAATCGAGATGTTTGACGAAAAGGCAAGGGTGAGGATGATTCTTTTTAGTCTTTTTTATGTTTTTTTGAAAGCAAATAAAATCTCGGGTTTGAAGGAGAGTGGGTTTGGTATTTTACCAATTAAGCTAATTAACAAACTAATTAAAACTAATTAAACTAAATAATAAAATAAAAGCTATGAATTGTAGGAAGAGTTCTTATAATAACTAAAAGTGTGTTTGCTTAGATTTACTTACTTCCTAGTTATCTTTTATTGGTCGGTTAAGTTGTCACATCCTTGCTTAATTGATGAATTCTATTCCATGTTTTAATCATAGGGCGGTGCCAAATTCCCTAATTCTATGAGTGAAGGTCTCCTCTAGAACATCCGGGATCGCCAAGTACCGAGGTATCTCCCCCGAATATCCTAGTATCAACAAGCCACAACTCACGCAATAAATAAAATAGGAGCCTAATAGTGCACTCTAAGGCTAAGAATCGCTATTTAGGATGTTCAAGCTCGCAACAATGGAAGAAGAAGCCAGTTTTCTTTAATCTAGTGTGACAACCAATTACATAGAGACAACCTAACAATAATTAATAACTAGGTTTCATTGGATCTAAGCAAACACTAATTAATTTAGTTACACGTGATAGAGATGCAAGAACACAAGGAAACAATCAAACATAGATTAAACATGGTGATAGATTTGATAAACAAACTTATATTGAAGTAATAAAGAGGGTTTAGAACCCTAAGGTACTGCCCAAGATGGACTAAAAATGAACTAGGGTTTGCTCTCCAAAATAACACACTAAATGCAGAAAATTCGAGGTCTATATATAGATTTTACAACTGCGACGTCGTCGTCTTTTGCTGGTGACGCCGTTTGATCGCCGTCATTAGGGTTTCTTCTTTTCCAAGTCATCATTGGGACATCATCATGTTGGAGCTTATGACGCCGTCTGGGTTGTATCTGATGTCGTCTTGAGAAAGCTTTGGTCGTCTGGTGTAGAAAGATAGAGTGACGACCATGTTGAGATACACGTGACGCCGTCACTTGTTAGGATAAAAAAGTGACCTGAGCCATCGCTTGAGAAAGTTTGGACCACGTTGTAAGCGACGGCGTCTCCCTTGAGGTTTGGACGCCGTCCGAACCACTGTTTAAGCCTTGTTTTCTTGACTTTGCCATTTTCTTCATGTTTTCACTCTTTTTCTTCCAAATATGCTTCACTCTTGAATTTTGCTTCCAAATGACCTAAAATGTGAAAAAGAACGATCTTAAGTAGTAATAGATATAAAATGTAACAATTTAGGACTTAAATGACCCCCTAAAAACATATGTTTTAAATCCTTATCAATTGTGAATGAAGCTAGAATTCTCCACGAAGTTGAAACTTCAAAATCCAAGAAAAGGAAGAAAAAAAAGTTGAGTGTAGAAATCCCACTCACGAACACCTGACAGGTGGAAGATCGAGTCAGGTTGATGACTCGTTAAGAAAATAAGCGCTTCTCTGGAGGCAACCCATGTGTTTATAATTGTTTGTTTACTTTTACACCCCTTGTTAAACCGTAAAGAGGGTGTCGCAGTTTTTTTTATAAACCAAAAATCCAAAAATATTTTGCATTTTGTGTGTTTCATTTTTCTGTGTATGAGATTATTACAGGTGATGATATTGGACACTTGGATCAGAAATCGATTGTTCTTACAAGCTTATGCTAGCATTTGTGTAGCATTTTACCATATAGAGTTCGATCACGATTTATGTATCCCGGGAAGCGTCGTTTCTCTCAGACTTTTATTGTACCAATTTTTCATGCTCTAAAGTAATTTTTCACATTGAGGACAATGCTTATAAAGAAAAAGAAACCAATTTTAAAAAATTTCTTTCAATTTTAAAAATTTTTACACACTTGTTTGCCCTTGTAATCTAGTTGTTTTCACACATATAGGATAATATATTAGAATAACTGAATCATTCACTGGTGAAATACTTTAAAATTTGAAAAATCTGAGATGTGTCCCGATTGACAGTTCAATTTATTTTTAGGATCGATAACATTGCCAGCGTTTATAGCCCTTACCACCAAATTGTGAGTTAGAGTCTGTTTCGTATAGCATACATCTTTTATGTTAAAACTTTTGATATGAGTGTGCCAGTGAATTTATATATTCTTGAACTTGTATTTTTAAATCATTACCGTAGTGAGATCACACTTTTGTGATTTATAAGTGTATTCGTGTGACAAAGAGGCACCTTAGAATTTAAACCCAAATGGCCACCAGTTTATATCTAATGATTTTTGCTACTACGTTGGCTAGTTATCCATCAATATGGACCCATTTGTTAATGCTCATCTTTAGCGCTAGATACCCTTAGTACACCCTTTGAGCCATCCTTTTCATCTTTGTTATATCCACTTAAAAAGGCAAAAAAAAAATTACACTTTTTAGCCTAGCCGTACCCACACTCAAGTCTTGGTTGATTGCTAGCTATATGGTGAGATGGTGGATATGTGAGAAATTACTTATATTCATTTCAGAAAAAGTTTCAAACTCCATGTCCTTATTATTATTCTATTTGGACTATGTTGATGATCGATGGCCGAAAAATGTAGCCAAGAGAGAGAGAGAGAGTGAGATGTCATAGCCAATGAGCTATAAGAATAAAGTGTATCACCATTCGATCAGTATCGGTTTGCAAAATTCATTATATGATAGTAAATTGTCGTAGCTATTAACATCGGTTGATTGACTTTAACTATTAATTATTTTCTCTCTTACATCTCTCATAAATATTCTCATGCCTAATTCTTACCCTCAAATTAACCCAAAGCCAAATGTTACAACCCGATTAAAAATCCTCTTTAGATGTTTACACTTGGTACGCCTTATCGGGTTGTGTTTTATTTCTTGTACAAGCCTATGGTAACAATTAGATCATGACTGAGCAATGAATGTGATTTTCTTATACTCTCCATGTCACACCCCCAAAATATCACAACGGAAGATAACTGGGGCATGACTTCATAACACAAGACACAAGATATAAAGAATGACCTCAATATGAGTCATTTTGGAAAATACACATTCGATTGAAAAAATAAAGTTTTACAAAGACATAACCCAAGAGTTCATAGAATATAAAGAAGATTTTGGTTTACAATCGAATGTAAAGTTATGCAAAAAGTATTAGTCATGATGAAACCACAAAATATGACTCTAATGAGATGCTTCATGCAATCCAAGCTAATGAAATTAAGGACCTAAGAAATACATGCTAAAATGTCAATATAAAGTTGGTGAGATCATAGGTTTAATATTAAGTAAGCGTAGTATGGACCACAAGATTTTTATGACTATTGTAACTCATACAATATCATGAAATGGTTTAGTGACTATTGTAATTCATACAATATCAAGAAAAATATACTATTGCCCTATGCTCATGACACTGAAGCTTTAAGTATTCATTGTTTGTTTGTTTCCTCGATAGGTGCTTTGCCAACCACCTAGTATTCCTCAAATGAAATGTGTCCGTTTGACTACCTGTCAAGTGAGAGATACCAACACATGGACTGAGGGTTTAACCCCAAAAGATCTATTCACAACATTTGCGCTTACTACATAATTAACGGATCCTGATAGTGGGGACTTCATGGAAAATGTGGTAACTTAGGCAATCCATAAAAGCTTTAAGTTCTTGTTTTCGTAAAAGTAAAAGAACATGAGTAAACGATCATGTATTGTCATTCCAAAGTAGTTCAAATGAGTAGTAAACAAGTAAAGTGGGGCTATGAAACTGATCTCAACAAAGTAATGATAACGAGAATAAGTACACAAGCTTGAATGAAACAAAATGTCCTAACTGTGACCTAATTCAATAAGACACCTTAGGAATGACACGATATGCATATGAGTTTTAGAAATTTTTGTCACCCATTTAAACTTGTAGTGAGGTTTTAAAAAGTTTTCACATGCGTGAAATACTTAGAAAAACAAAGTAACCATTTCCTTTTATACTAAACTTTCAAAAAGTGGGTTGTTAGAAAGTGTTAGCCGACTTCAAACGAGCATAACTCACTCGTTTCATCGTCTTCTGGTCATTAACAGCCTAGAATGTAGGTTTATGAGTCTAATTTCAAGAATATGGCCTTGTTTAGTGAAATTAAGTTTTAGTCACCTAAAAGTACATTATAAGCCATGAATCTCAAATGCTAGTTTTACTCAGAAACTTTACCTGACGTCGCGAGGCTATAACTTCTTTGTTTCTAATCAATTTTCAAAATTCCACTTCCAAGAGTTAGGTCTGTGTTTTACCTTTTCAACCACTATAATTACATTCCTAGATTCCAAGTTTAAGTCCTTGAAAAGTGTACTACATGCCGCGGACTCGAACAGTAGATCGTTTGACACTACTCGTGAAATTATATAAAAATACTAAATAAATTCCATAATTTATAAATTTGGGGTGGAATCTAACTAAGACTTGTTTTTACACTGAGGTAAAAATATTTTTGCCATAAGTGTTTTTAAAATGGTTAAAATTAGCTAGCAAAGTGACCAAAATTCTCTGCCCAGATTTAGTATATTCGCAAACAATTTTAAATCAACTTTCGACACTACAAATCTATAAAAGGTGATATGAAATGATGCACAATATATTAAATATGAGTAAATAGAGTATTTGATACACTTACAAGAATGGTGGTGTGATTGGAGGTCAAGAAGTGCACAAGAACTAACCAAGAACTCTAGAAAACCCTAGTTATCAATACTAAACCCTAGCTTCCAATACCACAAACCCTAGAACTCCTTTGGAAACCTTTGAATCTTGATATGAACACTTGATATCAGCTAAGATAGTGTGTTTTTGAATGTTTTTATGTGTGTTGTATGAATGTATAGTGGGTCTCTTTTTATAGTTGAAGAAATGGAAGGGTCAAAAGTGGTTTTCACCCTTGCATGTTTGTGTAACACTCAAAGAGGAAATGGAGTCACATGAAGGTTTAGGGGAGGGAATTAAAAAGTGTATATGAGGGGGAGGGGGATAAAAGGAGAGGGTGACAGTGCATAGCACTTTAGGGCTTAGTATGGTGATGCTAAATTAGAGAAACAAGGATGGAAAATAGATACTAGACTACCCAAAAAGGGAGGGCTGATTTTTGGAGTAAAAATGAGAGGGAAAATGTGTTTTTGAAAGTTTGTAAGTGTTGTGATATTATATTAAAGGTGGTGGATGGTGTTGATCATGTTGTGCATGCATGCATAAAAGTTGAAACACTTATAATGCAAGTAAGAAAGATTTACGTAAATTTGTAAAATCGAATGCATATTATTACAAATTCGTGCTCATGAGAGTAATAATTTACTTGATTGATGTATAATAAACTTAGTCTTGTAATGAAATACGTTCAAAGATGTTTCTCGTTATGCACGGGACAACCTAACAGTTATACGTAAAGTCAAATATTCACGTGCTTAGAATAAAACGTTCAAGTTAATAGATAATCGTTAACATGAAAATGTCATTTGTCACACTCAACCACCATAAATAAATGCGTGTTGAGTGAATTATACTTCATTCATTTCCGTGAGGTACTTAGACATGTTATCAAGCAAGAGAATTCATAGGGTATTGTCAAACATCTTGGTACTTTCACCAATAAAAGCTTAAAACGATGACCGTATCTAGTACTTCTACTTGGTAGATTTACATCATATTTTTATTAAACATTATTGTTTTACACCATGTAGATTACATTTCTTTAACTCTAGATTTTCCTGAGGGCAATCAAAGTGTAAGTGTGGGGGAATATGATAACGCTTAAATTGTACATATTTTTAGTAGCGTATCCATAACTTTGTTCATGTTATTTGGTTGATTTATTGAAATTTTGGTACTTATTAGCACGAAGTTATGTTTTCAGGTTCATGATTAACCAAGACAGCGAAATCAAATAAAAAATGAATAAATGATGAATAAATGAGAAGTTATGCATGTACAAGAATTCCAGACGTACACATATCTCGTAGAGCAGATTTTAGAAACTAAAATCATGAAGTTCTTGCTCACAGGACTCAAGAATAAAGCATTGGACGTTTTTGAAGCAAAGAAAATAGTTGCGATCCAAAGAAACAACACCTTCATGGCAAGTCGAAGAGTTAAATGTGCACGCGCATGAATTTCCCCCCGACAATTTCTCTAGCCGCCCATATGGTTCTCCAACTGTGGGCTGATGTACAAGAAAACAGGTCTTTTAGGACCCTTCTGTAGGACCTTTTTTTAAATAGCGTCCTAAAAAAAATTTATAAAACCATTTGACTTTTGAGTTCTATTATGTTGTTTATAATAGGACGCTTAATTAGTGAATCCTAATAAAGTAATATATAAGACACATTTTTAGTAGGGTCTTATTAACATGAAACATAATGCGACACTTGATATAAAAGTCCTATAATATTCAGTTTTATAGGACTTTTATTTCCTGGGTCTTATTAAAATAGAACTTCATATGACACTTAGTATGTGAGTCCTATCACATGCATTTTATAGGACGCTTATGGATTGTGAGTTACATTATGATTAAACATAATAGCACACTTAACACAAAAGTCCTATAACACATCATTTTTCTTGTTGCTCATTTGATATTAATTTAACATATTTGGACACTTATGACGGTCCTAACAAACATGTTTTGTAATATGCTCTAGTTATCTAAATTTTAGAATATGATAACTAATGCATCATTATAAACTCAACTGTCTTTTTCTTTTTATCCTGATTTGTAATTTAGCCAATGTGATGAGGTGTAAAATTGTTTTTAAGGGTCATTTATCTTTTAATTCGATACACTTTATGTCATTTATTGTCATAAATCTTATTGTTTTTAGTTTTAGGTGTTTGGGAGTGCTTTTGTTGGAAACATGCGGAACGTGGGCTAATTTGGACGAATAACAAAAGAGAAAGACAAGCTTCAAGTTTGTGACCGGCAAGTGTGACGTTGTCACTAGAAATGCCCAAAAAGTGCAATTTTGAAGTGGTCATGTCTCTGGTCAGTGTATGGAGACAACCTTTGTCACGCCGTCACACTATGGCGGTGGAAAAATAAACTTGAAGACAATTTACGATGTGACGGCATCACAACCATTAGATGACTCAGTCTAAGCTGATTTTCTATATATACTTCACATTGTTTTGATATTTTCGTGTGGAAATAATTGGAGATAAACCTTAGACGATTTGTAGCTGCTTTCCAACCCTTTTTACCTCAGTTTATCATATGTATTGAAGAGATAAGTGTTTTGATGAATCAATCAATCATGTTTACCCTAATTGTTTTAGTATATCTTGTTCTTGTTTACCCATTGCTATGCTAGGCTAGATTTGATTAACCCTCGATGACAACGAAAGTTGGAGTGACTCACGAAAATTCTTTAAAAAGCCGGTCAAAGTAATCTCTAACATTTCTAGCGTTTCTGACCGACGACTCAACTTTTAAGATCAAGTGAAATACTTGATGATATCTCAAAATGCTCCAAACCCTTCCGTACAAGTGAACACAATTGTTTATTGTTCTTTTTTTATTGTATCTTGTCCTTTTTTTATTATTTGTTTTATTATATCTTGTTCTTGTTGCTCCATTGCAATGCTAGGCTAGATTTGATTAGCCCTCTATGACAACGAAAGTTGAAGTGACTCACGAGAACTCGTTGAAAAGCCGATCAAAGTAATCTATAACGTTTCTAGCGTTTTCAACCGATGACTCATAGAGATTTTAAGATCAAGTGAAATACTTTATGAGATCTCATAATGCTCCTAACCCTTTCGTACAAGTGAACAAATTGTTTCTTCATGTGAGATATGTAGCGGTCCGCACGACACTCGTGATTGCATTAAAATCCCTTGTTGGTTACACGTCCTCGTACACCAACGAAGCGAGAGGTAAGTGGTTCACTTTCAAACCCAAGCGAAATACTCTTGATGATAAATTAAATGACGAATATTTTGAAAAGACAACGAGAGAGACTATCAAGGATCAAAGATGATTGTCTCAAAATTACCGTGACTTTTCCTTGAAATGGACCATGTGATACTCATAAAAAAATACACACACTTTAATCGCATTATTATTGTAACCCTAACTCTTGACTAAGTCATACTTTGGGTCCTTACCAAACATGAGAAACCAAAAGATCGATTATCCTCACCCCATACGTACCTTACTTAA
Organism: Chrysanthemum makinoi; assembly: GCA_910596185.1. Lineage (NCBI taxonomy): Eukaryota > Viridiplantae > Streptophyta > Magnoliopsida > Asterales > Asteraceae > Chrysanthemum > Chrysanthemum makinoi. The sequence goes on along the minus strand of OU343225.1, from coordinate 245,654,974 downwards.
ACACTTACTGATACAATGAGACGAGAAAACTAACGAGCTACCCGTGTTCGAATCGGAAACTACAATCAACTCGATTTAAGCAAGTTTTACTTGACTAATATTTAGAGTCGAGTTTAAGCTTCAATATAATCGAATCATAAATATAAATCTACTCAGTTGATTATCATTCAAATATAAGGCATTATGCGTATGAATTGAGTTGAGTCGAAATTAATATGACAATTATGTACCGAGCTCGAGCTTCAAATGTCAAATTGGTCAACCTCGAGATTTAAATGATGATTTTAGTACAAGCTTAGAATTTAAAGCTTGATTAAGCTCAATTCGAGATTCAAGCCCCATTTTTTATGGTCGAGGCGAGTTTGAGTTCGAGCTTGACGTTACCCAGCTATTTTATGCCCCACCCCACTACATACTACATAGACATGATTTTAGAAAATGTGGTAAGTCAATAAGTGTATAAAAGATTGAACACGAGGGACTTGTTTGGTAAACTATAGTTCTTTGTAACTCACCAAAATGGGGGGAATGTTAACCCGCCGTTTATTTTAGCGAAATTAGAACTACGATTCGAGGTATATTAATTTTGGCGCTATGAAATTGACGGCTCCACGTTCTTCATACACCTTTAAGGCTAGATTTTATTGATTTAGTTAGTATGCCAGGATACAGTTTGTGGTGTAGAAGTCGGTTATTGAAGCTAGGGTTACTGTTTGTCTTCAATTCGAAGGTAAAGTTTTATGTTTTGAGTTTAAATTGATAGTATAATCTTATATACTTAGTAAGCTATGTCATATTGTTGATGATTGAGTTGTTACTATGTGATTTGTAATGTGGTCAAGTGTGTGATTCTGCTTAACAACATAGTTTACATAGGACATAGTATTAATTTTATAACTTTGTGTTTGGTTATAGTTCAATTCTTACAAGATGCTTAAATTTTTTAATTTTTTTTATAGAAATTAGTCACTTGGTAAAACTGATTATGGTTAAAAATGATGATTACTTATATTAAACTAATTGCATTGTTTTTAATTGTAGAGGCTTCCAATCAACCTAATTTGCTGATTTGTCAAATCTGTTAGATGAAGTGTTGCTGAACATTTTTTAGTGATATTGCCCAAGTGTATTCATTTATTGCCTTTTAAGTGTTTGTGATATTTCCTCAGCCACAAAGATAGTCAAAGTTATGCTATATTCTTGTGTGTATTGCATGGGATTGTGACATGAAAGTCCTTTCTTTATTAGTTCACGTTATTATGAGTAGGAAAACCATATGCTTAATTTATAAAGATCAATAAAATTTGATTTGTTTTTCCATCATATCAGCAAGACGACCATCAAATTTGACTTATACAATTTCTTAAACATTCAATATTGTGCTTTCTTATATTAGGATGTTTTCCCTATTTGGTGCTTTATAACTCTCTTATTCACTAGCATTGTCAAAATTTATACTAAGTTGTAAACATCTTATAACTGCCTTTTATTTACATGTTGGTTGTTGATAAAAATATATAACAGGGAATATAACTACCTTTAAATCGACTATATATATTTATCTTACTAAATGTTTACTGTCTTTTCATCTATATACTATAACTTAGGAATGTTGTCAAGGATGGATAATGGAATTAGCATCAAATTTCAGAACAACAGCCAACAAGTTGAAGATGTAACTGAAGTAGGTCCTAACCAAGGTATTTAGTTTCAATGTGGCTTATTGTATTGGGTCATTATTTTTATGAAGTTTGTTTTTTTATTTGATAATATGAACTTTAAGAATAGCACACAACCTCTTATCGTCAAGCGGTCACAAGTTTGGTTGTTATATTTATGATATAAATGATTATTTGGGATATTTGGGAACTAACACTTGTTTTATATGTACTTTTTCTTTTGTTGAAATAGGTAACCTTGTGACGAGAACCAACTAGAAACGAACTGTTTCATGCCTGCTTTTCTAATGACGGAATCACACAGAATGTAGAAGCTGCAAACTTGTATGTACAACACTTATAAGTTTATTCATCAAATGCCTAATTGTCATTTGTGTTGAAAGATATTTTCTTCATTCCATAGTACTATTATGATTTATCTTCATATCTTGCAAGTTGAGTACTTTTAAGGTGTCGCTTATAACATATCAAATACTTTTTATGCAGGAACAAATGGAAGTACTTTATTTTTGAACAAAACTAGAAAGTAAAAAATAGAAGTATTGACATCTTAACCTTCAGAGGATAAAATGGATGAGCCTGAAATTCAAGATATATATTCTAAATTAATGGGTAACAATAATAATGGAACTGATACGCAGTGAACGAAACAACGTCAAGCTTACTCACACAAGCTAGCCACTTGTGAATGACTAACCGTAAGAAACTTAAAACGGTTCGGACACTGATCAATAATAAGAGAAGAAGTAGTATGTGGGTAACTCAAACGTGTTAGGTTTGAGCACCGAGATCGTTCCGAACGAGGGTTGAATGGAATTTCCAACTCACGTCTCGATAATCGGGATTTGAATAATAGAAGGGGATAAAATGATCTATTCTAACTACGGGATAAGGAAAGCATATAGGATTAAAATCTAAGGGGAAAACCTAAGAATAATAGCAAACTACGCAATTCTACACTAGAACGCAAATACGGGATTAAAACGAAACGCGAATAAAAAGCAAAAACGTCTATTCTAACTCTTAAAAATAACCTAAAATTACTTATATGCTAAAAATGATATTTGAAAACTAATTATGAATTAAAACTAATTTTTAGGAATTTTCTTGATTTTATTAGAATTAAAAACTAATTATTAACTTTAAAAATAAGACTAAATAACTAAAAATTATAAAAACAAAGTGGAAAATTATGAGACTAATTTTATAAAATCTAAAATATCCTAAGAGAATTTTCAAAACTGTTTTTGTATTTTTCAGATTAATTTTTCTATTTTCTACTAATTTAAAACTATTTAAATCTAATTTAAATGGAGAAAAATACCAAATAAAAGGGGAAAAATAAGGAAAAATCTTTTTTATGCTTTTTATATTTTTCTTAAACTGTGAAAATTGAAAAATTATTTTTTTGAACTTTTTCTCAATTAATTGCAATAAAAACTATTTAAAAATGACTAAAAACTGTTTTTAATTAAGAAAAATAGTAAATGGTGACTAAAAATTATGAAAATTTCAGGGAAATCCTAAAATATTATTCTAAAGCTATGAAAAATATAAAAACATGGGCTTATGTGAAAGAATATAGAGCTGATGTGTAACTGATACTAAAATAAGCACTTAGAAATAAGCTAAACAATGCATTAAGCTACCAAACAGTAAGAGAAGCTAATGTATGCTACAATAAGCTAATAGCAACTAATTAACACTACTCCTAACCTCTGATAAGCAGTTTACCTATGATTATGCTTGACTGATCTATTTAGCAAAACAGTGAACTGCCCCCTATGTTTAAGCTGATTCAAGGGCTTATCAGGAGGGCTTAAAGGCAAAACAGATATGTGGTCTTAAAGACCACCTAGCAAACTACAATTGAGCCAAATATGAGACCAAGACAAACTGAAATAAAGCCTGTGCAGTTGCTGCAAGATCTGCACAAAACTGATCTAGACAGTTTTGACTTTCTTAAAACAGTTATAAAGTTTGACTTTCTTGAGATTCAAATGCAAATGAAAGACTGAAATGGATGAATAATGATGAAATGAAACTTTGACAACCTTGTTTAACTGATTCTAAACCTATATGCAAGGTTTGAGCAACTGAATTTTCACAGATTTGAAAACAATAACAGTTTTAGAGAATTTTGACTAAAGGTGCAATTTGCTGCAAAACCAAGACAGTTATGACATCAATAAACATTATCAAGCTGAAAGCAACTGATCTACTCCCTTATAATCACCTCTAACACAGATTCAAACTCTAAACCAAACACCCCTTAATAATAAGCAATACTCTTGACTAAAAGATCTTGACTAAATTGAGCATAAATCTACTTCACTTGCTCAAATTATCACCTAAGTAATCAAAAGAACAGATTAAAACCAGAGATTAATCCAACATTACTTTGACTTCCAACTTTGACAAAAGTTTAACTAATGTTGACTTTTTAGAAAAAATGCAGTTAAAGAAAGTTTAAGCAGCAACTAAGCTCACAAAAGCTTGAATAAGCTTTCCTGAGCTTATTAAGACAGTAAGAAGAGCTTTTAAACAAAATCAACTGAGATTAACAATTTAATACGAATTAATGAGAAGTACTTAAATATCATTAATGAAAATGGGTTTACAATGAAAAACTGAGATTACAACTATATTTAACTAATTGAAAACAGTAAATGACATGAAAACTAATTGGTAACAATTTCCTAAAAACATAGAAATTGGACGACTTGCAATGTGAGCCAAGAGGGGTATATATAGCTGAGGTGAGCCTTGGGATCCTTTCAGAAGAGCCTAGAAGTCCTTTTGTGGCCACACATTCATCCACTGTCACTAGCACCAATCATAAAGCTCCATTTCATACTATGATGTGTCACGGCCAATGATATTGTGCCATTTGGCCACGTAGGCATCTCATCTGACAAGTCAGCTGGGTCTAGAAGGATGGAAAGATGCTAAGTACTATGTGAGGTGTTTGGGATTGGTGGTGAATGGTGGCGTTTGGATTGGGGAAGAAGAAGGGTAAAGGTTAAAGGGCGCGTTTGGTTATTGTATTATAACTCAAATGATTTGACCGGGTATTTGGGGGAAAACGGGTTGAGATAATAAAAAACGGGTAAGTGGTATTCGGGTTGTGAGTTATTAACGGGCGGGGTTGGATTTGTTTACTGGACCGGGTAGGGGGTTTAATGGGCTGTGGCTTTTGTTTGTGGATTGGATAAGGGACATAGGATTATTAATGGACTATATTAAATGATCCATTGCACATATAAGGACCCAAGTTGTATTTTCTGAAACTTCAGGGACCAGACATGTAAATTCTGAAATTATCTTCAAGGACTGAATTTGCAACTTTTGATAGACCAGGGACTGAATTTGCAACTTCTGAAACTTGAGGGTGTTTTCTGTCATTTGCTGAAAGTTCAGGGACTATTTCTGACATTTCTTCAAACTTTGATCAAATCTTCACAAATCATCCTCAGAGATTAGAAATCTTCGTAAATGCATAATTCTGACCTTCCGGCTCAGCTTAAGCTCTCTTGATCTCCCGTGCTCGGATTTACGTCTGATTTGGTTCCTTTTTGCGTGTTTTTACATATCCATACCTGCACAAGCACAAACTCAAGAAAACCACAAATATTAGCAATAAACGGCTCTTTCTTGGTTATTTTGGGTCAGTTTTGATATAGAAAAGGTATGTGTTTTAGCACATACCAGGAACCACAGACATGCATGGGCTAGGTGTTCGTGCTTCTGATGTTTAGGGTGTGGGTCCAATGAAATTCTAGTGTTGAACGGTTTAGTGCATAATTGACTCAGTATAAAGATAGGAAATCTAAGAGGCAAGGGTCAAGTGAGAATGATTCTTATGATACAAATCTTCCCCGTACATCAACCCAAGTTCTTGTTGTAGCCAATGAACCTCAACCTTTACAACTACGTGTCTATCTAAACTGATATTTTGTGCTCTTACTAGTTAAACTATGACACCTATTAATGCAAATTATAATTGTAGGTTGGACTTCAAGTTTACCTTAAGAGCATTTGGAACTCTGAGATTTTAGCAAATGGATGGATAAGGAGTTTGGATCCGGATGCGGTAGTTGGGAGTGAAGAGATTGGACCAAATTGGTGCGAGGTAGATGTTCAGGTTGCTATAAAAAAAGATGAATATTTGGTAAGGAAGTATGGATTTTTTTATCACAGTTTAAGATGCTATTGGCACACTAGTTGCTTGGACTTGCTATCTTTGTTTCAGTATGCTACCTTGCTATACTTGTCATTTTATAACCTATTATTTAGACTAAACTTTATTACACCACAGTAAAGATGAGTTGCTTATTTGTAGGTGGTGTCTGAGGAAGATGGATGATGCATGATGACTTAAATGAGCAGTTTCTACTTTTCCTTTTGTTACATCTGCTATTTTTTTTTAATTATTATATGTTATTGTCGCCTGATGGCTCAAGATCTCTACTTGTTCTTGCTACTTTTATTTCCTAGTATTTATGTTGAATTTAGTAAGACTTTTTATCTTGGATGTTATTATAACTTGGTTGAAAACTTCTTGTGGAAATGAAATCTTTTTTTGCTTATTGAATCGTATTTCTTCTGTTTACTTGCTTCAAATTTAGTTTAGTTGATTGTTTTGTGTTTTTGAATTAAGTAGTGTTAAATAAGTTGCATACATACCAAGTGTTTTATGATGTCACTTATTAGGACACCGAGGCTATTAACTAAACATGGGACAAAATGTCTTTTGTAACACCAAATTTGGTCCTAACAAAGCACCTATGTGTTAGGACCATTTTCTTGGTGCAAAAATAAGACTATCGATTACGTTTTCGTCCTATGAAAATATGTGTTAGGACCCATGAAAGTGTCCCAAAACATAACAAATGGGTAAGCATATATTAGAACACCAGATAGCATCCTATAATGTGGTCTATTAGGACGTCATTTTGGTCACATAAACATTTTTATAGGACCAAAGAATTAGTTTTAAAATGTTCGAGTTTATTAGGACGCTGATAAATGTCCTAAATATCTATTACAACCCCTTCCTATGGGACACTTTTATTTTGGTTCTATTAGGTTAAAGGTCCTATAAACTGTTTTTATAGGACACTAACAGGCGTCCTATAAGCCCCCTTTTCTTGTAGATGTCCAACCGCCAAAACACTGTTCCTAGCCACGTGCGATTCTCCAGCCACCCAACCGTGTCTCCTGATGCGCTCCAGAACAGTCAAGCTTTATCACTCAAGCCGGCCACTTGTGAATGGCAGACCGTAACAAGCTTAAAACGGCTCAGGAACGAACTCAATGAAGATCTGAGGAGTATAGTGTTTCCCCGGGTCGTTATGTCCCAGCGAGCTATGCAATGGATTATCAAACGTAAAGTGATCGAGGAATTTGGACGGAAAAAGGATTTTTGTGAATTATTATAACTACAGAAGAAGGACATAAACTACAAGGGTTAAAATGCAAATTAAAGAAAATTAAAAAGATAAAAAATATTAAATAAACGCTATCACTATTTGCAAAAATGATGTTTTTGTGATTTTATAAAACAAAATGACTTAAATAAACTATTTTAATTAAAACGTAAACCTAAATTATCTAAAAACGTGACATAGAATGAAAACGCACGTTATATGTAAAAATTACGCGAGTGCGCAAGTAAAAACGTAAAATTTGTAAAATAAAAGTCCTATGAATGTAAAAACAATTTTCCTACGTCCTAATTGACTAAAAATAATTTTAGGAAAAAGCCGGGTATTTTTCTGACTTTTATTTTATTTTCTACTAATTAAAAACTAGAAATTAGAGATTAAATTGTTAAAAATAACAAAATAATTTGGAAAAATACGAAAATTTCCAGAAAAATACTTAATAATAATATAAGCCTAGGAAAAATGAAAGTTGTAAAAAAGCACTTAAGAATAAGTAAAAATAAACCAATTTGTTAAATGAAGCTTAAAACACCAAAAAGTAGATAAAAGAAGTAACTGTGCATTTGGTAACCAAAGACACAAAGAGTGCAGATGGGAATCTTGATTGTGGTGTGCTGCGTGGGAAAGGTGGGCAGGAGGTCTTGGGTTCGAATCCCTTGCATGTCACCTTTTTTCTTTTCTTTTTTTTCTGCTTTGCAATTCGAACAGGGGAACAAGATAACACTTTTTACAAAAACTAAACTTACAAAACTCCAAAAGAAGCTGTATAAACTGCTTATTCACAGCAGAAACAGTTAAGCAAGTTACTAAGGGGTGTTTGGTTGCAAGTTACTAAGGGGTGTTTGGTTAAGTGGCAACAAGGGGAAATAAAAGCTAGATTAAGCTAAGGATTCAAGAAGAACTTTTTTTTAAAAGAAAAACTAGGCTTGCAAGAACTGAGAAGACGCAGTTGCAACTGCGTATTCTACTACAACTTATGAACGGATCCTCACAAACACCAACCGTTGTTCTACCTTAGTTTGTGAATAGACCCCAAACTAACTTACACCTTTATGACATTCTTGGGACAAATAAGCTAAATGAGCACAAAAGAAGGATGAATGAGCAAAGGGATGAATAAAAATTACAAAAATAAGCTAGTGACAAAATAAAAGGGAAGTAAACAATTGGCTAAATAAGATACACTAGGGAAATCTTAAAACTAAGAACATGGAAATAAGTACTTGAATACTACAAATAAGAATAATAAGAGCTAAAATCAAACTAAACTAAACTAATTTAACTAATCAATCCGAAATACGCCAATTTGGAGTCCTAACAAACACTAAAAAAAATGAACTGCTACAAATTGCTGTTGGGATGTCGTCTGCTGATGCAGTCCTAAACGGGCACTAAGGGCTTCTAGGGGAGCTTATAAACAGCACTTAGAGGGTTCTAAGCTGGAAGACAAGCTAAGGCATAAAGAAAAACAGATAGATAGCAGCCAAGATACCTCTAATTGCAAACTGAACTAAAAACATACCAACTAGCACATCTAAATATCTCAAAGAAAACATTTGAAACTAACCTTGGAACAGTTGTGGCATTAGAAATCACTGATGAAACTGACTGAATGAACAAATCATGATATTGTAACAAATTTAGCAAGACACTTGAAAATGCAACTCTTAACTTGAACACTTAAAACATTGGATTGAGAGAGTTTTAAAAACTAGTACAAAAGCTAATTGACTCAACATTGTCCTACCAAATTAACTTGAATCCTAAAAACGGTACTAAACCAAACAATCCTTTAGTGTGACCAAAAACGATTTAAACTTGAAACCTGGATAATTACTGCCTAAAACTGATTCAAATTACTCAGATAAACATCATAACAGCTTAGAACAGAAATTAAACTGGAAAACTGAATTGACTGTGATTGTTGACTTAGTTTGACTTTCTTGTACATTTAACAGAAACTGTATTAGAGAACGAGTTCTAAAATTAATTAGCTTACATAATCTTCATCAAGTTTATATGAGCTTACAAACACACATTCAATTAACTCATTAACTGGACTTCAAATAAGACAGATTTTGTAAAGCAATTAACAAGTGCATAAATTTAAACAAACTGGAATTGAGACCGAATTTAGTTTGCAATAAAATTAAGGATTACAAGAAATGTAAATGACAAGAAAATTAAACAAGGAACTAAAATTCTAGACTAAAGCTGGAAAAACTAAAAAACTGAAATCATAAATACAACTTCACTATCAAAATGAACGGTACAAAAAAAAAGATGGTCCCTGTCTAAATGCTGCTAACTCTCTTATACGACTCCCCTCTCCCTTCTCTCTCTTGTGCAACTTGTGAGAAGATAATGAGCCAAAACACGCGTGCCTCTTTCCTCTGTCTCTTCTGTTCCCGTGTCTCTCTCTTCTGTTGGTTTCTTTTCGTGTGAGATAAGCAGGCGTGGGGGCGTTGTCAGGGATAGCATGGGGGTGACAGGGTTTTTTTATTTTCTTGTGTTTGGTGTGTGTTTCTGTGGGTGTTGGGCGGGAAAACGTGAAGAAGACAAAGGGTAGGGGTTGGGTAGGTTAATACTTTGACCGGGTATAAATGGGTGGGCTTGGATCGGGTACAGGGCTTGACCGGTTTTAATTTTGGGCCTAGGCAGTTTTGGGTTTTAGGATTAGTTTTGGATCCATTTAATAGCTTAGGGATCAAATGTGTCAAAACTGAATTTCCAGGGACCACTCATGAAATTTCTAACAAATGATCCAAGGGTTAAACTTGACCATCTCCAATAATCCAAGGACCAAATTTGACCTTTTCAAATTTCCAAGGGCCAATTTTGCCAAATTTCAAACTTGAAGGACTAATTTTGTAATTTTCTCAAACTTTTGATATTTTTCACCAAAGGACTAAATTTGACAAGTTATGATATTAAAAGGACCTTTGGTGATTTTTCTTTTGAAATTTTGACTCAGGGACTATTTTTGACAATTTTAGAAACTTGGGGGACTGAAACTGCCAATTATGCAAACTTTGCTCATTTTTCATCAGATTTTAAACATTTTGCATCTGAAACATATAAACTACAATTTTGAAATATTTTTAGTATTTTGATGCATTTCTGAGCATTTTTAAACGTTTTGCAGTTCAGATTTAACCAAAAATGATGAGTATTTACACACTCATCAATCCCCCACACTAAACTATTGCTAGTCCCTAGCAATCTTTTGAGAAAAACTTAATGGATTTGAAACTCTTTACCAAAAGCCATTACTTCTGGAGTAGCCAAATGTTTCAGTTCAAGTAAGAACCATGGTACACCGATAACCATGTGATTTTGAGCAAACCACCAGCTTTCAACGGATTTGATTTTGTCTTTACCAGAAGCCGTTTGCTCTGGACTAGCCAACTCTTAGATAAATTATCAATATTATCTTTGGTGAGCTGATTACCAATTATGGTTTTTCCACTGCCTTTACCACAAGCCATAATCTTGCGGGCTAGCCAACTCTTCACTTTTTAGGATATGGTGAGTTGAGAACCATACAATTTTGGGCAAATTGCAAGCCATATAAACGGATTTGAGAAATCTTTACCAAGAGCCGCTTGCTCCTGGATTAGCCAATCCTTTAGTTTATTAGACAAGGCGATCGATAACCAAATGAGTAAGTGCAAAACACTTACTCCAAAAAAAAATTTTGGCCAAAAACGGGGGAATTGGTATAATTATATGATAAAATTCGTGAGAATTCCCCCCCACACTTAGAAATGAATATTTCCCTCAATATTCAAAGTACCGGAGGTTATGCCGAAACAGAGAACGTAAAAGGGAAATACTATGGCCATTATTTAGAAAGAAGATTTTTTTTTTTTTTTTTTTTTTAGAAACTTATATATATATATAATATATGTGGGGCAACTCCCCCACACTAGGGTGGAACACATGGGTGAAAACCCATGTTTAGCTACTGTTTTTGATTACCGAGTCGCTAGCTTGACTCGACCCCGAATTCATTGGTTCATGGGGAAGTAAGTGGAAGAGATAATCTCCATCGGACTTTCATTCAAGATGTTTGGACAAACATTTGAAGCATGTGAAAGTTCCACACCGATGAGATATACATAGAACCGGCTCAAAAATGATACATGAAAATGCCGGGGTCAAAGATTGTGTCTTCATTCCCGAAGGAGTGAAGATGAAGAGAAATCACAAGATATTTGAGGAAAGGAAGAAAGATTTTGATGACAATCAAGATCCATTCTTCATCCTCAAATGTAGACGTATCGGGAGGAAGGGTGAAGGTAGTATCATTAATAAGCAAACTCATACGATAGAGTACACCTTCCTCCGAGCCAATATCATCCTCAAGATCAAAGTAGAAATGATCATGTTCCGGAGGAGATATGTCATGAGAGAGTTCACCGGAGAACTCTTCATGAAGAGAATCATTCACATGAGGTGAAATTGTGAACTCTTGTTCCATTGTGGGCTTATCACTATCCTCAATCTGAGTATCAAAGAGTGGATTCTCAGAAATCAAAGTGAATTCAGAGTTGAATTCAAATAGAGGATTGGTGAAAGTAGCTTTGAATGTTTTGGGAACAAAGTGATCAACATTCTCTATTGGACTGTTAGGGTGAGAAGTGAGTGAACGATCATTATCAATGAGACTTTCAGTATCTCCCAGATCGGCTTCAAAATCAAAGAGTGGATTGATGTGAGTGAGTTCACCGGAGAACTCCTCAAGAAGATGATCAGCATCAGATTGAGGAAGTGATGCCTCGACATACTCGATGTTTCCAAAGGAAGCACAATCGTCGCTAAGATCAGAGAAAGTTTCAAAATGATCATTTGAACACTCAAGAGGGGAAAGAAGACCACACATCTGATCAGAAGTTCCCTGTGACTCTCTCGGGATTGGGACAAGGTTCTCAACACTAGACTTTATGAATTCGTCCGATTCCTTTTCAGGAACAGTGTCAAGATGCTCGTCCCCCATGTTCAGAGAGTGAGTGGGAGCTTTGGGTGTGATAGCAGTCGTTTGAGATGGAATCTCAACTGCTGGGATATCAACTGATGAACTTGATGAATTTTTATAGAATTGAAGGATATCAAGTGTATCCTCATCATCATCTGCCATCGGAATGAAACGGAATCGAGAGCTAGATCTGGCTGCTTTTTCTTTTGCAATTGATTCCCTAATAGATTTTTCAAACGTGATTTTGGAATTTAATTTAGCAACCGCTCTTCAGCCTAACAATTCTTCCATGGATTTTGGATTATCTTGGGAATGTTTACATCCCTTCAAATCTTTCACTAAATCCAAAAGATCAAGGAGAAGATTTTGAGGAAGTGGATCAGGCCGAGGTGGTGCCTGATTCATTTGGTACTGTAGAGGTTGGTCATGATACGAAGAGTCGGAATTGTTACAAGGAAATGGATTCCTTGTTTGACAATCAGAGCTAAAGTGAGGACCTCCACAATACTCACAACAATAAAACTGATGTGGCGTGAGTCACATGTGTTGTAGTCAAAATTGTTATCGGAACCGCTCATAGACAAGCGTGTTTCCCGATTGACAATCGAATCGGAGTGTGAACCACCACAGTACTCACACATGTAAAACTGCTTGAGTCTCACAGTGTGGTAGCTGATGGAACAAATCAGTTGTGTTATGGTAAGAATAGGGATCTTGGTTATAGACAGCTTCCTGACTCCACCATGCCACAACTCGGGCAATTGCCACCATTATAAGGACCACCACACCATTGACAACCAAGAGGGTGAGGATAAGACATAGAAAGAATCAAATGTTTTCAGAGGGTAGGGATGAAGAATCAAAGATGTGAGAGGGTAAAGATGAATATTTTTTGTATTTTTGAAAAACATTTTGTAGAAACAAAGGATGAAAATCTTTTTGGATTTTTGATTTTTAAAAGAAAATATAAACATATACAGATGGTATAAACAAAGAGTGAATATCCAAATCACTAATCTGCTAGATGGAAGATAATCAGCAGACACACAGCTCCCCAGCTCCCGGCGCCAAAATTTGATGCGCTCCGAACAGTCAAGCTTTATCACTCAAGCCGCCACTTGTGAATGGCGACCGTAATGCTTAAAACGGCTCAGGAACGAACTCAATGAAGATCGAGGAGTATAGTGTTTCCCGTCGTTATGTCCCAGCGAGCTATGCAATGGATTATCAAACGTAAAGTGATCGAGGAATTTGGACGGAAAAAGGATTTTTGTGAATTATTATAACTACATAAGAAGGACATAAACTACAAGGGTTAAAATGCAAATTAAAGAAAATTAAAAAGATAAAAAATATTAAATAAACGCTATCACTATTTGCAAAAATGATGTTTTTGTGATTTTATAAAACAAAATGACTTAAATAAACTATTTTAATTAAAACGTAAACCTAAATTATCTAAAAACGTGACATAGAATGAAAACGCACGTTATATGTAAAAATTACGCGAGTGCGCAAGTAAAAACGTAAAATTTGTAAAATAAAAGTCCTATGAATGTAAAAACAATTTTCCTACGTCCTAATTGACTAAAAATAATTTTAGGAAAAAGCCGGGTATTTTTCTGACTTTTATTTTATTTTCTACTAATTAAAAACTAGAAATTAGAGATTAAATTGTTAAAAATAACAAAATAATTTGGAAAAATACGAAAATTTCCAGAAAAATACTTAATAATAATATAAGCCTAGGAAAAATGAAAGTTGTAAAAAAGCACTTAAGAATAAGTAAAAATAAACCAATTTGTTAAATGAAGCTTAAAACACCAAAAAGTAGATAAAAGAAGTAACTGTGCATTTGGTAACCAAAGACACAAAGAGCGCATATGGGAATCTTGATTGTGGTGTGCTGCGTGGGAAAGGTGGGCAGGAGGTCTTGGGTTCGAATCCCTTGCCTGTCACCTTTTATCTTTTCTTTTTTTCGCTTTGCAATTCGAACAGGAACAAGATAACACTTTTACAAAAACTAAACTTACAAAACTCCAAAAGAAGTCAGATAAACTGCTTATTCACAGCAGTAAACATTAAGCAAGTTACTAAGGGGTGTTTGGTTGCAAGTTACTAAGGGGTGTTTGGTTAAGTGGCAACAAGGGGAAATAAAAGCTAGATTAAGCTAAGGATTCAAGAAGAACTTTTTTTTAAAAGAAAAACTAGGCTTGCAAGAACTGAGAAGACGCAGTTGCAACTGCGTATTCTACTACAACTTATGAACGGATCCTCACAAACACCAACCGTTGTTCTACCTTAGTTTGTGAATAGACCCCAAACTAACTTACACCTTTATGACATTCTTGGGACAAATAAGCTAAATGAGCACAAAAGAAGGATGAATGAGCAAAGGGATGAATAAAAATTACAAAAATAAGCTAGTGACAAAATAAAAGGGAAGTAAACAATTGGCTAAATAAGATACACTAGGGAAATCTTAAAACTAAGAACATGGAAATAAGTACTTGAATACTACAAATAAGAATAATAAGAGCTAAAATCAAACTAAACTAAACTAATTTAACTAATCAATCCGAAATACGCCAGCTGGAGTCCTAACAAACACTAAAAAAAAATGAACTGCTACAAATTGCTGTTGGGATGTCGTCTGCTGATGCAGTCCTAAACGGGCACTAAGGGCTTCTAGGGAGCTTATAAACGAGCACTTAGAGGGTTCTAAGCTGGAAGACAAGCTAAGGCATAAAGAAAAACAGATAGATAGCAGCCAAGATACCTCTAATTGCAAACTGAACTAAAAACATACCAACTAGCACATCTAAATATCTCAAAGAAAACATTTGAAACTAACCTTGGAACAGTTGTGGCATTAGAAATCACTGATGAAACTGACTGAATGAACAAATCATGATATTGTAACAAATTTAGCAAGACACTTGAAAATGCAACTCTTAACTTGAACACTTAAAACATTGGATTGAGAGAGTTTTAAAAACTAGTACAAAAGCTAATTGACTCAACATTGTCCTACCAAATTAACTTGAATCCTAAAAACGGTACTAAACCAAACAATCCTTTAGTGTGACCAAAAACGATTTAAACTTGAAACCTGGATAATTACTGCCTAAAACTGATTCAAATTACTCAGATAAACATCATAACAGCTTAGAACAGAAATTAAACTGGAAAACTGAATTGACTGTGATTGTTGACTTAGTTTGACATTCTTGTACATTTAACAGAAACTGTATTAGAGAACGAGTTCTAAAATTAATTAGCTTACATAATCTTCATCAAGTTTATATGAGCTTACAAACACACATTCAATTAACTCATTAACTGGACTTCAAATAAGACAGATTTTGTAAAGCAATTAACAAGTGCATAAATTTAAACAAACTGGAATTGAGACCGAATTTAGTTTGCAATAAAATTAAGGATTACAAGAAATGTAAATGACAAGAAAATTAAACAAGGAACTAAAATTCTAGACTAAAGCTGGAAAAACTAAAAAACTGAAATCATAAATACAACTTCACTATCAAAATGAACGGTACAAAAAAAAAAGATGGTCCCTGTCTAAATGCTGCTAACTCTCTTATACGACTCCCCTCTCCCTTCTCTCTCTTGTGCAACTTGTGAGAAGATAATGAGCCAAAACACGCGTGCCTCTTTCCTCTGTCTCTTCTGCTCCCGTCAGTCTCTCTTCGTTGGTTTCTTTTCGTGTGAGATAAGCAGCGTGGGGGCGTTGTCAGGATAGCATGGGGGTGACAGGGGTTTTTTTATTTCTTGTGTTTGTGTGTGTTTCTGTGGGTGTTAAGGGAAAACGCGGAAGAAGACAAAGGGTAGGGGTTGGGTAGGTTAATACTTTGACCGGGTATAAATGGGTGGGCTTGGATCGGGTACAGGGCTTGACCGGTTTTAATTTTGGGCCTAGGCAGTTTTGGGTTTTAGGATTAGTTTTGGATCCATTTAATAGCTTAGGGATCAAATGTGTCAAAACTGAATTTCCAGGGACCACTCATGAAATTTCTAACAAATGATCCAAGGGTTAAACTTGACCATCTCCAATAATCCAAGGACCAAATTTGACCTTTTCAAATTTCCAAGGGCCAATTTTGCCAAATTTCAAACTTGAAGGACTAATTTTGTAATTTTCTCAAACTTTTGATATTTTTCACCAAAGGACTAAATTTGACAAGTTATGATATTAAAAGGACCTTTGGTGATTTTTCTTTTGAAATTTTGACTCAGGGACTATTTTTGACAATTTTAGAAACTTGGGGGACTGAAACTGCCAATTATGCAAACTTTGCTCATTTTTCATCAGATTTTAAACATTTTGCATCTAAAACATATAAAATGCAATTTTGAAATATTTTCAGTATTTTGATGCATTTCTGAGTATTTTTAAACGTTTTGCAGTTCAGATTTAACCAAAAATGATGAGTATTTACACACTCATCATCTCCAACCGCACGGTTGGAGCAAATTTCTAGTTAAATGCAAACTTTAATGTGCCAACTATTCCAGCCCGATCATTTGCACATGCTAACTCAATTTTCAGTCATCTTTATGATACTTAGCCCCCCAAGGAGTTCATTTATTGCCTAAGTTCCAATTGTAAGTATAAGTACATCCTTCTAGCTTGGCATTTGACAACTACCTACATACTAACACTTCAACACAATTTCATTACTACCTTTGACATACATTCTCTCACTACTCTTAGAACTATCTCAAAGCCTTTTTCCCAACCTTCAAACCACTGGAAAAACGCTAGAGCTTGGGTGATCAGGAACACATACTTCCAAAGTCTAAATCATCAAGGAATCATCACCATTCATGTACGCATCTTTGCTTAACCATTTGTAGTATCAATTACAACTTTGTAAGACTTTTTATTATGTTTTGTAGTACCAAATTTTATGTGATTTTGAATTGGTTTGCTATGAGTAGCTAGTACCTATATGCACTTGTTTGGATGATATTTATGTTATGATGTTTGCTTATATTTGATGACATGTTGTTGGGTTCAGTGAATACCCAAACCCCTTAAGTCTAGGATTTGAATAAAAAATACCCAAAGTGTTTAGTCCCTTAAACACTAACAAGTCACTGAGTGCATAGTCACTCAGTGAGCTGTCTTCAGGATACTCAGTAAGAGACAAAGAAGAAGTCTCTCTCCACTAAGAAGGCGGAACTTAAGGGGTTAAGACTGAGTCAAGAAGAAGATAGTGTATTCAGTGAGTGATGACAATAACTCACTGAATCAAACTCCTCAAGAACTACTAACACTGAAGACAAACTAAAGACTCAAGACGAAGGCTATGAAGACTGAAGAATGAGCTGGACAAGGCGGGATAAGTTTGAACAGATAAGATGAAGTCCTTATCAACCAAAGTCAAACTTTCCCTGAATCGTTAACTATCGGCTCGTGTCATCACTGACAAAGAAGAAAGCGACCTTGTCACTTACCCAATATAGCCAATGTAAACAGACATAAAATACATCAGTATTTTGTCTTCTCAGTAACTGTCAGCTTGTCCTATAGGATAGAGTCAAAAGTATACTTGTATAAATAGCATAAGAGATGGAGTGGAAGAATTTTAAGCTTGTCAATTAATTGTAAAACACACACACATGCCGTCTTTCACTCCTCCAAATACAACTCTGTTCCTGAGATAGCTTAGTGGTTCCTTTGTAGTTGTGCTCAGACTTAGCCTGAGCTTAGTGAGGAGATACCATAGTTTGTCATTTCAATCCCAAGTACTATTCCGCAAGTACTTGGGTAATGTATTCTTTTTTATTTGTTTCTAATAAAGAATATATAAGTTGAAAATTATTCAGTGTGTTTTTACTTACATTATTTCAGTCATTGTTCACAATCTGTTGGTTTATTGCTTTAATTGTTTTTATACGATTGTGAAACGGGAACAACAAGTGGTATTAGAGCAAGCTGATTATAAAGCCCTTTTTAAGCCGCTCAAAAACGTTTTTAAATCAGGATCCTAATGGTTGAAATTGATGTGCCCCAACTTGTCGACAAAAAGGGTGGAGCTTATTTAGCTGTTGCCCCTCGACTCGAAGTTGGTAAATTTAACAAATGGAGAAAGTGAATGCTTTGCTATTTGACTGGGATTGAACCTTACTACATTAAGTGTATTAATGAAGGTCCATTTATCCCAAAGAATGCTGAAGGTTTGCCTAAACCGAAGCTCAGGGACCTCGTGACGAGAGGAGAGTGGTCAACCAGGACCAAAGGCTCAAAAGCATCATCATATCTTGTCTCCCTGATGTTGTTATGGAGTCTGTTATAGGCTGTAGTACGCTAAGAAAACCTGGATGATCCGGTCCACATTCATGAAGGTCCCTCAGTGTGACAACTGGCAAATTTAGGGAGTCTATTTTAGGTAACCGCATTACGTTAAACTAAACCGAGCTTTGCCTTTATCACTATTTTTATAAACCATGACTTGATTTTATATCGTCTATTAGTTTTTACGGTTTATTTCGCTATTAAATGAGTTATCGTATGAGTTTTAACTCTATTTGGTAGGCACTATTCGATTCGGCACTAGAAAAGCCTAAAACGAGAATTATTGTTACTTTTAGACCGTAACTCGAAAACTGGCAAATAAATAGCCAAAACTCGTAGAAAAACATAAATAACGATGTTGGAAAGTTGAATAAACGTTGTGGGACACTCGGGGGACAATATGTGAGCTCGGGAATGGGTAAACGGGATGGTTACGAAAAATTACAACTCCAACCCCTCTGATTATACCCATGGCCGAACCCCCCCCATTTTATTTATTTTGAGTCCTTGGTCCAAGTATAAAAAGGCCCTCACCTCCTCATTTCACCACTTCTATTTCTCTCTCTAAAACACACACACTAACACATTTCTCTCTCTACACTCTCTCTCTACTCAACAAACCCTAACCCTAATATTAACCACCACCGGCCGCCACCCTTTCTCGGCGAGATTCTCGCGCTTCACGTCACGCGTGACACCCACCTCCACCACCATCTTGAAGCTCTCTTCTCTCTTCCAACCATATATAATACTCTTACTAAAACCTTCATTAACACCTTCAAATTTAAAGATTAAGATTCGGATTTTTAGGGTTTCAAGTGGGTTTTGCAATTCGAGCTTGAATAAGGTAAATGGAACGTGGGTAGAGCTTGTTTAAGCCATAAAAAGCCACGTATGGCATTCTAGAGTTTCGACCCTATGGTAATTTTTGGGGCTTTTGGTTTAAACGTGGAATTAAGTCTAATTAATGTCTAAATAAACAAGTAATTAGTGTTTGGTAAGTGTGGTGTATCAATTTGATGGGTTTATGCATTTTAGGTCTAGTTTCATCTTTTTGGTTAGAATAGATGATAGGTTTTGTGTTTGGTTAATGATTGGAGCTTGAATGATTGGATTTGGATGTTGTGTAAGTGATTTGGTTGTGTTTGGTTGTGAGATATGAGGCGCAACGAGCCACTAGGGACTCGTACGTGGCTCATGGTTGTCGTACGTGACCCACTTGGGCCACGGGTCCGGGTCGGGTCGTTTTGGTAGCTTGTTGGTTGATGTAGTTGAGGTTTGGATGAGACGTGTGGAGCCGAAAAACTTCTAGAGCTTGTTTGGTTCACGTGGTCTTAACCGCGACGTGTCATGACCATTAGGGTCATAACATTGGTTTCGGGTATATTTGGTTGATTGATTGGTTGGCGAGATTGTTTTGAGTTGGTTTGGGATTGAATTGCGATATTATGACTTTTAAATTGGACTTGATATATATATTATTGACTTTGAGCTATGTCGGCGTTACTTTGACTTTTTCGTCAATAGTTGACTCGGACAAACCGAATATGGACTTTAGTATAATTTGGACTATTGATTGATTAAAAGCCGAGAAGTCATGACTCGTGCTTGTGGACTCGAAACTAATAACGATATGAGATTAATATTGGAATTTGACGAAATATATATATATTCATGAAAATGCTAATTGACTATGAAATATAAATAGTAAATGGGTTTTGTACCAAAAATATCGATAACAAGACTTATCTTGTTATTTACTATTTTAAACTGAAACTAACGACCAAATTGGAAATATTTTGTAATAAATAAGTAATTAATGTTTCGAGTACACGTTTATCAATAAATGTCAATTGTGGACATTTAATACTAGTTTAAGTATTTATTTGCTTACGTTGTGTGCATGGGTTACGGATAACCTAACGTTAATAGTGTTGATCCACGTGGGTAGCGGACTTATTAGGTTGACGAATTTAATAAGAGCCCGCTAGGTACGTTGGGTAACCTTATTAATGGGTGAATTATCCTTATGACTCTTTATGATACAATTTATTTATGGGATAATAAGCGACACGAGTAAATAAATGAGTTTATCGAGTTGACAAATTTGATAAGGTCTACTATTTATTCCGAAACTTATTGGACTATGGAGTTTATCGTTTAGAGGTCTCATTGTGTTGCATTGAGTTATATATTGGTTGATTGAGTGCATTCATAGCATCATATTGAGTCGATACACCCACATGAGAATACCAAACACTAGGATTAAATGGTGAAATGAGACATTTTGGAAATAACGAAATGGAATACATTGGGGTAGATAACGTTGATTTCGAGAGATATATATTAAGTTTGGTCTACATTAATAGGTTGTGCCGAGTCGATAGTTGCTGTGCCGTGATTACCGTTATCTTTTGCTAGTGTTTATTTATGCTGATTGCTTGAGGTGAGTTTCATAGCCCCACTTTTATCTACGTTTTTAACTATATTGGGGCGAGAATCATGCTACTGTTTTCGGATCGTGAAAAATGTTTGGATTTGCTTATATGCTTGACTGTTTAGATAGATGTGCGGTAGTTGTTGCCTTAGACTATGGTAGCAATCCTAATTGCTATAACCATTGCCTAGCTAAGAATAGACTTTTACCTCGACCTAGTCCGGGGTTGGCAATTGTTCTAGATTTTTCCATGACAGTGCTGTACTAGAGTCGCTGGCCCGAGTAGTCCCTGGATGCGGGACATGTTTATGGTTGGTGATCCGGTAGGATCGGTATTTATCTATCTTAGGTCTTGCATAGCAAATCAACTCCTACTGGTCCACTATGATTTTGTTGATCTTAAACCTATGAACTCACAAGCGTACGCTGACCTTTTAGCATGATTTCTCAGGTATTTGAAAGATGTTTGGAATACGTGGTTTGTGGAAGCTTGGCAAGAAGGCGGGGTTCAAGGATCATTTCTGACTCTGATAAACTTTGGGGACCTATTTTATTAAATCATGTTTTGGGCCTAATATTTATACTTTTGGATTAACTGTTTTGAATACTTAAATTTGAGATTGGTTTTGAATGTTAAATGACTATCTTTTTGCTATACTTGTATGCGATACCAATCCAATAGTAACGCCCCGAAAACTTGATTAAGTCTTCCGCTGTACCGAGATTTGGGGTGTTACAGATTGGTATCAGAGCTCTAGGTTATAAAGAATTAGGTATTTTATAAACCCTAAACTATAACCACTTTTAAGGAAAATTGATCCTCGAATCGACGACTCCCGCCTTCCTGCCGAAGCTTTAGTTGAATATGGTATGAATCTGCGATTTGAATTATGAGATGATCTGTTAAGGGATATTGTGAACTGATTATGGAAATGTTATGATTTGGAGATATGATTATTGATTTTGGAAAATGAGATGTGATTATCGAGATATTACGGAATTTGATTTGAGGAAACGGTGTATTGCGATTTTGGAGTTTTGAATTCGATTGATTTGATATGGGATTATGCGATGGAACGGAACTTATGTGTTTTATTTAAAGGCATATTTTGAGTAATGCGGTACCTACACTTTTAAAAGCTTTCATTATGTGATATATGTTTTGGTTAAGTTGATGCGCTTATTAAAACTAGTTGTTTCGAACACTTATACATACCCTATGCCATTGTCACGCTATGCCTTCACTAGATTTTGATGTGTCTGAGGAGGTCCCTGTTGCTAGTTCGCCAGATTGACTCTCATGATGGTTGCGCTGGGTGATCCTTATGAGATTGCCCGTCACACTAGTTCATCATCATCGACGCCCTAGCTCATCTAGGCAAGTAGACTTTACATCGGTCTTAGCGCGAGCACAAACTCCTAGGCTTGCTTATAGCACTGCCCGCATGTCCGTGAGACCACCATCATCACCTATCCGTTTAGAAGCATCACCATGTCTTAGGAGGCCTAGATCTCCTAGTGTACCACCTCAGGATTTACTCAAGACAGAGACTCCGACTCATGGACTCTCCCCCTATGGATGAGGGCGAGGAGGAGCATGAGGTCGAGGAGGAGCATGAGATTGAGGAGCAGGATGTAGATGAGGATGAGGATCCTCAGGAGGAGGATGATGAGGATATCCCAGAAGGGGGTACTCCTCTATTGCAGAGTCCTGCACATTCTCCAGGACCAAGTTCTCCTTTTCCTAAGCCTGAGTCCCCTGGACAGCCTTTAGACATTGACTCACCACCTTACTCACCTTATATGGGTAGCCCGTTAGGATCTGAGATACCATCAGAGATTGCTTTAGAGCCCGAGGAGTATAGAGGTACGGGTCTGATTTGGAGGAGGATTATATCCCAGAATATTAGTCTCAGTAGGTTGTCAGATCGATTAGATGGAGTAACGAGGACTGGTGTAGAGGATTTGAGGATAGATTTTACTAAGATAGCGAAGAAGTCGATGGCAGCCTTGAGAGAAGGTCTGTCGGGACTCTTTGAGCAGGTTGGAGACCGCATACAGAGTGATTGACAGCCTTGGAGGTGACCAAGCGCTTCAAAGCGCAAGGTCGATGGTTTGGAGAAGGAGGTCGTGAATCTTAGGAAGGATTGCGACTCTCAGCGTTTGGGGATTTTGTCACTATAGAGAGTGATGGATGACGTTTGGAGATCATTTAGAGTGCTCGAATCGTGGCTAGATAGTATTAGATTCATGGTTGTGTACCATCTTGAAACTAAGTAGTACTTGGTTCGAGATGTAGGATTATCCTAGTTGTCTTAGTAGTACCGTCATTAGGATCGTTTTTGATTTCTTCGTATCCTTCCATGTATTTCCACTTTTGAAACCTATGAGTTATGGTTATTGGAACGTGCATCATTAAGTTATGATTCGATATCTGATTGTTTCACTTGGGTATAGCGTTATCCTTGTTGACCTTGATTATGGATTCGAGCGTTATTTTGTGATCCTTAGAACCCAACTCTATCTTTAGAGCGTGAATTGTGAACTTATGAAACTGTTCTTCTTGCCTCCAGAATGGTGGCAACAAGATGAAACTTGCTTAGGAACAACCGAGAAAGCGCTGTTGTTGCCCCTGTTCGTCGAGGTCGCCATCCGCCCCGACCACCCCCCCTCTGAGAACCTCAACCCCGATAACCCAATGTAGAAAACCCGAATGTGAAAGACCGTGCTGAGAATGGCCCTGTTCCACAAAACCCTCCACCTGTGAACCCAGCCCATGTTGACCATTTAGTGGCGCAATGTCGTGAACTACTAGCTGAGACTAATATCTCTAACACCTCTAGTGGAACCCCAATGCTGAATCGAACTCGAGGTTGTACCTACAAAGAGTTTCGATTATGTGGTCCCATTGAGTTTGGAGGAACTGAGGGAGTAGTTTACCAAACTAGGTGGTTGGAGAAAACTGAATCTGTGTTTGCTGTTAGTAATTGTGAGGAGGATTGTAAGGTTAAGTATGCAACATATACCTTGAAGGACGGCGCTAACCTGTGAAACAATTATCACAGATCAGTAGGGATTGATGTAGCTTATAGTATGACTTGGACTCAGTTTAAGACTCTCCTGATCAAGACTTACTGTCCTAGTAATGAAGTTAAGAAGTTAGAGTGTGAGTTCTGGAACCATAAGGTTAATGGGTATGACTTGGCGACTTATACTGTCGTTTCCAAGAGTTATCATTGCTTTGCCCGATATGGTTCGACTGAAGAACTTAGGATTGAGAGGTATACTGATGGATTGCCTATAGCTACCCGAAATGATGTCATCGCTGCGAAGCCAGTTAATTTGCATGAGGCAATTACTGTGGCTCATCGTTTGATGGACTCTTATGTACTTGAAGTAGGAGACAAGGGTAAGAATGATAGGAATGATAAGAGGAAGAGGAACGAAGTTGTTAAAGGAATGGCAACAAACGCATGAGACGCCTGTGGTGTTTGCCATAGGAAATGGAGGAAGGAAAGATTATGAAGGTAGTAAGCCTGTGTATGGTGGTTGTAACCGACACCACCGCGGGACTATGCCCAATGTGTAGGAAGTGCTCTAAGGTAGGACATTTGGCCAAAGACCTGTAGGTCCCGACCACTTGCCGCAGCTCAAACCGCACAAGGAGAGGACCTGGAAGGCCACTGTCACCTGTTTTGGATGTGGAAAGAAGGACACTTTAAGAATGAGTGCCGAGAGCCGTGGATAAGAGGAAATCCCTGTAATGTAGGAGGATTTGCTAACCGAGGTGTAGGAAGTAATGGCTTGAACCCTGTGGAGCGTGAGGTTGTGGAAAACCAGGGAAACCATGGTGCTAGGAATAAGCAGAGAGACATGGGAACAACGCGTGTTTACGCTTATTGGGAAGGAAGTGGTGAGGACCCTAACGTAGTTACGGGTACGTTCCTTCTCAATAATCGCTATGCTTCCATACTGTTTGAAACTGGTGCGGATATGAGTTTCGTATCCACCAATTTTATGCCATTACTAGGTATCTCCCAAACACCTCTAGGGTTTAGTTACGATGTGGAATTAGCGAATGGGAATAGAGAGAAGATAGACACCATAGTTTGAGGTTGTACCTTAAGTTTCCTAGACCGCCCGTTTAGTATAGACTTATTGACGGTTACCTTAGGAAGCTTTGACGTCATTATCGGAATGGATTGGTTATCGAAGAACGGTGCACACATCATTTGTGATGAGAAGATTGTGCGTTTACCGTATGGCGGAAAGGTTCTGAGCATACAAGGAGATCGGAGCGACTGTGGAAATCCTTCCCGGTTGAGCATCATCTCTTGTATTAAGGCTCGGTACGTCGATAGAGGAGGTTGTCTTTTCTTGGCTCGAATTTCTGAAAAGAAAAGCGAGGAGAAAAATGAAAGAGACCTTAATGATGTACCCGTCGTTAGAGAATTTCCGGATGTGTTTCCCGACGATCTTCCAAGGATTCCACCTGTCCGACAAGTGGAATTCCAAATAGAGTTGATACCCGGTGCGGCACCCGTAGCCCGGGTACCTTATCGACTTGCTCTAAGAGAATTGTAGGAACTGTCTAAACAATTGGCAGAGTTATTAGAGAAGGGATTCATTCGACCAAGTTCGTCACCGTGGGGAGCACCATTGTTGTTTGTGAAGAAGAAGGATGGATTGTTTCGGATGTGTATTGATTATAGGGAATTGAATAAGTTAACAAAGGAAGAACCGATATCCGTTACCTAGAATAGATGATCTATTCGACCAACTCCAAGGAGCTAGTGTCTTTTCTAAGATCGACTTACGATTTGGTTATCACCAGCTTAGAGTTCGAGAAGAGGATATCCCTAAGACTGCGTTTAGAACTCGTTATGGACACTATGAATTCCAAGTGATGTTGTTTTGTTTGACCAACGCACCAGCGGTTTTCATAGATCTCATGAACCGAGTGTGTAAGCCATACCTGGATAATTTTGTGATAGTATTCATAGACGACATCTTGATATACTCTAAGAGTAGTGAGGAGCACGAAGAGTATTTGAGGCTCATTTTGGATTGTGAGAGAGGAGAAGCTGTATGCCAAATTCTCTAAGTGTGAATTTTGGATTCCGTTCGTGCAATTCTTAGGCCATGTGATATATAGTCGAGGTGTTCATGTTGACCCAACTAAGATTAAGGCCATTAAGGAATGGGCAGCTCCTAAGAACCCATCAAACCAACAGTTCTAGGTTTAGCAGTGCTATTATAGGAGATTCATTGAGGGATTTTCCAAGATAGCTAAGTCGCTGACCAAACTAATGGAGAAGGATGTTAAGTATGAATGGGGAGAAAAGGAAGAAGAAGCATTCCAACTTCTGAAGGAGAAGTTGTGTAGTGCGCCCATCCTAGCTTTGCCAGAAGGAATCGAAGACTTTGTCGTGTACTACGACGCCGCATAAAGGCTTAGGTGCTGTTTTGATGCAACGTGAGAAGGTGATTGCTTATGCATCCCGACAACTTAAGAAGCATGAGAAAACTACACCACCCATGACCTTGAGTTAGGTGCTGTAGTGTTTGCTCTTAGGATCCGAGACATTATTTGTATGGAACCAAGTGTGTAGTATTTACCGACCATAAGAGTTTAAAGCATATCTTAGATCAGAAGGAACTGAACATGAGACAACGTCATTGGTTGGAATTGCTTAGTGATTATGACTGTGAGATTTGTTATCATCCTGATAAGGCTAATGTTGTGGCTGATGCGCTTAGTCGTAAGGAGGACATTCCACCCCTACTTGTTAGATCCTTAGGAATGACCATTGTTTCGCCCTTACCGTCTCAAATATTAGCCGCCCAAGCAGAGGCATTGACGGAAGAGAACCGTCCTTACGAGAACCTTCATGGAATGGTAGAAAGTGAAAATGGCTTCTTGAAGCGTTCCGACGAAAACTTTATGCTTCAGAGACGAAGCTGGATACCATTTCATGGTGGAACTGCGGAGTTGATTATGCACGAGTCGCATAAATCAAAATACTCTATTCATCCTAGAGCCGATAAGATGTATCAGGATCTTAAGAAACTTTACTGGTGGCCTAATATGAAAGCCGATATAGCTTAGTATGTCAGTTGGTGCCTGACTTGTTCTAAGGTAAAGGCCAAACATCGTAAAACCCTCAGGACTCTTAGTTCAACCCGAATTCCCGGAGTGGAAATGGGAGCGAATAACCGTTGTTGAACGCTTTACGCATGTACACCTCGACCTTGAAAGATCTAGCACTTGTGGATCGTTAGTGTTGCCTATGTAATCATAAGCAAACTAATAGAAAATCTCTACAACTCGTGTTCTAAAGCGGAATGTAAACACAAGCTGTTATCACTAAGAACACTTAGATCCTCTATGGATCCTTTTATTCACTGAAACTCTATGTTTCCGATACATATTACAAACTATATGGTTCCCTTTATATACAAGGAACCCTAATCTCTTACTACCCAAACGACTAAACATCTTTGCATGCATTTAATGTCTAATACATTAAAACAACTATAGAGAAGTACAATAATACCCATGCTGACCTTGAGCAGTTAAAAGATAATAATGAGTTTAGCATTTAATTCATAAGGCGTATGCTGATCCTAGTCAGCTTTCACTCTTCAAGCAGAACATGGCAACGCTTGTACTCTTCAAGAGAATCACTTCTTCGCAGAAACGCTTCTACTTCAGCATAATGACAACAGAGTCCTACTTCACATAATTCCCAACAATCCTCCCCTAAACCGAATTTGACTGGGTTAAGTTCCAGTTTCCTACCTTGATAGATCTTAGAGACTTCAATACTAGAGGATTGTTCTCAAACATTAGAAGCAAAGAACCAAAACCAAAATCATCTCTATGATGAGCAAACTTTGAAACGCCATGTCTTTGCAGCAACACATGACATAATGTACATCAATACTTATCAGTTGCATACTATTCTCATCACATCCCGGTGTGTTAACATCTGAGAGAGGTGAATCATTGAAAATAATGGATTTGATGTCGCTTTACTAGGAGCCATTACTACTGGAGTAGCCAGATGTTTAAGTTCGTAAACTATGGTACATTGATAACCATCGATTTATGAGCAAATCAGCAAACTATATAAACGGATTTGAGGTGTCTTACCGTAGCCGCTTGCTCAGGACTAGTCAATTCTTAGAATTGGTGAATTGATAACCAAATATGGAGATAGTTGCCTTTACCACAATCCATATACGTGTGGGCTAGCCAATTCTTGGATTCCAAAAGGAATAGACCATGGTGAATTGAGGACCATACAACTCTCAACAATTAAGCATGGGTGGTTGCAGACCCTATGATTTTGAGCAAACCATTACAGCTATCAACAGATTTGACATGTCTTTACCAAAGATGTACCCTTTGACTAGCCAACTCTTTGATACACACAAGGCATATCTGGTGAGTTAATAACCCTCAAAGACAAAACTGCAAAAGAATTTTTTTTTAACTAAGAAACTAACAAACAAACCAAAACAAAGTAAACAAAGGACAATGAAGAATACCACATTCATGATGAGGATGCACGGCTTGAGCTTGCGTAGTTGAGTCTTGATTAATCCAATCAGTCGTTCAGATCTTGGATCTTTCATTTCCCACTGGATCGGAGGAATTTCAACTTCTCGACACAGATCCTTTCCATAAGCCTCTCGGATAATGGATAAAGTCTTTCAGCAAACATGCAGACTGTGATTCCACTCTTAGTCTCAACTACATGCACACGAGGTAGGGGATAATATCTCCAGGACGCAACCTGCCATAGATGTGAGTTCTTCCAAATGAAATGCCCTTTACCATTGGGAGATTGAGAGTCAAGCGTAACATGAAGATCGCCCAATAAGCACATCCCAGAACCTTTTGGTGCAGAATTGCAGTAATGTTTGGTGACAAGTGTGTACAGTGTAAGTATATCTGCCCTGTCTACTAAATGGAGTATTTCCTTCAAGAAGGTGAACTCCATTGAAGTGTTATCCTTTCGATGAATGACATTCATCTCACCATCTATCAGAGACCACTGGACCAACACATTTTGATATCCATCAAGAAAATCGAGGAAGACCCTTCTTTAACAAAGGTTGACTCATCACCTCAAGATCCAGTGGAAGTGATTTTGGCCATCCTCTTCTTCCTTCTTCCAGTCCTATAGATTCCTAAAGATGGTGCATCATCACGAATGGCATTCATCCTTACTAGCAAGTTTCTAGCCTTCCTCGTTTTTATACTTGCTATATCATTCGAGCAAACAGATGCCACAGAGGGAGTGGGAGCTGGTACATTAGGTGCTTCAGAAGACTTGGTAGTTGGTTCAGCAGATGAAGATTTGTTAGGTGAGCTAGCAATCTCTGTAGGAGGTTTAGCAGAAACCATAGATGGTTCAGCAGATTGATCTGCTTTAGATGAGTGTGTAGGCTCTATGCTAGTTCCAGCAGAGACTTTGGAAGAACATGAATTATCATCAAAATTTTTCACAAACTCAGTTGTCTTTGTCCTCTTAGTCTTCGAGCATCGAATTACTAGCAATCCTTTTCAAGCTTGAAGAGTGTGACGAAGAAAACTTCATGATTTGATTATATTTGCGAATCAAAACATGATCAGGGAATGCCTTTACTTGCTTCATTGACAACCCAGAGTTATACAGAGATGAGCTCTGGTTTTTCACCACAATCCTCATTTCAGCTTTAGTAGGAGGTCTATCTTTATTCCTTTGAGCTTTGATGGCTCTCCTCTTTCAGTGCTTCTTGTTTCATTTTTCTTCCACGAGTCATCATCAAATCCACAAAACTTCCACAGTTGAAGTCTGCACCTAAGATACTCAGGCTGAAGGGTTTGATATGACTTGTGAGTGTAGGCATCCCAATGAGAGTCGGGAGCTGAGGACGATTTCATCGATTTCCCTTTGTCTTTCAGGAGGCGATCGACGAAGGTAGAGCTGCAAGTTGTTTAGCCATTTCTTCATCTTTCTTTCTCTCATTACACTCAGCTAGCATTCTGTCTTGTTCTCGCCTTTCCTCTTCATTTACCAAGTCTGAACCAAGCTCATCTTCTACCAGTAGACCTTTTCCTTTATCAGCAGAATCCTTAGCATAACCATCATTAGCAATATTGATAACAGGAATCTTAGTAGAAACATCCAAGTCTTTTTCAGAAGAAACATGTTATGAGGGAGCTTCAGCAGAGTGGACACGAAGGTTTTGTATGACTGAAGATGGACCAAGTTCAGTAGCAACATCCTCCATTGGGGTATCAGCAGATGCAACTTTGACAAACTCTGGTTCCTTGGATACTTCAGTAGTTGCTTTATTCAAGTACAATCTCTTTCTCCTTTTGAAAAGAACAGGTTCCTTCTCCTTTGAAGATTTAGCCCAATCGAGTAAGGAACAACTATCTCTTGAGCCACATCAGCTAAGATATTAAGAGACCCATACTGAGGTTCATCTTCTTCCTCCTCAAAAGAAACCACAAACTTCCTTTTGGTTTCCTTTTCAAGTCTGTTCTCTAGGTCCTTAACTTTACTCTGTAGATCTTCAATCTTACTGCCACGAGTAGACTTGGTCTCTGCAAGTTCCTTTTTCAGATTGGACACCTCAACTGCATACCTGTTCACAAGATCATACACAGATGTGAGAGTAATGGGGTCCTCAGCTCCACCAGCAGATTGCTCTATGGTAATGGGAGCTTCATTGGACCTTTCAGTGGAAACATGGTCATTCACAACATGAGGAGGTACCTCACCAACAAAAATTACCCTTGGAGGACTAGGTGTGGCCATCCTGTTCGTGACGACTCAAAATCATCAAGAGGATCATGTGTTGTGGTGGTGGACTAGGACAATGTGCTAGAGTTGGTGTTGGTGGAGGCTGCTCTGGAGCAACATGATAAGCTTCTTTAGCAAAAGGAGGGGCCCTCATCAAAATTAACTGATGGATTGCCATCAGTAGCAACATGTGAAGAGTGTGGGATGCTAGCAACATTCTCTTCGCAGCAGCCACATTGCCTTGAGGAAACATAGCTTCTGTCAAGGGATAATGTGCCCCTCAAAGTTAGTTCTCATAGAGGCAAAAAAGTTTAGCTGAAAGGGCACCTATGGGATGAAAGGCTTCGACTTGGGTAGAGGTGTCTATGATAATTTGTAAGAATCTAGGGTACATTAAAAACTTATTCTTTTTCCTTTGAATATTCTCAACCATGTTTTCAAAAATAAACTTAGACCAATTATAAGTTACCCCTTGGGAAAGACACACAATACCACATCCCAGTTGGGAAGAGAACTGATCCCATCCTCTTGACTTGTTGCTTATGATGAAGCAATGTGTGAGCCAAGAACCTCCACATTGGGCAAAGATGCTTCTTCAGCCAAATGTCAGTCCTCGAACCTCGATAGCCAATCGCTCTCAGTCCTGAAAGCACCTCCACCTGATTAGAGTGATATACTCCATCAGCATCTTCCAAGCGAAGCTTCCTCCTTATTAGCTCTTCCGTAACCACATGCTCTGTTTCGTCAATCGTAGCCACAATCTCTGTTTCACTACGATTTGAAGCGATGCCCAAAACCGAGTGACTAGCGATTCATATATTGCATTCAGAGAATGTGTTAGAGCATAGCAAAGCTTGGACCTTTTCAAGAATTCCACCATCGGTTCATACAACTCATCATCTTTAGCTTTTCCTTAAAAGCAACTTTGTTGTGATCCTTCTTAAATTCAAGTGCCATGTGATGAATTGAGATTTTAGGGTTATGTTTCTCGTAATGAAGTGTTTTGGATGAAGGAGAGGGAATCGTTTTGTTTTGAAGTGGAATAATGTGAGTGGTGGAGTGGAAGTTGTTGCCCAAGTTATAGTCAAAAGAATTAGACCGTTTGGTTGACCGTAGCTTACGCGGTATTTCAACGTGACCCAAGAAAGTGTAACGCCGCCAGAAATGATATCAATCACTGAAGTTATACACTTCAGCGGCAAACATCAAAGATAAAAATATCTTCGGTAAGATTCTAGAGAGTTACCGTACCAACCACTCGTATTAATTCCCATTTAACCTCGAACCGTCTATAAACTGATCCCAATGCACACATAACTCTTCATCAAAGATCCCCAAATATCATTATAAACCCTAGTTTCTTCAAAGCTCCAAAATTAATCACAATTAACCATGAGAAGTTCCAACCCAATCACCCTTTCATCAGATGACAATGCAACCTCTATAAGCAGTCTTGAGAGGTGGAAGAAAAGTTATTTGTCAAGCAATCCAGTCGGTGGAGAAGACAACTCGTCCATAAGTTCTTATGTATCACCTTATGAAGACTCAGATGAGGAAGCCACTTCAAAGAGAGTGAAAGAGCCTCCCCTTGCTGATGTGAATGAGCCTTCCCTTCCCGTTGAAGATTCTGATGACTCCTGTAAGGAGAGAACATCATACTCCCAATCTCCAGCACCACAGCCTCCACGAAGGCCACGAGCCAGAAATCCGCCACTCCCTAAGGCTAGAGAGGTGGTCCAAGTCTTTCGCACAGGTTTTGGTGCATCAACACACATCGTATAAAGGAAGGGCTTAAGGAGGGTGGATGGATTGCATTTTGGTTGAAATGAATAGATGAAGCACAAAGGACATATTATTTTTCTCCATCATCATATGTGGTCATCGTCATCATCAACGTTTTCATCAATCCATCCTCTCCATTTTGATCCTTAGCATCTTCGTCGTATTGGTCATGCATATCCAGCCATCTAGATAGACGGAATGGGTGGTTATGCAAGACCTACAAACGCATATCCAGCATCTAGTGTGAAAGTTGTGAGCGATCATGCATATCCAACATTCACTTAGATGTTTGAATAGATGATATGTACTAGATTAGGATTAGCGTAAGTGTATAGCTCGTATCTTGAAGATGCATTTGAATATGATATGTAAGCTGTAAGCTATAAATGTTTTCTTGAATGAATGAAAGAACAATGTGACTTCAAACTCTTCTCTTTAGAATTTTGGCTTCAGTGGAATCAAATTGTTTGCTTCAGAACTTTAAATTTTGGAAGAAACAAGCAATAAGCTTTTAGCTAACTTGACCAAATATTAATGAACCACACTAGATGAATGTTAACGGAACAGGGCATTCTGCAAAACAAACTCAGAGAAAAAACAGAGACATACCATACAAAAACTACAAACAGGAGTTAGCAAACAACATAAACACAAAGTTTACTATAAAATCCTTCCCTGAGGCATATGCCTCCCCTGAGGCATATGCCTCCCCTTAAACTTTGCAGTTAAGGGAAGAGAAAGATCCACCATTATTCTTGGGTTTCCATTAAAATTTTGTTTCGTTATTCTTCCAAGAACAACCTGCTGAAGTTTTGACAGATTTGACAGTAGTGCCCCAACATTGTTTCCTTTTATTCATAGAGTCAACATATGCAGGCCAATAACCATGTTTAAAGTATGGGCTATTTGGTCGCACATAAGGTCTATTAGGAGATTTCCTCCAAGAAGGGTCAGTTCTAGCTTGTGGGACATATGGTGGAATA
Organism: Chrysanthemum makinoi; assembly: GCA_910596185.1. Taxonomy (NCBI): domain Eukaryota; kingdom Viridiplantae; phylum Streptophyta; class Magnoliopsida; order Asterales; family Asteraceae; genus Chrysanthemum; species Chrysanthemum makinoi. The sequence continues at coordinate 245,621,543 of OU343225.1, read as the reverse complement.
AATTTAACATTGGTCCACACTGTCTTGGTTTCTGCGAGGAGCACATGCACCTAATCTTTGCTCATGAAAATCACAATCCTTAATTAAATGAAATTTACTTCATAAAACAAAACAAGTCTTCCTTTTGGAAGATGGATTCAACAAAGAAGATGTTCGATTACATGTAGAAGGACTTAAACTAGAAACAGTAAATGGATTGTTTTTAATAGACATATTATTCAAAGATTTAAAAGACAAGTCTTCTGGGGAAACAGGCTTGGAAGTGGATTCCTCAGCAGACTATCCTAGAAGGCTTGTAGATAGACTTGGGTGCGGGTTGGGTGTAGGGTCGTGAGGGCTTGACAAGATCTGACTTATCACTTGAATCACAAATGTAAGTAGATCCTTGATCCGATGAATTGTCACTGTCAGAGAAAGAGACAAAGTCATAAGATGAAGCATCGTTGTCAAGCAAGTCTTTTGACTTTTTGCCATACAGATGGTGTGATCCATCAAAGTCAATATTAATCAGATAGGTCAAGTGGCATGAATTCTCCTCTAATAGGACCAGGGACAGCATGTAAATCACCTTCTTCTCTAAAGTGTTCTAGGCCCTGCAGTGTAGATTTACGCCCATCTTGCCTAGCTTCCAATCCAACATACTTCTGAAAGCCTAATCCTATTCCGAGTTCATTGCCGACTACTATAGAGAGCTTAAGCTAGATTGTCTCCTGATATTAACCATTGTTTATGTCTAGCTATCTCCTCTGCAAGTTTCTCTTTAAGCTATAGATTCTCAGAATAGTATCGACTTTTTTCTTTTTCATGCGTTTAAAGTTAATATTAGCAATTTCTAGATCAAACTGAAGCACCTTAATCTTTTCTTCATAAGCTATCTGATTATTTTGAAACCAAACCTTTTGTCTTTCTAATGTTTTTAACGAAAGTTTATAAGCTTCATTATCAACATAGCATGCATTGTACTTAGGTTTCATAGTATCATAGGCTTCTTTCAGTTCAGTATATCTTTCACTACAACCAAATATACAGTTGTGTACCTGAGAAAGACCCATGAAGGCAAACTGATCATGCCTATCTTCTAAGTGCACCTTGCCGCAGACCAAGCTTCTCGTCAGACAGCAGCTTCCTCATTCACAGGTTCATGAGCAACCCAGTTGACCTGTTCATCCAAGGTGACTAGAGCTGCTAAAGTGCTAGCTCCTTTCTGATTCTGCTGATAGGTATTGTAGCTGGTACTCTCTCCACTCTTCCTGTCTTTGCATTCCCTTGAGAAATGACCCATCTGGTGGCAAGAGAAACACTTGACCTTTCTCCTGTCAAATCGAGCTGGATCCTTTCCCTTGAATCCAAACTTCCTTCCCGCCTTCTCTTCAAACCTCTTGATATCCACTGAAAGCATGGCCACTTGCCATTTCAGCTTCATTTCCTCCATCTCAAGTGGGTCCACTTGGTCAAAGTCTTCATATACCAGATGCTGCTGAGTGTCATAATCAGCAACAAAGGAGTGAAGGACATCCTCTAATATATTTCCAGTCTTAGCTTGAGGATGTGAAGGAGTAGGACGATAGGATGATGATGGTAAATAGGATTGACTTGAAGCATGCATCATCATATTCGAGTGGGATGTCCCAACAAAGGCTGAATGACTAGAGGAGGTTGCACGGTAGGGAGATCTGACATCAGGTTCAAGAGATCTGAGTTTATTGTATAGCTCGTCAAAAGTGAGCATGTCCAGCCCACCTTTAGCTTTCTGGGCTATACTCACATGCAACCAAGATGGAGGCAAAGATCGAAGGAACTTAGAGTTGCTATCATCATTGTCAGGTTTTGCATTCAACTGGTTTAGTCTGACTGAATCTTGTGAAACCCGTCGTATCCCTTGTGGATACCCTCTTCTTCCGAAATATTGAACTCTTGGAAGTGTTGTCTAAGCATGGACTTCCTCATTCTTCTGGACTCTTCATTACCACCAAACCTGGCTTTAAGAGCCATCCGTGATGTCCTTTGCATCAACCATGTGGTGAAAATCACCTAAGTGATCTTCAGGAATTGATTGAAGGAGGATGGTTCTTACCTTGTGCTCTCTTTGCACAGCCAAAACCTCTTCAGCAATTTTGGGAGGAGCAATGGTGAACTTACCATCAAGATCTGGGATGGTCTTCTTTAGGTCTGTTACCATTTTTTACTATCTCCCATAGATTCCAATCAATATTGAGATCCAGTTCTGATCTTCATTGTCCACGATCATATTCTTCCTTCTTCAGATAAGGAAACTTGCCATTACTGTTGGAGAGACTAAGTTGATGCATAGAGGTGGTGTTTTTGATGATGTTGTTGTTGTTGGTGTTTGTGACATCTGATTTATCATCAGCCTGCATCCAGCAATGTGAATAAGTTTTTGGTTGTATGTGGGTGAGGAAAATAAGGTTCTCAGTATCGTAGAGACTCTCCCGAGGCTCTGATACCACTTGTTGAACGCTTTTACGCACGCGTTGTACACACTCAGACCTTGAAAGATCTAGCACTCGTGGATCGTTAGTGTTGCCTATGTAATCATAAGCAAGCTAATAGAAAATCTCTACAACTCGTGTTCTAAAGCGGAATGTAAACACAAGTCTGTATCACTAAGAACACTTAGATCCTCTATGGATCCTTTTATTCACTGAAACTCTATGTTTCCGATACATATTACAAACTATATGGTTCCCTTTATATACAAGGAACCCTAATCTCTTACTACCCAAACGACTAAACATCTTTGCATGCATTTAATGTCTAATACATTAAAACAACTATAGAGAAGTACAATAATACCCATGCTGACCTTGAGCAGTTAAAAGATAATAATGAGTTTAGCATTTAATTCATAAGGCACATGCTGATCCTAGTCGACTTTCACTTTCAGCAGAACATGGCAACGCTTGTACTCTTCAAGAGAATCACTTCTTCGCAGAAACTGCTTCTACTTCAACAAAGAATGACGCAGAGTCCTACTTCACATAATTCCCAACAACCGTGGACTTTATCACTAAATTACCGAACAGCTTAGCGGCAATGACGCTATCTGGGTAATAGTTGATCATTTAACTAATTCTGCTCACTTTTTAGCTATTAGTGAAACCGATAGTCTTGATAAACTTGCTCGATTGTATCTTAAGGAGGTAGTATCGCGTCATGGAGTACCGATATCTATCATTTCCGATAGGGATTGTCGTTTTACATCCCACTTTTGGAGATCATTATAGACAAAGATTAGGAACAAATTTGGATATGAGTATCGCTTACCATCCTTAGACCGATGGTCAAAGCGAGAGAACCATTCAGACTTTAGAAGACATGCTTAGAGCCGGTGTTATTGATTTCGCAAATTTGGGAGAGACGCCTCCCTTTGGCCGAATTCTCTTACAACAATAGTTATCATTCTAGCATTAAGGCCTGCCCGTTGAGGCAATCAGATGGCCGAAAATGTCGTTCTCCTGTTTGTTGGGCTGAGGTTGGCGAGAGTCAACTTACAGGTCCCGAACTTGTCCTAGAAACCACTGAGAAGATAGTTCAGATTCGTAATTGGTTGCAAACCGCTCGTGATGGACAAAAGAGTTATGCCGATAAGAGACGAAACCTTTAGAATTTCAGGTTAGAGATCGTGTTATGTTGAAAGTTTCTCCTTGGAAAGGAGTGATTCGCTTTGGAAAGCGTGGAAAACTCAATCCCCGATATATTGGTCCCTTCCAATCCACGGAAAGAATCGGACCGAGTATAGCATACCGCCTGGAGCTACCATCAGAATTGAGTAGTGTACACAATGTCTTTCATGTTAGTAACCTTAAGAAATGTCTTTCGGAGGAAAACATAGTTGTGCCCTTAAGAGACATTCGTTTTGATGAGAAATTGAATTTTGTTGAGGAACCGATTGAGATTATGGACCGTGAGATCAAAAGGTCAAGAATAGCCGTATTCCGATTATTAAGTTCGTTGGAACTCCGGCATTGACTGAGTTCACTTGGGAACGTGAGGACGTTTTCAGTAGGAAGTATCCTAAACTTTTCATGACATCAAGCAACTCGGAGTGAAACCCAGGACGGTTTCTTCAGAGGTGTGACAACCTAAATTTAGGGAGTCTATTTTAGGTAACCGCATTACGCTAAACTAAACCGAGCTTTGCCTTAATCACTATTTTTATAAACCATGACTTGATTTTATATCGTCTATTGGTTTTTACGGTTTATTTCACTATTAAATGAGTTATCGTATGAGTTTTAACTCTATGTCACACCCTCGCCGGAGGCGGAAACACGAGGTGTAACGGAAGGGAACATAAGCACAAGATAATAGAACATACCAACGTAAATATTTAGAAGAAAGAGTACACCATTTAATACCAGTTTAGCCGTCATCGGTAAATATATTACAAAGTTTAGATTCCAAAATATTTCGTTCTATTACATAACGATTTGTAGTGACAAGTGAAAACTTCATTATGCAAGACCTGGTAGAAAAGCTTACTAACGATCACCTGAAATGCATGAGAGAAAACGGGTCAACTATGAAAATAGTTGGTGAGTAAACATGTTTAGCAAAATAAGAAAACTCGTATGAAAGAGTCCAAGGTTTCTGTTATCGAAATAGTCCTCAAAGCAAAGGAATTGTAAATCCACTGGGCCCAAGTTCCGCCCATACAAAACTTGCAACCTGTGTGTTCACAACCCATTGCACAAAATATAGCGTATGAAGTAGTCAAGGATAAGCGGTCATAATAGTTCACAATATAGTACCACGAATATAATAATTGTGGGATGCTACTGATGAAACCAAATTAAGCTGGGTGCCACTACCCAAAGTTATGTTGGGTGCCTCTTCCCAAAGATATACTGGGTGCCTCTTCCCAAAGATATACTCTCCGAACACGGGAGACTTTATAGTGATGCTCCGAACATGGGAGACTTTGGGACAAGGTCATAACATGTACGGTTCAATAAGTTCTAACAAGTCATAATTTCGTAATTAAGTTCAAGGATTTGTTTCAAGTTCACAAGTTCTAGTCAAACTAGTTAATAAAAGTAGTAAACAATTTAGCTCAAGAACGGTTCATGCATTTCTCCCCAAAATATAGTAAAACGGTAAAAAAGGGGGGTGTGATTACTCACCGGATGAATAGATGCGAAGACAAAAGTGGTTACACCGAAATGTAGCGTGAATCTCAAAACTGACCTATTATGAATGATATGATATGCAATAAGTCATGATGTAATGTTATGCACGCAATTCGGATGATATTTATACCACTTATGAGTTTTGAAAATAATACTTATCGTCGAAAAATACTCTTTTGACGTCTTGACCATTCTTAAATTACTTTGCAAGTATTTACGTCAAAATGTCATCCTACAATAGTTTCGTAATGATTTATTGTGAAATTATAACTTTTCGTCAGTAAATAATGTCGTTGGAAATTTCATGAAAGTGACAAAATGGCCTCGAAAAGCTAGTCAGAAAATGGGGTACGCGAACGTTAGGAAACGAAATCAACGGTTTTGGAAAGCTTGTATCAAAATCTAGAAGTTTCAGTACATGAGTTTTCGTCATAGAGGTCTCGAACATAAAGATAATAGAGGTTAAATATGGTGATTTTGTCCAAAATGTGGTTTAAAAGTGAGTTTCGGCAAAGTTTAAGCAACCGTAAATAATTTATTACAACTCCGCTATACAAACGGTTGGTCATTTTTGAAAAATTATGCTTGGTGATCTCGATTTTATTAGAAGACATCTCGTTACAAAATGTTCTACGTCTACGTTAAACATAGCCTTCAACATGGTCGTTTTGTTTACCGTAACACTCGCAAATAAAAATAATATAGTTTTTCTAAAAGTAAAGTTACGCAACTTCATAAAACGCGTGTATATTTTAGTCGTTACAAATCCGCTTTCTACGATTATACGCCTTAGCTTCAGACAAAGTATACTAATATATTTTTGATAAGTCGAAATAATTTATAAAGCTTAAGACTCGTTTTTGACTCGAATAAAACAATAATAGTGTGCTGAAATTTCCAGAAAATATATATTTCGTCGTCAAACTTGAAAAATTCATAACTTCTTCGTTATAACTCCATTTTAATCCGTTCAAGCGCCACAGATTCGATTTTAAAGTATATTTTCTAAATATCTAGGCCCAAAATTTGTGTCTACTGTCGGATTTTCCAGAAATACAAAACAAGATCAGACCACTTTTTATACTTGTCGAAAATAGTTTTTCTCGGACTAAACCTATTCCAATCCCTTCAAAACAACTCCAAAGCTATTCTAATCCTACCATAAACCTTCTTAGGGTGTCATGGGTTCCTAGACATCATCAAGACTAATATATAACAAAGGATAAATTATAGGATGACTTATATATATAAAACTCTAAAACAATGTTAAAAATGGTATAAATAACCATAAGTCTTGCATGCTTGCTCAAAAATGATGAAATACATATGAAATGAAAATGAAAGATGTAAAATGAAAGTGATATGCTTACTAGTTACTTGATGAGGTGACTAGAACAAAGGATAAAACCTAAACACCCTAGGTTTTTATTTCAAAACCTTGATTAAGAGTGTAACTAGATTGTTTAACACTTGATCTTGAAAATTTTTGATGTTTTCTTCATCTCCTATGTGGTGACCGGTTCTAGAGAGAAAGAAAGAGGAGAGAAAAATATTTTGAGTGTGTGAATTATTGTGATGAATGAAAGAGTGTGTAAGTAAATTTTGAGTATAAATCTAGACTTGTAAGAAATCTTTACTCACTTTGACTAACCCCCCCCCTTGGCCGGATTTTAGGGGGAGTGTTTCACAAATATATATATATATATATATATTTTTTATTATGTATTATGTATAAAATGGTGTAAGTAAAATGTAAGTATATTAGAGATAAATGGTAACTTGTATGTACATTTGTACAATAGGGTAGTTTTAGTTAGAAATAAATTTTAATGGATCAAAGTAAAGTATATTGAGATCATAAAATTGTAAAATACATTCCTTGCAAAATTTGAGTGATATAATAATTATCGTGTAGTTTTTAAGAAAAGTGTCGTAATAATATAAATTTAACGATTTATATACAAAATAAATTTAAAACACTAGGTAAACTCAAAATATTGTTTTTATAAACTAAATGTAAGTATAAAAATATATCGGGATCATTTTTGGAAGTATCGGATTAAATGTTCAAAATAATTAATTACGCGATAGCGTTTATTTAATAAGAAAATAACGTTTAATGTAAAATGCAAAACCATGCACGAACCGTTATGAAATGATGAATATGGAATATGAGAAATGACCGGAAATTGAGAATTGTGACACTCTATTTGGTAGGCACTATTCGATTCGGCACTAGAAAAGCCTAAAACGAGAATTATTGTAACTTTTAGACCGTAACACGAAAACTAGCAAATAAATAGCCAAAACTCGTGGAAAAACATAAATAACGATGTTGGAAAGTTGAACAAACGTTGTGGGATACTCGGGGGAAAATATGTGAGCTCGGGAATGGGTAAACATGGATGGTTACGAAAAATTACAACTTCGACCCCCCAATAAACCCTAACCCTAATATTAACCACCACTGGCCGCCACCCTTTCCGGCGAGATTCCGGCGTCGTCACCGCGCGTGACCACCCACCTCCACCACCATCTTGAAGCTCTCTTTCTCCTCTTTCCAACCATATATAATACTCTCACTAAAACCTTCATTAACACTTTCAAATTTAAAGATTAAGATTCGGATTTTTAGGGTTTCAAGTGGGTTTTGCAATTCGAGCTTCAATAAGGTAAATGGAACATGGGTAGAGCTTGTTTAAGCCATAAAAATCCATGTATGACATTCTAGAGTTTCGACCCTATGGTAATTTTTGGGGCTTTTGGTTTAAACGTGGAATTAAGTCTAATTAATGTCTAAATAAACAAGTAATTAGTGTTTGGTAAGTGTGTGGTGTATCAATTTGATGGGTTTATGCATTTTAGGTCTAGTTTCATCTTTTGGTTAGAATAGATGATGGGTTTTGTGTTTGGTTAATGATTGGAGCTTGAATGATTGGATTTGGATGTTGTGTAAGTGATTTGGTTGTGTTTGGTTGTGAGATATGAGGCGTACGAGCCACTAGGGACTCGTACGTGGCTCATGATTGTCGTACGTGACCCACTTGGGCCACGGTCCGGTCGGGTCATTTTGGTAGCTTGTTGGTTGATGTAGTTGAGGTTTGGATGAGACGCGCGGGAGCCAAAAGCTTCTAGAGCTTGTTTGGTTCACGTGGTCTTAATCACGACCGTCATGACCATTAGGTCATAACATTGGTTTCGGGTATATTTGGTTGATTGATTGGTTGGCGAGATTGTTTTGAGTTGGTTTGGGATTGAATTGCGATATTATGACTTTTAAATTGGACTTGATATATATATTGTTGACTTTGAGCTACGTCGGTGTTACTTTGACTTTTAGTCAATAGTTGACTCCGACAAAGCCGTAACATGGACTTTAGTATAATTTGGACTATTGATTGATTAAAAGCCGAGAAGTCATGACTCGTGCTTGTGGACTCGAAACTAATAACGATATGAGATTAATATTGGAATTTGACGAAATATATATATATATTCATGAAAATGCTAATAGACTAGGAAATATAAATAGTAAATGGGCTTTTGTACCAAAAATATCGATAACAAGACTTATCTTGTTATTTACTATTTTAAACGGAAACTAACGACCAAATTGGAAATATTTTGTAATAAATAAGTAATTAATGTTTCGAGTACATGTTTATCAATAAATGTCAATTGTGGACATTTAATACTAGTTTAAGTATTTATTTGCTTACGTTGTGTGCATGGGTTACGGATAACCTAACGTTAATAGTGTTGATCCACGTGGGTAGCGGACTTATTAGGTTGACGAATCTAATAAGAGCCCGCTAGGTACGTTGGGTAACCTTATTAATTGGTGATTTATCTTTATGACTCTTTATGATACGATTGATTTATGGGATAATAAGCTACACGAGTAAATAAATGAGTTTATCGAGTTGACGAATTCGATAAGGTCTACTATTTATTCCGAAACTTATTGGACTATGGAGTTTAGCGTTTAGAGGTCTCATTGTGTTGCATTGAGTTATATATTGGTTAATTGAGTGCATTCATAGCATCATATTGAGTCGATACACCCACATGAGAATACCAAACACTAGGATTAAATGGTGAAACGAGACATTTTTGGAAATAACGAAATGGAATACATTGGGGTAGATAACGTTGATTTCGAGGAATATATATATTAAGTTTGGTCTACATTAATAGGTTGTGCCGAGTCGATAGTTGCTGTGCCGTGATTACCGTTATCTTCTGCTAGTGTTTATTTGTGCGTTGATTGCTTGAGGTGAGTTTCATAGCCCCACTTTTATCTACGTTTTCAACTATATTGGGGTGAGAATCATGCTACTATTTTCTGACCGTGAAAACTATTTGGATTTGCTTATATGCTTGACTGTTTAGATAGATGTGCGGTAGTTGTTGCCTTAGACTATGGTAGCAATCCTAATTGCTATAACCGTTGCCTAGCTAAGAACAGACTTCTACCTCGACCTAGTCCGGGGTTGGCAATTGTTCTAGATTTTGCCACGACAGTGCTGCACTAGAGTCGCTAGGCCCGAGTAGTCCCTGGATGCGGGACATGTTTATGGTTGGTGATCCGGTAGGATCGGTATTTATCTATCTTAGGTCTTGCATAGCAAATCAACTCCTACTGGTCCACTATGATTTTGTTGAACTTCAACCTATGAACTCACCAAAGTAGTTTCCACCTTTTAGCATGATTTTTCAGGTATTTGAAAGATGTTTGGAATACGTGGTTTGTGGAAGCTTGGCAAGAAGGCAGGGTTCAAGGATCATTTTCGACTTTGATAAACTTTGGGGACCTATTTTATTAAATCATTTTTTGGGCTTAATATTTATACTTTTGGAGTAAATGTTTTGAATACTTAAATTTGGGATTGGTTTTGAATGTTAAATGACTATCTTTTGCTATATTTGTGTGCGATACCAATCCAATAGTAACGCCCAAAAACTTGATTAAGTCTTCCGCTGTACCAAGATTTGGGGGTGTTACAGATTGGTATCAGAGCTCAAGGTTATAGAGAATTAGGTATTTTATAAACCCTAAACTATAACCACTTTTAAGAAAATCGATCCTCGACCGACGCATCGCTCGCCTTCCCAAGCGAAGCTTAGTTGAATATGGTATGAACTGCAGATTTGAATTATGAGATGATCTCTAGGGATATTGTGAACTGATTATGGAAACGTTATGATTTGGAGATATGATTATTGACTTTGGAAAATGAGATGTGATTATCGAGATATTATGGAATTTGATTTGAGGAAACGGTATATTGCGATTTTGGAGTTTTGAACTCGATTGATTTGATATGGGATTATGTGATGGAACGGAACTTATGTGTTTTATTTAAAGGCATATTTTGAGTAATGCGGTACCTACACTTTTAAAAAGCTTTCATTATGTGATATATGTTTTGGTTAAGTTGATGCGCTTATTAAAACTATTTGTTTCGAACACTTATACCTAGCCTATGCCATTGTCACAGACTATGCCTTCACTAGCTTTTGATGTGTCTGAGGAGGTCTTTACTGTTGCTAGTTCGCAAAGATTGACTCTCATGATGGTTGCGCTGGGTGATCCTTATGAGATTGCCCGTCACACTAGTTCATCATCATCGATCGCCCCTAGCTCATCTAGGCAGTGACTTTACATCGTCTTAGCGGCCAGCAGACTCCTAGGCTTGCTTATAGCATTGCCCGCATGTCCGTGAGACCACCATCATCACCTATCCGTTTAGCAGCATCACCATGTCTTAGGAGGCCTAGATCTCTCAGTGTACCACCTCAGATTTACCTGACACGAGACTCGACTCGTGGACTCTCCCCTATGAATGAGGACGAGGAGGAGCATGAGGGCGAGGAGGAGCATGAGGTCGAGGAGGAGCATGAGATTGAGGAGCAGGATGTAGATGAGGATGAGGATCCTCAGGAGGAGGATGATGAGGATATCCCAGAAGGGGGTAATCCTCCATTGCAGAGTCCTGCACATTCTCCGGGACCAGGTTCTCCTTTTCCTGAGCTTGAGTCCCCTGGACAGCCTTTAGACATTGACTCACCACCTTACTCACCTTATATAGGTAGCCCTTTAGGATCGGAGATACCATCGAGATTGCTCTACGAGCCCGAGGAGTATGGAGGTACGGGTCTGATCTGGAGGAGGATTATATCCTAGAATATTAGTCTTAGTAGGTTGTCTGATCGATTAGATGGAGTAACGAGGACTGGTGTAGAGGATTTAAGGATAAATTTGACTAAGATAGGGAAGAAGTCGATGGCCTTGAGAGAAGGTATGTCGGGACTCTTTGAGCAGGTTGGAGACCGGCATACAGAGTGCTTGACACCTTGGAAGACCAGCGCTTCAGCGAAGGTCGATGGTTTGGAGAAGGAGGTCGTGAATCTTAGGAAGGATTGCGACTCTGCTGTTTGGGGATTTTGTCACTATGGAGAGTGAGGGATGATGTTTGGAGATCATTTAGGAGTGCTCGTAATCGTGGCTAGATAGTATTAGATTCATGGTTGTGTACCATCTTGAAACTAAGTAGTACTTGGTTCGAGATGTAGGATTATCCTAGTTGTCTAAGTAGTATCGTAATTAGGATCGTTTTTGATTTCTTCGTATCCTTCCATGTATTTCCACTTTTGAAACCTATGAGTTATGGTTATTGGAACGTGCATCCTTAAGTTATGATTCGATATCTGATTGTTTCGCTTGGGTATAGCGTTATCCTTGTTGACCTTGTTGACCGAGAAGCTCCTGCTGCTATTGTTGTTACTGTTCGATCGAGGTCGTCATCCGGCCACCACCCCGTTGAGAACCTGAACCCCGATAACCCAATTGTAGAAAACCGAATGTGAACGAACGTGCTGAGAATGGCCCTGTACCATAAAACCCTCCACCTGTGAACCCGACCCATGTTGACCAGCTAGTGGCGCAATGTGTCGCAACTACTAGCTGAGACTAATCTCTAACACCTCTAGTGGAACCCAATGCTGAATCAAACTCGAAGATGTACCTACAAAGAGTTCGATTCGTGGTCCCATTGAGTTTGGAGGAACTGAGGGAGTAGTTTATCTAACTAGGTGGTCGGAGAAAACTGAATCTGTGTTTGCTGTTAGTAATTGTGAGGAGGATTGTAAGGTTAAGTATGCAAAATATACCTTGAAGGACGAAGCGTTAACCTGGTGGAACAATTATCACAGATTAGTAGGGATTGATGTAGCTTATAGTATGACTTGGACTCAGTTTAAGACTCTCCTGATCAAGACTTACTGTCCTAGTAATGAAGTTAAGAAGTTAGAGTGTGAGTTCTGGAACCATAAGGTTAAGGGTAGTGACATGGCGACTTATACTCGTCTTTTCCAAGAGTTATCATTGCTTTGCTTTGATATGGTTTGCACTGAAGAAATTAGGATTGAGAGGTATACTGATGGATTGCCTATAGCTACTCGAAATGATGTCATCATCGAAGCAGTTAATTTGCATGAGGTACAATCGTGGCTCATCGTTTAATGGACTCTTATGTACTAGAAGTAGGAGATAAGGGTAAGAATGATAGGAGTGATAAGAGGAAGAGGAACGAAGTTGCTAAAGGGAATGGCAACAAACGGCATGAGACAGCCAGGGTGTTTGCCATAGGAAATGGAGGAAGTAAAGATTATGAAGGTAGTAAGCCTGTGTGTGGTCGTTGTAACCGAAACCACCATGGACTATGCCCGAATGTGTGTAGGAAGTGCTCTAAGGTAGGACATTCGGCCAAAGACTGTAGGTCCCGACCACTTGCTGCAGCTCAAACTGCACAAGGAGAGGACTGGAAGGCCAGTGTCACCTGTTTTGTATGTGGAAAGAAGGGACACTTTAAGAATGAGTGCCGAGAGCCGTGGATAAGAGGAAATCCAGGTAATGTAGGAGGATTTGCTAACCGAGGTGTAGGAAGTAATGGCTTGAACCCTGTGGAGCGTGAGGTTGTGGAAAACCAGGGAAACCATGGTGCTAGGAATAAGCAGAGAGACATGGGAACAACGCGTGTTTACGCTATTGGGAAGGAAGCTCGTGAGGACCCTAACGTAGTTATTGGTACGTTCCTTCTCAATAATCGCTATGCTTCCATACTGTTTGATACTGGTGCGGATATGAGTTTCGTATCCACCAATTTTATGCCATTACTAGGAATCTCCCCAACACCTCTAGGGTTTAGTTACGATGTGGAATTAGAGAATGGGAATAGAGAGAAGATAGACACCGTATTTCGAGGTTGTACCTTAAGTTTCCTAGACCACCCGTTTAGTATAGAATTATTTCCGGTTACCTTAGGAAGTTTTGACGTCATTATCGGAATGGATTGTATATCGAAGAACGGTGCACACATCATTTGTGATGAGAAAATTGTGCGTTTACCGTATGGCGGAAAGGTTCTGAGCATACAAGGAGATCGGAGCGCATGTGGAAATCCTTCCGATTGAGCATCATCTCTTGTATTAAGGCTCAGAAGTACGTCGATAGAGGAGGTTGTCTTTTCTTGGCTCGAATTTCTGAAAAGAAAAGCGAGGAGAAAAATGAAAGAGACCTTAATGATGTACCTGTAGTTAGAGAATTTCCGGATGTGTTTCCCGACGATTCGCCAGGATTCCACCTGTCCGACAAGTGGAATTTCAAATAGAGTTGATACCCGGAGCGACACCCATAGCCCGGTACCTTATCGACTTGCTCCAAGAGAATTGGAGGAACTGTCTAAACAATTGGCAGAGTTGTCAGAGAAGGGATTCATTTGACCAAGTTCGTTACCGTGGGGAGCACCAATGTTGTTTGTGAAGAAGAAGGATGGATCGTTTCGAATGTGTATTGATTATAGGGAATTGAATAAGTTAAAAGTGAAGAACCGATATCCGTTACCTAGAATAGATGATCTATTCGACCAACTCCAAGGAGCTAGTGTCTTTTCTAAGATGGACTTACGATCTGATTATCACCAGCTTAGAGTTCGAGAAGAGGATATCCCTAAGACTGCGTTTAGAACTCGTTATGGACACTATGAATTCCAAGTGATGTCTTTTGGTTTGACCAACGCACCAACGGTTTTCATAGATCTCGTGAACCGAGTGTGTAAACCATACCTGGATAAGTTTGTGATAGTATTCATAGACGACAGAGGAGCACGAAGAGCATTTGAGGCTCATTTTAGGATTGCTTGAGAGAGGAGAAGTCAGTATGCCAAATTCTCTAAGTGTGAATTTTGGATTCCGTTCGTGCAATTCTTTGGCCATGTGATAGATAGTCGAGGTGTTCATGTTGACCCAGATAAGATTAAGGCCATTAAGGAATGGGCACCCTAAGAACCCATCGAAATCGACAGTTTCTAGGTTTAGATGGCTATTATAGGAGATTCATTGAGGGATTTTCCAAGATAGCTAAGTCGCTGACCAAACTAACGCAGAAGGATGTTAAGTATGAATGAGGAGAAAAGGAAGAAGAAGCATTCCAACTTCTGAAGGAGAAGTTGTGTAGTGCGCCCATCCTAGCTTTGCCTGAAGGAAGTGAAGACTTTGTCGTGTACTGCGATGCTTCGCATAAAGGCTTAGGTGTTGTTTTTGATGCAACGTGAGAAGGTGATTGCTTATGCATCCCGACAACTTAAGAAGCATGAGAAAAACTACACCACCTATGACCTTGAGTTAGGTGCTGTAGTGTTTGCTCTTAGGATCTGGAGACATTATCTGTATGGAACCAAGTGTGTAGTATTTACCGACCATAAGAGTTTGAAGCATATCTTAGATCAGAAGGAACTGATCATGATACAACGTCGTTGGTTGGAATTGCTTAGTGATTATGACTGTGAGATTTGTTATCATCCTGATAAGGCTAATGTTGTGGCTGATGCGCTTAGTCATAAAGCGGACATTCCACACCTACTTGTTAGATCCTTAGGAATGACCATTGCTTCGCCCTTACCGTCTCAAATTTTAGCCGCCCAAGCAGAGGCATTGACGGAAGAGAACCGTCCTTATGAGAATTTTCATGGAATGGTAGAAAGTGAAAACAGCTACTTGAAGCGTTCCGACGGAACTTTATGCTTCAGAGACAGAAGCTGGATACCATTTCATGGTGGAATCCGTGAGTTAATTATGCACGAGTCGCATAAATCAAAATACTCTATTCATCCTGGAGCCGATAAGATGTATCAGGATCTTAAGAAACTTTACTAGTGGCCTAATATGAAAGCCGATATAGCTCAGTATGTCAGTTGGTTCCTGAGTTGTTCTAAGGTAAAGGCCGAACATCGAAACCCTCGGACTCTTAGTTCAACCCGAACTCCCGGAGTGGAAATGGGAGCGAATAACCGTGGACTTTATCACTAAATTACCGAGAATAGTTTGCGGCAATGACGCTATCCGGGTAATAGTTGATCGTTTAACTAAGTCTGCTCACTTCTTAGCTATTAGTGAAACCGATAGTCTTGATAAACTTGCTCGATTGTATCTTAAGGAGGTAGTATCGCGTCATGGAGTACCGATATCTATAATTTCCGATAGGGATAGTCGTTTTACATCCCACTTTTGGAGATCATTCTGACGCATGCAGAGGAACAAATTTGGATATGAGTATGGTTACCATCCTCGACCGATGGCCAAAGCGAGAGAACCATTCAGACTTTAGAAGACATGCTTAGAGCCTGTGTCATTGATTTCGGCAAATTTGGGAGAGACACCTCCCTTTGGCCGAATTCTCTTACAACAATAGTTATCATTCTAGCATTAAGGCTGCCCCATTTGAGGCACTGTATGGCCGAAAATGTCGTTCTCCTGTTTTTTGGGCTGAAGTTGGCGAGAGTCAACTTACAGGTCCTGAACTTGTCCTAGAAACCACTGAGAAGATAGTTCAGATTCGTAATCGGTTGCAAACCGCTCGTGAAAGACAAAAGAGTTATGTCGATAAGAGACGTAAACCTTTAGAATTTCAGGTTAGAGATCTTGTTATGTTGAAAGTTTCTCCTTGGAAAGGAGTGATTCGTTTTGGAAAGCGTGGAAAACTCAATCCCCGATATATTGGTCCCTTTCCAATTCTGGAAAGAGTCGGACCGGTAGCATACACGGAGCTACCATCGGAATTGAGTAGTGTACACAATGTCTTTCATGTTAGTAACCTTAAGAATTGTCTTTCGGAGGAAAACATAGTTGTGCCCTTAAGAGATATTTGTTTTGATGAGAAATTGAATTTTGTTGAGGAACCGATTGAGATTATGGACCGTGAGATCAAAAGGTGAAGAATAGCCCGATTATTAAGGTTCGTTGGAACTCCCTGCATGGACCGGAGTTCACTTGGGAACGTGAGGACGTTTTCCGTAGGAAGTATCCTAAACTTTTCATGACATCAAGCAACTCGGAGTGAAACCCAGGACGGGTTTCTTCTGAGGCTGGGAGGCAGTGACAACTGTTAAATTTAGGGAGTCTATTTTAGGTAACCGCATTACGTTAAACTAAACCGAGCTTTGCCTTAATCACTATTTTTATAAACCATGACTTGATTTTATATCGTCTATTGGTTTTTACGGTTTATTTCACTATTAAATGAGTTATCGTATAAGTTTTAACTCTATTTGGTAGGCACTATTCGATTCGGCACTAGAAAAGCCTAAAACGAGAATTATTGTAACTTTTAGACCGTAACTCGAAAACTAGCAAATAAATAGCCAAAACTCGTGGAAAAACATAAATAACGATGTTGGAAAGTTGAATAAAGCGTTTGGGACACTTTGGGGACAATATGTGAGCTCGGGAATTTTTATGACCTAAGATATATCAACCTTATCACTTTACCAAGCAAACCCAACACACGTAACCCAAGTTACGCGTATAAAACGTGAAACACAAAGACAAACAAAGCTTAGAAATAAGATGAGAAAGATGGTGACTTGATGTTTATACAAACCGTGTATGTGGAGAGAAAGATAAACACAATATGTTGTATTACTTCAAAGGAAAACACACACACACACACTTTCAAGCACACCCCTCAAATGACATACTTGAGGGTATTTATAGTAAGAGAGATGATGCCCTAAGGCTTGGCCATGGGTCGTGAGATGGGCTTGGACATGGATTGGGTTACATGAACTTATACAAGGCTAACTCTAACTAAAGCGTCTAACCATTTAGCTTAGCCCAATCCATGAGCCCTTTGACTATTCTAGCATGATATCTAACACACGTTACAAAGTTCCTAAATGTGAATGACCATCACTTCTAATAAAAACTATTAAGGCTAACAATCTCCCCCTAAGGCGTGGTCATTCAAAAGATGCTCCACTTGATTAGGTCTTTACTCTCTTTGAGCTTGAACTTTGCATGTCGATATAGAATAGTCTTGATTCTCTGTTCCTTCATGCTTTGTGATCAGATAATGTGGTTGTCTGCCATTGTCAACTTCGTTGGTTAGGTATCTCCACGTCTTTCTCCACCATGCTCACACTTCTATTTGACTTTGAGTTTCCCATGATGAAGTTCTCGAGTCTTTACACTTTGTAGATTCTTTGACATTGACGAAGAATCATCTTTAACTTAGAGTTGCCTTTGATTTTGATGAGAACTTTCATGTGTTATTGGTATGGCGTGTGGCGAGTGCACGATCCATCGAACTTCCATAAGAAGAAAACATAAAGATAGGTTAGTAATAAGCGGATTCCGGCACTTACAAGTTTGAATTTCGAGGGTGTTAACGACATAGTGTGAAAACACGTCTCTAATAATCACAAAGGCCGTTCTGACTGAGTCCCAAAGTGAGATAACGCGATATACCGAAGTACATCTAATTCGAGATGAGTCGATTTTGCAGAAGCATCACCTCTTGACTTGAGCCGTTTGAGACACACTAAGCGTAATCCACGGGGAGTTACCGAAGTGACCTGGCGGGGCTGCTTGATGTTGACCACGGCGTTTCCATTCAATCGAAGATCACAGATGTGAAACTTCTCATAAATGTTACGGCGGATGCTAAGATCTGGTAGGACTCTAGAATATATCACTTGTGTCCTTATTGATGAAAAACAGCGTGTCATGTCATGTGTCCTATGAGATCTTTTGATGAATCTCGTGGCTCTAGACTCAATAAGTGCATTATGGTTTTCCTAAGCGGAGACTAGGGAGAGGGTCTCCTTCTTCAATATCAACGATCTCTAAAAGAAGGTCGATAGATTATGCGAGGGTTCCGGTGAGAATGAAACAAATCCCTTTTAAGAGGTGAGTGGCTAGAAGGTTTAGTGCGTGTCATTGGGTCCATGACGTCTTTGTCTTCAATACGGTCATCTTAGTAACAACGGTGTGATGAGGATTGAACCGGACGCCCTAAGGTTGAATATGGGGCTATTTTTTCACCTTTCTTTACATTTCTTTTTAATCTTCACTTCTTTCTCCTTTCTCAACCCTTTCAATTGACTAAGGACTTCTAATACTAACTTTTGGTATTGTCCTTGGGTAGATCCCTCCGGCTCTGGCGGATCATAGAACAATTTCCTATCCTTAGTCACCTTAAAACTCCATGACTGTCCTATTGTTGCCATAAAACCAATTTCTTTGAAAATCTCTCAAAGTGTTTATGATAGAAAACATGTTTGAAACACTCTGCGAGTTTTATATTTTCAGAAACACTCCCCCCATATGTGCTTATAAGTTTTGGCAATGCATAGAGGGTAGATTTGCACTTTTGAATTGATCGGCTCATGATAGACAATTCCCCACGAGACGATTCGTTGCCTAGTTAAAGAGTTCCATTGTCAGTTTTTAGGTGACAACTAGCTCTAATAACTAACTTGAAGTTGTAAACACTCCTTGAAAAGGAGGTTAGACCCATGAAGGTGCATATCTATCACAAGTTTTTCGAGATGGTACATTTCTTGACTTAGATTCCGTCAATTCATTGGTTTCGATGCAGTCGAGCTCATTTTGAGATTCAAACAACGATCATTAAACATTTTGATCACATTTTAATCACGTCTCCTCCCCCTCAAAATAGCATATTCGTGATATTTTTGATATCAACGGGTTAAACAACATTTTAGAATCTTTTGGGGAGACAAACGGATTTGATTTAAGCATGAATATGGAACATTTTAGTTTTATACTCCCCTTTAATAAAGCATAATCAATTAAAGGGTTTGAGAGGGAGTTATCTTGAGCACAAAGTATTTTGAAAGATTTTGAAAAATCTTTTTGAACGATCTTGAAAAGGTGCTCAAGATGATGATGATTTCTCACCATTTTTAAATGTACAATCTTTTTGAGTACACTACATTTTTCTTTGAAAACACGAGTTTTGATCTGAAATAATCAAAAGTCATCATTTCGGTCCGGGTTTAAATCTTGATGTATCTGAAAGCCATTATTTTGAAATTTTGAGAAGCGACATGTTTTAGAAAACATTTAAAGAACTCTCGCTCAAGCATCTGTACATACCCGTATCATTGTTTAATGACATTTCTAGAAGCGTCTGAGAATATCGATTATCTGAGAGCATATGCGTTGAAGAATATTTTGGATTTTTGATTTTCTATTGTTTTTGTATTTTTGAAAGTTTTATATTTTTATATTTTGCTTTTGTTGGTTTTCCAAATTTTGTATTTTGTTTTACAAAAATATTTCTGATGACTTTTGGAAAATCATTTTCAAGAAGATTGAGAAGACGTTCTAACTCCTCGAGAGGTTAGGCTTGCATTCAATTCGTCGAACTAAATAGTCAAACCTTTCTTTTGGAAGGGCTTTAGTTAATAGATCGGTGAGTTGGTAATCATCTTCGAAGAATAATTCAACGATTACCATTTGACGTACTCTTTGATGAAGTGATAGCGGACTCATATGCTTAGTCTTTGAGTGATGAACGAGTTGCATGATATGGCTATGGTACTTTTGAGTCACAATACATAGGTATTTTATCGAAAGTAAAGCCATAATCTGTGAGTTGCGTTCTCATCCATAGAACTTGAGCACAACACGCAGATAGAGACACATACCACCGGCGGTTGAAAGTCAGATGCAATCTTGTTTCTTTGAAGACCGCTTACTAACTTTTCACCCAAAATTGTGCTCCTCAGGATGTACTTTTCTTTGTAACTTGATCACTGCGTGGTCATCTGAAAAGGCAATTAGATCAAATCCGTTCCTTGGATACCAAAGTCCCATGTGAATGGATATCTTAGTCCAGAAGATCCGTTTAACCTCTTTGAGGTGCGATTCGGTAGGCTTTGCACGAACCGTGCTAATAAGCAACGACAAAATGAATATCAGTGGACTAGCGGTGAGGTACATGAGAGAACCAATCATGCTCGATATTTCTTGGGATCAATAGGTTTCCCAAACAAATCGGCTCCAATTTTTTGGTGAAGTTACCATTGGTGTTCCGAAAGAGTCATTATCCATACCATGATTTTTCAAAATCTCAATCGTATATTTAGCTTGATTTATAAAAATTCCACGAGGGGATTGATGTATTTGTAAACCAAGAAAGAATTTTAGTTCCCCATCATGGACATTTCAAATTTACTTTTCATGAGATTTTCAAAATGTTTTGAAAGATTCGGATTAGTAGACCCAAAGATGATGATCATAAATCTGAACAATCAAAATGTCATTTTGCATTTTTGTGTAAACAAGGTAGGATCAACTGTTCCTTTGGTGAAATTGTTTTGGATAAGGGAAGAGGACAGTTCGTCATACCAGCTCTCGAATTGTTTCAATCCGTAGATTGCCTTTTGAGTTTGTAGTAGTGCGGATGTTCCATGTCTACGAAGCCTTAAGGTCGACTCACGCACACTTCTTTCTGAGAGTTCCATTCAAAATCGCGGTCTTAATGTCCATCGATAAACCATGATGTTTTGTGGCGGCATAGGCTAAGAATATCCGGCGCTTCTAGTCTAGCTACCAGCGAATGACTCTTCAAAGTCTATCCCTTCTCTCTTGCGTATCCTTTGGCCACAAGACAAGCTTTGTTGCGAATGACAATCATTTCTTCATCCCGTTTGTTCTTCCATAACCATTTAAGATCAATGACGCGAGCGTCAATGGGTCTTGGAACCATTTCCCAAGAGTCATGAAGGCGGTATTGGAGAAGTTCCTCTGCATAAGCTTCTATCCATGCGGGTTACGCCATTGCCTATTGAATGTTCTTTGGCTCTGTATTGCTAATTGAGCAAAGGAAAATGCATAAGTCGCAATCGGTGGCAAGTTGGCGTCTCGTCTGAATTGGCCTTGAAGGTTCACCAATAACTTGTTCAATTAGGTGGTCTTTTGTCCACTTCAGATTAGAAGGATACCGTTGGTTATCATTATGCGAGTTAGATGGTTCTCTTAAGCTTGAAGAAGATTCAGTGATTCCGTAGCAAGCGGGTTTTCAAATAATTCTTCATCTAACGTTGCATCGTTCTGGTTTTGTTTTGCTCATCAAGCTGCTGGTAGAATGGGTGCAATAGCTGTGAGAGATATAGATGGAATTGGTGCATTGGTTTCGGCCGTTGTAGATGCATCTTACGTTGGTGGTGGAGGATGATTTTGGCGGTCTGTGGGGAATGATGGTTTGATGCATTTGTCGAAGTTCCACCATAGTATTCATCGAACATTAACTGAAAGAAATTCTCCCATTCTTGTTCTTTAGGATTGTCAAGCGAGTTGATTGAGCTCTTTGAGTGCAGTCACGAGCCGATGTGTCAGTCTAGCTGGTTTAGTGCGGGTTCTAGAGCGAGTCTCTCGGAAGCCATATGTGAAAGTTCATCAAATTTCACATTCATCGTCTCCATGATCCTCCTAGTTCTTACGTTATACACCACGAATGCCCTCGAGTTATCTGAATATCCAATGAAGATTCCAATATCACCTTTAGCTTTCAATTTACCTAGATCTTCTTTGTCATTCGTCGGATAGCACAACGCGCCAAACACGTGAAAGTAAGAGATATCAGGTTTTCTGTTGTTCACAATTTCATATGGGGTTTTATTGAATCTTGGATGGATAAGGGATCGGTTCTGAGTGAAACAAGCGTTAGCAACAACATCGACCCATAGAAATAACGGTGCACTAGAATAGATTAGCATTGTGCGAGCGGCTTCCACAAGAGTTCTATTTCTTCTTTCAACTACCCCATTCTGTTGTGGAGTTCTAACAAGCTGATGTCGATGTGTGATTCCAACATCTTCAAAATAAGCTCTTAACTCGATTAGTGAATTACATTGGTTATGCTTTCTTACAACCCTTCGGAGTTTGAAGAAGTACTTGAATTCGTTTGAGAAGGTGATGATGCTTGGTGCCGTCTTTTGATCTCGAAAACTTAACCCATGTATATCTTGAATAATCATCGACAATGACAAGAATATACTTTTTCCCATTAATGCTTTCAACTCTCATTGGGCCATATAAGTCCATGTGCAGCATATGCAACTTTGCTTCGAACTAGGTTTTGGGTTTATATGATGCTCTTTTGCTTTTCCTTGTTCGCATGATGGACATAAGTGATCCTTGGTGTATTTGAACTTTGGAAGTCCGTTGGCGATGTTGTCTTTGGCAATTTTGTTGATGGTGTCGAAATTGAGATGGGATAACCGTCTGTGCCACAACCAGGAATGTGTTCGGATGCTCGTGTCATAAGACATATTGGTGATGAAGAGGCCATTTTGTTGATGTCGATAGCATACAAGTTTGTATCACGATTCCCGGTTAAGAGATCGTTGCCATCCAAGTTTCTAATGAAGCAAGCATTTTCCTAAAGCAACCTCTAAATCATCCAGAGCTGCCCGAAAACAAATTGTGTCCCAACCCTTCGACATAGTAAACCCGAGTGATCAAATAATTTCCAAACGGTAGATCTCCATAGCCCATGATAGCGCTACATGATCATTTTCAGCGTGCGGTTCCCATGAATTTCAGACGAAATTGATCAGCTGACTTGATTCGGTCATGTGCTTGGAGCAACCCAAGTCGACGATCCAAGACAAATTTCGATAACACGCCATGCTGAAAAAAGAATATTGTGGAAACCGTTTTGATTTTGGTTCCATTGGGTTAGAGGTAAAATCCTTATCACACTTGAGAGAGGTTTTCTCTGAGGGAATTCTAGTTTATCACTCATTGTACCATTCAGGTGTGAAGGTTCTACTGTGGGTTTCAAATATCATCCTATAGTATACACTATAGTTCCTGTCTGTAGTGTAAAGCCTAAGTTTTGCAACTAGTCTTCCTACTTAGCGTAAATCTTTTGGAACATTCTTCTTGAGGCTTATCATTCACATTCTTAGAAACACAATCATCTTGAACATTAAGTAAAGATTTCTTGCAAGTTAAACAAAGAGATTCAACACATTCATTAGACTTAGCAAGTTTCATAGGTTCAGTACATTCAGATGAAATGTCTTTCTTATTCAAAAACGGTAAATTCCTAGGGTGTTCTTCTACTTTCTTCTCTTTATTCAAGCTACTACTCCTAGAGAGACTCTATTGTTCCTTGTATTGCTCTTAGGCTTTAGTGCTGCTCTAGAGGTGCTTTCTAGTCCTGTAGAAGGTAAGGCACACGCATTAGGATTCACATTTTTATCAAGGGAGGTGGTTTCAGCTTTCCTAGTCTCTTTAGAGTGCTTATCTAGACTTATGTCGTTTGTTCCATATGGTTTAGATGTGGAGGCAGACGCATTAGTTGTACTCATCTTAAAAGGCCGGTGCTAAAACTTTTGGTTTCTCGATAACCGCTTTTCCCTTATCAACATTTTGTTTAGGTAGGGCAGGTGGAGTGACTGGTTTTGATGAAACATTTTCTCATTGACTTTTGGAGGAGGCATAGAAGCGAGACATTTTGGTTTGGAAACGGTTTGGGAACATTTGCTTTCTCCGATCAATGGTTTTAATCACGGTATCCACGCCTTTCCTTTTTGACTTTCAGTGAGCCCTCAAAAGATCATTTTAAACTTTCATGTCATTGTAGGCACGCTCATACGACAATTTGTCATACTTGCATTCCTCGGTTTTTCGATCAAGTTGTTTAAAATATGAGACATTTTCTTTTCAAGTTTTTCAAGAGCTTTTTCATATTTTGAAACAATTTGAGGAGGTCTCATCTTTGAGTCTTTCATGATCTTCAACGAGAATATGTTTGCAAAATGATGGACATAATATCGATGAGAACATCTTGAAGAGTGAATCATTTAGATTTTCCAAAACGTGATGTGTTCAACACTTTCATTAGCTTTCTTTACCAAGGATTTATGGTCCTTGACAAAGTCAATTGTTTCTTTCAAAAAGGCTTGTTCAAAATGAATTACCCTTGAGTTGATGTTAGTTGGTGAGGGCAATTTGAGTTTCAAAAAACTTTTTCTGTTCAATATCAAAACTATTAAACCGGATGTTTGTTGTAATATTGGTTTTAGTTTTAACGGTCTCTTGAAGATCTGCAATTCTCATTTTCACATTTTCTAAATACTTCGGCATCACTTGTGTTAAAAGAATTGTTTGAAGACATTTGTTCAATGTTCGAAAGAGATTTGGAGACAACAACTGGTTTTGAAACTGATTTTGAAGCAGGTTGATACTTTGTTTGAAACACTTGGTTTGGTGGAAAACGTTGATTGTGAAACAAACGAAATACCATTAATTTTGTTCCATGTGTTATAATCAATTGGTTTGATTTTCGGATGTTTTTGTTTCATTTTTTATCTACTCTCCTCAGATAGTTCCAACGTTTCAAGAGAATCATGCACAATTATGGGTTCATGCAAAGGTTTTCCATTGTGCAACACATTCTGAAATTTCTGAGCTTTCTTGAGAAACGAAGAAGGGTCATTACCAAGTGCCATCTTATGTGAAGTATGAAGACGTGGATTTACTTGGTTAGAAAGCATCTTGTTTGATTTAGCTGAATGACCCGTTGTAAGAAGCAAATTGTCCAATGTTTTGAGTTTTTCCGTTTTATCAAGAATTTCATCAAGAAGATAATCTTCTCGTTTTGAAAAATCAGTGATCAACTTCTTCTTCTCTTTTTCAAGATTAGAATACGTTGCTTTTTGTTTAGAAAGTTGGTGATTTAGATCAGAAATTTCCTTGTTTAAAGATTTTATTTTCAAATTTAGATTCACATCAAGTGTATCGTATTTGAGTTGCAATTGTTTTTCTCTTAAAACAGAATCTCGATAACC
Organism: Chrysanthemum makinoi; assembly: GCA_910596185.1. NCBI lineage: Eukaryota > Viridiplantae > Streptophyta > Magnoliopsida > Asterales > Asteraceae > Chrysanthemum > Chrysanthemum makinoi. Next base: position 245,596,225 of record OU343225.1, on the reverse strand, counting down.
AATTTCTAATTCGGACATTTTGTTAGTATGAAATTCAAAAGCTTTGGCGTGCTCCTTGTAACTCTCAAGCTAAGTGGTCAATTTAACATTTGGGCCTTAACAGCGATTGACCTTACTCACTTTTTCAATTTCAATGCCAAACTGATTGATTAATGATTCAAAATAAGCGTGTTTCCTCATCGATCTCATTATTTTGTGCCACACAACCTCCACTAGGATCCACATCTGGAGTTTCAGAGTTAGTATTGCTACAACTCGGATTGTCCAGGTATGTATCATAAGTAGGTGCTGGCGTCCGCGAGAATCTTTTTTATCATGGTAAACACATCAAATATGATTGTTATAGCATGGATCAATGATTGGTACCTCCGAATCTTGCATTGGCGTCATAGGCGAGGAAGTCGTCGAGTCGGCGTCGTACTTAGTCTCTCGAAGATTTGCCATGAATATGCAGTTCGCATTGATTTCCTCGAGGTCTTCCAAATCATCCACGATAGCGAAAAAATCATTTTCCTCGGCACTCAACGCATCCCAGCTTCTTGATTACGTGCTACTGACGCAGCTTTCGAAGAAATCACATTCTTCTTGTGTGGCTTAGTGGGACAATTTAGTGCCATGTGACCCATTCCTTGGCGGTTATAACACTTTGATTCCCCGATTCTTCAATTCCCCACGGCCCAGGCTGCAACATTACGATTACCCGCTCTATTCCCAACATTAAATCTCATCGATTACCACGATATGGAACGGTTGATTACCCATACAATCCATTAGCATATCCTGGCGATTCCCAATAACTCCAACCATTTTCCTTGATTACCCATATTCACACCTACATTTCAATTTGCTTTATTGCAGTGTTTGATGAAATCCTTTGGTTGTTGTTAGTTGGTGTGGAATAGCGACTTTGAGTCGTTACCCAATAAAGAGTATATCTGTTGCAAGGTCGCTTCTGGTTGATTTGGGATGAGTGATTCCTTGTTCCTGGAATTGTGGATCTGGATAGAATTGTTGTTGTGGTTGTGGAATGTATTCTTAAGTTGTTGTTGTTGGAAGATGATGAAGCTTGTTGTTGTGTATTCACTGAAGGTTGAGTCTTTACAATAAGTGCCAATGGATCATGATTCTTTGCCAATCTTTCTTTCCTGACTTCATTGACTTCACTTGGTTTTGTTTAGAAAATCATTAGTTGATCAAAGTTCACATGATGAAGGTCTTTTGTTTGGTTGACAATAGTTACATATCGTCCCCATTCTTACGGAAGATTGGGAACTTGATGTTTTGAGCGATAGTTGGGTGTCACTTGTTTCGATTAGCTCATTCATCAAAGTGCAAAACCTTCCATAGTAGGATTCAATGGATTCTCACAGGTAAGTAAACCTTTCCCATTAGTTAGCAACTTGTTCTCCATGTCTTGTTGACCAATTTACTTTCCGTGACAAAGTCGTCTAACACGTTCCCACATGAAAGCGGTTTCTAGCTGTTACTACGCAGCAAAGATGTCTATTGGTAAACCCGGTTGGATAATATGAATTGCCATGTCATCTGCCCGACTTGTTTAGATCCTCTGCGGTGTATTGATTAGTATTGAAGGCGAGAAGATGGTGGGGCGGGAGGTGTTGCATCTGCATTTCTAGGTACATGAACTTGTCGAGGCTTGAAGGGTCCATCCTGAATGGATTTAATCATGAGTTTTCCATTAGGTTTGGTCTTGATGTAGCGAAGCATACGACTTGTCCATTGAAGATAACCACCTTTTGCCAACATAGGAGGGCGGTTTTAAGCCTTGCATGAATGTCTTGTTAGTTGCCATTGATGAAGGTATGATCACGATAAAGTTGATGTAGGATCGATTCAACGATAAAGAAAGGAGTTGTGGTTGATGACGATTAAGCCGGTTGAGTGTTTACGAAGTCGTTTTCGTAACCTTGGTTCTAAAAATTTTAAGCCCAAATTTGAAATTCACTATAAAATCAATTCTAAGGTTATGAAAATTTTGAGTTATGACAATTTTGCGCCAAATATGACCGAAAAATTTGAATTTAGGCCAAAATTTTTTTTGACCAAAATTTTCAGTTAAACCAAAATTTGAATTCGCGTAAAAATTGAACGTTTAGTCTCCTCAAAAATTTAAATTTTACTCAACTTCTTCTTCTCTTTTTTTTTTTTTTTTTTTTTTTAAACCTTTATGCGTAGAAAGAGCTTAGACGTAGAAACAGAAGTTACAGTGAAGCGAGGCTTAAGTAGAGATTGTGCTTATGCATAGGATCTTAGGCGTAGGATCTTATGTGTAATTAGCTTAGGCGTAGGAATCCTTATCGTGAGGATTATCTAGCAGCGTAACCTTAAGCTTATGCGTAGACAAAAAGTTACTCGCTAACCTTACGCGTAATTGTGAAGTTATCGTTAGAGTTACTCGTAAGCTTTTAGCTTATCGTAAACTATGGTTAGAACCAAAAATCCTTTACACTGTCACAGCGTAAGGGATATCCACAAGTCGAAGTGTTCCACACACTTATCCAAGTGAGGAAGCAGGTAACCTTTATGCTTCGAAGATTCTTAGCCAAAAAGTTATGCGTAGGAACTTACGCATAGAAAAAGGGTTTTGACTTTCTTACGCGTAGAACTAGGGTTTTGACCTACAGTAAAATATTTCCGAGTGATTCAACCAATTTCACTTGCACAGATAGCCTTAAAAACACTCGAATAACCCAAAATGTTGACCTTTTTCACCCAAAGTGCTTAGAAAAGTTACGGTAGAAGCATTACCAGCAAAAACATGAGTTTAAAACGATGTAAAACGTGTAAAGCTTCAAACTTTTTCCAAAAACTAGACTTCTTAACACTATAATAACCTCAAACCATAAGAATCTTGAAGATTAAAGTGCAAAAAGTAAAGTTTTAAGCGTTTCACTTTTGAATACCGAGAGCTTTACGCGTATACCACAAACCAAACACAAACACTCCTAAACCATTGTTAGGCGATTGATACCAATTGTTATGACCTAAGATATATCAACCTTATCACTTAACAAGCAAACCCAACACACGTAACCCAAGTTACGCGTATAAAACGTGAAACACAAAGACAAACAAAGCTTAGAAATAAGATGAGAAAGATGGTGACTTGATGTTTATAAAACCGTGTATGTGGATAAGATAAACACAATATGTTGTATTACTTCAAAAGAAAACACACACACACACACTTTCAAGCACACCCCTCAAATGACATACTTGAGGGGTATTTATAGTAAGAGAGATGATGCCCTAAGGCTTGGCCATGGGGCGTGAGATGGGCTTGGACATGGATTGGGTTACATGAACTTATACAAGGCTAACTTAACTAAGCGTCTAACCATTTAGCTTAGCCCAATCCATGAGCCCTTTGACTATTCTATCATGATATCTAACACGTTACAAAGTTCCTAAATGTGAATGACCATCACTTCTAATAAAAACTATTAAGGCTAACAGGAATGGGTAAACGGGGATGGTTACGAAAAATTACAACTCCGACCCCCCAATTATACCCATGGTAGGTAGCCCCCCTCCTATTTTTATTTATTTTTTGAGTCCTTGGTCCAAGTATAAGGCCCTCACCTCCTCATTTCATCACTTCTATTTCTCTCTCTAAAACACACACACTAACACATTTCTCTATCTACACTCTCTCTCTAAATGCAACCTAATATTAACCACCACTTGCAGCCACCCTTTCCGGCGAGATTCGGTAGCCGTCACCTTGTGACCACCCACCTCCACCACCATATTGAAGCTCTCTTTCTCTCTTCCAACCATATATATACTCTACTAAAACCTTCATTAACACCTTCAAATTTAAAGATTAAGATTCGGATTTTTATGGTTTCAAGTGGGTTTTGCAATTCAAGCTTGAATAAGGTAAATGGAATGTGGGTAGAGCTTGTTTAAGCCATAAAAAGACACGTATGGCATTCCCTATGGTAATTTTTGGGGCTTTTGGTTTAGCGTGGAATTAAGTCTAATTAATGTCTAAATAAACAAGTAATTAGTGTTTTGGTAAGTGTGTGGTGTATCAATTTGATGGGTTTATGCATTTTAGGTCTAGTTTCATCTTTTTAGTCAATAGTTGACTCCGAAAAAGCCGTAACATGGACTTTAGTATATTTTGGACTATTGATTGATTAAAAGCGAGAAGTCATGACTCGTGCTTGTGGACTCGAAACGAATAACGATATGAGATAAATATTGGAATTTGACGAAATATATATATATATATTCATGAAAATGCTAATAGACTATGAAATATAAATAGTAAATGGGCCTTTGTACCAAAAATATCGATAACAAGACTTATCTTGTTATTTACTATTTAAACGAAACTAAGGACCAAATTGGAAATATTTTGTAATAAATAAGTAATTAATGTTTCGAGTACATGTTTATCAATAAATGTCAATTGTGGACATTTAATACTAGTTTAAATATTTATTTGCTTCGTTGTGTGCATGGGTTACGGATAACCTAGCATTAATAGTGTTGATCCACTTGGATAGCGGACTTATTAGTTGTGAATCTAATAAGAGCATTAGGTCCGTTGGAACCTTATTAATGGGTGAATTATCCTTATGACTCTTTATGTCGATTGATTTATGGGATGATAAGCGACACGAGTAAATAAATGAGTTTATCGAGTTGACGAATTCGATAAGGTCTACTATTTATTTCGAAACTTATTGGACTATGGAGTTTATCATTTAGAGGTCTCATTGTGTTGCATTGAGTTATATATTGGTTGATTGAGTACATTAAATAGCATCATATGGTCGAATACACCCATGAGAATACCAAACACTAGGATTAAATGGTGAAACGAGACATTTTTGGAAATAACGTAATGGAATACATTGGGGTAGATAACGTTGATTTCGAGGAATATATATATTAAGTTTAGTCTACATTAATAGGTTGTGCCGAGTTGATAGTTGTTGTTCCGTGATTACCGTTATCTTACGCTAGTGTTTATTTGTGGTTGATTGCTTGAGGTGAGTTTCATAGCCCACTTTATCGTTTTTAACTATATTGGGGTGAGAATCATGCTACTTTTTTCGGACCGTGAAAACTATTTGGATTTGCTTATATGCTATTTGTTTAGATAGATGTGCGGTAGTTTTTGCCTTAGACTAGGGTAGCAATCCTAATTGCTATAACCGTTGCCTAGCTAAGAATAGACTTCTACCTCGACCTAGTCCGGGTTGGCAATTGTTCTAGATTTTGCCACGGCAGTCTGGACTAGAGTCATTGGGCCGAGTAGTCCACGGATGCGGGACATGTTTATGGTTGGTGATCCGGGTAGGATCGGTATTTATCTATCTTAGGTCTTTCATAGCAAATCAACTCCTACTGGTCCACTATGATTTTGTTGAACTTAAACCTATGAACTACAGTAAAGGCGACCTTTTAACATGATTTTTCGGGTATTTGAAAGATGTTTGGAATCACGTGGTTTGTGGAAAGCTTGGCAAGAAGGCGGGGTTCAAGGATCAATTCGACTCGATAAACTTTGGGGACCTATTTTATTAAATCATGTTTTGGGCCTAATATTTATAATTTTGGATTAAATGTTTTGAATACTTAAATTTGGGATTGGTTTTGAATGTTAAATGACTATCTTTTTGCTATACTTGTGTGTGATTCCAATCCAATAGTAACTCCGAAAACGATTAAGTCTTCCGTGTCTTAGAGATTTGGGGGTGTTACTCGAAACCATGGAGAACATGATTATGGACCTAAAACTTGAGTATAACACCTTAGGGCTAAGGACTGAAACTCTTTCCAAACTTACACCCGGTACAAAACTTTGTTAAATGAACTGTGAAATGATGGTGTTAAGTTGTCTAAACATGAAATCAATGTTGGTTTTGTCAATAGTCTCCCTGAGAAGTGGTTGAATTTCTCTCAGGGACTTAGGAATGCTAATCGTATCCAGAATCTTGAACTTCCGAAATATATGGGGAATTTGTCTATGAGGAAAACCTCATTATGAGGCGATACCACGACTTGAAGAAGTCTCGAGAGTCAAGAAGTCCTGACTACCACCTCAACACCAATTTCTCTGCTTTTTATTCTAACAGTGTGGTTCGGGATTTTCAAGAAAATTAAGATGATGATCGATGAGAGATCAAGCGGTACCTAAATGACCGAACATCGAATTTGAGGAAGGGCACTCCTTGATAACTCTAAAAGGTTTATAAAAAGAAACAAAGGTTTTTCTAATGCTAAAGCTAATGAGGACACTGAATGCTTTAAGTGTCACAAAGAGGTCATTTGCCAAAGACGTTTTTCAAAACAATTTATGAACCCTCTTACAAACCATCGAGGGTCAAATCAATCCTCGGGCTTTAGCAAATTTCAATTAAAAATCTATGATCTCATCAAAATTATCAAAACAAATCGGATCAAAATAAAACATTTGATTTTGAAGCTAAGTACAGGAAAGCTAAAGCTAAGCTAGCGCACGAGGCAGTCCCTAGAAACAACAAACAATGTTAAATCGTGCAGGGTAAATGTCACAATTCTCAATTTTCGGTCATTTCTCAAACTCTATATTCATCATATTAGTTCATGCATGGTTTTGCATTTCACATTAAACGCATAATTTCTTATTAAATAAACTCTATCGCGTAATTTATTTATTTTGAACAATTGATCCGATACTTCCAAAAATTTTCCGATGTTTTAATTTATTTGTTATAAAGTTATATTTATATAATTCTGACGGTTTTAAGTAAATGCAACCCGATAAATATTTATTCACTCAATTCTTGTAAGAAATGTATTTTTTATAATTTTTATGACCTCAATATATTTTACTTTGACACGTTAAAATTTATTTTTAGTTAACGCTACCCTAAATGTTCAAATTTATACCTAATTACTAAACAAAACTTACAAATTACACATTTATACTTACATCTCTTAAAAAAATATATATATATAAACATTAAACAAAGATCACTCTTGTCGACAACAAGGGTGACTCACACTTAAACATAGCTAAATATCTTGCAAGTATATCATATTAAACTCAAAACACAACACATACTTACTCATTTCTTTTTAGTGTAAAATCAAAATATCCTTCCTCTTCCTCTCTTCACAAACCGGCCAACCATAGGATCAAGGAGGAGATCATCAAAACTTTTCTAGTCAAGTTATAAACAATCTAGACACACTCTTGATTAAGGTTGTGAAATAAAAACCTTGGGTGTTTAGGATTAATCCTTTGTTCATAAACCTCATCAAGTTAACTAGTAAGCATCTCATATTCATCTTCATATTTCATATTTATTTTATATTCATTTCATCATATTTGAGTAAAACATGCAAGTCATAATGATATTTATACCACTTTTTCATTGTTTTTAAGAGTTATATATATATATGTCATCCTATAATTACTCCTTGTAATATATCACTCTTGGTGATGTCTAGGAACCCATGATACCCTAAGAAGGTGTATAGTAGGATTGGAATAACGGTTGTTTTTTGAATTGGTTGGAATAGGTTTGGCGGGTGAAAAACTCATTTCGACAAGTTTTCTAAAGGGTCTGTCCATATTTTTGAAATCTGGAAATCTCGACAGTAAATAAAAATTTTAGGCCTAGATATTTAGAAAATAAACTTTAAAAGAAGCGTGGCGGCTTGCAGAGGTTAAAACGGGCTATCGAAGAAGTTATGAATTTTTCAAGTTATCACGAAAAACTATTAATTTCAGAAATTTCAGCATGTTAATATCACTTTTTACGAGTCAAAAATGAGGCTTAAGCGTTATGAAATGTGTCGACTTATCGGAAATATATTAGTATACTTTAATACGAGTCTAAGGATGTAGAAAACGTAGAAAACGGACTTGTAACGAGTAAATTATACGCGTTAAACAAAGTTGCCGTAACTTTATTATATAAGCAACATTAATATATTTTCTATTAAACACATACACTACGACGGACCATGTTGAGGGTCGTTTTTTAACAATGATGTAGTACTTTTCATAAAATGATGTCTTCTAGTAAAAGTAAGTTCGCCTAGCCCATTTTCCAAAATGTCCTAAGTTGGTCAAGCGAGTTGTAACGATAAAATACGGTCACTCAAACTTTGCGAAATCCACCCTAAGCAATATTTTGGACACAAGTACCATACTTTACCTATATTTTTCTCTATGATTGGAACCTCTATGATGAAAACTTAAATTCTAAAACTTTGAGATAATGATACAAGCTTCCCAAAACCGTTGAGTTTGTTTACTAACAATCGATGTGCACCATTTTCGACTAGCTTTTTAGGGGTATATTCATTTTCATGAAATTGTCAAATGACATTATTTTACGACGAAAAGTTATAATTTCATAATAAATCACTAAATGACTATCGTAGGATATCATTTCAATATAAATACTTGTAAAGTAATTTAAAAATGGTCAAGACGTTATGAGATTATTTTTCGACGATAAGTATCATTTTCAAAAATTCATAAGTGGTATAGATATCATACAAATTACATGCATAACATTACATTGTAACTTATCATATGTCATATCATTCATAATAGGTCTGATTAGAGTTTAGCGTCTCATTTCGTGCATCCACTTTGTCATCATAACTATTGCCTTGGTGAGTTCATACCTGCTTTTCGTTTAAATTCTTACAAACTCTTTGGGGAGATCCATGCTTAAATACTTGTTTTTACTCTTGCGAATACTCAAACCAATTAAACAATTGTGTTACACTATACTTCTTATACTCTTTGGACATTATGTGGTTTATTGCGATATGTGCCTTAATATGCTAAACTTGTTTTCAATTAAGCTTCAACATACATACTTTGCAAGCTGGTTAACTCCTGGGGAACGGAGGAGGTATTGATAGTACTATCGGTGGCGCCCCACCCTTGTGTCCTGATGACTTGACACTGGGGTGAATATAATCCGTTATTCAATGAGACACAACAAACAATGTAGACTTGTCAAGAGGTTCAGTTGGCTGTAATTCTTTGCATTAAGTACTTGTATATATCGTATGCACATATGTCCTACTTACAAACAAGATTGACAATTCTATTTTGGGCAATGGGTTGTGAACACATAAGTTGCGAGCTTTGTATGGAACTCGGGCTGAATGGATTTACAATGCCTTTGCTGCATCAACATTCTTTAAAGACTTTTACAAATCATTTTCAACAAACTTATGAACTCACCAACCTTTGTGTTGACACTTTTTAGCATGTTTATCTCAGGTAGTAAGGCGATAGCATTTCATGGAGCTTTTGGGTCACATGGCATACATTGGAGTCTTGTGTTTTTATCAATTACCATTCGACATGTTTTGTAACCCTTTATGTATTATCAAACTTTGGGATTTCATGTTTTGTAAACTTTAACTTTATTTAATCGAATGGTAAACTTTTCAAACGTCTCATTTTAGAGGTCGTTTTCTGTATCCATGCTTTGTGCTATGACATCATACCCCAATGACACTATCGTTCCGCTGTGATATTTTGGGGGTGTGAAGCCAGTTGGTATCGAGCCTTGGTTATAGAGAACTAGGTTGCATTTTAGTTCCTAGACTATAACCACTTTCACATCGATCCTTTCTTTTCCTATAAGCCTTACACAATTTTTAGATGTATATGTTTTTCGAAAAATTTCTTCTAGACCCACCTCATTGGATAACATGGTTTCCTTGTACCGATAGGGAGTCGAAAATCTAGTCAAGTCATTAAAAATATGGAGCTCAGTAATGAGCACTTATCTAACTTGATCTCGTGGCAGTTCTTGTTTGATGAGACAGTCGAGCTAAATAAATGTTACTATATAGGCGTATAGATTTGATGATTTTGCCGAAAGGATGGGAGTTCTCTTGAGGATACTTTGAACTACTGACTAAACCTCATCGTGACTTTAGCACCTAAAGGAATTTCCTATACACCAAGTCGCGACTCTCCCACAGATACCTACCCAAATTCCTCCTCCACCGTTTAGAATGGGATGATAGAATGGCTACCTATTTGGTAACATCAATCGCAGGAGACATGTATGCTGGTGGGTATGTACGTGTGAAATGAGGCAATTATAATTATGGTGGCCATATAATTATAAATGCGTCACAACCGATGGACATATGCGACCCGCATCGTGATCGAACAATGGCACACTTAGGAACCAATTTGTGGCGTGGTTTTATGTTTGAGGGCGTTAGGTATAGACATTGGAACTCAACGATCCTTTCCTTGCGAGATCATGGCACCAAAAGGGTAACCGCACTGTAGGGTGGTCTTGGTAACAAAGGGGTGGAAGGACAGGTGGCGTGGAGGTAGAGAAGGCGGTGCGACATGGGTAACAATGACAACAACGCTGGCGGAAACCACGATTTTTGCGCCATCATGGCTCAACAACTTCAAATCTTGCTTCCACTATTGTCACCAAGTTGGAAACCATGAATAACTCGGAAACCACAGGAGCGGGAATGGCGACACCAACAATGTAGTTGGCGGTGGCAACAACAACAACATAACTGGATGCCGCGATATAAGGAATTTTCATCATGCAAACCCGTGGAGTTTGATGGTATAGGAGGTGCTTTGGCGTATACCGATGGGTAGAGAGCGAGTCGGTGTCGACATCAACAATTGTGCCGCATCGAGGAGGGTGAAGTATCTGCTTGCTTGCTATCGGGGAAGGCATTGACATGGTGGACACAGCCTACAGGAGCTGGGCGGCGACTATAGGTATGACATGGGACCGAATTTAAGGCGTTATTGAAGAGAAGTACTTTGGGACAATGAAATCTGGCGGAACATGAACTTTATCATCACTCTATGATAGGAGTCCGCGCGGCCTCTACAGATCGATTCCATGAATTAGCCAGACTAGTTCCTCATCTGGTTACCCCTGAATCCTAGAGAATCGCGAGGTACATATATGGTCTTGGCCAAATAGTGGAACTATGAAAACAAGCGGAAAGCGTCTACAATACAATTCACGTCTTGAGGGCGGGAACCACGACATCGAGATGGTTAGAAATGGTACTTTGAAGAGCGGTGACAAGAGGAAGAAGCGAGTGGGTGAATAAGGCAGATGGACGTGGTAGCAGACAACAAAAGGGCAAGAGTTTTTGTGATGCCCGAACAAAGAGAGTATCGCGGTACACATCCCAAATGTGCTAAATGTGCTTATCATCATCCGAAGACCAAGCCCGCGCTTGTACAAATTGCAATCGATCTGGCCATTTTAAAGAGCGTGTAAAACCGGTAACACCAGCTAATGTGGTAACATGAGGAATAATCAAAGGACTTGCCGGTCTGGCTGAATCACTTCGAATAATTGTCCTAGGTTGAATGGAACACAGGGACAACCACGGGTAACCAGACACCTAGCTTTTAGCAAATGAAGGAAATAACCCAAACGGTACTCAAATATGATTACCAGAGCTCGAGCATTCTATTTAGGGGACCCGAGCCCTTATATAAATGGCGAATGCGTTTTCCCTAGACCATTAGTGATCCACTATATTATTCGATTTAGTGAGCCTCATTAGATAGAAACCTAGGCGGTTTTGGCAGCACTTTGACATACACCACGATTTTTGCGAAACCTAAGGGTAGACCTTTAAGTATCATCGATTGAATCACGAGGGGCGATTCCTCTTACATGGGAAGAATGTCACAATTCTCAATTTCACGTCATTTCTCAAACTCTATATTCATCATATTAGTTCATGCATGGTTTGCATTTCATTAAGCATAATTTCTTATTAAATAGCGCTATCAGCGTAATTTATTTATTTTGAACAATTGATCCGATACTTCCAAAAATTTTTCCGATGTTTTAATTTATTTCGTATATAAATTGTGATGTTTATATAATTACGACGGTTTTCGTAAATTCAATCCGATAAATATTTATTCACTCAATTCTTGTAAGAAATATATTTTTTATAATTTTTATGACCTCAATATATTTTACTTTGACCCGTTAAAATTTATTTTTAGTTAACGCTACCCTAAATGTTCAAATTTATACCTAATTACTAAACAAAACTTACAAATTACACATTTATACTTACATCTTTAAAAAAAAAATTTATATAAACATTAAACAAAGATCACCCTTGTCGACAACAAGGGTGACTCACACTTAAACATAGCTAAATATCTTGCAAGTATATCATATTAAACTCAAAACACAACACATACTTACTCATTTCTTTTAAGTGTAAAATCAAAATATCCTTCCTCTTCCTCTCTTCACAAACCGGCCAACCATAGGATCAAGGAGGAGATCATCAAAACTTTTCTAGTCAAGTTATAAACAATCTAGACACACTCTTGATTAAGGTTGTGAAATAAAAACCTTGGGTGTTTAGGATTAATCCTTTGTTCATAAACCTCATCAAGTTAACTATTAAGCATCTCATATTCATCTTCATATTTCATATTTATTTTATATTCATTTCATCATATTTGAGTAAAACATGCAAGTCATAATGATATTTATACCACTTTTTCATTGTTTTTAAGAGTTATATATATATATATATATATATATATATATATATATGTCATCCTATAATTACTCCTTGTAATATATCACTCTTGGTGATGTCTAGGAACTCATGACACCCTAAGAAGGTGTATGGTAGGATTAGAATAGCTTCGGAGTTGTTTCGAATGGATTGGAATAGGTTTTGACTTCATTTCGACATGTTTTCTAAAGTCAGTCCATATTTTGAAATCTGAAATCTCGACGTGTAAAAATTTTAGGCCTATATATTGAAGGGATAGTTCCATATTTAATCTAAACATGAAAATGTCATATGTCAAAAATATAACAGATGCATGATGTACAATGTATTTAAAGCATGTTTTGGGTAAATATGACATTATCATGTTCAAGTTGGGTAAATATGGAATTGCCCCTATTTAGAAAATACACTTTAAAATGAAAACGTGGCCGCTTGAACGGATTAAGCGGAGCATACTTGAAGAAGTTATGAAGATTTTCAAGTTATGCGCGAAAACTATAATTTCGAAGTATGTTATGCTTTTTCACGAGTAAAAATGAGGCTTAAGCGTTATGAAATGTGTCGAACTTATCGAAATATATTAGTATACTTTCTGGAGTCTAAGGATGTAGAAAACAAGCGGACTTGTAAGAGAAATTACACGTTAAACAAAGTTGCCGTAACTTTATTATATAAGCAACATTAATATATTTTCTATTAAACACATACTACGGACAAGGACCATGTTGAGGGTCGTTTTTAACAATGATGTAATACTTTTCATAAAATGATTTCTTCTAGTAAAAGTAAGTTGCTGCTTATTTTTCCAAAATGTCAACCGTTCGTCAAGCGGAGTTGTAACGAATAAATACGGTCTTCAAACTTTGCGAAATCCACCTTAAAGCAATATTTTGGACACAAGTACCATACTTTACCTATATTTTTTTCTAAGATTGGAACCTCTATGATGAAAACTTAAATGCTAAAACTTTGAGATAATGATACAAGCTTCCCAAAACCGTTGAGTTTGTTTACTAACATTCGATGTGCACCATTTTACGACTAGCTTTTCGAGGCCGTTTAGTCACTTTCATGAAATTGTCAAATGACATTATTTTACGACGAAAGTTATAATTTCATAATAAATCACTAAATGACTATCGTAGGATATCATTTCAATATAAATACTTGTAAAGTAATTTAAAAATGGTCAAGACGTTATGAGATTATTTTTCGACGATAAGTATTATTTTCAAAATTCACAAGTGGTATAGATATCATACGAATTGCATGCATAACATTACATTGTAACTTATCATATATCATATCATTCATAATAGGTCGCGGTTAGAGAGTTGTCTCATTTACGTGCATCCACTTTGTCATCATAACTATTACCAGGTGAGTTCATACCCGCTTTTACTTTCGTTTAAATTCTTAAACTCTTTGGGGAGATCCATGCTTAAATACTTGTTTTTACTCTTGCGAATACTCAAACCAATTATACAATTGTGTTACACTATACTTCTTATACTCTTTGGACATTATGTGTGGTTTATTGCGATATGTGCCTTAATGTGCTAAACTTGTTTCCAATTATGTTTCAACATACATACTTTATGGTTAACTCTGCGGGAGCAGCGGAAGGTATTGATAGTACTATCGGTGGCCCCTCCCTTGTGTCCACGATGACTTGACTTTGAGGTGAATATAATCCGTTATTCAATGAGATACAACAAACAATGTAGACTTGTCAAGAGGTTCAGTTGGTTGTAATTCTTTGCATTAAGTACTTGTATATATCGTATGCACATATGTCCTACTTACAAACAAGATTGACAATTCTATTTTGGGCAATGGGTTGTGAACACATAAGTTCTGAGAGAGTTTTGTATGGGCGAACTCGAAACTGAATGGATTACAATGCCTTTCTTTGCATCAACATTCTTTAAAGACTTTTACAAATCATTTTCAACAAACTTATGAACTCACCAACTTTTGTGTTGACACTTTTAGATGTTTATCTCTTGTAGGTAAAGTGGCAGTTCATGGAGCTTTTGGGTCACATGGCATACATTGGAGTCTTGTGTTTTATCAATTACCATTCGACATGTTTTGTAACCCTTTATGTATTAACAAACTTTGGGATCTCATGTTTTGTAAACTTTAACTTTATTTAGTCGAATGGTAAACTTTTCAAAACGTCTCATTTTAGAGGTCGTTTTTTGTATCCATGCTTTGTGCTATGACATCATACCCCAATGACACTATCGTTCCTTGCGATATTTTGGGGGTGTGACAGTAAAACAAGGCCCTAATTCTTTGAAGTCTTCGGGATGAAGAGCAGTCTCTCAGACGATAAATGGTGCAACTCGATTACCTTGATGCTCTCGAGAAGACAAGCTAAAATTTGTTGGGAAGAATCATGCCAAGAATGGAGAATGGGTCAACATCACAATGAAGAAGGTAAATATTTTACTTTCTATGGATGATGACTCGATTAGCGATCTTTATGAACTATATCAATGTTGACCTTAAGTTTGTAGAAGAACAACGATTAAATATTTTTCAAAATACAACAAGTTATGTTTTGAATTAAAAAGCGTAGGGATGAACTGCTTCTTTTAAAACAAGCTAAGCTTCATACTGCAAATTCAAAACACTGAACTAGTTAAAAAGAAATGCTCGGGAAGAACTTAAAAAAGAAAAAGATATCATTGAAAGTTGGACACTAAGAATCCTAGGGTCTTTGATCTTGTGGGAGCCCGGTAGCAAAAAGAGAATCATTGGTGAAAATCATCTCCCTGATTCTCAAATAAAGACCAAGGTCCAAAACCATTTGTGTCTGGTGGCATGATCACCAATATGTTGTCATTGCCCAAGTCCAGTGATTGGGTTGAACGGGTTAACCCTGAGAGTAAGCTTCCAAATTTCGATTTTGGAAGAATACTAGGAAACACAGCGAGCTCTAAAGAGCATGCTTGGACTCGATGTGCCCGGTAGTATTGAACACATCTCTAAGTGCGAAGTCGAATCTCTAACACCTTCCACCCTTGAAACCTCTTGAGGTCTTGCACCTAGCTCGAGCTTACTCCTTTGCAATTCAACCCTCACTCACCAAAGAAAAGACGGACTGGCGGAACCATCTGAAAAGACCAACAAAACCAACTCAAGATGACTCTATTCCACTGAGACCTCCACATCTTAGTTCCTCTGAAGCAAACCAAATCCGACAAACTACGAACTTGTGAGAAGTTGGTGACAGATGGAATCCATCGAAAAAGCTCTGATTCAATCAAGGAAACTAAGTCGGCCTCCTACTTTCATCAAGGTCAAATCTAACACCAAACCCGAGGCGAAGTGTGATTTGTGCCATTATACCGATCATACCGTTGATAATTGCTTTAGAATCCTTTTTTGTATAATCTCCAAAAGGATGATCACGAACCACGATTACTACAGTATGTAAGTTCATTGATGAAGCAGACATACCAATGTTGGTCATCAACATGCTTCAACCTCCAAACAAGCTCACAGGCATAGAGCAAAACCCTTTCCTCCTTGTCTACCTTTGTGGCTTCAATGATCATCATCCCGATGATTATCTCATGAACACATCTTGTGATATTTGCAGAAATCCAACTCATGAGACATCCCGCATGGCAGTTGTCATCCAAGCAAGGAAGTTCAAAACAACCCGCATCATAGAGTCATCCTCAGTCAACAAATGCAAAACTGTAGCACAATGCACTCAACCACTGACCATGAGTCTATTTCCAAATTCAAGCAGACCTTTAGAACCAAGCCCACTAGCATGTGGGTTAGCAAGATAAATTAATTTAGTTTACTATTTGTGCAGAGACATGCGGGGAGCCTATTTGGCATCTAGATAGTGGATGCTCAAGAAGCTATACTGGCGTTAAGGAGTATCGCACAAGTATGTAAAGAACCCAAAGGTAGTATTTGGTGATAACTCATCATGTCCCACTGAAGGTTATGGTTCAGTATACTACAATGGAATAGTTTTCTCTAGAATAGCTTATGTCAATGGTCTAAAATACAATCTCATCAGTGTCAGTCAAATATGTGATGCTAAGTATTTGTGCAATTCGTGATGACAAACAAGGCACCATTTTCAATGCCAACAAAGAAGTTGTTTTGATAGATCCTAGGAGAAATGATGTTTATGTCCTAGACATGTCAACACTCTCTCAAGAAGGAACTTGTCTCTTTGCCAAAGCCACTAAAACGTCAACCGTCGTGGTACAAGAGACCCTCTCACTAAATTTCAAAAACATCAACAACTTGGCAATACAAACAAAGTCCTTGGCTTACCATCCTTTGGTTTTGCAAAAGACAATCCATGCTGGCCTCGTGAAAAGACAAAACACCGAGAGAGCATCATTCAAAACAAAACAAAATTTCTCTATCAAAAGCTGCCTTCACCTGCATGGATCTCTTTGGACCCGGTCGGTCAAGATCAATCGGCATGAGAAGTATACACTTGTTATTGTTGATGAGTTTTCAAGATATACGGGTATACTTTCTTTCAAAAGTTGAAACCGCCATAATGTCATTCATCGGGGAGATTGAAAACGAATGACATTACGTGAAACAAATTAGAACCTGACAATGGTACTGAGTTAGAAATCAAGAGCTTGAGAATTTCCGTAATGAAAGGGAATTTCCTAAAATTTTCATCTCTTACACCCACGAACAAAATGGTGTAGGCGAAGGAAAAACAAAACTCTCATTAAAGCTGAGAACTATGTTAAATGGCTCAAAGCACTCTCAACACTTCGGAATGAAGGTCAAAATTGACACATGTTACACTCAAACAGGTCAATCATTGTCAAAAGACATAACAAAACCCCATATGAGATATTCAAAGGAAGACTTTCACGATATCAATTTACTTTCATGTGTTTGGGTGTCGTGTTCATTCACAATCACAAGGATCACCGGCAAATTTGATGCAAAAGGCATGATGGATGGCATTTCTAGGTTACTCACGATCTCTAAAGCCTTGAGGTGTTTAACACGAAGACAACAAGTTGAGGAAACCTTTCATGTCACCTTTGATGAAAGTTCAAAAAGCATCAAATTCACCAATAACTCAGTGGAGGAAATAGGAATTGATGACTCAACAAAAAATCCTCGATGAGGTTCAACCTTTGAAATCCAATTCCTCATAGCAAAGGCGATCTTGCGACATCTCATACTATGTCTTACCCCACTTTAACCTTCCTTAACCAACTATCGATTGAAGTCATTGATAATCAATCAGGTCCCTACTTGGGATAGGTATCTTGAACAAAATGTTTAGGAACACGTGATTCATGAA